>JAQPPZ010003494.1:1200000-2400000 GCA_028583015.1 Wollemia nobilis | reverse complement strand
ACCATATCGAGTTTGATGAGTATTCATATCAAAAACTCTATTTGTAATGAGAAAAAACTAAGGGTTAGGTACCACTGCTACTGATTTGCTAATGATAGGTTTAGGTGCCAAAGGAGGATCCTTATATGGTATCTCTAGAAAGCATCGATTGTCCAAGGGAAGCCAAACTCTATATCCAACCTGAAATGGATGAGGTTTTCATTGCTTATTCATCAGTATCTGATACTCCTAATGAGTCTTTTGCAAGTTATGTGTTATCTTGCCTTGAAGGCTTTGTTGATTTTGTATGAAGGAAGTTAGCTTATATTGCTCCTTCTTCATATGTGCAATGGTGGAAGTGGATAATGCTAAAGCTAACTTCTATGGAACAAGTGATTGTATGTTCATGGGTGGACTCAAAATGATGCCAATGGAATGATTGGTATATTTATCATGAGTGAGAATGATGGGTTCCTTAACCATGAACTCTTGTGATTGTACAACTTTTAGAAGTGAATCTTCTTTATCATGAGTCTTTGGAGGAGCTTGTCCGTTATCCTGTGTAGAAATTATGGAAGTAGGAGCCAATACATGTGCTTGAATTAATGGCTTGCTAGCTTACCTATAATTTAGCATCAAATTTGATGTGGGTGTAGTGCTTTGTATCAAATATGTTTTATTATGCAAGTCCAAGGTGTATGTGTTCATTTTAGCATGATACACTGTATTCTATTAGCTTTTGATACAATATCCAAAGGAGATAATAATCACGAGATGCAAAATAATGAAAGTAAATCTGCAAGATGACTGAGATATGCAATAAACATAAATGATATATAAATGAATACAATGTAGCTATGGAGGAAATGAGCACTCCATCAATATAGCTACTGGACTACATTGCATCCATCACCAATGGATGGTGATCCACACATAACTGAACTACCTACTAAGAACCCTAAGCTATTGTGTCACCGACACTCCCCTTGCTTATATACTAACAATGAGGCCATCCTTATATAGGTAAAATAGGATACTTGGCCAACACTCTATCTAGTTGTACAAGTGACACCTTGCACATTTACAACTTGCACATGGACACTTGTGCATTTATTACATTGCATGAAGTAACTAGATAACTTCCCCCTAAAGTAATCTAATGTCCTAAGTATGTACCTTTGAAGATACATTTACATAACCCAAATGATGGAATATAAACTATTTCTAACACCCCCTTGTATTACATTATTTGGGTATTGAAGACTTTTAGTCTTCAATATGGATCTTCATCTTCTTCTTGAGCTTCGTATTCTTCCTCTGCATTCTTTGTAACATGTTCAAGCAAATAGTCAGTATTTTTGTAGTATGTTACATTTGTTGATAGAGCTTTCACTTCATAATCCTCTGTAGGTTCTTCCAGTTCTTCAATTTCCTCTATCTTCTGAACCAGGTGACCTCTCTGATTTCTCTTCTGGTATTCTAGTTGAGGATAAGTTGTTGGTCACTAAAATTGCTGTTGATGAGGGTTCCTTTGGTATTGTCATGGTCAAAACTGATTCCCATTATTCATCTGGTTTCCTTGGTTCCTATTCTTGGGATTGTATCTGCAATAGCTGGTACTATGGCCCTTCTTTCTGCATATCTGACAATACCATGCTTTCCATCCTCTTGTTGATGTAGCAATATTTCCCTATGGATTATCTTTTGATGCCAATGCAGTGTTAGTCATCTCATATTTCAAGGTGTTTTCTACTTCATATTCTTGAAGTATATTGACCAGATCATCAAAAGAAGTATCTTTACTTAAGACATGTAAATATGTGACCAAATGCTTATAGCTATCTGGAAGTGCTCTCATGGTTACTTGAGTAAGAAGTTCATCCTTGACTGTTTCTCCTAAGGTTAACAATTTCCCTTTAATATCTGCTACTTTCCTTAGGAATAGTTCTATGCTTTCTCCACTATTCATTTTCAATGAGTGAAGTTGAGTTTGGAGATGAAGAATAGTTACCTTATTCTTTCCTTCAAATATTTTCTCTAGGCTTGTCCATGCATTTGAAGATGTTTTAGCTGAACTGATATAAGGTTGAATCTCATCAGTGATAGCAAATGTTATTATCATAAGGGATTTTGAATCATTTTCTTCAAACTTTAGGATTTTAGTTTCACCTGTGGTAGGCCTCTGTGTTTTCCCTTTTACAACATCCCAAAGTTTTTCATACACTAAGATTGCTTTCACTTTATTTTTCCAAGAGAAATAATTAGGACCCTTAAGTAGTTGAGATTCTGCTAGGAAGAATTTGTTAGATGCCATTTAGATCTTCCCAATATCAAGCCTTAGATTTGTAGGCTGCCTTATATCTCACTAGTGTTTTTTGAGTATGATATAGTGCTTTTTGTAAAGATAAAGTTCAATTTTATGATTGATTTTGTACAATCAAAAATCAATTTATCTAACACCTTATTTCTCCTAATTGAACTAAGCACTTTTCCAAATTTTCAAGAGGTTTTAATGTTGGAATCCTTTTGTCCTTTTTTGAGAAATTTAAAGACAAGTAAAAATATAATTTCCAACTTTAACAATAAATATTTAATAACCTCTTTTATGACCCTTAGGTTTCAATTTCTAATTTCCAAAGACCTAGTTTGATGTTGTAACCCTTATCACTCCAAAGTTTGGAAAATTAGAAAATTAATAATATTTGCAAAATATCAAAGAAATTAATCCAAGTTGAATTCCTTATTTCTCCTAGATTGAGATGCAAATATTATTTTAATTTGGTAAGTTATCCCCTATAGTTTTGCTTTCACTAAACTAAATTTTATACCTTAGTTTATAACCCTTATATCTCCAAAGTTGAAAGCAATAATAAGATGGGATTTCACCCTTACCTTTTTGATGCTAGACTCCCCACTCTTCAGTGCTCCCTTTGACTGAATATAACAGTGATGATATGGTTCCCTTGGGCACTGGAATCAATGGAGGTAGACGTCTTTAATGTTAGAATGTATACGCTATTGAATATGGAAGATTTGACCTTCGAATAACCTAGAGTCTTAAATGCTCCTTCTTCCATGTTGTGTTGACTGGCTTTGACTACATTTTCACTCACTCTCTACCTCTTGTAATATTCAGACTTTGGGCACTTTTATTGGAGGAGCAAACTCTGCTTGGTGACACGTGTCACATCCATTACGTATGGGCACCCTTCTATGTAACTCCTTCTTGTTGGTCACTATGTAATGCTTGCTCCTTTGTGTGGGACTTGTGGATAACAAGTGTCACCACTCTACTCATCCATTGAGAATCATAGCTTCTAGTAGCACTTGAGAGTTGAGGCTTCTAGTAATTGAGAGTTGAAGCTTAGTAATGCTTGAGAGTCGAAGCTTCTAGTAATGCATTGAGAGTCGAATCTTCTTAGTAACGCTTGAGAATTGGAATGAAGTTCGAATGCTTGGGCATTTGAGAGGCAACGTTCTTGTAACACTTGCTCTTGGAAGATAGATGCCAAGTGGCATTCACTCTCTCTACATGTAGACCATAACACCTTCCAAGGAGATTATAACTCCTTAGGTATTTTAGTTTACCATTCCTTTGCTTTGCTACGTTTCTTGAGTAGCAAGCAACCTTGTTTTCTATAGGTGGATTGATGAGGTATTTTGAGTAGCAAATTTGATGCTTCATTTGGTGGATGATCTTCACCAAGATAGTTGCTCCTTTTCCTTTAATGCTTCCAATGTATTGAAACATGTACGTCTTTGTAGAGTAGATGTTGTTCGTTTCTCCTTGGTAGAGATAGATACCTTTTAGATGTTGTCCATATTGTTGTTCACCTTATGTTGGTAGGAGTAGATGCCCTTTTTTCTTCATAGTGTATATGTTATTTGTTCCACTTTGCTATCCGTATCATGTGGTGTCTATCTCATGTTGCTATCTATCTCACATTGTTGTCCATATCATGTTGTTTTGTGTCCATGTGAATGTGCACTCCTTTATGTAGCTTTGATGATGGCCTCTTGTGGGCTTTGTTTTGCAGGTTCATCCATCCAAGGTGCACTCTTCGAGTGGCTGCTATTGCTTGGGAAAAAGAAGTGCTTACGTTGGCTGCCTTTCCTATTGATATTGTGTCTTTTGGAGACACATCCAAATCTACTTCTTGGACTGTAAAAAACCAGATTTAAAATGGTGCAATACAATGTACTATAGATTGTACATTAGCCTCCTTCTTTTGCACTCTTATTTTAGATATATATTTCTGGTTTCATGGCAGATTTCTCTTCCTGCAATACAAGGGTTTTGAGGTTGTCTTTTATGAGTAGACACCTTCCCTTTTTTCTTGGACACTTTTATATTAAATCCAAGCTTTAGACAATAGTAGATAGAAGCTTTTAATTTATGCAATTTTCTGCATTTTCTTTTCTTGCATTCACTCTTGTAATGCTTTGGATCTGAGACTCACCAAGTCTCAATGAAGCTTCTATTTTTGTTTTAGGTTCTTCTCCAAGTTTTGGAGGATTCTAACCTTTTTTGGGTGGCTTCTTTTGGCCACTACAAGTTGCAGATTTTAGTGCTTCAATAGTGTCTTTAGACACTTGATACCAATCAGATTTTGTGCCCTTCAAGAACACAAAAGCTAATTTTATTTTGAGAGTAGTGTACTAGTGCATAATAAATCTAATAGACCCTTTTTTAATGCACTAAGAATTTCACCTTATCACTCCAATTTAACTCTCAAGATAATGCACTTTAATTAATCTACTGCAACTATTCAAGAATAACCTAAAATGAATCTTTAGAAGTTATTCTGCAAATTCACTACAACTAATATTGTAGGACTTAGTCTTCTTTTCTATTTTCTAAGTAGATGATAGGTAGTTGATAGATATAATTCTAAAATCTAATCAACTCCTAATTAATGTGCAAATGAACCTTAAAATGAACCTCTTTCTATTTGCACTTTTGAAGACTGTAATCTACTTTTCTTTATGCAACTTTAATCCAGATAAGGTGCTCAAATGAATCTTAATTAATGACTTAGTTAGCACCAGTAGTTGCATACCTTTTTTAATATTTTGTAGCTCCTTCTTCTACTTCTATAGAGGATGTAGATCTTGGTGCCTAAGATCACCAAGTTGCTGCTTCGAGTAGGGTTTTGCAGCTCTTTGTAGACTATTCTTGAATAACCCCTTCTTCACCAAATGATGGTCTCAAACTTTCTTTTATGAGCCTAGGATTTGGTGGCTTGTTCTCCTCTTGTAATATTCTCCTTCCACTGTATATTTGGAGAAGTCTCTATCTCTGAAGTGGTGCCTTCTTGCTATGAGAGGTAATCTTCAAATCTCCTAGATTTGATGAGCTTCTTCTATCTTCAAGTCTTCTTGTCGAATTCTAACTTCAAGCAGGATCTTCCTCTCAAGATTCTGAATATCTTGAGGTCTTTCACTAGATTCTTCTTCTACAATTTGGCACTCCTTGCCAAATTCTCCTTCTCTTGGGCTTGTTTTCAGATGGCGATAATTGTCCCAAGTTCTTCACTATCAGGGGCTTCTCCTTGGTAGTGGATTTCTCCAATGAGATCTCCTTTGATGATTTCTTTAGTAAGGCTTTCCTAGCCTTTTTTTGGATGCTCGATGAGACCTTTCTAAGGTCTTTGATCTTGCAGCTTCTGATGGTCTTCACTTGAGACCTCTTCAACCTTCTGCTCCTGGAAGTGTTGGTGATGTGATATGCTCCTGGATATTTGATTCTGCTACTTCTGGATTTGAGCAGGACTCTCCTAGTCCTTCTTCCAAGTCTGGAAGTCCTTCAATGAGATCTTCTCCTGATCTCCTTTGCTTTAGGTGTTGAATTGATTCTAAAGAAGATACCCTTCCTAAATATTTTGTAGGAAGTTTCCCAACTCACTGAATCTTCTTTCCCTACAATAAATATGTTAATACTAAAATCTTAATCTACTTCTAAATTAGATATTCCTTTTAAATTCCTTTTCAGGATCAAGGCTTTTGTGGCCTTTTAGTATTAAGGCTTTTGTGGCCTTTTTCAATATCAAGGCTTTTGTGGCCTTTTCAATATCAAGGCTTATGTGGCCTTTTCAATATTAAGGCTTCTATGGCCTTTTCAATATCAAGACTTCTATGGCTTCTACTTCAAGGCTTCTATGGCCTTTTTGTATTAGGATTCTATGGTTGTTCTTCAAGGCTACTATGGCATTTTTGTATCAGGATTCTATGGCCTATTCTTCAAGGCTACTATGGCATTTTTGTATCAGGATTCTATGGCCTATTATTCAAGGCTACTATGGCCTTTTCAATCTGCAATGGAGATCTTCAGTCTCCTAGCTTCACCACACCTTTTCTTTAGAAGTCTTCTTCTACAGTGTTCTTCTCCTGCACAAGAAACTAATCTCTGCACTATGAGGGCACACCGACCTTTGGGCAATGAAGTTGGAGTCTCCTAGATTTCTATCGTAGGAGGAGTACCAATCCTCTGAGAATTAGTTATCTACAACAAAAGAAACTTTAGGAAATAGTTAGCAAATTCCAGATATCCTGGATCTTCACTAGATGCTCTATCAATCTAGTGGATTGAATGTTGAGTCTTGGTCTTCATGAGTTTTCCTATAACTCTGTGGAAAGACTCAAGTCAAATGCAATCTCAGTATTTTTTGGGACTGAGATATCCTTCAGTCCTCACTTGTGACTCTCCCTGATTCTATCACCTAGATTCTTCTGAGAACTTTTGATAGTGATTGGTCCAATGGCACGTCAGGTTGACAAAACACTCAGGCTCAATAATGATGGTGATTTTCTTGTAGACCTGGACAGACTCGATCTACCGTAGCTCTGATACCACTGTTAGCTTTTGATACAATATCCAAAGGAGATAATAATCATGAGATGCAGAATAATATTAATGAAAGTAAATCTGCAAGATGACTGAGATATGCAATAAACATAAATGATATATAAATGAATACAATGTAGCTATGGAGGAAATGAGCACTCCATCAATATAGCTACTGGACTACATTGCATCCATCACCAATGGATGGTGATCCACATAGAACTGAACTACCTACTAAGATCCCTAAGCTATTGTGTCACCGACACTCCCCTTGCTTCTATACTAACAATGAGGCCATCCTTATATAGGTAAAATAGGATACTTGGCCAACACTCTATCTAGTTGTACAAGTGACACCTTGCACATTTACAACTTGCACATGGACACTTGTGCATTTATTACATTGCATGAAGTAACTAGATAACTTCCCCCTAAAGTAATCTAATGTCCTAAGTATGTACCTTTGAAGATACATTTACATAACCCAAATGATGGAATATAAACTATTTCTAACACATTCCTATCAAATTGATAGGGATTACCAAGAAAAAATCCATTTCAGTGACATCACACCATACCTTATCTACAAATTTGTCACCAAAAGTAAAAAACAAAGTGCAAGTGTGTGTGATGTTGGATGTAGACTCTATATCCTTCCACCCAAGTGCATAGGGTTGAGGATGTGGCTTCATGGGAAGCTTCAACTTCTCGACAATAATCCTCGTAATAAGATTTCTCTATGAACCATTATCTATAATATAATCCATGTAAAAATTATGAGTAAGGTGGTCTCGAGTGACAAACAAATGATCACGACCCCCTTGTGCAAAAATATTTGACATGAAGGTAACTTTGTTTAGTTTACCCTTCAAAGTTGGATATTCTTCTTCCATCCCTGTATTCATAATGGTACCATCTTGTGGTTCTTCATTTACAAGTTGTACAAGTAGGGACTTCTTTTTCATTTTTTCAAATGTAAAACATCTAGATTTTGTATGACCATTCTTTTTACAAAAAATATAATACAATGTAGAAGAATAATTTTTGAATTAAGAAGAAGAAAAATGTGCTTTAGGTGAAGTGGGAGGAGAAGAATAATTAAGGGAAGAAGAATGAGAAGAGTTCTTCACCTTTTGTTGATGTTGATTCACACCTTTGGAAGTGCTTTCCTATGTAGGTTGTGATCTATGAGATGCATCAACTTTCTCCTCTACTAGAATGACATGATTGAATGCCACATATAAAGTGAGGAAAACATTGAAATTGATTTTCTTAAAAATCTAATCTTGCAATCCATGAGTGAACTTGTTAATCAAATCCTCTTCTGAATATTTTACACAAAGAAGAACCCTTAACCTCTTGAATTGAAAAATGTAATATGCAAATAATATACTATAGGATTACCTCAATCTATACAACTTGGTCATGAGGTCACTTTGATAGTTTGGTGTGAAAAAGGTGTTCTTAAAAAATTGGATCAGTTCTTTCCAAGTCATGGCAAAATTTTGGCTTTTATCTTTCTACAATGAAAAATTTTTCTAAGCCTATGAGTTTGACTATAGCAAAAGCAACTTGTCCATCCGAAGGGACTTCTGCATAGGAGAACCAACTCTCCAAATCTAGAATCCAAGTCAAAAATACATTTGGATCCCTTGATCCGTCATACGATTTGACATTAAATTTTACCTTGTTCGCAAATTTGTTATTGTATATTTTGACTTTAGAAGGAGATAATTGCAAAAATAATATCATTCACTTTATTTTCCAAAACATCTACTATAACAGTAAGATTGAACATATTTTTTTAGAGGTTATAAGCCATTTGGTGACATGTATATGCTAGACTAGGAGGATTCTAATGTGGTTGCAAGAACTATCTAGGTAATTGCTTAGGACAATTTGTGAAATTCCTAAAGCAAAAATTAACCTAGATTTACAAAAATTTCCTTCCAAATTAAAAAAAGGGGCTAAATTTTAGTGCTTTACAAATGACATCAATGGATATAAAATACAAAAATTACCCTTCAATTTGAAGTGGTAAAATAAAATTAGAACTAAATTCTAAAAAGTTAGCCCTTAAAAATTGTTAAAATTCAACTTTTTGGAGGCAAAATGAATTGAATTTGAGGCAAAATTTTTAAAATTAAAAAAAAAAATTAACCTTCTTGCTGTAATAAAAATGTGGATCTAAAATTTTGCTTCAATGGGAAAAAATTAAATTCTAGTGGGAAAACTATTTTCTATAGCAAAAAAAATTGTTTTTGTTTTCGGTCGAGCAGTCAATGACTAATTGCATAACCCAATGATCAATTTTTTAAACTCTACCAACAGTCATATTCTCAACCAACTCCACCAATGATCAGGTGCAATTTTCAAATTTCCTACCTTGGTGTGCTAGCCAACACATGAATGCTAGGCAAGGGTGACCAACTCGTCACCTTCATCTATGAGTGCTCACAGCTTTATATCCTACACTAGCCTCCTAAGAGGCCAATGTGGGATAATTCCCACAAAAATGTATTTTGGAAGTCTCTACTACCTACAACCAGGTAAAAACAAATGATAATTGCAAGTCAATGGCTATAATGCAAATTTTCAAACTCTACAATGGTCCGTGCACTAGCTACTTGGTGCTTCCATGTGTGAGCATGGATAGGGGTAACCACCATAAGGTGGTTATTTCAATAAGGGCACACTGGATCTTATAAACCTTACTTAAGCCTTGGTGTACCCTATATGGGATAATTTCCCACACTGGAAACTAGTTTCATTCGATGCTCTACCATTAGTTGCTATCAAAAATAAAAAATTGCATCTAGGAAATATTTGCAAATGCATCGTAAGGAGTTTTTATTCATAAAAAAGCATCGAAAGAAGTTGGGAAATAGAAATTTATTTTCAGGAGCAATGAAAAAGGTTGAAAAATGCCTTACAATGCTTGGGATCTATTGGACTTTAATTTTTTTCATCGAGAAACATTTAAAAACTATCGTAGACTGTTGAAAACTCACTGATAATTGGTTTCCATTACTAATAATTAGAAAACATCACCAAGGCTAGGAAAATTTATTGTAAAAACCCATGAATTTGTCAAAAAATAAGAAAAATGGCTGAAAGTTCATTGATCTGCTAGAAACCCATGAACCACTTATGCGTCCATGTGTTTGTGATCGATTAGAAGAGTCAAATTCTTCAATGTGCAATGGAAAAATACCATGTGGCCCTTCAGTATTAGTGGATGGTTTTAGGGTGGGATATTTCCTAGGATTGGTGGTTTTAAAAACCTTAGGGCGTAGTTTAATTTGTTTTTCCTATAAATTTATCTACCACCATATGTAATTTCTTTCATCACCTATGCAATGTTTTATCTCCCTCATCTACAATCAGCCTACACCCGATCATGCTATAGATATAAGTGGAAGTAGCAAGGCTCCCAAGGTATCATGTGTTGATCGACATCAGTATATCATCGTCCATCACCTATGGTAGCTTGTTGTAATATCTAGGGTCATAAAACTATGGTAGAATTAGAGAGGTGTTAGAGGGATAAGGGATGGATGAGGAAAATGAGGTGCAATGGGGGAATAAAGTGTTATAATACTACATTAGTGTTGGCATTTTTGCCACATTATTTTGATTGTTGATTATTCATGCATAAGATGTTGAAGTTCTCACTCCTTTACAGGTTTTGATGCAAAAAAAGGCTAAGTCCGAAGACTGTCGCGAAATCGCGACAAAAAACAGCATGGAGAGCACAGTTTGAAAACCGTCGCGATATCGCGACATGTCGCGTTATCGCGGGTCTATTGAGGAGAGAGAAATCAAACGCAAAGTTGTCACGATTTCGCGACGTGTTCCAAAATCGCGGTCAACGCAGTCAACGACAGCAAGGGGTAAAGTTGTCGCGATATCGCGACGTGTTGGATTTTCGCGGTCAAAATGGTCAACGAGGGCAGCAGTAAATTGTCGCGAAATCGTGACATGTCGCGTTTTCGCGACTTACAATGGCCATGGAGCATAACAGAGAAAAGGTCACGAAATCGTGACATAACTAAGCAAAGGGTGATGACAATAAAATTTGTAGCGATTTCACGACAGAATAGTGAGCAAGGCACAAAAGGCGAAAGACGTCGCGAAATCGCGACGTGTTGCGTGGTCGCGACAGATTTGGAAAGAAAAGCATAAGGCATGAAAGGCGTCGCGATTTCGTGACACTTTTGGAGATGAAGTCCAAGCACAAGAAACGTCATAAAGGAAAAGTACAAAAATAGAAGTGCGATTTCGTGACACATTGGGCAAGAAAGACCAAGTGTAGGGAATTGTCGCGATTTCGTGACATGACGAATTTTTGCGGTTCAAAAGCAGTGAAGTCCAAGGAGATAGAACTTGTCACGATTTCGCGACATGATGGAGATTAAAGAACCACTTGAGGCAAGAGTGTCATGTTTTCGTGGGTTAGAAGCAGGACCGTACAGGGTGGATGAAAATTGTCGCGAAATCATGACATGTCGGATTTTCGTGACTTAGAAGAGAAGATTGAGCAGCGGGTAGATAGTGTAGCGATTTCGTGACTTGTTTGGTTTTTGCGACCTAGAGATAAAACAAAGATGTCGATGGGAGAACGTAGCGAAAGCGTGACTTGTCTTGTTTTCGTGACGTATAAGTGAGACAAAGCCAAAAGAGAGAAAGGTGTAGCGAAATCGTGCCTTGTCACATTTTCGTGGAAATAGAGCGGAGAAAGAGCATAATGGTACGAAACGTCACGATTTCGTGATGCGTCGCGTTTTCGCGAGCTAAGGTAGCGAAGGAGACAAAGGAGCCGAATACGTCACGATTTCGTGACATGGTTGATTTTCGCGGTTCCAAAGTGACAAAGTGTATGGAGCAGAGATACGTCACGATTTCGTGACATGTCGCGTTTTCGCGACCTGTTACAGTTTCATGCCAGAAAGCAGTTCAAACGGCCCGATGAAGTTTTGCGATTTCCAATGATTAAAAGCACTCCAAAATTAAATGTTTTGCTGCTTTCCAATGCGAGCAAGGTAGAAGAACGTGTCCAAGCCACCAGAATTAAAGATTTCCATTATCCAAAGCTGTTGTTCATGATTTTTCTAACGGTTCAAGCATGTTTCAAGAACGACCATTTAATGAAGACGACCGACTCCTTGTTTCATTCAATTTCTGGTTTCTCCGAGGCTGGTTTAAGGGGATCATTTCCTTGTTTCCATTGCATATTTTGTAGATCTCGAGGAAGTTCGTTGCAAGTTTTAAATGTTGTAAAGAAGCAAGACTTCTATATAAATCAATGTAGATCTCAGAAAGAGGGATCGGGAGTTTGAGAGACAGGTTGCATGAAAGCTTTCAAGTTCTTTGCATGAATGAAAGAGATTTGGCCTCTGATTTTGCAAGCGTCTTTCTAATGATTTCCTTCTATTTCATGTATTTCTCAGTTATGCTCATCTTTCTAATCTACTGTTAGATTTCAATTCTGCATCTGAGTTTGAATATCGCAAATGAGAAAGTGAGTTCTGGAATGCAATCCTGAAGGTTGTCTACGCAAGGTCGTAAGTGGATTATGTTGTATTCTATTATTATATGTTGTTTATGCGCTTGAGGTTAGATTCTTGCTGAGTTTCTTTCCTTGATCATATAAGTTCGGCCTATGGCCATATTTCCCATCTCTTTCATGTATTTCCCGTTTCTTTCTGCACATTTATAATTCCTTTCCAGTAACTTTAGTCTTAATCAAGCTTAGAAATAGTAAGGGAACCAGCCCTCTCTGGAGATTGGTCTGGGAGACATTTCTTTCTCCCAGCCTTTCAATGTTGGCCGGGTCTAGGGTGCATAGACATAGAAAATCCTTTCCTATGGCAGATTCGTGACCAACAGTTTTTGGCACGCCGGTGGGACAGATTGTTTCTGTCTCAAAAGATCCCATAGTATTGAGGGTTTAATGTTCGCCTTCATGCCGTATAGTTAGAACATTTGGTGACTCTGCAGTACCCAAAAATCTCTGAACGTGGATGCAGTGAAAGTTGTACTTCATGATCACGAGATCAAAGTCCAAAAAATTTGAAGATCTTGTTGAGTTTTTTGAACTTGACAGCACAAAAAGAGGTGAACACTCTAGGTTGGTTTCCCCATCGCTTGCATCATCTGCCATATCCACACAAATCCCTGGTATTGTTACTAGTTTTCCATCTTCTCAGTTACATACACTAGTCCCAATGGCCCAGTATCCTCCACCCCGATAGTTTTTAGCATGGAACAGCTCAGGGGCCTTGAATTTGCAGGCTCAAAATCCAGTTCCCCAGGCTGCTTTGAAAGCCTTGCCAACCTATGATGGTACGGGAAAGACTGCATACGAACATATTCATGATGTAGCTTCTCTGGCAGCCATTCATGATATAACAGACGAAGATGTGATGGTGAAGTTATTAGTGTTATCCTTGAGAGGAAAATTGTTGTACTGGTATCGATCTCTGCAACCAGGCACTATTGCGTCCTGGGATCAGCTAGGAGAATTGTTAGTGAAGAATTTTCATGAACAGGCTGACCCATTTTCATTGTTGCATCAGTTTAATGCAATCCAGAGGCACCCGTAGGAGGCAATAGCAGATTTCAATGTTCGTTTCACCAGAAGCTGGCAGCGAGTGCCTGAAGGACTTCGCCCTACCCCTGAGCAAGCTACGTTTTACTACCTTCGAGCGTTCAATACAGACATTGGCTTGGCGATCAGGCAGTCCAATGTGATGACCTTCCTGAAACTGTTCGAGCAAGCACAAAAGGCGGAGGCAGACTTGATTGCAATCGGCAGGCTTCCCCCAAAGGTAGCAATGCCCATTTTACCTGATATTCCATAGCATTTATATCCTAGTTCTTTTTTGCAATCTATGTCTTCTATGTACCCTGTTCCATCATGGAATTCCAGTGCACCTCAAATTGCACCTATCCCAGTTCCTCAGCTCTCTACTTCAGCAAATCCCTAGTTGCTTGCACCCAACATTCTGCCATTCCCTGCTTCCACTTCATTCCCAACATTACTAGCACCACCAACACCTTTGCCCTTACCAGCACCTCCTGCACCTGTAAATCTTGATCCTTATACGACACTCTTGCAAGAGGTAAAATCTGCCAATTCTGCAATAAGAGCAATGGGTAATAAGATCACGCTTATTGAAAGGAAGCAAGCTGAGCGAGATTTCCAGCCTAGGAGATTTCAACCCCCGCCGATTACTAGAGAACAAGCTGCTTCAACAAGCAAAGCACCCGAGAAGAACCTGACTGTTTTGGCAAATGAAGATGTAGTCCTTGCTGAAAGAACATATTGGTGTTCGACATGCAATGATCCCCATGGAGAAGACACTTGCATGGTTCATTTGAATTATGTGCAGACATTGGCTGCTAGTTCTTCGGGAGGGCAAGTCAATATGATCTCTGAGGCAGGCCATAGCTTAATGATTCCATTGGAAGAGCAAGTTTCGGTTCTCACAAGGACTGGAAAGAAGCCTGTTACAGTAGATCCTGCTGAGTTAGAGCCATTAAAAGTGCCAGATGATTTGAAAAAAATAGTGAAAACTCCTATGCAAGCATCAAAGCTAGATGCGCCTATTTTACCGAAAGATCCTGTTCCACACAAAATACAAGAAAAGGCCGCAACTGCACAGGCAAGATCAGAAGCAGAGGAGCAAGCTAGAGAAAAGCTGAAGTACCCTTCATTGACAAAGAGGCTGAGAGTAGAAGCCACTCAACAGTATCGAAGCAGATATGATCACCCCATTGAAAAGAAGGAATCTGCTACGGTTGCATACAACATTGTCGAAGAACTGAAGAAGACCCCAGCTAAGGTTAGTCTTTACGATGCATTGCAATTGCCTGGGTAGGTAGATTTATTGCAAGAATCTTTGAAATCTATGAAGGATAGTGAAAAGGGTCCTACCCAGACAATTTATGCTCAAGCCTTAACCACTTCTATCACTGGTAAAAATAGACCACCCCCATTTTATCTATCATTGCAAATAGAGGGTTGGATCGTGCATAACTGCATGATCGACTCTGGAGCCGCTACAACTGTCATGCCAAAGGCAGTTTGCGAAGTTATGGGTATGGAATATACATGAAGTAGCCCTGGAGTCTTGCGGTTAGATGGTACTCCTATGAAAATGGTGGGTGTAATCAAGGATGTCCCGATTGTTTTACACACTATGCCTCAGATTACAGTCATTCAGGAGATAGTTGTGGTCGATCTAGAACCGTATTTCAGTATGTGCTTATCCAGAGAGTTTACTGCAAAGTTGGGAGGTTACCTTGCACTGGATTATTCCCACTTGGAGATCCCTTTCAAAGGTAAAAGACTCCGGATTCATAATGAAAAACCTTCCTCTTTTCATATTGAAAGGTTGGATGAAGCAGGAAAGACCATGCAGTCTGTTAACATGCTAACCGAAGAGTTAGAGGGTTCTGATTTGATGAATGAGGTTTTAGATGAGCTTCAGTTGGAAGACGGGTTTTCCATGCTTGATTTCAATGCTATGCTAGAAACCGAAATCGGTTGTTATTCTATCACAAAGCCCGAGGATGGCACAATGCAGGTATTCCCTAACCAAGATGATCAGAGCTCTGTCACGGATCAACTATGGAAGTTATATTTTGATGGGGCAAGATGCAAAAATGGTGCAGGAGCAGGTATTGTTTTGATTTCTCCCTCTGGTTTACAAAGAACATATTCATACCGTCTTACTTGGAATTGTACTAACAATGTTGTCGAGTACGAAGCATTATGCCTAGGCTTGAAAAAGGCAAGAAAGTTGGGAATCGAACAGTTGCAGATTTTTGGTGATTCTGAGCTGATTGTAAACCAAGTAACAAACAGGTGTATTTCCAAGCAGCATTATCTCAAAGCATACCGCAACCAAGTTTGGGACCTGTTTGAGTCTTTCACAGCTCTGAATATTCAAGCTATTTCTCGAGAGCTGAATAAGCATGCAGATCTTCTAGCATCTCTTGGAGCAAATTTTTCTCCCATTGAGCAGGTAGTCAAGAAGCCAAAGACAGTAAGGATGGTGTACAGGCCTAGTGTCCCAGACAAAGATACTTTCTGGCAAGTCTTCGAGAGTGATGAGCAAATTGTTAACTTTTTGATTCAAGAAGCTGCCACCATCAAAGGAAGAACCTTGGAGCATGAAGAAACCGAAGGTCTGATTCAGTTGCGGAATAATCATATTCCAAAAGGTCTTATCACTCTAGAAAGTTTGTTTGATCAGCATGATCGGTCTAAGAAACATCGGATTGAGATCGATAAGAAAGAGTATATGGAGATGCAATTAGAACCCAATAAGGTCATTAAGATTGGGACTGATTCTACTCCTGATGAACTGCAAGAAATCAGGCAACTGTGTCAAGAATTTTTTGATATTGTGGCCTGGAGTTATGAGGATCTGAGGGGATATGATAAACAGATTGTTCAACATACTATTGAGTTGGAAGAAGGAGTCAGACCCTTCAGGCAAAAGCAGCGACCAGTGAATCCAAAGATTGAGACTCTCATGAGGGCCGAACTTGTGAAAATGTTGCAGGCCAAGATTATATACCCGGTTAAGCACTCGACTTGGGTTGCTAATCTGGTTTCGGTTCGAAAGAAAAATGGAGACATACGACTGTGTGTAGATTTTTGAAATCTGAACCGTGCATCTCTGAAAGATCACTATCCCTTGCCTCGCATTGATCAGATATTGCATGTTGTTGCTGGGGCTCAGCGTTTTTCACTGCTGGACGGATTCTCTGGATATAACCAGATTTGGGTTAGGGATGAGGACCAGTACAAGACAACATTTACAACTAAGTGGGGCACTTTTGCTTATCAGCGAATGCCTTTCGGATTATCAAATGTTGGGGCCACATTCCAGAGAGCCATGGACATTGCATTTGAGGAGCTTTTGAACAAGATTATTGTTATTTATCTTGATGATATGACTATCTTTTCACATAAACGGGAAGATCACTGTTCTCATCTGAGGCAAATCTTTGGAAAATGTAGAGAGTTTGGTATTTCTATTAATCCAAAGAAGTCAGTTTTTGCAGTGAAGGAAGGTAAACTCTTGGGGCATGTCATTTCAGAAGATGGTTTGGCAATTGATCCATCTCGAGTCGAAGCATTGAAGAAACTATCGCTCCCTGCCAATAAGAAAGAGCTGCAGTCTTTCTTTGGGCAGATTAATTTCATCAAGAAGTTCATTTCTGATTTTGCCCAGGTTGTCAAGCCCATGACTGAGTTGTTGAAGAAGGATGCAGAATTTAAATGGACAACTCAGAGGAAGGAGGCATTCCAGGAAATTAAGGACAGAATAGTGCAGGCTCCTGTATTAATTAATCCAGATTATTCAAAATATTTCATTCTGTATGCAGTTGGGGAAGATGAAAGCTATGCCACAGTACTCACATAGAAAGGAGATGATGGGAATGAAAGGCCCATTGCTTTCCTTAGTCAGGTTATCTTACCTCATGAGGCAAAGTATAATTTCATTGAAAAATAGGTGTATGTTGTCATGAAGTCTCTTAAAAAATTCAAGCACTTCATATCTCAGAGTAGGACAGTCATCTATGTTATTCATCCCGATGTAAGGAATTTCATCATTCAGGGTGAGATGGGTGATAAACGCGCAGGTTGGGTCACCAAAATTCAAGAATTTGATGTTGAGATTCATCCGACCAAGCTAGTGCGGGGTAAGGCCTTATGCCAACACTTAGCAAAGACTACAACATCTGGGATAGTTGATTATCAAGTAGATGATCTTGCTAGAGATAACAATCTGATGAATCTCCTAGTTCAAGAACAAGATTGGGCAGATGACCTCATTGACTATTTCACAACTGGTAGATGCCCTTCACAGTTAAATGCCTCACAACGGAGAAGGTTTCGTCTGCAAGCTCTCAGGTATGTGTTGCTGCCCGAAGGATTGTTTTTTAAGAACATTGATGGCATTCTTTTAAGGTGTGTCAAGGAATCAGAGAAGGCAAGACTCCTGGAGGAGTTTCATTCTGGCATATCAGGAGGACACTATGCAGGTAGACCAATGGCTTTAAAAATTATTCGGGCTGGTTACTATTGGCCAACCTTGTTCACAGATGCTTTCAGGATTGCCCAAGCATGTGACAAATGTCAAAGGTATACAGGAAGGGTTAGAAATGCATCATTGCCCCTGCATCCAATTCAAGTTGAAGCACCTTTTCAACAGTGGGGATTGGACTTTATTGGGATTATTGATCCGAATTCTTCAGCTGGACACAAATATATCTTGACAGCTACAGATTATTTTACGAGATGGTCTGAAGCTATTCCAACCAGGGTTGCAAATCAAGCGGTGGTGATTTCTTTCATTGAAGGGCTGATCACACGTTTTGGCATTCCTGATGCTATTATTACAGATAATGGAACTCCATTTATTGGAGCTGAGCTAGCTGAATTTGCAAATAAGTATGGTGTTTTCTTGAAGACATCCTCTAACTATTACCCTCAGGGAAATGGCTTGGCAGAGTCCACAAACAAGAATTTGCTACGGATTTTAAAGAGATCTTTGGGGGATAACAAGAGATCATGGCACCTTCTGTTGAATCAAGCTTTATGGGCAGATAGGATTTCAATCAAGAAGTCTATCAAGACTTCACCATATGCCCTGGTATATGGAAAGGAGGCAAGGTTTCCTGTTCATCTAGAGTTGCCAGTATTGCAGCAGTTGCAAGGATTTCAGGATGATGAAGCAGATGTAGATTCCATGGATATGCGGTTGGCTCAGTTGTTACAGTTGGAAGAGCAACGTTCTTTGGCCTATGAGGAGTTTGCTAAGCATACACAGGTTATTTCAAAGTGGTTCCATAAAAATTCCACTGATCGTCCGCTTAAGGTGGGTGATTTGGTCCTAAAATGGAATGAAAAGAAAGCCAAGCCTGGGAAGCACAAGAAGTTTGATGCTCTGTGGGAGGGCCCGTTCCGCATTGTCAGTGCTGGTGCAGCAAATTCGTTTCATCTGGAAGATTTGGATGGCAGCCCACTTCCTATTTCGGTGAACGAATTTCATCTGAAAGCCTACACTCCATGAACTGTGAGTCCAGTATCACCTTGTACATAGCAAAAAAAAAAAAAAAAAAAAAAAAAAGAGAAAAAAAAAGTATTGTTTTCCTCTGTCAACTTCGGCTCTTTTTGCATGCGAGCCCGTAGGTACGTATTTCTTTCTTTTTCTTCTTCCTTCCCAGTAGTTAGTGGCTTCCTCTTTATTTCTTCCCTTCCCCTCTTTATTCCCTTCTTCTCCTACTCCTTTTTCTTTTGCAAGTAATCAAGCCACTGTTGTTGTTTCTTTTTCCCTTCCTACTATTCTCGTTTCTTCTTTTCCTTTTCTTCTAACTTCATTGTTGTTTTAGCATTTATCCATAGTTCCATTCCACCACTTCACTCATCTCTTCCACTTCCATTCCATTATTCCATTCACTTCCATTTCCCTTTCATAGTAGCTGGTAGCATAGAAGCACTCTGTTACTGTATCTACCGCATCACTCCCTCCATTCCATTATTCCATCATTTATCATTTCCATTCCATAGTCCCCCCCCCTTTTTTTTTTTTTTTTTTTTTTTCCCCCTTTTCTTGGGGATTTTTTTATACACTGGTAGCTAAGCCAAATATAGATTTACTTGAGTTTTTTAGTAATTCAGCAAGAGTTGTTGCAGCAGTCCATCGAGATGTACCCCATCAGCCAGCTTTCTGTTCTCAGTTTTTCTTGACTCTGTTGCCCAATGGATTCAGGCCTGGGATTCGTGCATACAGTAGAACTGTATACCCCATGAGCCACCAAGAATGTTGGCATTTTTGCCACATTATTTTGATTATTGATTATTCATGCATAAGATGTTGAAGTTCTCACTCCTTTACAGGTTTTGATGCAAAAAAGGCTAAGTCCGAAGACTGTCATGAAATCATGACAAAAAGTAGCATGGAGAGCATAGTTTGAAAATCGTCGCGATATCGCGACATGTCGCGTTATCGCGGGTCTATTGAGGAGAGAGAAATCAAATGCAAAGTTGTCACGATTTCACGACGTGTTCCAAAATCGTGGTCAACGCAGTCAACGACAAGGGTAAGGTTCGCAGATATCGCGACGTGTTGGATTTTCATGGTCAAAATGGTCAACGAGGGAGGAAGAAAATTGTCGCGAAATCGTGACATGTCAGTTTTGCGACTTACGAATGGCCATGGAGTATAGTTAAGAAATGGTCATGAAATCGTGACATAACTAAGCAAAGGAGATGACAATAAACTTTGTAGCAGATATCGATAATAGTGAAAGGCAAAAAGGAAAGACAAGTCGCGACGTGTTGCGTGGTCGCGATTAGTGGATAGAAAAGCTTAAGGCATGAAAGTCGTCATGATTTTGCGACACTTTTGAAGATGAAGTCCAAGCACATAGAAAATCATGATTTGTGACATATTGGGAAGAAAGAAAGAAAATGTAGTGATTTGATGACATGAAAATTTTTGTGGTTAAAATGAAAGTCCAAGGAGATAGAACTTGTCACGATTTCAGTACATGATGGAGATTAATGAACCACTTGAGGCAAGAGTGTCATGTTTTCATGGCTTAGAAGAAGGACCGTACAACATGGATGAAAATTGTCGTGAAATCATGACATGTCAGATTTTCATGACTTAGAAGAGAAGATTGAGCAATGGGTAGATAGTGTAGCGATTTCGTGACTTGTTTGGTTTTTGTGACCCAAGAGATAAAACAAAGATGTCGATGGGAGAACGTAGCGAAAGCGCGACTTGTCTTGTTTTCGTGACGTATAAGTGAGACAAAGCCAAAAGAGAGAAAGGTGTAGCGAAATCGTGCCTTGTCACATTTTCATGAAAACAGAGCGGAGAAAGAGCATAATGGTACGGAACGTCACGATTTCGCGACGCGTCGCATTTTTGCGAGCTAAGGTAGCGAAGGAGACAAAGGAGCCGAATACGTCACGATTTCGTGACATGGATGATTTTCGCGGTTCCAAAGTGACAAAGTGTATGGAGCAAAGATACGTCACGATTTCGTGACATGTCGCATTTTCGCGACCTGTTACAGTTTCGCGCCAGAAAGCAGTTCAAACGGCCCGATGAAGTTTTGCGATTTCCAACGATTAAAAGCACTCCAGAATTAAATGTTTTGCTGCTTTCCAATGCGAGCAAGGTAGAAGAACGTGTCCAAGCCACCAGAATTAAAGATTTCCATTATCCAAAGCTGTTGTTCATGATTTTTCTAACGGTTCAAGCATGTTTCAAGAACGACCATTTAATGAAGACGACCGACTCCTTGTTTCATTCAATTTCTGGTTTCTCCGAGGCTGGTTTAAGGGGATCATTTCCTTGTTTCCGTTGCACATGTTGTAGATCTCGAGGAAGTTCGTTGCAAGTTTTAAATGTTGTAAAGAAGCAAGACTTCTATATAAATCAATGTAGATCTCAGAAAAAGGGATCGGGAGTTTGAGAGACATGTTGCATGAAAGCTTTCAAGTTCTTTGCATGAATGAAAGAGATTTGGCCTCTGATTTTGCAAGCGTCTTTCTGTGTGATTTCCTTCTATTTCATGTATTTCTCAGTTATGCTCGTCTTTCTAATCTGTTGTTAGATTTCAATTCTGCATCTGAGTTTGAATATCGCAAATGAGAAAGTGAGTTCTGGAATGCAATTCTGAAGGTTGTCTGCACAAGGTCGTAAGTGGATTATGTTGTATTCTATTATTATATGTTGTTTATGCGCTTGAGGTTAGATTCTTGCTGAGTTTCTTTCCTTGATCATATAAGTTCGGCCTGTGGCCATATTTCCCATCTCTTTCGTGTATTTCCCGTTTCTTTCTGCACATTTATAATTCCTTTCCAGTAACTTTAGTCTTAATCAAGCTTAGAAATAGTAAGGGAACCAGCCCTCTCTGGAGATTGGTCTGGGAGACATTTCTTTCTCCCAGCCTTTCAATGTTGGCCGGGTCTAGGGTGCATAGACATAGAAAATCCTTTCCTGTGGCAAATTCGTGACCAACAATTAGCTTAATTATTGTAAGGAAATTTATGTAAGGGTGCATCCCTTCGGACTACCCACACTCATGTATAAATATTCATAATTATATAATAAAATAAGTGTGCCTCATTTTACAATTGCCAAATCCTATATGGTATCAGAGCACCAGGGTTTGCCATCATACCTGGGAGGATTGGAGCACTAAGGTTTGCCATCAGACCTAGGAGGATTGAAGCACCAGGGTTTGCCATCAGACCTAGGAGGATTGGAGCACCAAAATTTGCCATCAAATCTGGGAGGATCCTTGCCTTACAAATTCAGAGTGGTGCATCCAAATCATTCAATACGGAACCCTAAATCAAATTTAATAAAGTGACTTTATATTAAATCTGATTCATAATATAAAGTAACAAAAAATAAATTTAAATTATATAAAGTTATTAAAAATTTATAAAGTTATTTATAAATATATAACTTTATAAATATATAAAGTTATTAAAACTTTATAAAGTTATTTATAAATATATTACTTTATAAATTTATAAAGTTATTAAAACTTTATAAAGTTATTTATAAATATATTATTTTATAAATTTATAAAGCAACTTTATAAATATATATAAAGTTACAAAGTCATAAATATTTTATAAAGTTATAATATAGGGTGATGGTAAATATTCTACCCAAGTTAAATGGCGATATTAACTGCTCCTAAAATTATGTTCTCCAATTCTCAAATCCTCAATGGAAACAATTATGTAGCTTGGAAAACAAATATTCAAGCCATTCTTGAATTTGAAGGCCTATGAGATATTGTTATTGGGACTGAGCAATGTCCAAAGATAGCTGGAAAATATCAAGATACATTTGATCACTGGAGCCGCAAAGCTTGTATGATCCTTCTTCTTGGTATCTCGGATGATGTCCAACCTCATGTTTAGGATGCTAAGACTTCTACTGAAGTATGGACGAAGTTGCAGCAAGTGTATGAATCCAAGAACCAAAATCAAATTCTTCATCTTCAAGGATAGTTGCATACTCTAAAGTTGAAAGGTGGCAAAAAATTGGAATTATTTCTTTGTCGAGTAACTACGCTCCATGCCTCCCTACAAGCACTAGGAGAGAACTCCCAGAGTCATATCGCACCTTTGTGACATCCTTGAACATCTTGAAGCAGAAGCCAGATTTTGAAGAATTGGTCAATGTATTGCAACAAGAGGAAGCGTTCCATGAGAACTCAAATGAAGAAGAGCAAGCCATGATAATAAATCATATGGGCATGATGTCATTCCACCAAGGCAACAAAAATCCTAATAAGCCAAAGAAAAGTTGTTTGATTTATGGTAAAAAGGGCCATGACTTACATGAATGTTGGTATAATACTTTTATTCAGGTACATTCAAGAAACAAGAATCCTACACAAAGAGGACCATCTCTTAAGAACCAAGGAGAATAGAACCAATGTCGACCACAACACTAGAAAAAAGAGAATATCGCCAATACTAACGATGAAGAGGAAACTAAGGATTTTTCTCTTCTTCATTAGGAGCAACTATCCACCACATTTTCCCTCTTGGGGGAACATACCCTACTTTGCTTAGATCTAAAGGATGAGCCAAAAGTACCAAGAGGTTAATCTAGAGGTAAATGACCAAGAGGCTAACCTAGAGGTAAAACAACCCAAAGGTAGACCTAGAGGTAAAATACCTAGAGACAGACTCAAATGTGATAGACCCAAATGCGGACCTAGAGGTATTTCCCTAAGGAAGAGCTAAAGTTAGATCCAAGAGCCAAAGCCAAGAGCCTAAGTCATTATCCCACCTAATGTATTATGGGGGGTATGTTAGAATAATACATTAGCTTAATTATTGTAAGGGCATTTATGTAAGGGTGCGTCCCTTCATACTACCCACACTCATGTATAAATATTCATAATTATATAATAAAATAAGTGTGCCTCATTTTACAATTGCTAAATCATATATAAAGGTATGGATAAGAGGGACTAGAGGGATATGGGAAGGTATTTCTTGAACCTCCATCGATCGATAAGCAACTGATTTATGGTGTGGTCGGTTAGCCAAAATAGTCGATCGATCATGGAGGAGGAAGGGAAAATAAGAAGCAAGAAAAAATTGATCCAAGAAGCCTCCTAATGAAGCCCGTTATCTCCTACAATCATAGATAGTCCTAAAAAATACACTTGAACAATCCTTTTCTTCAGTAATTAAGTTTTCCCTTAGTAAGGAGTATCAATGGATCCTTTTGGCCACAAATTGACCTCAAAAATTAAGCAACTGATCTTCCAAACTATGCAATTTATCCTCCATTCTTATCCATAATATTCAAAATAGATGAATTCTTCTTACCTTCGTCAAGGTAAGTTTGTTACCCTTTGATCTTCTATCATGGGAATTCAGTGCAGGGATAATATTCAACCCTCTACCACCTCAAGAGCTTCACAAAATGGATGTTATAGGCTAGCCCAAGCTAATTCCTCACAACACCTACCCTAGGATCTTGTGCACTAGATGCAAAATGATAGTAGTCATCTAGCAATGAAGTTGGCACCTTATCTCCCTTCTTGCAAAAACTATCATATGGCTCTGATTACCAGTGATATGGAAATATGAAATGTGAAGCTTATTATTTTATTATGTGTAATAAATATATAATACATGCAAGAAATCATGTAAATTACAGTAGTTGTAGCAATTTACCATGCAAGGCCAACCATTTGTAACTAAACGATATATAGGAAAAACCACCTGCAAAACATGGATGTCAAAAAACAACTAACTGGTAGAAGATAGAAGATACCTCTAACAGCCTAATTATGCATTCTAAAAACTAACAAATCATATCCAACATGTGCATACTATGACTCACTTATTAAAATGCAATAAATAAGAAATAACTTAGGTTTATAATTAAGCCTAAGGTACAATAATAATATCCTCAAAAAATATTGTAAGTTGCTCTACATGGTTAGTACATGTATGATTTGGGTTGTCTACATTCATATTGCTATTTAATATTGAATGTTTTTATATATTTTTTGTAAGAAAATACGAAACATCTCAGTATTATTCTGCAGGTGATTAAATAGCAATTACATTGCCGGGAATAGTCACCGGCGTAACAGAGAAACAGAACTGTTACACTGTTGTAACAGTACACTAAATGTCAAATAAAGACAATACAGTAACAGTACGCTAACATCCCCCTTTATTACATTATTTGGGTAATGTAATAACTAATAGCTATACTAGACTACTAACATCCCCTTACATCATTTTGCAATACAAAGTGAGCTCGCGAAACAATTCAAATTTGACACGTCCAAGTGCCTTAGTGAAAATGTCTGCAACTTGAGCATCGGTGGGAATGTGCTGAAGCTGAATTCGGTGCTTTGGAACTTCATCTCAAATGAAATGACATTGTGTGTCAATGTGCTTTGTTCTTTCATGATGGACTGGATTCTTGATGAGGTTTAGAACACCCTGATTGTCGCAAAACAAGTGTATTGGAGATTTTGATGGATGGCCCATACTTGTCAGAATGCGACGTAACCATATCACTTCGCACACAGCTTCATGTGCGACACGATATTCTACCTCTGTTGATGAAATAGCAATCACCTGTTGCTTCTTGTTGTGCCAAGAGACAGGACCGGATCCCAGATGAAAAATGTATCCAGAAGTTGACTTGCGATCATCAAATGATCCGGCATAGTCGGAGTCCGTGTATCCTTGCAAGAAGAATTTGTTGTTCCTATTGTATTCTAGGCCATATTCCATAGTACCACGGACATAGTGAAGAACACGTTTTGTTGCTTTCCAATGAGTGGTCTTAGGCTCCTGCATGAACCTCGAAAGATAGTTGACAGCAAAAATGATATCTGGCCTAGTATTGGTCAGATATATGAGACTCCCAATCAACTGTCGATAGAGAGTACCATCTACCTGAGGTGAGTAATCATATCGCGATAATTGAAGTCCATTCTCCATCGAAGTTGCCATTGGCTTGCAATCAATCATGCGATATTTTTCCAGCAATGTCTTGGCATATTTTTTCTGAGACACTTTGATGGAGTGCTCCTTCTGGCTAAATTCCAGACCAAGACAGTAATGGAGAAGTCCGAGATCTGTCATCTTAAAATATTTACACAAGTTTCTTTTGACATTAGAGATCATAGTTTCTGAACTCCCTGTAATGAGCAGATCATCCACATAGAGTACAAGAAACACTATCTCAGAACCCTGTTTCTTGAAATAGAGGTTTTCATCTGACGGACATCTCTTAAATCCATGCTGCATAAGGTGATTA
Organism: Wollemia nobilis; assembly: GCA_028583015.1. Taxonomy (NCBI): domain Eukaryota; kingdom Viridiplantae; phylum Streptophyta; class Pinopsida; order Araucariales; family Araucariaceae; genus Wollemia; species Wollemia nobilis. The sequence continues at coordinate 2,373,810 of JAQPPZ010003494.1, read as the reverse complement.
TCCATTTTTATATACCAAGCTTGAGGAGCTTGTTTCAGACCATACAAGGATTTGACCAGTTTGCAAACTTTCTGCTGTTGGCCTTCCACTTCAAATCCTTCAGGTTGAGTCATATAGACTTCTTCTTGGACATCACCATTTAGAAAGGCACTTTTGACATCCATCTGGTGAACTTTCCAACCATATTGTGCTGCCATAACACACATAACCCAAATTGTGGTCATCCGAGCAGTAGGTGCAAAAGTTTCCTCGTAGTCAATGCCTTCCTTCTGAGCATAGCCCTTTGCAACAAGACGGGCCTTATGCTTATCAATTGTTCCATCTGCCTTGTACTTGAATTTATATACCCATTTGCAGCCAATGGGCTTCTTTCCATGCGATAGATCAACAAGCTTCCAAGTTTTATTTTTCATCAGAGACTCATACTCTGTATCCATAGCGGCCTTCCTCTGAGGCTCACTGAGAGCATCTTGCACTGATGCAGGTTCAAGACTATCTATGATAGAAATACATAATTGTGCTTTCGCATTGATAGTCTGCCTCTTTTCTATTCATCGAACCGTCACTCATATCTATATATTCTTCAGTGGAGTGGTAGTGTTAAATTTGAATGGAGTGCATTTTTGGTTGAACGTGACACTCCCAAATATTTGCTTAAGTGATCCTATTAGCTAGTAATCTCCTCTATATCACCTAGTGGTTGCAACGGCTGGTTACCCATGCATTTTGATAGGATGAGGAAGTCACCATAAGGACATATTCCATAACTACATTGGTACCATTTCTTTTTCATATTCCCTTGAAGTAAGTTGTTTGTCCACTCTTTTTGGACCTTGTTATCAGCCCATTGTGTTCATATATGTGGAAACCACTACTTATGCTTGTGGAGTCGATTTGGACATCCCTTGTGATCCTTGTGGTTCTTTCCACACTATCTTCACACTCTTCTTTTGTGATACACTTTGGTTTCAAGGGGTTTTCTTTAGTGACCTTTTTTCATGGTTTACAGCCTTGATATGTGTCACAAGCACCAGTCTTGGAGTAATATTTCATTCATTTTGGTGATGAGTCTCTACTTTTTTGAGACATCTGATGGATCCTTTGCAGGCTTCTTGATGGAAGTTGTCCTTAAGGGGGGTTGAAAATATTCCTTCATCCTCCATGCACATCTTCCTCCTTATTCTTCTTATTTCTATTCTAGTAGGTGGTTTTCTCCCTTGTGGTTTTTCATCATCTCTCCAGTAGTTTCATGCAAATATTTATAGCAAAAAAGTAAGTAGTGGATTAAGAAAGAAATAAAGTTAAACAATAAAAGGATATATCAAGTCTTGAGATAGATATATCAATCCTAAAGTAAACTTACTTCAAGCAGTGGATCAATAGATATTAAACATTCATGTCATAAGGAGATAGATCTTGACATAAGGAAAAATTGAGCTCTTGAAGATAGGCCTTAACATAAAAATAAGATTCAAGTTACAGAAACCTTGACATTGCAAATTTAAGTTACAAAAAATTTAAACTAAATATTCAGGTTACAAAGACCTTGACAATAGGATTTTTAGATCATTAGGTATTGACCTTGAAAAAGATTAATATGCTTGATAGAGGTAGCCATAGAAATAATCAAATACAACAACTATATTAAGAAGGAGACTCAAGATATAGATAAAAGTAGAACCTATAGATCATATAGAGGAGAAGGTTCAAGTGAAAGTAAAAGAAGGCCATATAGAGGACCATTGTGAAGAAATAAAAAAATGGAATAAATAGTACATATAGATAAAGTTTCCATAGAAGATAAATAAGAAAAATATAGAGTAGATATATACAAAAATTCCATAATATGAAGTGATATATAACATAAGCATAAAGGTTCAAGAGGAGGTTGTCCAAGCATAAAGGAACAAAGAGCAAATCCCATTCATTTATTTAGTTCCAAAGGAATAAGAACATACAAGCCATCAATTGTTGCTTGCATTAGAAGAAAGTGATTGACAAATAATATAGAAGTTGAGTTTAATTGTTTGTAGAGACTGATATTCTTAATAAAATGTAGAAAAAAGCTGTGGCTTATGTACATAAGAGTGCAAGGAAGTCTAAGTAGTGGATAAGAAGAATTGAATATCACAAGTTAGTATCTAAGCACAATAACCAAGGAGATGTATTGAATATCTAATCACTATAATAGAGAAGTGTTACATATTCAAGCACAGTAAAGGATAAATATTGAGCATTATAATAGAGAAGAAGTTTGATATCTAGATGTAATAACAGAGGATGATATCAAATCCCAATATCTAAGTCATCTACGCTTCATAGGAGGAACACCAAGGAAAATAGGAAGGAATGCTAAGTAACTAAAGTTTCAAATAATTATTGAGTACAAACCAACAACATTCCAAGAATATCATAATGTCTAAGTGCAACCATGTCCATCACAGTAGCAATCAGAGCTTGATAGCAGAATCTAAAACATCTAAATAGGAAGCCTAATCATCTAAGAGGTATTTATAGTTCCAAAGGAAGGTGTATAATTTCAAGGGAAATTTTGGTTTAATATGGCCTAATATTCAAGAAGGGTTAGGGCATATAATATTACCATTGGGCAAGGTCTGAAGTGTTGAACACTACCATAGGGAAAATTTTGAGCACTTTGTAATTCTCAAGAAGAGTTCGAGCATTGAGGAGTGCATTAGGGAAAGTGTAACACTCAATAAGAAGCCTAAATATTAGAGAGTAAAATATGTAGTATTTGTGGAAGTAAAAGAACCTTCATTCACATGGAAGTTCAATTTCCCAACACACAATACAATTATGAAAGAATTTTGAAGGTATCACATGAGTGAATGTGAAGAGCGACAATCGAGACAATAAACAACAAGATTGTGTGAAATTTTTGGTGAGAAATTGATATTGCTTTAGGGTTTTTTTTTTGATAAATTATAGGAGATATAAAATAGTTGTTTAATTTAAATTTTTAAGGTTTATTAATTGGTTTTTTGAAATAGGAGTAATAATGAAAGTTTTGTTATAAGGTTTACTTGAAAGTATTGTTTTAGGAGTAATAAGATTTTATAGAAATATTTGAAACTAGTAGTAATAAGGTTTTTTTAAATATTTGAAGTTTTTAGTAGGTTTCTAAAGTCTTTTTAAGTATTAGTGGAGAGATAACTTTTTGATGTTTTATAAAGTTTTTAAAAATCTTGAGTTAATTTTTGAAAGGCTTTAAATTGTTAAGTTGGAGTTATAAGTATCTTAGTTATTTTTGAAGCCTTTGATAGTTTTTTAAAAATATTTGGAGTGATAAGTATTTTCTAAGTTTTATAAGTTTGAAGATTTTACTTTTGGGTATTATTTTTGAAAAATAAAAAAGGATCAAAATTAAATTTTTGAAGTTTTACAAATTTAAAAATTTGGGAGGTAAAAGGATTTCAACATCAAAATTTAGGAAAACATAAATTTGCAAACATTTATTCTTAGTTTCTAAAACTAGGGAGACATAAGGATTTCTACTCCATAGGAATCAATATATGGTAGGAAAAAATACATTCTTTTCCCTTTAAGTCTAATTTAATGTCAAGTGTGTGCAAGGGAGATTCATTAGAATCTCTACTTCCCCACTTGAGAGTCTCTTTCCAAAGGAGACCCCAAGAATACAAATATTCTCAACACAAATGGCCCCTACTCAATTATTTTTTCTTAGGTTGTGTGGAATTTGATGATACGATCGTTTGATAGGTGTTTTATGGGTTTTATTCAAAGAAAATGCCTAAGGTTTTGGATCACTATCTATCTTTACTCTTTTATAATCCTTAACGGTTATTTAAACCTATATCATCAAGGATCATCTAAATGCAATGATAAACTTGTTATCATACAAATTCATGCAAACAAGAGCTAACCTATATGCTTTTCAAGTTTGAATGACCTAGCTAGGAGCATTTTTTATTTTGAGGGTAGAACAAAGGAAAATGCAAGAAGACAAGTTAGCCTAAATGTAACTAAATAGTTTTTTGTTCTTTGCCTATGTACTTGAAAGTGATTATTAAGCTAATATTAATTCTAGGATTCCTTGATTAACTTATTTTAAGGTTTTTTGTAACAAAATTAGAACATTTTGTAAAGCAATTACAGGATTTTGTAAACTATTAGGGTTTCTAGTTAAGATTTTTTAATTTGCCAAAGTGTGATTTCTAATACAAAACAACATAATCAATAACAAAATATAGAGAAAATGAAATTGCAAGGCTAATGAAGGGCCAAGTGGCTGAATTACCTCTCCTAGAGCTTGTCTATCAAAGTCACCATTGAAAGTGCCAAATTTTCCACTACTGCCAAACTCACCACAAGGGTTGGAATTTTGGTAAATCTGCACAAAAGACCAAAAAAATAGAGTTTTCTGATTTGAGGGGTCTGTTTGAAGGCTATATAGAGTAAAAACTTGTCTAAACATCTGATCAAACCCTTTTTAATGAAATATTTGAGTATGCTTACCTCTTGGAGTGGATTTTGGTATTTTTCCAAATTCATGACTGGTAAAGTTGATTTGAGTGGAAAATTTGGTTCTGAGTGTTTCAGGCTGGCAAATTCACCACTATGTAGAGTGACGAATTTGGTCATGGGATGGGTTTTTGAAGGTTTCAAATGTCTATTTTGGTATATTTCAATAGGTTTTTGGGCTGAATTTGGAGGAGAATTATCCTAATATATTTTGCAAGGTCTGTGACTGATAAAATCAAAGAACGAGACCACCAAATCAGAGAATTTAATGACTAAAATTAATATGTATGCAAAAATGATACAAGTCTCAAATGAAATTAAAATTTTAATTAAAAAAAGATGTAGGGGAATCGAAATTAAATGCTATGATGTTAGGAATGATAAATAATAGCTAATTCAATCTCTAATAAGAGCAAACTAGCATTAGATAGTGTTGGATTAATAAGATTGTTAGAATATGTAAAATGTTGCCCAAAAATAAATGAAATATATAGCAAAAAATTAAAAAAACAAGGGGATTGTAATGGAGGGTGTTCTTTTTCTTGGCCAAATGGTGAGATATCAAGGAAATAATTGCCTTGAATATTCCACACTTGGCATTGAGAAATGAAAGGTTATGATAAATAAATGCTTGCAAATGAAAGAAGCATAAAAGATAAAAAAGCATGGAGGAAAATAAAGGATTAGTATGTTGCATACATAAATCAAATAGTTGTAAATATAAAGAAAGCATGTATGATAGCATAAAATTCAAGAAGAGAAGTAATAAAACCCTATAAAGAAAAGAGTTATGATAAAAACATGAAAGATGAATGAATGCAAATCATAGTAGACCTACAAAAGAAGTGATAAGTATATAAATGAGGCTGCAAATCCTTGATATCATACCTACAAACAAGAATGTTAAAGCCTACAAAACAAATGTAAGCTCGATATAATGATAAAGTATGCAAAAGGAAATAAAACAAAGCAAGTTAAGGGAGTTAGAAAAACTTGCAAAACCAAATTTAGGAAGCTAAAATGAAAGGCGCAACAATAAAATGAAGGAGATAACTATGCTATATTTCACCTAGCTATGGTCTCTTTCTTGCATCAACATTTCCTTGGGACCAAGCTCCCTACCTTACTTAGTTGCTCTCCACAAATGCTTGCCAAGTGCTCTAAATGCTTGAAAATGTGCTTGGAATGCTTGAAGAAAACTTAGAAATGGATGTTTCTATGAAATAAGATAAGGCTTATAAATCTTGGCAAAGATTTTCTATAGTGAAAACTTATGTCAAATACATACTCAAGGACATCCTTAAATAAGACTTGGGAGGGGATTTGGGGGGAAGAGGAGATAAGAACAAATTAAAATAAATGCATCTAAAATATTTTTGGAGCATGTGAGCTCAATAGTGGATAATATAGGGCTACAATCCATATCCCTCTAGTTCATGCCAAATATTCTAGGTCATTTGACCAAATTCACCACTATCGACCAAATTTGCCACTAACGAATTTGGTGACCCGAGTGGCAAATTTGGTAAGAAGAGAGATTTGACATTTTGAACTTTGAAATTTTACCAAATTCACCACTAGCCAAATTTACCATTGGAAAATTTGGTAGAATTGGTGAATTTGGTCAAAACTAATTCTGCATTTCAAGAGTTGAATTCTGCAGTTTTGCTAAATTCACCACTCAACTTACCACTTACAAATTTGGTTAGAGTGGTAAATTTGGTAAAGGTAAAAAAATATGCCCAAAATTATTGGAAATGGTCCAATTGAGGTTTTGTAGCATTTGTGATCAGGTTTGGGAAGTTTTGAGATGTTTGCAACTAGTTTTGCAAAGTTTTGCCTGGTGTGTCAAAATTGGGGGTCTACATTTTATCCCAGTTTTGACATGATGTCTATGATATTGCATCAAAAGCAAAGTTGTGATACTCAATTTTAGCATTATGATGTATTGTTGTTGTATTGCTTTGTTGATTTGAAGATATAATTGTGATTGTGCTTATTTTGATGATTACATACATTAGGGTTATGCGTAACGGGTTGGCCCCAAGTTGTATTTATATAAATTTTGTTAATTAGTTTCAAAATATAGGTGAATAGTGTCCAAACACATGTAGAAGGTTCACTATTATTAGGGGCAATGTTGGAAATTTAAACTTAAAATGGTCAAATTATTATAAAATTGGGGCGAATTGACCCAAAAAAATTTGCACCCAAATTTTTTTGGCTAATGGACCCTAGTCAAGGGTCCCAAATATTAGCCAATTCCAAATTTTGAAAATCCTAATTTTAGCCAATTTGGTGATAAATATCCACTATGCATAACCCTAACATGCATATGCCTCATTTTGCATGCCTTGATATCTAGAGAAGATTATTTTACCCCATGAAAAATCTTGTCCCATGGCATAGTCTCTTCTTTGAGAATCGTATGCCTAACAGTGTGTTTTTGGGATAAATTTATGAAATATAGGATGCTTGGCTAAGTTGGTGACGATAGGCTGGCAATTTAAAAGGCAAAAGGAAAGGTGAAAGTGCCTTCATTTGCACTTTACCAATTTTATAAAGTTAGAGAGAGAGAGAGGTATAACTACTAGAGAATATGGCACATAACTAGGGTTTGGTGCATCGTGTAGATGTTTTTTGAGGGATGGTAGATGTGTCGAAGCAAGATCGAGAGGTATGTATTTCATACCGACTCAAAATTTTTTCTTTTAGGTAACTTTTTTCAATTTTTTGAAAATTATGATGAATTTGGTGCCAGTGGTGAATTTGGTACCAATGGTAAATTTGACACTGGTGAATTTGGTGCTAGTGGTAAATTTGGTACTAGACTACAACTTTTGTTTTACAATTTTAAGCATTGACGTGTGTACAAACATAGGCATATTTATACTCGTTGGAAATCTCTTTTCAAGACCTATCTAATGGCAATATTTTTATGAAATTTTGAGATGAATTGATAGGTAATCTAATTGAATATTGTGGATGTGCTTTTGGTAGGCGATAAAGGTTCTAGTGAGTTGGGAGCATCACCTTAAGTGCTTGAAGTGCATCTTATAAATCAAGCAGGGGGAGAAAAAATAGGTCTTAGAAATGATGGGGTTATACTATATGGTGTACATTCCTAAGTTAGTTTTTTATTGTCCCTTATTGATAACCCTAATAGAGAGGTGGTATTGTCTACTAATACTTTCAAGCTACCGATGGGTGATATGATAGTTACATTGGAGGATGTATAGCATATCCTTAAGGTGCTTGTTTGATGTGTTTCTATTCACCTAGGAACAAATGCAAGGGATGGGAAGTTAGCCTTCTGAAGGAGGAGTAACTTCACATGGATGAAGGATGTACTAAGTATTAATGATGGCTACCTGAGGGGACATATTGATCGACTGACTACATTTCTAGCATCAGTGGTATCAGGGTTTATGATGGGCAACACCAAAAGGTCTTTTATACCATGGGTATATTGATAGATTATAGTAGGATTAAGGGATGATCAAACTATCTATGTGTGGTCTCTTGCTATTTTGGTAAGGTTATATAACACTCTATATAGAGTGATATAAAAGTAGGACAGAGTCTAATATGTTGTACTCTCTTTTAAGTATGGGTATGGGAGCATATAGCCATCCATTGACCTATTGTAGTGATGAGGGGTGATACTAAGAGGCTAGTAGTCTACATGTGGAAGAGTTGTATTCAACATTTGTACAATTCTCTAGCTTGGATGAGGCGTCTAGTTGATGATATGAGAGTGGCACATGTTATTTGGTGACCATGGAGGGATAGGTATGTGTGGTCAGATTATCACAAGGATATAGATAGGGTGATGTAGATACAATGGTTAGATGATGGGAACAAGGTCTATTAGTTATATTAGTATGATTATGTGACATGCCAGCATGGGAAGGTATAGGGAATACTAGTAGTAGGTTAATGAGGATGATATGGTAGTACTGATCCTTAGGCTAGATGATGTAGGGGTGATGGTGGAGTACACTAATTAATATAGGTAATTTAGGCATCATAAACTGATAGTGGGCCCACCATCGAGGGACCAACATCAAGCATTTTAGTTCATGCTTAGTGCCTTAAGGGGATATAGGCATCATTGTAGGAGAGAGATATGGTAGATGATAGTGGCCAAACAAAGGGTTGGAGGATCATTCAATGCCTCTTTGTATGTAGTTTTGTTGATCATAATTTTGTATCTATGTACCCCACCTAGTGGGGTGAGATTGAGTTTAGGCAAAGCAGGTCCATATTTTGGTAGAGCGAGATTAATTTTTGGTGGAGTAGGACTAGATTTTGGTGGAGCAAGACCATATTTTAATGGAGCAGGACCAAATTTTTGTGGAGATGCAGGTTCTAATAGGACCATGGAAGGGGCTTTGGTGGTGGTTTTGAGAGCTCTCCACCATAATTTAGAGGAGGTGAGGAGGTATTTGTAGGCCTTTGATGTCATGTGTGTGGAGGAGGATATCTAGAATGAGTTATCTTAGGTTCAAGGTGGTATAACCCAGGTGAGGGCTAATAGTGAGGGGACCATATCCAAACTCCATTCATCTCTGGATTGACTTTGGGAGGAGTGAGCCATGGATTAGATTATCATTGTTGGTATTAGGTTTGACTTGGAGCATATGAGGAGGTAGAGGGATGAGACCCACTCATAGGTTGGGTGGGACTTGGATGTTGCGATGGTATCCTTAATCACAAGACCACTAGAGTGATAACTAGAGGCTTTTGGAGCAGTTTTTGAGAGTTCTAGAGCAATGCTAGAGAGTTCTAGAGTAGTTTTGAATACCACTAGGATATAGCTTATGGTGAATCTATAGCATGTTGAGGTTTGGACTAAGAGGGAGCAAGGCATGACCATGTATTATCATTAGTTGTATTAGGTAGAGGTCCCTGTTGAGTGACGAGCATCACCACCTTCTGGATCATGATCGAGGGATCTGTCAGTGAGTGATACCTCTTGGAGGTCTATCAATTTTCACCATCCTTCTCATCTAGGGGGTGATGGAGATATGGGTTCCACAAGCGAGGCTGATTTAGGGATTTTCAGGAGTGACTGTACCAAATTTTTTATTGGGTTGTGGTACATCCTCCTTTCCTGAGTTGTGTGCATCATTTTATTTTCTTTTATGATACACCTTATCTAGCGACATTTATGATATTATGTGTTTATATATCTATATATATATATGATATTTGTGTTTTGAGCTTGATATGATGTTTTAATTCTTTTTTATTTAGATGTTTGAAAACATGATGCTTTGGTATATGATTATGTATCAATGTGTTCAGATTTTATGATATAGTCAACTAAGTGATTGTAGTATTGATCGGTTGCTTAATGATGGTTTTTTAAAATTATGATGAGGGTGGTTGCCCTTTTTGAGAGATGTATTGAGTTTCTGGATGATATAGGATCATCCAGAAGTATATTGTGAGCAGTGATATCTAGATCAGATATAGGAGAACACTCATGTTTTTAGAGGTAAATGCTTTACCTTTTATGCTTTCCCATAGGTGGGAACATGATCTCATTATATTTAAATGGTGGCCTATGATACCACATTCATGATAGCATTTAAGACATAATTAGGTACCTGTGATATGTACATGAAGTATAATATTTTGAAAAATGTTTTCCTCTCATCAATGTTCAAGTGTCATTCTTTATGAAACACTTGACTATGTAGATGAGTTACCTATGATATTTACATGATGATAATGTTTTCTTCTCATCAATGTTCAAGTGCCATTATCTATGAAAAACTTTACTTCATATATGAGGTACATGTAATGTTAACATGATATATATATATATATATATATATATATATATTCCTCTAATCAATGTTCAAGTGTCATTCTCTATGAAACACTTGACTACGTAGATGAGGTGCTTGTATGGTATATGTTTATTTTTCTCCTTATCAATGTTTAAGTGTCATTCTCTATGAAACACTTGACCATGTAGATAAGGTGTTTGATCTTCATCAGTTTTTAAGTGATATTCTCTATGAAACACTTAACTATGTAGATGAAGTTTTTGCTTCTTATAAATGTTCAAGTGCCATTCTCTATGAAACACTTAACTGTGTAGATAAGATGGTTTTTATTTTCATCAATGTTTAAGTGCCATTCTCTATGAAACACTTAACTACATAGATAAAAAAAAAATGATTCTTATTAATGTTCAAGTGCCATTCTTTATGAACCACTTGACTACGTAGATAAGATGGTTTCAATTTTTATCTGTGTTTAAGTGTCATTATCTATAAAACACTTAACTACATAGATGAAATTATTTTGATTCTTATCAATGGTAAGTGCCATTCTTTATGAAATTCTTGACTACATAGATAAGATAGTTTTGATTTTTATCAGTGTTTAAGTACCATTCTATATGAAACACTTAACTATGAGATGAAATTGTTTTGATTATTATCAATGTTTAAGTGTCATTCTTTATGAAACACTTGACTGCGTAGATAAAATTATTTTAATTTTCATTAGTGTTTAAGTGTCATACTATATAAAATACTTAACTGCATATATGAAATTATTTTGATTCTTATCAATGTTTAAGTATCATCCTTTATGAAACACTTGAATGTGTAGATGAGGTACCTATATGGTATATGTTGTTTTTATCCTTATCAATGTTCAAGTGCCATTCTCTATGAAACACTTGACTATGTAGATAAGGTATTTGATCTTCATCAATGTTTAAGTGTCATTCTCTATGAAACACTTAACTACGTAGATGAAGTTTTGCTTCTTATCAATGTTCAAGTGCCATTCTCTATGAAACACTTGACTACGTAGATAAGATGGTTTTGATTTTCATCAATGTTTAAGTGTCATTCTCTATGAAACACTTAACTACGTAGATGAATTTTTTTATTCTTATCAATGTTCAAGTGCCATTCTCTATGAAACACTTGATTGTGTAGATAAGATGTTTGATTTTCATCAATGTTTAAGTGCCATTCTCTATGAAACACTTAATTATGTAGATGAATTTTTTGATTCTTATCAATGTTCAAGTGCCATTCTCTATGAAACACTTGATTGCATAGATAAGATGTTTTGATTTTCATCAATGTTTAAGTGCCATTCTCTATGAAACACTTAACTACGTAGATGAAATTTTTTTATTCTTATCAATGTTCAAGTGTTATTTTATGAAACACTTGATTGTATAGATAAGATGGTTTGATTTTTATCAATGTTTAAGTGCCATTCTCTATGAAACACTTAACTGCATAGATGAAGTTGTTTTGATTCTTATCAATGTTCAAGTGTCATTCTCTATGAAACACTTGACTGCGTAGATAATATTGTTTTGATTTTCATCAATGTTTAAGTGTCATTCTTTATGAAACACTTAATTGTGTAGATGAATTTTTTGATTCTTATCAATGTTCAAGTGTCATTCTTTATGAAACACTTTATTGGTTGATAAGATTGTTTTGATTTTCATCAATGTTTAAGTGTCATACTTTATGAAATACTTAATTGTGTAGATGAAATTATTTTGATTCTTATCAATGTTCAAGTGCCATTCTTTATGAAACACTTGACTACGTAGATAATACGGTTTTGATTTTCATAACTGTTTAAGTGCCATTCTTTATGAAATACTTAATTGTAGATGAATTTTTTTTATTCTTATCAATGTTCAAGTGTCATTCTTTATGAAACACTTGACTACGTAGATAAGATATTTGTTATCTGCAAGCCTTTTGCAAAATCTTTTTGGATGATGATGTGATTATGCTTTCATGATTGATTTTATGCTTTTTGCAAATATTTTGCAAAGTGATTGATTTTTTATTGTTTTGCAAATTGATGAAATGTGTTTGTAATGTAGTTTTGTTATTGCAAAATATTTTGCAATGTTATGTAATGATGTTGATGCTTACAAGGTTTTTGCAAGGTATTAAGATGATGTTTGTAATGTAATGTTTGTTATTGTAAAATATTTTGCAATATGATGTTGTGATGATTGTAAATGTTTGCAAAAGGGCTTTTGCAAGATATTGAAATGATGATTTGTGAATGATTTGCAATGTAATGCTTTGGTGATTGTAAAATATTTTGCAATGTAATGATGTCGATGTTTGTAAATATTTGTAAAAAGGCTTGTAGAATGATTTTGTGTCATTCTTTTGCTCTCATTGTTTGAAAGCAAAATGCTTTAACAAGGATAATGACTTGATATTGTTGAATTTCTTAACACATGAGAGAGGGTAACAAGAGTATATAAGTCCGTTACCTAATGCATATGCAAATATTTACATGTACATGAGGAATTGGACTTAATACTCATTGCCACCTCTGATGTGTTGAAAGATTCAAGAATTTGTATGGTAAACAAAATCTCTCAGACTGAGGATAATGCTCTCATATGGATAATCCGAGGAAAGAAGAAGCCCTTCTCCCTTGCTCGATGTGTGTACAAAGAATTGTATATGCATAAAACATGGGAAAATAAATCTCCTTTTCTAGGAGATCCATGTGATAGCATGGCCCTTAGTCTGAAGGATCTTATTTGTATGAATGAATAGATAACATCCATATTGGCTTATAGGCCATTAGGAGGCATAGGGATCTGATAATCGATTGCTTGATGCAGTCATAAATGATTATGGGTACGTGAAGTGTTGATTACCAAATCCTAATGTTCTCGAAGGACCCATTAGTCAGTCTGGATGTTTTCATTTTGAAGAAAAGAAGAAATGATAGCTTGTTGTCATACGTCAATATGGAGGAAGTTCTCTATCTATTGATTGACATTTTGTACAAATAGATAGAGAATATCTAGCATTCTTGATGAGTGATTATTTTGAGATTAGATGTTTATTGTATATTTGTATAATGAACCAGTTGAAAATATTTTTGTTGATCCAATGACTTATTAGGTAAATAGTTGATGAAGAGAGTATGATTTGTGGATGTTCTATTGTTGTAGAAGATCAGGCAGCTATGAAGACAACATAGATCTAGTATCTGGTGAAGCATGCAAATAATTGTATGCTCACAAGGCATTGGATCCATGGAGCCTCATAGTCTGATAGACCTATTTGAATAATAGCTCGTGAGAGATCTTGATTTTTGTTTGATAGAATGCCAATGACATGAACTAGGTGGCTATGAGGATAATATTGATCCAGTGCCTGGTAAGATTTACAAATGATTGTAGATCTACAAGATATTGGATCGATAGAGTCTTCAAAAGTTGCATGGACTATCAAAGGTAATCAGTGAGATTTATAAAAATGTGATAGCATGTTGATGCAATAAATCAAAGAGGAAGTAAAGATACCATTGATCCATTGCCTAATGAGATTTGCAAGAAATTGCAAACCTATGAGATATTGGATCAATGGAATGCTATGATCCTTATGATTTATTTTTAGGATAATACATGAGGATTTGATTTATGTTTGATTGCATACTAAAATGGTATGTCGAATGGGGAAGAGTACCCTTAATCATCCATTCCCATATAAAGTTGATAAGTAATTGTTAATCCATAGGAGAATGGATGATTAAGGGCTTCTTGGCCTATGTGACTTACCGAATGAGTAAGTTGGTGATGATATATTAGGTATGATTTTGTGAACTCAGATGATAGGCCAATCAAGGAAGAGAACCCCATTCAACTAGTGACTAGTGAAATTCATAAATGATTATGAATTCATGAGATATTGGTTGAATGTGATTTCCCATCCTTGGATGGTATATCAAATGAGTTGCATTTGAAGAATGTGATGAATAGATATCATGATACATTCAATAGACTACTCTTAAAATTCTCTTATGCAATACATCATTTTGCAAGTTTGCAAAAGTCATTGATGCATATTATAGGAGAGAAAAAGGTGTCCTTGAGGAGTCTATTAAATAATCGTGAGTGTTGATCGAAAAGAGACTCTTTTGTTGAAGAATATTGTAGATATGTATTGTTGATAATATTGTTGTGAAATTTTGTTGATATTAATGATGTGACTATGTATGAAATAGAGGAAAGTAGGTTATGCATATTACTTATTCCAATAGAGGAAGAAGTATGATGGATGAGATAGAATAGGGTAAGTGTAATTGATTGTTGTTTATTTTTGGGTGCCCCAAGGTTGGGATAGAAGAAAGGGAAAAGGTTGGGTCATCAGGGCTATGGATGATCATGTCATACATCACTTAACCCAAGAGAGGGAGAAGAAGAGAAGAAGTATGATAGTAGTGAAGCGAGATGTAGAAGAAGATTTTGTGGATGAGATTTTTGGACTGAGAGAGTTTACTCAACATATGGTTAGCCTAGGTGGATGCAATGCAGATGTATTCATAATAAGGATTGGATTTTGCATCATAGTAAACCCTCTTGACTCTATGGTATGATCAAGCAAATCAGACAAACATGCAAGGGGTGTAGTGTGTATGATGATATGATGATGTTTGTCATGCATTCAATCAAATGAACAAGCAAATGACTCGATGTTTTATGCATAGTATCATTTAAGATGCATGATGTTGATTGGTTCTTTATGTTCTTGGTCATCCAATGTGGCTAGGTGGTAAGCTCTAGATCTAAATTTGGCTATGATGATGAAAGGTCCTAACCAATTAGGTTCAAACTTTCCTTTTAGGTCAACATCGGTGTTAGTATTTTTTGGTTTTCTTTGAGGACTAAGTCCCCAACTTCAAAGGATCTTGGATGTACCTTCTTGTGATAGGCATGTCAAAGTCTATTGTGGTATGTTCTAAGGTGCTCTAGAGCATTGATGCATTTTTCTTCTAAGAGTTCTAGTTATTGTAAGTGACTTGAGCGATATTCATCTCCTACCGAAGAATCTTGTAACAAGACTCTTAGAGAGGGTATCTCAAGTTCAAAGGGAAATATTACTTCAATGCCATAAACTAAGGTGTATGGCATTGCCCCTGTGGGAGTATGCACACTTGTGTGATATGCCCATAAGGTGGGGTAGAGTTGCAAATGCCAGTCTCAACCATTTTTGTTTACTAGCTTCTTGAGGATTTTGATTAACATTTTGTTGGAGGATTCAACTTGTCCATTTCCTTGTGGGTAGTATGGTGTAGACCATTTTTGTTGAATTTTGTATTTGGTACATATTTTGGCAACTTCCTTATTTTTAAAAGGGGTGCCATTATCAGTGATTAGGGTAGAAGGTATACCATATCGATTGATGATTTGATTTAGAATGAACTTTGATACTTGAATCCCTATTGTGATGGATAGGGGCATTACCTCGACCCATTTAGTAAAATATTCTATAGTGGTGATAATGAACTTATGTCCATATAATGATTGAGGGTTGATCTTACCTATGATATCCAATCCCCAAGAGGAGAAAGGCCAAGGAGATGTGATTGGTTGAAGTTCTTGAGAAGGGGCATGAACAAGGTTGTCATGTCATTGACACTTATCACATTTCTTGACATAGTTGTGAGCATCCTTTTCCATAGAGGACCAATAATAGCCCATTCTAAGGAGCTTCTTGGCTATGGATAATCCACTAAAATATCTACCACATGATCCATCATGGGCTTCATTTACATTTATGCATCTGAGGAGTATACCTTCAAAGGAGCATCGATATAAGATATCTCCAATGATGACATATTTGCAAGATTTTAGCCTAAATTATCTTCATTTTTTAGAGTTAGAACCCTTAGGGAATGTTCCTTCTTTGAGGAATTTAAATATGTCTTGATACCAAGGTTCTTGAGGTATAGATGTTTCAATATTGCATATGTTAAGAGGTTGTAGACATGATTCGAGTGTGGAAGATTCATTAATTGATCTTATGATAATAGAAGCTTCTTCATCTTCCAACTCTAAGGGTATGAGAGATGCAATTGTAGCCATAGCATCAGCATGATGGTTGCTAGATCATGGTATAGCTTCTATAGTAATTTGGTTGAAGTAAGTTTTCAACATGTCTACAATGTCTTTGTATGGTTTTAGCTTCTCATATTTGGTTTGATAAGTATCATTCACTTGGTTGATGACCAATTGTGAATCATCATATATTATTATATTTTTAATATTTAGCTTTGTTGTAGCCCTAAGACCTAGGATGAGTGCTTCATATTCTATTGTATTGTTAGTACATGAGAAGCAAAGTTTAAAGGATAGTGGGATGAGTTTTGTGGAGTGACTAGGATAATTCTGCCCCCTGCACCTTTTGCACATCTAGCTCCATCAAAGTATAAGACCCAAGTTTTAGGCTCTTGGGCTTCTATTGAAAATATTGTTTCATCTAGAAAAGATATGCTTATGGGATGCTTTGATTCTAAAGGGGATGCAACAAGTTGATCAGCTATAACTTACCCCTTTAGTGATTTTTGATTTATAAATTCTATGTCAAATTCACTAAGGGCTATGACCCACTTTGTAGTCCTACCAAATAGGTAAGGTTTTGATATAAGGTAGCACAATGGGTCTACCCTTGCTAAGATATAAGTATTTTGACTAAGCATGTAGTGTCTTAGTTTGAGATATGAGAAGATAATTGCTAAGAAAATCTTCTCTAGTGGTGTGTAGCGAGTTTCATAGTTTACTAAAGTTCTACTGATGTAGTAGATTGCTCTTTCTCTATGTTGTTCATCGTATTGGGCTAGTAAAGCTCCAAGAGCATGCTCAATGGCTGCTATGTATAGAAATAGTGGTTGATTTAGGTTTGGTGGTACCAAGATAGGTGGTGTCAAGAGATAAGTTTTTAAATCTTTGAAGGCCTTTTGACATCCTTCATCCCATTCAAATTTTATCCCCTTCTTCAATAATTTGGAGAAAGGTTGACATTTATCTGCAAGTTGTGATATGAATCTATGAATGGCTTGTAGTTTACCTTGTAAGCTTCTTAATTTAGTTAAGTTTGTAGGTGGTGGTATGTTTGTTATTGCTATGATTTTGGAGGGATCAACTTCAATCCTATGATGAGATATGATGAATCCTAATATTTTTCTTGATGTTACCCCAAATATATATTTTTTGGGTTTTAGTCTAACTCTATAATCTCATAGTCTTTCAAAGATACATCTGAGATCTCGAGTGTGGTTTTGTCTCTTCTTGAGATTGACCCAAGATGTCATCTACGTAATATTCTACAATTTTATGCATAAGGTCATGAAATATATATGTCATGGCCCTTTGATATGTTGCTCCTACATTTTTAAGGCCAAATGGCATGACCTGATAGTAGAATGTTCCCCAAGGGGTAGTAAAATTTATTTTAGATTGATCTTCTAGTGCTATCTTAATTTGATTGTAGCCTAAGAATCCATCCATTAAGGATAGCATCTCAGATCTTGTAGTGAAGTCCACTATCATGTCTATGTTTGGTAAAGGGAAATCATCTTTTGGATAAGCATTGTTTATGTCTCTAAAGTTTATGTAAATTTGAATGGATCCTTCCTTCTTGGTGATAGGAATGATGTTAGATATCCAATCTAAATAATCTATGGCCTTTATGAAGCCAACATCTAGGAGTTTTTGTAATTCATATTTTATTAAAAGAGCGACTCTTGGATGTATCTTTCTTAATTTTTGTTTGATGGGTTTGGCATTAGGGTGCACTACCAAATGGTGGACTACTAGTGAAGGGTCAAGTCTTAGCATGTCATCGTATCCCCAAGTGAATATGTTAAAGAATTCCTTTAGTAGGTTTGTGTACTCTGTTCACTCTTCTTGGGTTAGGACTTTTCCAAGTTTGATAAGGTGAGGATCTTGATCTGTTCCTATGTTGACATCTATGGTTTCTTTGATTAAGGCTTGTGATTCATCCTTAAAATGAAGAGGGGCATTTATTATCCCTAACTCTTTAAGTTCTTGTAGATCCATAGATGTTTGTTCCAACTCAGGAGGTTGGGTTGAGTTTAAGTTGAAGATTTGTTTAAGAGATTCTTCTATATGATGATTATCCAAAGAATCTTCAAGATTTTCTTTGGTTGTTATTGATTCTAGATGAACTAATTCTAACATGTTGATACTACCAAATCATATGGTTTTGTAGGGTGTTTGGTTAAGGAGTGACCATAGTTCTTCTTCATCCTCATCACCCCATTGAGAGCCATGTATTGACTCAGGATAATTATCTTTATCATCTTCTTCTGATAGAGGAGAAGGTTCATTTTTGTTAGGGATGAATCTAATCCCACATCATGTTGGCCAAGGTTCGACTTCTAGGGGTTCTTTAATACCCTATTCATAATGACCTAGGCCTTTGCCTTGATAACCCATGTTGGAAAGCATTTGTTTAGCTATAGAAAATGAAGGTGATATATAGCATGTAGCATATGTTCATTCGCTAGGCATGAGGTTACATCCTTGGATATTTTCATCAAGGGTAGTTCCCCCATGAATGAAAGTACAAGATCCTATTTGGATTTTAAGTCCTTTTCTATTGGGCATGCCTATATCATGAGGAGATAGGAACATACTTACTAGTTCTATGAAGGGATCTAGTTTTTGATAAATGAAGTTGACTTGATCATTGGAAGAGGATGATTGGGGAGTATCCTCTAAGTTTATGAGAGGTTCCTCTAATATTTCCTTTCCTTTATCTACTTTTGGTTGATCACTTGACTTAGCTGATTGTATGGAAGGGCAGAGATTAATCTCTTGTAGGTCGATAGAGTTGCACATGGCAAAAGGTTTTGGATCTCCAGGGACATGGATAATCCTCCCTTGATACTCATATTTGAGATATTGATGTAAGGTAGAAGGTACTACCCTCATAGCATGTATCCAAGGTCTTCTAAGGAGCATGTTATATGTTACATCACATGATATGACATAGAAGAGGGTGTTTAGGACACGAGGCCCTACTTTGATAGGTAAAGTAATAGTGTCTGTTACCTCTCATTCTTCATTGTCAAAGGCTCTAATGATGAGGTCCAATTTTTGTAAATCATTTTCTGTTAAGTCAAAATTTTGTAAGAATTTGATATTGCATACATTCAAGGTTGATCCATTGTCTACTAAGACTCTCTTGATATATTTATCACCTATTTGAGTTATGATGTAAAGAGGGGAATCTCCTGATATGGTTTTAAGAGGAGTATCTTCCTCATGAAATGCTAAGATAGCATTGTTTACTCTAGCTAGTCCAACCATGTTAGTGATATCATTTGGAGATATGTCTTGAGGGACTTCTTGTTCACTTAAAAGTTTTAACAATATTTCCCTATGAGTAAGTGATATTTTTAGCAATTCTAGAAGGGAGATATTTGTGGGTACCTCCTCTAATTTTTGATGGAGATCAAAGGTATGCAAGGTATTTTGAGAAGGTGTGAGCACCAAAGGTGACTTATTAGGGATATTGATATTTGCTCTTGGGATAACCAATGGAGGTTGATCCAAAGATTGATTCTTTGCTTGTTGCCTAGTCATGGTGTGGGAAGATCTTGATAAATGAATGGTGCCTATGAAGTTGGATGATTTTTGATCATGTGTTGGTAAGGGATCTTGAAATATCCCCATGCCTTTGTTGGGATTTTTTATTTTATTGAATGTTACTTTTCCTTCCTCAATGAGGTCTTGGATAATGTTCTTTAAAGTTCTACATTTGTTGGTAGTGTGTCCTTCCATTCGGTGAAAGTCATAATATTCATCTTGTCTATACCAAATAGGTGCTCCTTTGGATAGATCCCAAGGCTTGATAGGTGGAAGTTCTATCAATTTAGAATCAAGGAGTATTTTTAGCATAGATGTTTGACTCTATCTGGTATTCGTATATTACCTTTGGGGTTTGTCTTCTCTTTGGATAACCAACTTTTGAGGAGCATTCTGAGTAGTGTTTATGTTGTTGTTTTGATGAGATTCGATTACACCATCTCCTACGACATGCTTATTTTTGTATTGCCCCTTGTTAGGGGGTTTTTCATCTTCTTTCTTGTTATAGTTGAGTTGCCCTCATCTTATGAGGATGGCTTCTACCCTTTTAGCCATATCGATGACTTCTTCAAAGGAGGTTAGGTTTATCATTTCCAAAGGATATGATAATTGTTCATGAAGGTTTCATATGAAAATATGTAAGATTTATTTAGGAGGAGGAATATATTGAAGTTTTCCTACTAAACCTCTCCATTTGGCTAAGAAATCTAAGAATTTCTCAGTCTTAGATTGTTTAAGTTGATAAAGGTCATCTATGGTGACCTTATCTTCTATGTAGATCAAAAATTGTTTAATGAAGGCTTCCATAAGTTCTTTGAACTTTTTGATGGAGTGATGAGGTATTTGAAAATACCATTCTAAGGCTAAACCACTAAGACTTTTAGGGAATAACCTAAGGAGAAGTTTTTCATCATGATTGATGTCACTACAAGCTATTTGAAATAGCCTTAGATGGTTAATGGGGTCTTGCTTTCCATTGTACATTTGAAATTTGGGAGTTTCAAAGTTCTTTGGAAATGGATGGTTAAGGATGGTTGGATCTAATGGCTCATTGTAGAACTCTTCAAAAGAGTACTTTAACTTAGATGATCCTTGAAGAGAGGTAATTTGATGCTCAAGTTCTTCAAACTTGGAGTCCCTCTTTTCTAAGTCTAAGATTTTAGTGTTGATATCTTGAATATCATTTGATGAAGGGTTTGTTGGTGTAGGTAATGTTAATGGTTGTGTAAGTGGTTGAGCAAAGGTTTGCGACATGAAAGGTATATTCATGAGAGTTGAAGAGTTTTGACTTGATGTTATGGTGGGAGGGACTTGACTAGGTCCCATGTTGTGAGTGTGAAAAGGATTTGTAGTATTAGTTGCATCATTAGGAGGTGTTGAAAATGGGTTTCCCATAGTGGGCATCCCCATAGATATGGTTGGAGGTGTTGTAGAATTGGTAGGTTGAGCCATAGCCACATTGAGACTTGCCAAGTTGTTTCAAGTTTCATTGATTTGAGAAATGGTTGATTGATCATTAGAATATTTGATATTATCATGCATTATAGTGGATTCTCTTTCCACTTGTTCTCTAAGTTCATCTCTAAGAACATCTAAAAATATATCCTTATTTCTTTTGATGTATTATTTGACATGATCTATGGTTCAAAAAGAATTTTGTTCAACAATTTGTTCATGTTCCCTAGTTGCTTGTTGTGACCAAGGGTTTACTTCTTGTTCAATTTGTTCATGGGAAGATTCCTCATGATATGTAGAAGGTACACCCTTGTTTTGGGTGTTGTAAGGATGTTGAGACATGGTTTGAAAGTTTGGTTTTGAAGGGGGTTAATTTATTAGAGTTTTGTTTCCAGAGTACTTATAGCAAAGAAGAGAAGATGTTTGAGATCCTTATGTCACCTTGATAAGCAACCCTCCTTATGACTCCCGTTAATCCACCATGATATACTAGCCAAAGAATATTGCTCCCCTAAGGTTCATACTTTGGTTTACTCAAGGGGTCGTTATCCTTCCCCTAGTAGGATTAACAATTGGTTATGTTCTTGTTATCTTAATTTAATGTGATGTAAGCTAAGCAAGCAAATTAGATGATCTTGTTTAAGTTTAACAAAATTTTATCTTTGTTAAGGCAAAAGGAGTGTTCATGTCAGGTTCACCAAATATGTAGATGTTGGAAAATCATGTTCTTTTCCTCTTAAGTCTAATTTAATGTCAAGTGTGTATAGGGGAGATTCATTAGAATCTCTGCTTCCCCACTTGAGAGTCTCTTTCCAAAGGAGACCTCGAGAATATGAATATTCTCAACACAACTAGACTCCTACTCAATGCTTTTTTCTTAGGTTTTGTAGAAGTTGATGTTATGCTTGTTTGATCGGTGTTTTATGGGTTTATTCAAAGAAAACACCTAAGGTTTTGGATCACTATCTATCTCGACTCTTTTTCGAGCCTTAACGGTTATTTAAACCTAAATCATCAATGATCATCTAAATGCAATGCTAAAGCTTTTATCACACAAATGCAAGAATACAAGAGCTATCCTATATGCTTTTCAAGTTTGAATGAGCTAACTAGGAGTCTTTGATATTTCAAGGTAAAACAAGGGAAAATGCAAGAAGACAAGTTAGCCTAAATGCAACTAAATGATTTTTTATTCTTTGCCTATGTACTTGAAAATGATTAATAAGCTAATATTAAGTCTAGGGTTCCTTGATTGACTAATTTTAAGGTGTTTTGTAAAGAAATTAAAATGTTTTGTAAAGCAATTACAAGTGTTTTGTAAACGATTAGGGTTTCTAGTTAAGATTCTTTAATTTTCCAAAATAAATGTGATTTCTAATGCAAAATAGTAGAAATCAGAAGGAAAACATAGAGAAATGGAAATTGCAAGGCTAAGGAAGGGCCAAGTGGTAGAATCACCTCTTTTTGGAGCTTGTTGCCAAATTTACCACTAAAAGTGCCAAATTCACCATTGCTACCAAATTTGCCACTAGGGTGGCGATTTTGGTAAATCTACACAAAAGACCAAAAAAATTAGGGTTTTCTGCTTTGAGGGGTCTGTCTGAGGGTTGGATAGGGTAGAAACTTGTCTAAACAACTGATCAGACCCCTTTTTGATGAAAAATTTGAGTATGCTTACCTCCTGGAGTGGATTTTGGCCTTTTGCCAAATTCACCACTGGATTTGCCAAATTCACCACTAGCAAATTTGGTCTGAGTGGTGAATTTGGTTCTGAGTGTTTCGGCTACCAAATTCACCACTGACTATGTAGGGTGGTGAATTTGGTCCTAGGATGGGTTTTTGAAGGTTTTAGAGGTCGATTTGGGTAGATTTTGATAGGGTTTTGGGCTGAATTTGGAGGAGAATGATCCTAATAGTATTTTGCTAGGTCTGTAACTGATAAAATCAGAGAATTAAGCCACTAAATTAGGGAATTTAATGACTAAAATTAATATGTATGCAAGAATGATACAAGCCCCAAATGAAATTAAAATTTCAATTAAACAGAGATGCAAGGGAATAGAAAGTAAATGCTATGATGTTAGGAATGATAAATAATAGCTAATTCAATCTCTAATAAGAGAAAATTAGCATTAGATAGTGTTGGATTAATAAGATTGATATAATATGTAAAATGCTACCCAAAAAATAGTGAAATCTACAGTAGCAAATTAAAAAAACTAGGGGATTTAAATGGAGGGGGTTATTTTGCTTGGCCAAATGGTGAGATATCAAGGAAATAACTACCTTGAATCTTCCACACTTGGACCTAAGAAATTGAAAGGGAAAGATATATAATTGCAAGTGTGAAATTACATGCAATATGAGAGAAGAAATGAAAGTTTATGATAAATAAATTCTTGCAAATGAAAGAAGCATAAAATCTAAAATATCATGGAGTAAAAAAGGATTAGTATGCTACCTACATAAATAAAACAACTATAAATGTAAATATTTTAGGTATGATAACATAAAATACAAGAATATAAGTAATAAAACCCTGTAAAGCAAAGAGTTATGATTAAAACATTAAATATGAATGAATTCAAATCATAGTAGACCTACAAAATAAGTGTTAGGTGCATAAAATAAGCTATAAATCCTTGATATCAGACCTGCAAAAAAAATATTAAAGCCTACAAAACAAAGGTAATCTCAATACAATGATAAAGTATGCAAAAGGAAATGCAACAAAGCAAGTAAATGGAGTTAGCAAAACTTGCAAAGCTAAATTTAGGAAGCTAAATTGAAAGGGACAACAAGAAAATGAAGGAGAGAACTATGCTATATTTTACCTAGCTATGTGTAGACACCTAAAACACATCATGTTTAGGAGACTACTCATATGGGCACCTTTGCAGACCATATGAATGATCTTGGACCCTCCCAAGGCTAAGTAGTGATTCTAATAAATCATTTTAGGCATCCCAGGCCTATTCATCCTTAGCCGCTAATGACATCAGTAGCTAAGATCTCAGCCATGGTTGAAAATCATGGCTAGGGTCCTAGCCACACTGAGCAACAACGGCTAGCCCTATAACAAACTCGAGCTACCAGAGTCGAGAAAAATCGATTGTAACGACCAAGTTGCAACTGATCTTGAGATATTTTAGGTGAGGAAGCTTCTGGATGTTTCCTCCCAACTACTTAGACCAATAAATTCTTGATCTTGGCTTCCTTGAGAAGCCAAGATTGGGATTTTGGAAGTATACTTATAGACCCCTCAAAGAGGTAATTAAGATCTGAATTTAATTATAGCGAATCCCTGTCAAACTGGAGATCCAATTGCAACCTTTGAAGAGTATGGAGATGCTACTAAATTTCATTTTGACACCTACCTTTACAATAACGGAGATTCCAAAGGATTGAGAAGAAAACCTTACCATTCCACACCAATCCAACATGAATTCAAGTGAAATCAACTACAAATCTATGTCTAGACATGAAGGTGACCCTTGACAATCAATTATATGAAGGATTTGATTATTCCTAGCCTTGGTATCAAGATAAAATATACTTTTTTCATGGTTTCTATTGTCAACAATGACCCATAAGCTTATTCATGGTTGTCAACTACGGCTAACATATCCAACTACTCCGAGCACATGCAGCTAGGGTTTGATGCCCTCATTTCTCTATTTTAGCCATAGATTTCCCTTTATTGTTATGCATTTAGGTTAATCTAGCATAGATTAGTTATATTGCAGATATTTCTATATCTAGTTAACAATTTCATAGGTTGATTTATCTTCATCTATGCTATTAAATGCTTCATTTCACATGCTTCATACAATAGTTTATTTTATGCTTAATATCTCAGATTGCATGCAATATCAGCCTTCTATATATGTTTTAAGCCATGCTTTATACTGATTTATCAATATATTAAGCATATTTACACATATGCATGTTTTCTTTACATGTTTGCTTCATTTATTGCATTTATTGGACAATAGCATCATCATGAGAGGTTTCATTATTAATATATTTTTTATGTGTTTTGTTAGTTCTTGTATGCATGTGATAGATCCTTCCAATATTATAATCACTATTCAACATCATTCCTCTTGATAGTGGAGGAGGCATCCTATAATGTAATGACCCAAAAACACACAAACAAAAAAAATACAAAAAAAAAAATCACTAAGGAGAGAGGTACATGAACCCCTAATCCACTAGCAAAAACCTAAAGTTTCATTCTCCTAATTTTCCTTGGAAGTTACATCTCACGAATTACCCTAGCACAAATCCATCAATGTAGGCGTATAATATGTTACTATGGATAAGTCCATCTATTTCATCATCCTTTATGAGCTAGACTTATCACCCTCTATCCATCGAAGGTGTACATGTATCTCCATACCATATACAAATCCTTATGTGTAGGTATGATATGAGTACCACGAGTTAAGCTATCCATCTTGTCTCCATTATGAGCTATCTTAACTCAAATATAATCTCTTCCTACTTAGTCCTCTATCTCCCTAAGGGGATCGTAGTTCCCTTAGGTCTTCCTATGTTCACCCTAAGGGGGTCTCAATTCCCTTAGGTTACCTCTGAGTTCACCCTAGAACTTACACTAGATTCCCTATCATCAAGAAATCAATGATAATACATCTATTCTACCACATCATAAACCAATCAAACAATAATAGAGAAAATGAAGCAATATTAACTCTAAAATAGAATTTAATACATGACATAATCAAATACAAACATATAGTAAAATTACTTTCAATAATCCAATAACGATTAACTCAACAGTACACGCATAATAAGCCTTTCCTACTCAAAGGTATCACATTAACTATATTGGGGATATCTCCCCATAATTCTAATCTATGGAACATAAGTAAATCAACGTAATATGCCATACCTATTCTTTGCTTCCATTTGATTCCTTGCTTCTCCTTGCTTCCCTTTGGTTCTTTGAGGTTAATAGGGGATCAAGATACTCATGGTTCAGGATATGCATGTCTTTAAATGCATATATTCATCTACTATGCCAAATTGCAACTATACAATATTCCATTAAGTCTCTAACCATCTAATGCATAATGGACATCATAAAAGAAACCTTACTTTTATTTTCACCTCCACCAAATCCCCTTGGAGAGTCATCCAAACATGCTATCACTTATATTAAGGTCTAACTTAATTTTATTTCATTCATGTCCTAAAGCATTAAAGTCCCATACCATTAACCTTTAGAACAATCATTCCTTCATTCCCTAAACCAAATCCCCATAACATCAACTTAAATAATAAATCCACATTTTATTCTATTTAAAAACTCCTAAGATAATCAACATTAATCCAAGGGTTCTGTTGTGGCTGCTCCACAATGTACCCCAAAATTGGGGATCCACTTTTTTGCATCTTTTCCAAGAAGACCGAAGTGGCCCATATGCTAAAGATGAAAGGAAAAGCAAAACACCGCAAAGAGAAAAAGTGTTGCAATATCGTGACATGTTGCATTTTCACAGTCCAAAGCAAGGAGAAAGAGCAAGAAGGAAAAAGTGTCGTGATATCACGACATGTTGCATTTTCACGACCAAAAGAGAAGAGAAAGAGTAAGAAGGAAAAAGTGTCACGATATCGCGACATGTTGCATTTTTGCGACCAAAAGAGAAGAGAAAGAGTAAGAAGAAAAAAGTGTAGTGATATCACGACATGTTGCATTTTTGCGGCTGAGAGCAACAAGAGGGAGCAAGGAGGCAAAAGTGTCGCGATATCGCGACATGTTGCATTTTCGCGATCAAAAGAGAAGAGAAATAGTAAGAAGGAAAAAGTGTAGCGATATCGCGACATGTTGCATTTTTGTGACCAAAACAGAAGAGAAAGAGTAAGAAGGAAAAAGTGTCGCGATATTGTGACATGTTGCATTTTTGTGGGCAAAAGCAAAGAAAAGGAGCAAGGAGGCAAACGTGTCGCGATATCGCGACATGTTGCATTTTCGTGGCCAAAAGCAACAAAAGAGGACAAAGAGGTAAAAGTGTCGCGATATCATGACATGTTGCATTTTTGAGACCAAAAGAGAAGAGAAAGAGTAAGAAGGAAAAATTGTTGTGATATCGCGACATGTTGTATTTTTGTGGACAAAAGCAACAAAAGAGGACAAAGAGGCAAAAGTGTCGTGATTTCATGACATGTCACATTTTTGCAATGCAAGAAGAAGAACCAAGCTGAAGACATAGAAATGTCATGATTTCATGACATGTTGCTTTTTTGCGACTCAAAAAGGGTAGGCAGGCAGCTGAAATAAGAAGTGTGATAGTGAACGAAAGTCAGTACGACGGTTACAGGGGCCGTTACAGAGTGAAATCATCGAGCGGTGGATATACCAAACGTCATCATTGGTTGATAGGTGGACAGAGTCTACAGTGGTAGCACTGAACAAAACATGGCACCAAGGTGTAAGGTTTATGGTGTAGCGCTCCATGCAAACGATTACAGTCAGCGACAAAGGTTTACTTGCGATGGATCAGCACAACCGCATAGCAGATTGTCACAAAACACTACACACATCAGCCAATGTACAGGGTGGATACGTGTTCAAATATGACCAGATGAGGCCATTGTATGTCCAACGCATGGTGTTTGCCTCTATGGTATAAATTCCATGCATATCAAAGATTTAAGATGTGGGTCCTACCTTAAGATCTTGCTAGTCACGTATTAAATCAAATATTAAGGTGGGGTATCATTATGTTTTAAAGTATCATCAAAAGCCCATAACGTATGTGGAGAATAAGGACAAAACAGACGAAGACCAAGAGTTGGAAAGAAAAACGTTTCGAGGCCCAAACAAAGAGCCAAAACAATGAAGAGGCATGGGAAGGCGAAACGAAAGCCTTTGGGAAGTGAAACGAAGGGCCACAAAATGGAAACAGAGTCACACCAAAAATTTTAAAAGGGAAAAAAAAAGGCATGCACAAGGGCTGGAAATTGGAAAAAAAAAGACTATCTTTCGGAATAAAGGAGTTTATTTGGCAAGAGCAACTTTTGTGTGTGAAATCAAAAGGAGACTGAAAACTAAGACTGTTGTTATTTCTGTAAATCTTTCCTTTGCATTATTGTTTCTTGTATCTATTCATTTACGCCATAAAGTGGGTTATGATAGGTGAATGATAGAATGATGCAATTATTTGTTTCCTTAGAGTCTTGCATCTGATCTAATTTGACTGTGTTTATGTTGTAGGTCTGTTAGGTCAGGTTGTTTTAGAATTTTGTCTCATAACTTGGGGTTTTGCAGGGAGGAGATTGCTAACCAAATTAATGTCTTGTTTTGTTGTTTTTGTTTCCAGCTAACCTTTGTAAATAGTGTTTATGTTTTAGTTTCCTGATATCTATATTAATCTTACATTAAAGTCTATTTTTCTGATTCTGGTCCATCCCAGAATTTTTGCTTTTGTTTTCATTCTATTCTGGTCATTTCCAAAATTTATGTTCATAAATAATTCATTTACTGCCATGAATAATCTAAGTTATAAAGAAGGTAAATAAATCTGCCAAAAGTATGCTCTGCATCTATGCTTGAGAAAGTGATCTGCTCGCACCAGAAATTGGAGGGTTTGTTTACAGATCTAGTGTTTCCCAAATAAAACTAGGGATTAATAGCGGAGAAGAGAAAGCCACTTCTATATCCACTTCTTTAACCAAGCCTTCATCTAATTTTTAGATAAAATATGGGTTTAGGAGGGCTACTAATTCCAAAGGCACATTAAGTAAGATCAAGTGAATGAATTCTAACTTTCTAACTCACTAATTTTTACTAAAATTGCTAACTTTACTAACACCAAATGCTAACATAGGGATAGTGGAACACTTTTAAATGAAGATAAAACGAACCCGCTAACTCTAAAATGAACCTCATGTTAAAGGCATGGAGTTTAAAATGAAGTGGCTTATACCACACACTTTCTCATTTGGAATATTTTTAAGCTAAAGATAAAAGAGGTTACTAACTGGGTTTCAGGTAGATCATTTTAATCTCAAGAGCATTAAAAGAAGTTATCTTCGCATTCGGTTGATTTAATGGATTATGGTTGCAAAGTACTTGTTCGAATCATTAAAGGCCCCTTGTTAACTGTTACTTGCATGGTTTAAGTTATTTTGGCATACATTCGTTTATTTGCTTTAGTCTTGATTGATTATATGCACATGAATGTTTGTTCATAAGAACCTTGGAGAAATGAATAATGTTACTTAATTTCTTTGCAAGAGAGAGTTTCCTGTTTGATACTCTAGTTGTGGTGATCATTTGTTACAAGGCAAAATATTCACTCAATATTTTGGCGCTAGAAGGAGGGCCTTATTTATTGCTTTGTGATTGCGATCTATTCTAATGATTAATGTGGGTAGTTTTGTTTCCACCTATTGTGCTTATAGGTATATGAAAACACGAGATTCCGAAAACAAAAAGGATAAACTGAAATTACAATGTAAATGAAACTAAATAACGCTTAAATCCTATGTTATTGAAAATTGCATAAAAAGAAAGAACATGAACACAAGATATGAAAGCAAATATAAAAATTGGCCCTTTTATTGATACGCTTTACAAATTTGTGTTACAATGCATCTCCTTCCTTTTTAGGGGATAGGAGCGTTATATATTGCTCTTTACAACTTGTTTCAGAATTCCTTCTTTCGCGTGCCCACATATAAGATGGGCGAACCAAAATGTTGTCGCCGCTTGCGTTGGTAAAGGTCGATTCCTCGTTGCTCCTCTAATGTTGCAAATCTGCGTTCAAAGAAACAAACAAAGAATCAGTAGCACCTGCATATGAAAAATAAAAGATAAATCTAACTATGTCTTAAAATGAATCTAAATGAACTAAAAACTTGACAAAATGCATAAACATGAAACTAGCTAAAAAACTACACAAGAAATAAAGCGGGAGGGGTTCCCGAAGGCAAACCACCCGCGGGTGAAACTTTGCTTCGACACCAATCCGCTTAGGATGGGTCCGAAACCTGATGTGATGTGTTGTCGACAAATTGGTAGAATATTGTGGTCAAAAGAATCGGGTGTTGGTTCTTGATTCGTGCCTTCACAAGTCACCCAATAACCTCTCTTTCGATTAAGAGATTATGGATGTTGAAAACACAAATCACAAGTAAATGAATTAGCAGCACTTCATCGCTCAAAATGCTCCTGCTTGGTATCTCTTTTGGGTGAGGAAACTCACCATTTTATAGACCCAAGGGGTCTCTTTGAATTAACATGCAAAAGTGTTTCTTTGCATGAATGTTTTTTTCCTGAAAAGAAGACTTCTTCTTGATCAAGGGCTTCTTAACTGCCTCTGTGCATGTCTTTGTATGTTTTAAAAAAGCTCACTTGCACTCCCATGCAACAAAGGGGTAGCTAAGTGGCAAATCTGAGTTGTCTTAAAAAGCTCACTCTTATTCCCATGCAGTGAAGGGAACATCAATTGGCAGATATGAGTTGTCAAAAGAACTCACTCGCACTCCTATGTCATGCAGGAAAATCTAAGTGGCAGTTCTGAGTTGTTACATGCCGAGATTTGATTTTTTGCTGGTCAAACTTGACATTCGTCCCACCCCAAAGCGAGCGCTGGTAATCGTCCCTGGGTGAGACGAGTATCAGTCCGCACTTGTCCCTGGGCAAGACGAGTAAAAACCCGCACTCGTCCCTGGGTGGGACGAATAAGAAATAGTGTCTAAAAGGTGCCAAATTGATTTCTGACTTGCAAAATTGCTGTGTGAGTGGTTAGAACCACTGTTTAACCTCTGAGGGCTGCCCTGGGGGCTGTGTGTGTTAGTGCGATCAATGCTTGTTGTCACATAATCAGATTGGTGCTATTTTGGTGTCTACAGATGCCCCTTTTTGGAAAGCGTTGCACATGGTGCAGTGCTGAGCAAAAAATATATAACCAAAGCACTAATGATTAGGGTTTCTCAGTAACCTAACCAACTCTTGATGCCCTAAGTATGGAAAGGGCATGCATTCTTGAATCCTTGCTTCTGACGAGCTAAGGAACTTAAATCAAGCATTAACCTGGTTCGGTGAGGTATTACTTGAACTTAGACATTAATCAGTCATGAAGAGGCAAAGGGCGCAACCTTTTGTCTGTGGGAACCTTGAGTTCATGATTCATGAATTTCAAGTATATGATCATTTTGTGATGATTGCTTGTTTGCTGCCCCAAGCAGGGGCACGATTGTATTTTGCAATGATCCTTTGAATGCGTGTCATTTCCAAGACTGGGTATAATGGTGTTGATTGGCAACTAAGTGTGACTACCCCCTCAAGCGACGAATCGATGAGGGAATGACCGACATGAGAAAATCGACGAGTCGCTTGACCCAAGATGACTTGTGCAAGGGTGCCTGTAGATGTTAACCGGTGTATGCTCGAACAGTTTCCTGATTGTTCTGACCTATTTTTGGTGGACGTGAACCCATTTTGGGATGTCATTTGGGGTTAACACTGGCAAAAATTCGTCTTCCCATGGAGCGGTCCGGCTATGGTAGCCTTTTTAGGGAGTAGGATAACGACAAGGTAGATCCTGACATCAATTTTCTTATGCTAAGAGGTCAAGTGCAAGAGCACTTTTGTCCAACAATTTTTAGTGGTTTTGTTGGCATTTATCATTTTTATGTTTTGGTTATTGTTGATTTTTTTTTTTTTTTTTTTATTCGTCCCGGGGGGACGAGTGCCAGGATGGTACTCGTCCTAGGGTGGGACGAGCGCTCCTCCATGGGTACTCGTCCTTTGGTGGGACGAGCGTGCCGAAAAGCGCTCGTCCCGGTCAGGGATGATTACCAGCTGGCAGAAAATATAAATATGCAAAAATGACGGATTTGGCTCATTTGCACTGTTCATCGATTGCGATTTGGAGCTCTAGGAGGAGGAGGTAGATTTTCTGACGTGAAGCACTGCTGGATTTTCTAGCTACCATGAGTGCACAGACCGGGTCGTCGAGCGGCGGAGCCGAGGCGAGACTAGTAAGTGCACTATCTCCTCGATTGTGAATTTGAAAAATGCAAATTTGTTTTTATGGTGTTTTTCTTGTGTTTAAACATGAAACCCTAATTAATTAAATTAAAAGGTAAATGAATAAAACCAAATGAGACATGGATGCAGACCGATGGAAACTTAGATGGAAAACCGTAGGATAAACCCAAAATGAAACTTAGAGTAACACCTTAGGGTAACCATGGTTAAAAATGTTTTTCTATGTGAATGGTAACTTAGGTCGAAACCGTAGGTAAACCATGCTCATATATATATATATATATATATATATATATATATATATATATATATATATATATATATTTTTTTTTTTTTTTTTTGTAATTTTTGTGAAATTAAAAATGGATGACGTGTTTTATTGAAATGGTAAACTTAGGTCGAAACCATAGGGAAACCATGTCAAATTTTTGTCATTTTTTATGAAATTAAAGATGCAAAATTGATGAATTTTTTTGTTTTGAAATGGTAAACTTAGGTAAAACCGTAGGTAAACCATGTCAAATTTTTTGTCGTTTTTTATGCAATTAAAGATGCAAAATTGATGAATTTTTTTGTTTTGAAATGGTAAACTTAGGTAAAACCATAGGTAAACCATGTCAAATTTTTTTGTCATTTTTTTTATGCAATTAAAGATGCAAAATTGATGAATTTTTTTGTTTTGAAATGGTAAACTTAGGTGAAACCGTAGGTAAACCATGTCAAATTTTTTGTCATTTTTTATGCAATTAAAGATGCAAAATTGATGAATTTTTTTGTTTTGAAATGGTAAACTTAGGTGAAACCGTAGGTAAACCATGTCAAATTTTTGTCGTTTTTTATGATATTAAAGATGCAAAATTGATGAATTTTTTTGTTTTGAAATGGTAAACTTAGGTAAAACTGTAGGTAAACCATGTCAAATTTTTTATCGTTTTTTATGCAATTAAAGATGCAAAATTGATGAATTTTTCTTGTTTTGAAATGGTAAACTTAGGTGAAACCGTAGGTAAACCATGTCAAATTTTTTGTCATTTTTTTATGCAATTAAAGATGCAAAATTGATGAATTTTTTGTTTTGAAATGGTAAACTTAGGTGAAACCGTAGGTAAACCATATCAAATTTTTTGTCGTTTTTGTGATGAAATTAAAAGATGAAAAATGGATGAATTTTTTTTTTTTTGTTTTTGGATGTACATGTGAATGAAAAATGTTACTATACAGTTATGCATTTTTGTACATGTGATGGTAATTTGATGCATGTTTTTGATGTTTGTTGTTTTCTGTGATGTGTAGGTGGTGAAGAGTCGACATCGAGTACCGACTATTTTTTCTAATGCCCACGAGGCATTGAGTGATGATGACTGGGAGTGGCTTGATGCCTTAGGGCTCAAGCATGTGGCTCGATTGGATGCAGTTGTGGCAGATCGGGCGTACCTCATAGCATTGATCAGCCTGTGGGATGTTCGGATGAACACCTTCCATCTTTCGACAAGGGAGATGATAGTCACCCTAGAGGACATGTATCGGATCCTACGGATTTCGATAGATGGGGTTCCCATTCGGACGACTCCACGAGGCCAGAGGACGGCTGTATTGACGTGGTATTTTGGACACGAAGAGGATGATGATGGGATGACCTCGTTGGAGAGGGCAGAGCTGGATTGCCATATTGGGGGGATCTTGGTGCGATATTGGTATGCGAGGGGAATGTTGGGAGTGAGGCATGCGGTGCTCATGAGCCTCATTTCCAACATGCTCCTGCCAGACTCGTCAGGAGTGAGGTTCCCATGGAACCTATTGGAGGTGGTGTGGCAGTTGGTGGATTGTCCAGTGACAGAGCCGGTTATTATGATATGGGGTCAGACGCTTTTGGCGTAGTTGTACGATGAGTTGTATGAGGTCCGCTGTCAAAGGCAAAAGGGGATTGGGTGCAGTTTCTTGTTGCAGTGTTGGGCCTGGCAGCACATAGCCGTAGAGCGACCACGAGGGTTGCCTTGGACTACCCGAGCTGACATGGTGGATAGGGACATTGGATATGGTGCTCTATGGTATCGATCTGAGGAACGAGGGCAGAGTCGGCGGTTCGCGGGAGACGTGGACCATTACAGAGATGCACTGGCACGATTGACTCTCGAAGATGTGGTATGGAGGCCATATCGGGATTGTCTTGCATGGCCAGAGGCTGATGATTGGCTTCGACGGGTTCGAAGGGGGAGATGGGTGATTGGGCATCATGGGACAGAGCAGGAGTACTTTCATTATCTCTAAGTGACACGACAGTTTGGGGTACGCCAGGGGTTGCCTGGGGAACCCATGGTCTATCGACGTCGGAGTGATGAGAGGACCCTGGTTGCATCGATCCTCGAGCCATTAAGGGAGGAGTCTGATACAATTTTAGACACTTCGGACATAGATGACATCGGAGTGACGGCCGAGTATCAGGAGTGGTGGACGCTGCGACAGTGGCGAGGTGAGGGACCATTTGGAGGAGAGGAGGCAGCGGGAGGCGAAGAGGGTGCGGAGGCACCAGGAGAGGGTTGGGGAGCTCCTACGGATGTAGAGATGGTGGAGGTAGCAGATGTAGGAGATGATGTTCATGAGGAGGATCAGCCAAAGATGTAGGATGCTCTAGAGCAGGCTGGCTCGGGGGAGACGGAGGTGAGGTTACACGCTGAGGTAGCACGACTGACAAGGTTGCTACAGAGGCAGGATGGAGAGCTTGCAGAGATGACGCAGGAGAGGGATATCCTGTGGACATAGTTGGTAGGGTAGGGGAGCACAGGGGCTGTAGCTCACCAGCAGGTAGGGGATACAGATGCTGCACGGGAGAGGGATCTCCTACGGATGCTGCACGGGAGAGGGATCTCCTACGGGTGCAGCTAGCACAGCGTGATGATGCCATCGCGTATTATCATAGGCGAGAGGCCGAGTGGAGGTGATGGGAGGCTAATTGGGGACGATGGGAGGCTGATTGGGGGTGACATCGATCGGAGATGGAGGGTGAGATCATTCGCTTGGGTGGGCGAATACCAGAGCCTCCGACCAATGGCTCGTCGTATAGGACGAGAGACAGTGGGACGGAGTAGTCGACATCATCCCGACGCAGGCGTCGAGATGAGGGAGGAGCGAGTGGTCGAGATGCAGGGGCGAGTAGTCACCCTGAGAGGTCTCATAGGATGGATACCACGGGGGGTAGCTCTCGTCGCATCGATCCTGTGTGATCATGGTGGCCGACGCCCTAGGCTGGGGGTTTTTGAGATTTTGGATGATGGGAGTGAGGTCCGAGGACCAGTGCACTGTAGCCTACGGGCAATTTTTGTTATGATATATATACAGATGATTCTTTTTGGTGTTTATCATTTTTCATGATTTATTATTATGTGCATGTTTTTACATTGATGTATGCATATGCGATTATGAATGCGATGGTTCTAATTTGTATGAGGTATGCATATGGAATGAATGCAATGATTTGTTAATGATTTGTCGATGCACCATAGACTGGACAAAATTTGGATTGGACTTGCTAATAATGGGATATCTTTGTGGAATGCTTGTGCATGTGGAAAATTTTTTTTTGTATTTTATTTATTTGCGGATGGTGATGTATGGAATAAAATGTATCGGTTGTTTAAAAATATAGTTAAGCTTTTCTGAGATGCAGATATTTTAACTAACTAGCCAAGACTATACATTTATCTCGCAAGACTTCTAAACAAGGTCTAAATCCGACTTGAATTTAACCAAGTTATTTCACATCCCTGTGTGTGCAATTGAGTTTATTTATGTGGTATTTTTCAGGATACCGCCAGTGCCAGATGGGTTTTCAACCGAACCTGTACAGAGGATCACCTAAGTAGCTCCACTAACTCCTTTATTGTATTTAGTCAGATTAATCTACGATGTTATCTAGGATACCATAAGCTAGCTCATCCACATGCAAACATTGATTTGCACACAAGTTAAGGTGACAGATATATCGTCATGCGGGAGGTTTGCCACCAGTGACCAATAGGCTATCAACCAAATCGGTACTGAAGCTTGCCTCATGACCTGTCGAAATGCTGAGAATTCCAAGGATTCAAGTTCGACTTCCTTCTTTTCTTCAATTGTATGGGGATACTTGCTCATTATAGTGATAAGATCACTGTTTATTTTGTTTTATTGATTTTTTTTTTTTTTTTTTGAGCAAGGGATTTGAATATGGAGTGATGAGAATCACTATTGTTTGTGCCTTTTGACATGTGCACTGTAGGATGTCAAATTTTAGTGTTTTGACGTTTTGCAAATTTTTAATGTTTTGCAACTTTTGAGAACTTGGGATTCATGGGGAATTGGGTAGGGAGGATGCTTGTCCTTTTGCCAACTCTCAGCATTTCTAGGGTCATTCGCACAGGGGGATAAGCAAGATAGCCGTTTCGCTTATGGTAACCGGGATTACGGTGCAGGTTTCATCTTTCGTTCACACAACTTAGGAATTATTATGTGTGTGTTAATTTGTGAGGGGATGTTACGTAACAAGGTGTGATCCAAGTAAAACTTTTTTGTGTAAAATCTGCTTAACTGTGTACAGTTTTTGGCTAAAAATTTAAAGACATCTGAATAACGAAAACCCTATATACATTAGGTGACAACTGACGATGCTAAAATAAAAGGGTGATATGCTAGATGTATTCGTTTGTGAAAATAGATTTGAGGTGGAAATGATGGAATTGCCAAGTAATGACAGCCTATGGTGCTTTTGACTTGTATGACCTAGCGAAGTATGCAATGTATGGATGCAATGCTTAATGCAACCTATATTTTTGTATTTTGATTTTTATGAGAATGCATGGAATGGAAATGCAAATGTTTTTGTGATTTTGTTTGTTTTTTTTTTTTTTTTAGAATGCATGGAATTGAAATGCAATTGTTTTTGTGATTTTGTTTTTTATGAGAATGCATGGAATTGAAATGCAATTGTTTTTGTGATTTTGATTTTTATGTTGTTTTTGTTGATTTTTGAATATTTATGTTGACCAAGCAATTATGGTAACGCTTGGAGCTTTTGGTTTGACCAAAGGGTTTATAGATACCTTTGGGGCTTTTAGGGATGACCAAGCGATTATGATAATCCTTGGAGCATTTTGGGTTGACCAAGCGATTGTGATAATCCTTGGAGCTTTTGGGTTGACCAAGCGATTGTGGTAATCCTTGGAGCTTTTTGGGTTGACCAAGCGATTGTGGTAATCCTTGGAGCTTTTTGGTTGACCAAGCGATTGTGGTAATCCTTGGAGCTTTTTGGGTTGACCAAGCGATTGTGGTAATCCTTGGAGCTTTTTGTTGGACTATGGCTCTATAGCTGTGGAATGACCTAAAATGAATGATGTTCAAGGGTTTTGTTTCCTTGATTCCTTCAAGAGAGGCAAGTCGGTATGTTTTGGGTCCTATTTTACTATCAATGATGTAAGGACCTAACCAGTTTGCCGCAAACTTGTCTCGCAGATGGGACGACAAATTAGAATTCTGCTGGTTCTCTTTTAAGACCAAGTCACCAACCTAAAATTCCCTAAGATGGACTTTCATGTTGTATGCTTTCTTAAGTCGCTCTTGATAGATACGTAAATGCTCGAGAGCATTAACGCGTCGTTTGTCGAGCAACATCAGTTGATCTAATCGGGCTTGTTGCGTAGTGTCATCATCGATGAACTCTTGCATTGAAATGCGCAGGGAAGGAATTTCCAACTCAAAAGGCATGACTGCCTCGAAGCCATACACTAGCAAAAATGGAGTTGCCCCAATGGGCGTTCGAATTCTTGTGCGATAAGCCCATAGGGCAAGCAGGATCTGAATGTGCTAGTATTTATGATTGTCTGCAACTATCTTTTTAAGAATGGTGACTAGCATTTTGTTGGATGCCTCTGCTTGCCCATTTGCCTGTGGATAATAGGGTGTTGAAAAGCTATGCTGAATCTTGTACTTTTTGGTCAAAGCACGCACATCTTTATTCTTGAATGGTGTCCCATTATCCGAGACTATTTTGGATGGAATACCAAAATGACATATGATGTTATGCAACATAAACTCCACAATGCGGGCTCCAGTCGTAGTGGTTAGCGGAATTGCTTCCACCCATTTGGTAAAGTACTCTATGGCTATTAAAATAAACGTGTGACGACCAGACGACGCAGGGGAGATCTTTCCAATTAGATCAAAGCCCCACTGCAAAAAAGGCCAAACCGATTGAATCGGCTGTAAGGCCTGAGAAGGTACGTGTGTCAAATTAGCATGGTGCTGACACTTCACGCACTTATTCACATATGCACAACAATCTCGATCTAAATATGGCCAATAATAACCCATGCGAAGAATGCGCTTTGCGATGGCCATACCGCTGAAGTGGCCACCACATGTACCATCGTGAGCTTGGGTGATCACCCAAGCGGACTCTTGTTGGTCCAAACAACGAAGGAGGATTCCTTCATAATTTCGACGATACAAAATGTCTCCTAATAAGACATGCTTTGCCGCTTTCTGTTTGAATGATCTTTTCATGGCTTGTGTCAATCCAAGCGCGAGATTACCTAGCTTGAGGTAATCCTAAATGGGTGTGTACCAATCTTGCTAATCAGAAACTTCGATAGTATGAATGGCCAATCCCTCTTGAAGTCTATCCTGAACAAAAGTTGAGCAGGAAAGAACTTGTAAAAACAACATGGTGTTGCTAGTAAGAGGAGTCGGGGAGAATCAAACAATCTCGAATTCGAGAGAACTTATCCGAATATGGTTCAATCTGAATCATGTGGATTCCTGGCGTCAGATCAGAGCTTGCACGCTCCATCATAGATTGCGATAATGTTTTAACCTGAATGGTTGTCATTTCACCAGAAGGGTCTTGCGGAATAAGTGACCCCAAGGAGGCCATAGTATCCGCAAAACAATTTGATGATCGAGGGAGTGCCTCGATGTCATACCATTCAAGTTGTGCCAAGAATTTATCCATAAGGGCTTTATAAGACTTCAAAACTAGACATTTACATTGGTATATCCCTTTTACTTGATTGACAATTAACAGCGAATCACCAAATATGTTCAATCGTTTAATGTTCATGGTGATGGCTGTCTGAAGACCTATGAGCAAGGCTTCGTATTCTGCGTTATTGTTGGTGCACGAGAAGTCTAATTTAAATGACAAGGGCATTGGAGCACCTTGTGGAGTGAAGAATACAATTACCACACCACCCCATTGCTCACATTTAGAACCATCAAAGAATAGGGTTATGTCAGCCTGTGACTCAGGCTCATCAAAATCTGGCGACTCTGAAACATGGAAGACCCCATCATCAGGTAGTTCAAAAGTCAGATGCTGATCATCTTGAAGAGGAGCCTCAGCTAGTTGATCGGTGATGACTTGACCTTTTATAGATTTCTGTCCAATGAAATCTATGTCAAACTCCATCAACAACATGATCCATTTCGTCGTGCGGCTACTATGATAAGTACGACTCATCATTTATCGCAATGGATTCTCCTTAGACACAACATACGTCTTATTACTAAGCATGTAATGGCATAGCTTTTTGGTAGCAAACACCACTGCCAAGCAGAGTTTTTCAACATATGCATAGTTAAGTTCATAACTGACCAGGGTGCGGCTAAGATAGTATGTAGCCTGTTCTATGTGAAGTTAATTTTTCTGGGACAACATGGCGCCCAGTGCCACCTCAATGGCAGAGATGTATAAATAGAATGGTACTCCTAGTCTGGGTGGTGCCAGTACTGGCGACGAAGCCAAGTACTGTTTAATGTCATCAAAGGCTGACTGGCACTCGTCATCCCAATGAAATGTGACCCCCTTATGCAATAATTTATTCATGGGTCAACATTTGTCAGATAACTACGCTATGAAGTGCTTGATCGACGCAACCTTTCCCTACAGACTCCTGAGCTACTTGATGGTGGTTTGGGGACGCATTTCAAGGATTGCCTTGACTTTGTTTGGATCAACCTCAATTCCTCGTTTGGAGACTATGAAACCCAAGAGCTTTCCAGAGGTGACGCCAAAGACGCACTTCTTGGGGTTTAGTCTGACTTTATGCTCAATGAGGCGATCAAGGACCTTACTCAAGTCACAGATGTGATCTGGGCACAAAAGAGATTTGGCCAACAAATCATCCATGTAATCTTCTAAAGTTTTGTGCATGTAATCATGAAAGATGTATGTCATGGCACGTTGGTAGGTGGCTCCAAAATTTTTAAGGCCAAAATGCATGACCTTATAGCAAAATGTCCCACAAGGCATTGTGAATTCCATTTTTAGTTGGTCCTCAGGATTAATACGAATCTGATTGTATCCTGAGAAACCATCCATAAGGGAAAGCATTTTGTGGCCCGCTGTAGCATCTACCAATGCATCAATGATCAGCAAAGTAAAATCATCCTTAAGACTCGCTTTGTTAAGATCTCAAAAATCAGTGCATATGCGAATCCTCCCATCGGGCTTCTTGACGGGAACCATGTTAGACAACCATGGCGGATAATCCACACAGATGACAAATTGGGCATCCAACAACTTTTGTAACTCATCTTTTACCATTAAGGCCACTGTTGGATGCATCTTGCATAGTTTTTGCTTGATTGGCTTGATTGTTAGATCAAGCGTTAAATTGTGCGTGACTAGCTGTGGGTCTAGTCCCGACATATCCTTGTATGACCATGCAAAAACATCCTTCTTTTCCTTAAGAAGGGCAACATAATCGGCTCGCTCTTCAAGGGAAAGACTTACCCCCAGCTTGAGAATTCATGGATTCATTGGATCTATGCCGATGTCTACATCAGTCGTTGCTTCAACTGACATATGGGATCCGTCTTCCAATTGGTGTGGAATTGGAATCAGATGGATATCGTTTGCTGAATTAAGATCATCATTAGGAACTTCAAGTTCCTCTTCAGCATGGAAGACATCTTGAGTCTGTCCTGGAGTGAAATGAAACATCCCACCGCAAGGCCAATACTCTGATGGAGATGGTGGTGTGTCAGCGCGATCCCAATCAATAACTTCTATGTCTAGATGCAATAATCATGTGGGATTGGTTGGATCATGGATGGGGGTGGTCAAATCAATGGATACCATGTTGATGAAATGATTGTAATCTCCATTACCGCAAATGTGACAACTCTAACATTCAAAATGTTCTTGGTGCGTTGGATCTGGCTCTGTAGGCACTGGCACAAAGGGATCAGCCCTATGCACGGACCTACAAACAGGGTCTACCCTAGGTACTAATGGTTTGATAGGGTATCCAGGCGAAATATGCTGATTGTATGCCTGGAGTGGCGGATGCAGTAATTGCTATAACTGCGCCAAATTGAAATGCCTCCTAGGTCTTGGATCTATGTGTAAGTGTTCACACATGTCATCTATGTCCAAAGGATTTTGTTGTTGTTGAGGTATCCTATGCTCACTA
Source organism: Wollemia nobilis (assembly GCA_028583015.1). Lineage (NCBI taxonomy): Eukaryota > Viridiplantae > Streptophyta > Pinopsida > Araucariales > Araucariaceae > Wollemia > Wollemia nobilis. Next base: position 2,331,950 of record JAQPPZ010003494.1, on the reverse strand, counting down.
GGATCATTCAATGGGAACATCATCAATAAGTTGTCCTGATCATCATTCATTTGATATTCATGCGAATGATCATACCCCGACTCATCTTCAGAAGACCCTTCGTGGTCTTGTCCATCTTCCCCTTGTGGGTGAGTCCATGAGGTTTCTCCCTGTTCGTCCATAGGGAAAGGGTTGTTGAGGTCAACAAGGTTATTTGTTTGCAATGGTAAATAATCCCCCAATGTATAAGTTGTGTTTGGATTGACATATGGATCTGATGCCAACCCATCCTTGTTGCCTATCCCTAGGCCTTGCATGTTTTCGACCAAGATGTCGAGGGGCAAAGGGTGATTAAACCCTACTCCTAACTTATCATAAGGCATTTTGTATCTTGGTTGACACAAAACACGCATTCCTTGTTCATACCGGCCTAACCCGTATCCATGCCAATTGCATTGGCTAAGATATCATAATGCGAAGTCTGGGTTAGCCAGATAGTTGACATCTTCCACAAAGGGATCTTCATATTCTTCTTCTTTTCGAGCAGGTTCAATGCCATGATCTAGGCCCCCAAAAATAATGTTTGTCTGATTAGGTAGGTAGCCTAAAGGAACCACGGAGCCTAGGGGACTCGAGGTCTTCCCATGTATTGCATAGAATGAAGTGTGGGCGTTGCAACAACATTGCGCACTATGTACTCCCCCATGCCTGTGTTAGACATCTCAACAGTAATCGTTGGTGATTGAGGGGAAGTTAATGGGAGTTCTCCTTGAGTCCACTCCATGTGGGGTGAACTATGCGTCTCAACTTCCATTCGATTAGGCGTCTCTCCTGTAGAGATGTTGGAGACTAAATGTGGTTCTGTTTCCAGGGGCTTCTTTCCTTTGTTCGTTGGTGTGGCCACTGTAGGTGGCGTCATTGTGGGAGGACTGGATGAAGAAGATGATCCTGCCTGAGAATTTGATTGATTTGGCAATGGATATTCTTGCTTAGTCGAACCCCGTTTAGATGGATTTAACTGGAAATCCATGTGTGTTGAAGGAAGGGTCAACTGTGGCATGATTTGCACTGAATTGCAGTACTTAAAAGGTTCCAAATCTACGGGGACCACGTGTACTTGTCCTTCAAATGTATATTTCAAACATTGATGAGCAATTGAAGGGACACACTTCATATCCCGGATCCAAGGCCGCCCAAGCAAGATATTGTAAGCCATCTCACCTTCTAAAATGTGGCACAACGTATGAATGGTCTTTTGTCCCACTTGTATGGGCGGGACAATTGTGCCAACTCGTTGAGCATATCGTATCATTAAATGCTCGAAGGGTATAAGTGGAAGGTGCAATGTGAGAGGCTGGTAGTTTCAAATGTTTCAGTGCAGCGGTTGTAATAAGGTTACTGGACGAACTAGTGTCTATCAACACCCGTTTGTATGGAGTGTCGTTGACCCATGCAATAATGTGTAGGGGTGGATCCGTTACATCTCCAGTCATTTTTTTTAGCTCATCTTCCCTAAAGGTAATAACTGGTTTAGTACACTGTTTAACATGCCCCACAAAATTGTTGAACGAATCCGCTTCGTGGGGTTGTAATTCAATTGCCTTTAATATCTCCATAAGAGCTTCCCGATGGGGCGCTGATTGTTGAATAAGCTCATAAATGGAGAGCCTAGTCAATGTCGTCCGTAGACTTTGGGTAAGTCTAGTTCGAATCGTGGCCACTGGTCTAAGTGGGAGCAACTGTGTAGGATTTGATTGATGTTGTGATGTGGATGAAGCTTCCCTAGTGGCTGTCACGGGGACAACTCCTGGGTGTCTCTTGTTTCTTGTCACAATGCTAATCATCCCAACATATCCCTCCATGGGGTAACTCTGTTGCACTTCATTGACATGCAAAGGTTTTGTTTTTGCTTCATGTGTGGGTAAAGGATCTTTGAAAACACCCATTTTTTGGTTGTTGGGTGTGATGGGATTATCCACTACCAATGTGTGATTATCAATGAGATCTTGCACTAAACCTTTAAACATCCAATAGACATTAAGGTCATGCCCTTTCCTTCTGTGGAATCTACAAAAAATATCCTCTCTATACCCCTTAGGCTTTGGCACATTAGGATCAATTGTTGGAATATCTGGCAGATTAATCAAGTTTGCCGCTGACAAACGGTCAAACAAGGAATCCCTAGACTCAGTGTATGGTGTAAATTGTCGCTTGGGGCGATGCTGCTGATTTTGATCCTGCTTCTTGTTATCTTTCTCATAATTATTTTGAGGCACCGCTCGATAGTTAGCCTTTGAAGGTTCGTGTTGCTTAGGCAGGCGTAGGGGCATTAATAGCAACTTGATTGACTGCGACGGGTTTCTGTTGCGTATTCCCTATTTTGGTGCTCTTGTTCCACTCTTTTTTCTTAGGATTGGCAATTTTGCCATCCTGTATCTTGATCTCTTTGATACGTCTAGCTTGCGCTGAGCTTCTTCCAAAGTGGCGTATTGCTGCAGCTGCAATAGCACAGAGATCGATCGCAAACAGCTCTTTGCGAACATTTGAGTTAAGTCAAACATAGGAGGGAGGTAAGACAACTTTGAAAGCACTGTCCTCCATCGATTCCCATATTCTACCATAGACTCTTCCTCATACTATTTGAGGCTAGCTAGATCACTGAGTGATGCCTTTTTCTTTGTATTGAAAGCAAAACGTTCTAGGAACGCATCCACTAGTTGATCCAAGTTGTAGATGCTATGCTTCGGTAGATGGGTAAACCAATCCGAGGAAGATCCTGTGAATGTGGTTATGAATGTTCTCAATAGCAATGCATCATTGTCTTGTATACCAAAGCATTGACTCAAAAATCGAGTCACATGTTCTTGAGCATCCTCATCCCCTTTAAAGAGTGCCAATTGAGGCAACTTGAAATGTTTGGGGTATGGAGGTGTTGGCACTGATGGATGTATCGGATGACTACGAAGTTGGCATAAGGTAGGCTTTTGAGGCCCACTAGTCTTAAGTTCCATAGTCTCCAAGCGTTCTAACAACACTTTGTAGGCATCGGAGGATATAATTTCCTCCTCCTTAGTTTGTTCCCGTTATGGGTTGTGGGGAACTTGAGGCCTTTGAATGACTAAATGGGTAGCATCCCTTCTGCCTTGATAGGGTGTTTCAGCCCGCTCTTCTTCTTGGTAATAATCCTCATAATCTTCTTGAGGAATGTTTGGCCTAGGCCTGTAAACATGGATGGGTGCCCGCAGAGGATGTCCATCATGGTCATGGGGAATGGCCCCCCGCTCAGGTCTAAGAGGTATTGGAGGCAGTGCTTGCTGAAGTCACAGAGAACTGTCTCACACTAAGGGGTTGTGCCTCACATACATCTCATATTGCTATGCACGAGGGATTGGGGCCTTCTCAGGCGCATGGTTATGAAGCAATTCAGCTGTCTGATGCTGAATGCGCTCTTGATCAAGGTGACATAAATGTTCTAATTATTTTTGTTCTTGCTTAAGCCACATGATGTGTGCTTGGCAGGCGGCTAGTTGTGCAAATTCCAAGTTATTTTGTTCTCTTGTCTCTTGTTTAATAGGCCTAGATGTTTTTCCTACATATTTGTTTCGATCATAATGCTCTGAGACTCCTATATGTTGCTTCCCTCTGTCGAGGTTGGCCGCATTGACTTGAAACTCTGGTCTCAATAAGTGATCGAGATACAAAGCAGGTGCAAACGTGCATCGTTTTGGCACTAGATACTGTTGTCAAGGAATGTAGTGATCCTCCTCTCTCTGTCTGTGATATGCATAAAAAGTGCGGGCAGAATTGTCTTGCCCTATCGGGAGAACTTGTTGTTCTGGATATGGTATACTATGTCCGACATTGATCGGGGGTAAATTAGGAACCACAAAATCATATGGTTCTTCCTTTTGGACCCTTTTTTGTTCCATAGCATTACACAATGCTTCATCACTAGGCCATCCATAATGAACTTCCATAGGAGGCCTCGTGTCTAGACCAGGTGGTATATATACGTTATTTTCTTGAAAAGATTCTTGTTGCTCATGAGTTCCCCTTAGAGAAGGGGTTCTAAAGTCTTGTCTATTGAAGGCTTGACTTGGAGAGCCACTCCTTGAAGCACCTCTAGAACCATGTTCTATGACTGTATGGGTTGGAGTGCCTCTCAAGGAGGGGCCTCTAGAGCCATGTTCTGCATGGTGTGAACTAACTGGTGTACCCCGCCGTTGAGGCGGGATGGCTAAGTCTTCAAGGCTATATCGGAGATGATTTGTCTCTCTTGGTGCATTTTTTGCAACTTCTGCCCGTGATTGGGCTTGGCTACGAGTATTCACCATGGTAATGCTAACCTAAAAATGCAAAAATTCTTTTTTTATGATTTTCTTTTTATGATTTTTTTGTCTAAATAGAAAATAGCATACACACTCACAAGCAATGATTATCTCTTTTAAAGATTAATAGTGTGCCCTAAATCTGGTTTAGTGTGTTTTTGTTGTTTGTTTTGTTTTTGAAAATTTTTGTGAAATGTTTAAATGCAGTTATGAAGGCTCTTATGACTCCCAATATGGTCGCCCCTTCAATATACCATTGCCGGACCGATATACCAACCTCTCTATATACCCGCCCTTACGTGAGGGAGACTATAGGTACGTGAGAGTAAATGATACATGGAACATAGGAGGTACGGAAGGGGAATCGCTCTGTTTATGACACCTACCATAGAAGACTTATCCTCGCGTGTTGGGAATCACCCCAAGCTACACTCGATCAGCTTTCGTCAGGATTTACGTCTAGCAACAGTCGCGATCGAGGTAATGGATGCAATATCTCAAGCCAAAGTGATAATGGAATCCACCTTTGGTCTTGCTCAAGGGTTGGGGTTTTACGACCAATGCCTTGGTTTAAAATACCACGTGATGTGTGGGGTTCGTTTTAATTTTGCAAAATTGAAACAGGCAAATGAAAAGAAATCTTTCCCTAAGCCATACAAACTGAAAACCAGAAAACAAAAAAATAGAAATTTGACAGAAGCTGTAAAAACCCCTACCTCTTCTCTGCCTAATCGGATGTTTCTGATTTGCTCTAAAAACTGCATAGAACTATAATCGTCCCTGGGTGAGGCGAATATCAGAACCGTAATCGTCCCAGGGTGAGACGAATAATTTATTCATCCTAGGGTGAAATGAATACCAATTCTGTAATCGTCACTTGCAGAGACGAATAATGATCGATGTTGAAAAACAGTACTGTAAAAAAACAAGCAATTTTAGATCAGTAAGTTAACCTAAAAAAAAATAGAGGACAGAGGTCCCACTCGTGATCGCCATTGAAAACACGAGATTCCGGAAACAAAAAGGATAAACTAAAATTGCAATGTAAATGAAACTAAATAACGCTTAAATCCTATGTTATTGAAAATTGCATAAAAAGAAAGAACATGAACACAAGATATGAAAGCAAATATAAAAATCGGCCCTTTTATTGATACGCTTTACAAATTCGTGTTACAATGCGTCTCCTTCCTTTTTAGGGGATAGGAGCGTTATATATTGCTCTTTACAACTTGTTTCAGAATTCCTTCTTCCGCGTGCCCACATATAAGATGGGCGAACCAAAACGTTGTCGTCGCTTGCGTTGGTAAAGGTCGATTCCTCGCTGCTCCTCTAATGTTGCAAATCTGCATTCAAAGAAACAAACAAAGAATCAGTAGCACCTGCATATGAAAAATAAAAGATAAATCTAACTATGGCTTAAAATGAATCTAAATGAACTGAATACTTGACAAAATGCATAAACATGAAACTAGCTAAAAAACTATACAAGAAATAAAGCGGGAGGGGTGCCCGAAGGCAAACCACCCGCGGGTGAAACTTTGCTTCGACACCAATCTGCTTAGGATGGGTTCGAAACCTGATGTGATGTGTTTTCAGCAAATTGGTAGAATATTGTGGTCAAAAGAATGGGGTGTTGGTTCTTGATTCGTGCCTTCACAAGTCACCCAATAACCTCTCTTTCGATTAAGAGATTATGGATGTTGAAAACACAAATCGCAAGTAAATGAATTAGCAGCACTTCGTCGCTCAAAATGCTCCTGCTTGGTATCTCTTTTGGGTAAGGAAACTCACCATTTTATAGACCCAAGGGGTCTCTTTGAATTAACATGCAAAAGTGTTTCTTTGCATGAATGCTTTTTTCCTAAAAAGAAGACTTCTTCTTGATCAAGGGCTTCTTAACTGCCTCTGTGCATGTCTTTGTATGTTTTAGAAAAGCTCACTTGCACTCCCATGCAACAAAGGGGTAGCTAAGTGGCAAATCTGAGTTGTCTTAAAATCTCACTCTTATTCCCATGCAGTGAAGGGAATGTCAATTGGCAGATATGAGTTGTCAAAAGAACTCACTCGCACTCCTATGTCATGCAAGAAAAGCTAAGTGGCAGTTCTGAGTTGTTACATTCCGATATTTGACTTTTTTTCGGTCAAACTTGACATTCATCCCACCCCGAAGCGAGCGCTGGTAATCGTCCCTAGGTGAGACAAGTATCAGTATGCACTCGTCCCTGGGTAAGACGAGTAAAAACCCGCACTCATCCCTAGGTGGGACGAATAAGAAATAAAGTGTCTAAAAGGTACCAAATTGATTTTTGACTTGCAAAATTGCTGTGTGACTGGTTAGAACCACTGTTTAACCTCTGAGGGCTGCCATGGGGGCTGTGTGTGTTAGTGCGATCAGTGCTTGTTGTCACATAATCGGATTGGTGCTTTTTTGGTGTCTACAGTATAACATTTAGGTGTTTTATTTTGCAAGTGAGTTGAGAGAAGTCTTTTAGAGTTCTAGAGTTTTCAAGCTGGCCCAACCTGAGTACATAGCTACTAGGTCCAAAACCATAGGGGAAACTATTTTCCAAAGCCTTTCTCCCATTGCTAGGAAGCCGAGAAACAAAACATTAGAGATCGAAATACCACCCAGTATACTTGAGTTAGGGGTTTCTTTAGACTCAAGTACGTCTAGTGGGCCTGAGCCCTCAGTTTCAAGTGTGACAACTACACCAAGTGTGTCTGTCCCCATCATTACAAGTGTTGCCATTGTTCCTATAGGATTAACACCCTTGAATAACATGGCCCAACAACAACAACAACAAACACCTGCCCTTTGGTATGGTGCGCAAAGTTCTCCCTTGGATATTCCTAGGGTAGTCCATGACTTGCCTAGAAATATTGAAAGGGGATTGCCTAAATTCATGCATGATGGTCCCATAACAATCGAAGAACATGTCCAAATTTACAAGGATTACATGTTTAGACAAGGAGTTACCCATGAAGATATCGCTTGTCAAATTTTCCCTGCTAGTCTAGACAATACGACCAATGAATGGTACAGGAATCTTCCAACAGGGTCCATTACTTCATGGGCCCAATTAGAAACTGCCTTTATTAGCCAATTTTGAATGTTGTTGGATCCTTCCATAATTTATAATTTATTCGTATCATGCAAAAGGTTACCCAATGAGCCCATAAGAACATTCAATCAGAGGTTCCAAAAACTGTATACAAATTTGACTCGCCACTTTGCAGTAGATCCTGCGGTAGCCCTGCAACTATACTTTGGAGCTTTAGATCCATTAACATCTTTGTTGACTAGAAGGAATCCTCAGGTTACGACACTTTCTTTAGCTTATGCGGAGACAATGACCCTTGAACAACAAATGAACTTACCAGGAGTAGGGTTGTCTCAATTGACTGGGATGGGACAATACGGTCCATACAGTCAATTCGCCATGATGAATCAATTAATGGCACCACAAGTTCCAACAATGAACAATTTCCAACAACCATCTCAAGTTGCATCATTTCCCACTTATCCTAATGCCTCCGTTCAAACGTAGGGATTGATTCCAAATAGCCTGATGATCTTGCCTGGGTTTAGTATGGGCAATAATTTGTTGACCATACCGGGGTTTACTCCGATTAGTACGCCAAGCCCAATGACTTATCCAACAATCACTCCAATTCAAAGTGTGAATCCAGGATGGAATCAAAGTGCCCAGACCCAAGCCATTGTACCTGTTCCAGAGGTGGCTAATGCAGCAAATACAATTGGGCCTGGAATTACCATGCCCCAACCACAAGGGCCTAAATCCACGATAGAAAACATGAAGGAAACATTGGCCAAAGTTTTGGTTACTGTGGGAAATGTTAATAAAAAGGTTGACCAAGCCATGGGTCATAACCGACCTCATAACCATAGAGGAAAAGGAACATACAACACACATCCTAATAATGGGCGAGTACCCAATCCCGTAGCCAATCAGGCAGATGTCTCGAAAGATTTTGGAGAATTAGGATCTTGTGATAATGATTGCCCACACTGTTGCCATGGAAAGCAGGAGTCTATACTGACTGAAGTTATACATTCCCAAGAAAGTGAAGAAGAGGAGGATGTGGAGTTTTTTGGAAACGAAGATGAAGAAACTTTGGAAGTTCATGCCAATAAGCGTTTTGGGAAGGGAAATCACAAGTATTACACTAGGAGTTCTAAGGAACCCAAAACTTCCTCTACCCCTCCAAACAACTCGTTACTTCCTCCTGATTTCAAAGGAGATGTCAATCCATCTCCTCCATCCATGGTGGAAAAGTCTAAGTTGGTGCAAAACATGTCAAATTCAGAAAAACCCACTTATGACTTGATAGAAGACATGAAGAAAACTAAGGCCAATGTCTCAATGTATGATATGTCCCAACTGTTAGGCCAAGAAGTAAGTCCACCAAAAGGTTTGGATCCACCTGCCCAAGTTCATGAAGCTAAAGGTGTTGAGTCCCAATTGGTTTTGAAAAGGGAAAAGTGAGACATACCCCCCTTTCTTATAACCATTAGAATTGCTGGTAGAAATCTACACAATTGTCTAATAGATTCAGGGGCCTCTGCTAGCATTATGCCCCTAGAAATCTATCAAAAATTGGGACTTACACCAAAACCTTCTAAAAGCAAGGTGGTGCAATTGGATAGATCAACCATGGAGGCAGTGGGAGAATTAAGTGATGTTCTTATTCAGGTCAACTCAGAACCTAGGGTTCAACATCACATAGATATATTGGTGCTTAACATTCCTATCAAATATGGCATGGTGTTGGGAAGAGATTGGAGTAAGAACTTAAATGGATACATTGTAACAGACTCTTCACATATGTGGTTGCCTTGGAGAGGAGTGGCCAACCAAATTCGGATTGATAGTGAACCTAGGCTCAAGGAAATGATAACAGAATACAACAAACCTAATGAGATTCAATACATTGAAGCTGAATTAGGAGCCTATTGCTTGGACGTAGAAACTCCTGAGAATTCTCAAAATGAAAGGATTGGATGCAATGATTCTGAAGAACACCATAAGGTTTGGACTTTAAGATTTGATGGATCCAAGTCCAAACAAGGGGCAGGAGCTGGTATTGAACTTTCACGTCTAGACAAAAAACCTATGTTGGCTACATATAGATTACAGTTCTCGGCCACCAACAATGTGTTCGAATATGAGGCCTTGATTTTTGGACTCCAATTGGCCCTTCGGAAGAAAATCAAATGTATCAAGGTCTTAGGTGATTCTGAATTGGTGGTAAAACAAGTTAAAGGACAATATGCATGTAAGAACAAGCGGCTCAACCTTTACCAAACCAGGGTTAGAGATTTAATAAATGAATTTGATGCTTTTAACATATCTCTAATCTCTAGAAAAGGCAATCGTTTGGCATATTCTTTAGCCGTAGCTGCGAGTATGCTTAAACCAGTGGATCACAAGAAGTGCAAGAAATTTTCCATAGAATTAGTCCCTTGCCCCTCGATATCGGATAACGTCACGAATTTCCAAGTCTTTGATAGTGACAGACATATATTCAATTTTGTCACTAATTCTGGTGTCTTTGAAAATCAGGTTATTGATGAAGACGAGAGGGGGCCAGAAGAGGCAGATTTGAAAGTGGAAGCTACTGGAAAATGGAATAAGATGCCAAATGGGATGGCTTCATTAGAGAAAATGTTTGATATTGGATACCAACCAAAAGGAGGTAGAAAGGTTCCACCTCCCAAAGAGGCCTGTGACTTAGTCAATATTGGAAGTGCAGAAAACCCTCACGGAATATTCATTGCAAAGGCATGTACCAAACATGAGAAGGATTCCATTGCCAATGCATTGAAGGAATACATAGATTGCATAGCTTGGAGCTATAAGGAGTTGAGAACTTATGATCAGAATGTTATAATGCATACGATTCCTTTGAAGCCAGACTCCAAACCCTTTAGGTAAAGACAGAGGCCAGTCAATCCGTTACTAGAACCCTTGATAGAGAAAGAGGTAAAGCGACTATTAGAAGCTAAAATCATCTTTCCTGTTAGGCATTCCACATGGGTTGCTAACTTGGTCCCTGTGAGGAAAAAGAGTGGAGAGATAAGGCTATGTATTGATTTTAGAAATCTTAATAAAGCCTCACAAAAGGACAATTACCCTCTACCTACCATTGACGAAATCCTTCAAAAGGTAAATGGGTCAGAAATGATGTCATTCCTGGATGGTTATTCGGGGTACAATCAAGTCCTCATCCATCCTAATGATAGGATGAAAACCGCCTTCACCACAAAATGGGGCACTTTTGCATATAGGAGAATGCCTTTTGGATTGTTGAATGCAGGTGCCACATTCCAATGAGCCATGGACTTTGCTTTTAAGGGGCTCATAGGTAAGTGCATTATTGTCTATGTAGATGACATTCTTGTCTTTTCTAAGAGCAGGGAAAACCATGTCAAGGATCTAAGGAAAGTTCTCCAAAGGTGTAGGGAACATGGCATTTCACTCAACCCAAAGAAGTGCATTTTCGGGGTAACGAAAGGAAAATTATTGGGACATGTAATATCCAAAGATGGAATTTCCATTGATCTTGAAAGAATAGATGCCATACAATAGATTTCTTTTCCCAACAACAAGAAATAATTGAGATCATTTTTTGGGAAGATTAATTTTGTTAGAAAATTTATTTCAGATTTTTCAGAAATTGCAAAGCCCTTGAACGATATGTTGAAGAAAGAGGTCCAAATCAAATGGACAAATGAAAATAGGGATGCTTTCAAAAGAATCAAGGATGCGATTTCTAGAGCCCCAGTTTTAGTGAGTCCTGACTATGCGAAGCCTTTCTACATTTACACATTTGCTTCAGACCATTCCTTTGCGAGTGTTTTAACTCAGAAGAGTGAATGCAACATTGAAAATCCTATTGCCTTCCTTAGTACTCCTCTCAAAGATGCGAAATTGAGATATTCCATCTTGGACAAGCAAATGTATGCCCTATTTAAGACGGTTAAAAAATTCAGACATTATATAGTCCACAGTAGGGTGTTTGCTATAGTCCCGGATCCTGCAGTTAAAGCCATGTTTATACAGAATGAATTGGGTGAAAGACGAGGTAAGTGGATTTCAACTCTTCAAGAATTTGATCTTGAAATTCAACCTATGAAGATAGTGCGGGGACAAGGGTTGGTTAAGGCCATAGCAAAAAATGATCCCTTAGTTTCATGTCAGCATTATGAAATAGCAGATATAACCAAAGATGAGTGGTACGTAGATGTTGTGTACTTTTTACTAAATGGTAAGTGTCCACCACATTTAAATTCTACTCAACGAAGAGCCTTGCATTTAAAATTTGCTAATTTTCTAATCAGATCCGGTGCATTATACAAGAAAAACCATGAAGGAATTTACCTTCATTGCGTTGATCGAAAAGAGGCAGCACAAATACTCGAGGAATTCCATGGTAAGTATGGGACAGGACATGGGTCTGCTAATGCCACAACCCATCAAATCCTTAGAGCTGGTTACTATTGGCCTCAATTGTTCAAAGATGCTCATGCTCATGTGAGGTCATGTCATACTTGTCAAATTGCAGCAAATAGAGAAAGGGGTGCTTCTATGCCATTACAATCTGTAATTGAGTCTAGACCTTTTGCACAATGGGGTTTGGATTTTGTTGGGATCATCAGTCCCAATTCATCCGATTCCCATAAATACATTCTCACAGCTACAGATTACTGCACAAGGTGGACGGAAGCTATCCCCACTAAGAATGCCACTTCAGAAGTTGTTATTAAATTCTTAGAGGATAACATTGTCACTCGATTCGGAATGCCTAACTCCATTGTAAGTGACAACGGTTCCGCTTTCTCCTCTCTGGAATTTGCAAATTGGGCATTCGACAACATGGTGAGTTTGAAATTTTCTTCCAATTATTATCCACAAGGTAATGGCTTGGCTGAGTCTTCTAATAAGAATTTGTTATGTGTCATTAAAAAGTTGCTTGAAAGAAATCCTAGAGATTGGCATAACAAACTTAAGTTGGCTCTTTGGGCTGATAGAATCAAAATCAAGGAATCATTAGGAACATCTCCTTACCACTTAGTTTATGGACAAGATCCTATTTTTCCCACAAATCTTAAGTTACAAACATTACATTTCATGAAATATTACCTTGGAACTGATAATAAACTTGAAGCTAGACTAACACAATTGATGCATCTGGATGAAAAGAGGGATGAGGCTATGCTTCACTTTAGTAAACACCAATATGTAATAAAAAGGTGGTTCGATAAAAATTCTAGAGTCAAAACATTTAAAGTTTCAGATCTAGTGTTGTTGTGGGATAAGAGACATGAGAGGAAAGGAGATCATGATAAATTTGATTACTTATGGTTGGGTCCTTACCAAATTTTAGAAGTCCTAGGTGAAAACAACTTTAGATTAAAAACCTTGGACGGAAAGGATTTGGCTTTACCCGTCAATGGGCTGCATTTAAAGCACTATTTCCAGGCCTGAAATGGCAAGGCCTTGTATTATATGTAAATATGTCATGCTTTGTTTTTGCGTGTGCAGATTTGATTTTGTTAGGTGTGTGTTAGGCTTTTGCCTTCAACCTTTATGTTAGCATGATGAGGTTGTTCTGGACGAGGTTTTGAGGCATTTTGATTGCATTGTTCTTTGCTTAGCTTGGTGTGTTGGTCATTGGACCAGTTTTATTCGATATATAAAAAAAAAAAAAGCGAGATGTCAACTTATGTCCTTATGAATGTTGACTAAGACTAGGAGAATATGAAACATCGGAATTGTATTGCAGAAAGCTCCACGAGTATCGCAAACACAGTAAAGAATATCGTTTGGAACTTGTGATGCATGAAGTTGTCAGTTTTACAAATTATGGCAACGTAGGTGGTATACTCCATCCGCATTTCAAAAAGAGCAATGCATTCATTCATATCTCATGTTACATTGCACATTGCATATACATTCCATCTCAGTCGCATCTACATTTCAAGTACAATCATTGAAAAGGTGTCGAATCCTCTTAGGGTTATTACATAACATATATTAAAAGGATCCTAAGGTTGGGAACTGATGCCCGAACTATCTTGAACCAAGCACGTTCTACACATATTAAAGAGGATCTTGAGAAAAATGGTCAAAACCATACTTGGAAGAAAAGGTGAGGCGAAAGGAGTATTTCGTGTCTGTCCTATCATGCAACATAATCCTTAAAATAGTGGTTTTTACCACTCCCATAGAGCTTAAAGCCTAAAATCAGAGTAGTAAGGATAGGGTTAAATCCCCATCAAACTTAGGTTGAGGATCCAACTCCCCAAAGCTCTGATTTGACCTTCATGGAGTAGTAAGGATAGGGTCTAATTCTCATCTCGCTTAGGTTGAGAATCCGATTCCCCAAAGCTTCTATTTTGCCCATTCAAGAACTTGAAATTCCAAAGCAAATATTTTTCATTTCATCATTAATATTGGATTGGAAGGATCGTACTACATGTCCCTTGCAAGGATGGGTAGTCATCCCCAAGGTTCAAGAAATCAAAAGTAAAGCCAAATCTTGGATTATGGGGTTAATCTCCACCGGGGCTATAGATGCCTGACTGGTAGTGGAGTATGCTCATGCGTGGCAACATGTCTTGTCTAAAAGCAAGACCACTGACTACTCAAACGGACAGGCTAGCCTGACAGTTTCATCCATAATAGGTTAAATCATTTTGTTCAAGATGAGGTAATGAACTCCAGATCATAGTAGTAAGGATAGGGTTAAATTCCCATCTCGCTTAGGTTGGGAATCCTATTCCCCAAAGCTCTGATTTCACTTACACTTGCACATGGGTTCAAGATGGTAGTGACACATAACCAACTTTGGGATCTAGTAAATTAATTCAGTACACCCATATTTGGTCCTAAGAGGGTTTGACAGTTTTAATATGTTTGTTCATGGTACTAGAAAGTTTGAGCCTTTGCAAAGCAGGTTGTTATATCTCTAGCATATTTACCATACATTAAATCCTGCACAAATCATTCATAACCTCGCATATGCATTCAGGTAAAACTGACAATGGAAAGTTGAACGAGTTTCAAATGATAGGGAATGAAGCACACTGCACACATTGAGCTGATGCTTAATGATTCTAATGCTTCATGTATTTCTGATCTATTTGCATTCTTTGGATATTTGTTGACGCTTGTATTTGAGTTTGTATATTTTCAGGTTGGGTTCTCACCGAAATGCTCAGGAGCATTTCCCAGCAGAGTCACCATTTGTTGTGGCTGCTCCACAACGTACCCCAAAATTGGGGACCCACCTTTTTGCATATTTTCCAAGAAGACCGAAGTGGCCCATATGCTAAAGATCAAAGGAAAAGCAAAATACCGCAAAGAGAAAAAAGTGTCGCGATATCGCGACATGTTGCATTTTCACGGTCCAAAGCAAGGAGAAAGAGCAAGAAGGAAAAAGTGTCGCGATATCGCGACATGTTGCATTTTTGCGACCAAAAGAGAAGAGAAAGAGTAAGAAGGAAAAAGTGTCGCGATATCGCGACATGTTGCATTTTCGTGACCAAAAGAGAAGAGAAAGAGTAAGAAGGAAAAAGTGTCGTGATATCGTGACATGTTGCATTTTCGACTAAGAGCAAAAGAGAAAGAGCAAGGAGGAAAAGTGTCACGATATCGCGACATGTTGCATTTTCACGATCAAAAGAGAGGAGAAAGAGTAAGAAGGAAAAAGTGTCATGATATCGTGACATGTTGCATTTTCGTGGTCAAAAGCAACAAAAGAGGACAAAGAGGCAAAAGTGTCACGATTTCGTGACATGTCGCATTTTCGCGATGCAAGAAGAAGAACCAAGTTGAAGACATAGAAATGTCACGATTTCGTGACATGTTGCTTTTTTGTGACTCAAAAAGGGCAGGCAGGAAGCTGAAATAAGAAGTGTGATAGTGAACGAAAGTCAGTACGGTGGTTATAGGGGCCGTTACAGAGTGAAATCATCGAGCGATGGATATACCGAACGTCATCGTTGGTTGACAGGTGGATAGAGTCTACAGTGGCAGCACTGAACAAAATGTGGCACCAAGGTGTAAGGTTAAAAGTAAAATGAAAACAGACGAAGACCAAGAGTCGGAAAGAAAAATGTTTTGAGGCCCAAACAAAGAGCCAAAACAACGAAGAGGCATGGGAAGGCGAAACGAAAGGCTTTGGGAAGTGAAACGAAGGGCCACAAAATGGAAACGGAGAGTCACACCAAAAATTTTAAAAGGGAAAAAAAAGGCATGCACAAGGGGCTGGAAATTGTAGAAAAAAAAGACTATCTTTCGGAATAAAGGAGTTTTTATTTGGCAAGAGCAACTTTTGTGTGTGAAATCAAAAGGAGACTGAAAACTAAGACTGTTGCTATTTCTGTAAATCTTTCCTTTGCATTATTGTTTCTTGTATCTATTCGTTTACGCCATAAAGTGGGTTACGATAGGTGAATGATAGAATGATGCAATTATTTGTTTCCTTAGAGTCTTGCATCTGATCTAATTTGACTGTGTTTATGTTGCAGGTCTGTTAGGTCAGGTTGTTTTAGAATTTCGTCTCATAACTTGGGGTTTTGCAGGGAGGAGATTGCTAACCAAATTAATGTCTTGTTTTGTTGTTTTTGTTTCCAGCTAACCTTTGTAAATAGTGTTTTTGTTTTAGTTTCCTGATATCTAGATTAATCTTACATTAAAGTCTACTTTTCTATTCTGGTCCATTCCAGAATTTTTTCTTTTGTTTTCATTCTATTCTGGTCATTTCCAGAATTTATGTTCATAAATAATTCATTTACTGCCATGAATAATCTAAGTTATAAAGAAGGTAAATAAATCTACCAAAAGTATGCTCGTGCTTGAGAAGGATCTCCACAAAATTGGGGTGTTTTAGTATCTGTGGTTCCCAAAGAAAACCGGGATTAATGTAGAGAAAGCCACTTCTAGATCCACTTCTTTAATTTAGATTTTCATTCTTGCATCTCCAAGCCTTCATCTAATTTTTAGATAAAATATGGGTTTAGGAGGGCTACTAATTCCAAAGGCACATTAAGTAAGATCAAGTGAATGAATTCTAACTTTCTAACTCACTAATTTTTACTAACATTGCTAACTTTACTAACACCAAATGCTAACATAGGGATAGTGGAACACTTTTAAATGAAGATAAAATGAACCCGCTAACTCTAAAATGAACCTCATGTTAAAGGCACGGAGTTTAAAATGAAGTGGCTTATACCACACACTTTCTCATTTGGAATCTTTTTAAGCTGAAGATAAAAGAGGTTACTAACTGGGTTTCGGGTAGATCACTTTAATCTCAAGAGCATTAAAAGAAGTTATCTTCACATTCGGTTGATTTAATGGATTATGGTTGCAAAGTACTTGTTCGAATCATTAAAGGCCCCTTGTTAACTGTTACTTGCATGGTTTAAGTTATTCTGGCATACATTCGTTTATTTGCTTTAGTCTTGATTGATTATATGCACATGAATGTTTGTTCATAAGAACCTTGGAGAAATGAATAATGCTACTTAATTTCTTTGCAAGAGAGAGTTTCTTGTTTGATACTCTAGTTGTGGTGATCATTTTGTTATAGGGCAAAATATTCACTCTACAGGTTCTCTTTAAATAAACCTTCCATATATTTCCCTAAGATCAAAGGTTCCTTTTCAATCAAAACCTAACATTTACATATCCCATATAAATCAAAGGTTCCTTTAAATAAAACCCATTATATGTCTCATATAAATCAAAGGTCCATTTAATTAAAACCTACTATATGTTTCACATATAAATCAAAGGTCCTAATATATGTCTCACATATACATCAAAGGTCCATTTAATTAAACCCTAATATATGTTTCACATATAAATCAAAGGTCCATTTAATTAAATCCTAATATATGTTTCACATATAAATCAAAGGTCCATTTAATTAAATCCTAATATATGTTTCACATATAAATCAAAGGTCCATTTAATTAAATCCTAATATATGTTTCACATATAAATCAAAGGTCCATTTAATTAAATCCTAATATATGTTTCACATATAAATCAAAGGTCCATTTAATTAAATCCTAATATATGTTTCACATATAAATCAAAGGTCCATTTAATTAAATCCTAATATATGTTTCACATATAAATCAAAGGTCCATTTAATTAAATCCTAATATATGTTTCACATATAAATCAAAGGTCCATTTAATTAAATCCTAATATATGTTTCACATATAAATCAAAGGTCCATTTAATTAAATCTTAATATATATCTCACATATAAATCAAAGGTCCTAATATATGTCATATATATAAATCAAAGGCCCTTCTTTTTATTTAAAACCATGATCTAAAACCTTTCGTAAACTATGGCTCTTTTACGTAGAAAATCTATAGTTAGTGTTAACGCCATACAAGGCACACCAAACATCCATGGCGAACCCAACATCCACTAAAACTAGGGATGTTCTACTGATGCTGACTGGTTTTCTCAACCTGCACTCCCTAAAACCTAGGGGTTTTCCTTTGTCGAACACTACGCTTACTTGTCGAACGTTGTTCCAAGGCAAATAGAGCATTTGATGTCGCTCTCTACAGCACTGGTTAAACATGGTGCCCTCTCATGGTGCTAGGGGTTTTTGACTCAAACGCAGCGCAAAGTGGCCTTACCAATAACACACCTCTCCCACTAGTATTGAAGTTTCCAATGTAGGTACAATACACAATGCTTCCAAGCAAGAATGGCTTCACTAAAACATCCTAGTTCTCCCACTCAAGGTGGTTCCAAATGAAGGTATAATGCATAATGCTTCCAAGGCAAGAATGGCTTCACTAAAACACATAGTTCTCCCACTCAAGGTGGTTCCAAATGAAGGTACAATGCACAATGCTTCCAAGGCAAGAATGGCTTCACTAAAACACACAGTTCTCCCACTCAAGGTGGTTCCAAATGAAGGTACAATGCACAATGCTTCCAAGGCAAGAATGGCTTCACTAAAACACATAGTTCTCCCACTCAAGGTGGTTCCAAATGAAGGTACAATGCACAATGCTTCCAAGGCAAGAATGGCTTCACTAAAAACACATTTAATTAAAACCAAAGCTTAGCTTAGAATAACCCAACCTATGGTTTCACTGAGATAGATGTCCGATGAAGTCTGTTGCCTCCCTTTTGGCTCCTGGTGCGCTTCCTTTCCTCTACCTTCCCCCTCACTTCCTCTGTTCTTCCCTTACATTTTTTCTTCCCCTCCTTTCATTCTACCTCTTCCTTACGTGCCCCCTCACCTTGGTGGTCCGTCCATCACCTTCAATGCTCGTCCCCTATCCCTTGTGCATTCCTCCCATATTTTCCTTCTTTGGAAAGTTTAAGCATCGTAGGCCTTTCCTTAGGTTGCACCATGTAGGAATGTGGGATCATGACATATTATTTTAAAATAATAAATATATTTATAATATATTATAATATAAGATATTTATAATATATTATAATATATCTATTATTCTTTTATTTAAATGAAAGATCCTCTTTCAATTTATTCTTAATTAATTAAAACTTTTTTAATGAATTTTCTCTTATCATTAAAATAATCACTTTTAATTAATCTCTAATGAATCATAACCACTATTAATTAAAATATCTATTTTTAATTAATTAAAATGAAAACTCCTTAATTAATTGCAAATGAAGTTTACAAATGAGCTCTAATGAGCCAATCATTATTTTCCTAAACTCCATTAATTAATTTAAAAGCATCTAAATTCAGCATATAACTTAATTTGTTCTCTTTCACAAGGAGGATGCTTTGTTTTCATTTTTTAATATGACAATTAATCTTATGCATATATAATCATCTTGCAGTGGTTCTTATATAGGAGCTAAATCATCAAACTACTCAAGTTATGATGCAGTAGAAAGCAAACACATTTATACAATTAACCAAAGAGGGAGTCTTTCCATCAATTCAATCACCCATCTTAGCCAAAGATTTTATGATAGCTACTAGGCTATCAACTAAAGCTCCAGGTGATCGACTATTGATGATTATCCCTTCCATCAATGCATGCCTATATGAAGGTATCTATCCATGTTACCTTCGAGTACCTTAATCATCATTTCCCCTGATCTTTGGTACCCTCGTCTCTGGTGGGTAACTCTACCTGTTCCACCTATGAGTGTACCTGATCCTGCACACTTGGCAATATGTTAGCAATAACATGCCCTCATAAATCAACTAAACATCACATAGTTGGTTCAATTGTTCAAACTAAGTATCACCACATCTTCGGTTAATACATTGTTTTCTTGTGCCTTAAAGTCAGCTAGGGAGGGTCATGACATCCTCCCCCACTAGGATTAAACATCATCCTCGGTGTTTCCAGTTTTCCTTTTGTTGTTCAGTAGAAAATAAAATTATTACATCATATAGTTTCAAACAAAAAGGGAAAATATTTTTGCATAACCTCCACTTTCTCCCAAGTGGCATTCTTCTCAGAGAACTGGTCCCACTAGACCTTACATTGATCGAGAGTCTGATTTCATAGATATTTGGATTGAAACTCAAGAATCTTCATCGGTAGTACTTCAATGGCCTCCGGATTTGCCATCTACAATTTAGAAACATCCCACACATGTTCAGGGTCAGCAACATATTTCCTAAGCAAGGATATGTGGAAGGTGTCATGGATTTTGGATAGATTAGGTGGTAATGCAAGTCGGTATGCAACCAGACTGATATTTTCTATGATCTCAAAGGGCCCCACAAAATGTGGATCCAACTTCATGGATTTGATAGCACTTTTCTTTGGCTTAACCCTTAATAACACCTTATCTCCAATAGAATACTCTCTGGGAGTCCTTTTTAGATCTGCATAACTCTTCTACCTATCCGCAACTTCCTTAAGCCTTTGCCTAATTTCCTTTAGCTGCTCTTCCATTATCCTGACCATTTCTGGCCCAATCACAACTCGATCCTCTAGGTTGTCCCATGACAATGGTGTTCTGCACTTTCATCCATACAAGGCATCGAAAGGTGCCATTCCTAGCGAGGAGTGATATCCATTATTGTAGGCAAATTCTACCAAAGGTAGACAGTCTTCCCACTGAGATTTATGATCCATGCAGTACATGCGGAGCATGTCTTCTAAAACTTGGTTTACCCACTCTATTTGTCCATCAATTTTGGGATGGTATGCTGAACTCATATTCAATTTCATACCAACTGCACTATGAAGGGATTTCCAAAATTCAGAAGTGAATTTGGAGTCTCTATCTGAGATGATTACCTCTAGAAACCCATGCAATCAGAATACCTCTTTGACGAATCTGCTAGCTACTACCTGAGCATCATCCTTGGTATTTCTTGGTATGAAGTGGGTAACCTTAGTCAACTTGTCGACCACTACAAATATGGCATCATGTTGGTACCGAGTCTTGGGTAATCCCACAATAAAATCCATGGATATGACCTACCATTTTTGTGTAGGTACCTCATGCAGATGAAGTTTTCCTATGGGATGTTGGCGTTCTACCTTAACCTTCTGACATTCGAGGCATCGAGCAACAAAATCTATGATATCCTTCTTCATTCCTACCCAAAAGAAGGCTCTTTTCATGTTTTCTCACATTTTGGTCCCTCTCGGATGAGCATAATAAGGAGATCTATGAGCTTCTTGCATTATCAAGTTCCTCAAATCACCTATCTTTGGTATAATGACCCTTCCCTTATAGCATAGAAAGTCATATTTCACACTAAACTCCTTATTTCCCTTAGGATCTCTATCCATATTGACTCGAATCCCCTAGAAATACTCATCCTGAGATTACCTCTATCTCACTTGATCCATCAGATCCATGTGAGCTCTAGTGATGGCTGCTATATATCTCCTTCTACTTAAAGCATCAACCACTTTGTTCTCCTTTCCTTTTATGTACTCAATCTCAAAATCATACTCAGTGAGGAATTCTACCCATCTTCTCTACCTTGCATTAAGTATTGGTTGGGTGAATATATACCGTAGACTCTGATGGTCTATTTTCAATTCAAAGGGCCTTCCCACCAAGTAGTGGTACCAAACCTTTAGAGCATGCACCACTACAGCTAGCTCCAAATCATGCGTAGCATAATTAACTTCATGCTTTTTAAGCTTCCTTGAAGTATATGCCACTACTAAATCCTCTTGTGAGAGTACCCCACCCAACCCATCTATTGATGCATCTGTGCACACTGAAAAGTCCCCTTGAGGATCGAGAACCTTTAGTACTGGTGTAGTAGTAAGCTTATGCTTTAATAGCTCAAAGGTAGCTTCACACTTCTCTGACCACTTGAATTCTTTCCCTTTCTTCTGAAGGTTCATTATGGGTCCAAAAATATTGGAATAGTCCTTTATATAATGTCTATAATAGCTCGTTAACCCCATGAAACTTTGCACTTTAGTGACATTAGTCGAGGGTGGCCAATTCAGAATAGCCTCTATCTTTTTTGGATCCACAACAATCCCTTTTGCTGATATAACGTGTCTGAGGTATCTTACCTCTGGAACATAGAATTCACTCTTAGCCAGATTTCCATAAAGTTGATTCTTTCTCAACAATTCCAACATGATCCTAAGATGCTTATCATGCTCTTCTTTATCTCGAGAGTATATAAGGATATCATCTAGGAATACTAGAACAAATTGGTCCAAATATCTCTAGAACACATTGTTCATTAGGTTCATGAAAGCGGTTGGGGCATTAGTCAGCCCAAAGGGTAGAACCGTAAACTCATAATGCCCATACCTAGTCTTAAATGTCATTTTGTGAGTATCTTCCTCATGAATTCTCAACTGGTGATACCCTGACCTCAGATCAATTTTGGTAAACACCTTGGCATCCTTCAGTTGATCGAATAAATCTTTGATCCTAGGTAAAGGATATCGATTCTTGATTGTAGCCTTATTTAGCATTCTGTAATCAATACACAGTCTTAGTGAACCATCCTTCTTTTTCATGAATAGAACTGGTGCACCCCATGGTGACACACTTGGTTTTATCAAACCCTTCTCCAATAACCCTTGCAATTGAACCTTTAGTTCATGCATTTTAGTAGGATTCATTCTATACGGGGATCTATGAATAGGTTCAGTTCCCATCATAAGTTCAATTGTAAAATCAAATTCCCGTACAGGAGGTAATCCAGGTAGGTCCTCTAGAAATACATCCTAAAAATCTTATAGGATTGGATGTTGTCCTAGTATTTCTCCTTTCTCTTGGTCCCCCACCTCATTGAGTTTTACCACATACACTATCCCTCCTCTCTTTAGGGCCTTTTTCACTTGCATAGCGGACAAAATTTGAGGTTCAAAAGCCCCTTGATCGCTATGAACTCTTAGTCTTTCTCTACCTTTCTCTGAATACTCAATCCAATGGTCTTGGAAATTGACTAAGGCTTTATGAGCCTATAGCCAATCCATCCCGAGAATCACATCAAAGGCATGTAGGGGAGCTACATATAAATAACATTCTGTAGTCCCTTCATATAAAGTAACTTCTACCATAGGGTAACATTGGTTTACCGAGTAGGTTTACCTAGAACCATACTCTACCTTCCACCCTTGAGCCAAATACCTAGGCCTTTTTGACATAGTCCTTGCTAGACTAGATGAAATAAAACTGTCAGTGGCTCCACTATCTATTAAAATGTTTACTTGCTTATTGAAAACCTTACCTTTCACAAGTAATGGGGTGGCTTGTCCCTCTAGCTTCTACTTCTCGATTGTGGCATAGATCCGATGTTCTGGTTCCTTCCCTTTTGCACTAGCTGAGCTAGTCCCTGCTCGATATGGACACTGATTATAGTAATGAGGTCCTCGATAATTGTAGCACCCTTCCTTGGGTCCTTGCTATTTCTCAGGCTTCTCATTCCCATTCTTAACTACTGGAGTTGAAGTATGCGACTTCTGTGGCTGAGGTTTCGTATCATTGGGCTTGTTATCCTTCTTACAAAAGTTCTTCTTGAACTTATTCTGATTCCCATAGGGTTTCTTCTCAGGATTTTGGGGATTCTTGGCTTTTCACTCTTGCTCAGCCTCCCATTTTACAAACCCATTACTATTCCTCTTCTTTAGTTCTTGTCGCGCTTGCTCGGGTAGAGCGGCATACTTATAATAGAAGTGTGACTCTACTTTCTTTGCTAAGTCATATGCCTTTTGTAGTGATTTGGGCTCCTGCATCTCCACATCATGCCTTAACCTAGATTCCAATCCAAGGATGAACTTATGAACTCACATTTTCTCATTATAAATAGGTACATATTTGAATAGTCTTACCAGATTCTTATAGTACACTTCTACTATGTTGGTTCCTTGTCTAAGACTAGCAAATTATTCAAATTTTAGGGCATAGAAATGCTCTGTTAGAAATCTCTTTTTGAATATGTTTATAAATTCTTCCCATGGAGTATCAATGGGTTCAATATTGGTTTCCTCATAGTGGGTTTCCCACCACTCCAGAGTAGCTCCTTCTAGGTTAATCATAGCCCATAGTGTTCGGGTTCTATATGAGTAACCTTTTACTATAAAATGAACCTCTGCCTCTCTCAGCCATGCTTTCGCTGCATCCCCATCACCTTCTCCATAAAAATTTGAGATACTAATGTTTTTCATGTCCCTAGATATTTCCTTTTTTTCTAAGGCTCTGGATTGTACTTGTTCTATAGTTAGTCCACTATCTAGGCCAACCTCTGAGCCTCAAACTTGTGAATTTTGATTTGCAACCATTTTGAGCAACTGTCTTATCTGATCCTACATAGCAGTGATCATAGTGGTGAGGTCTTCTACCTCCCTATTGGGGTTGGTTGGTTCCTCATCCTGGTTTTCTTCTCCAACATCACTTTTTCGAGTTTTTCTAGGTGTAGGCCTCCCTCTTCTGGTCTTAGGTGGCATCTTAACCTGATTCCATCCAAGCAAGGGGATTAGATTATAGTTTCATCTTAAGTTGTATCTCTAATCAAGCCATAATATAGAGTTCTCTTGCTATATGCATCATCAACCTAACTAGGGAAATACCCTAGGTTGGGATGCATCATCGATACCAAAGCCCATACTAAGGCATCCTGACACTCCACGCTCCCTTGGGCTAATTCCTGTTAGATTCTAGCAATTGGGGTATCCTAGATCATCCTAACTTTAGCCTATGCCATAAGCGAGCCTTCATTGGATGCATCTAATTTCCCTTTAGCACACATAGAAGCTCTATACCCTCGTACCTAGAGCTCTGATACCAAATGTAATGACCCAAAAACACACAAACAAAAAAATACAAAAATAGAAAAAATTTTTTTTCACTAAGGAGAGAGGTACATGAACCCTTCATGAACCCCTAATCCACTAGAAAAACCTAAAGTTTCATTCTCCTAAGTTTCCCTAGAAGTTACATCTCATGAATTACCCTAGCACAAATCCATCTGTGTAGGCGTATAATGTGTTACTATGGATAAGTCCATCTGTTTCATCATCCTTGATGAGCTAGACTTATCACCCTCTATCCATCGAAGGTGTACATGCATCTCCATACCATACATAAATCCTTATGTGTAGGTATGCTATGAGTACCATGAGTTAAGCTATCCATCTCGTCTCCATGATGAGCTATCTTAACTCAGATGTAATCTCTTCCTACTTAGTCCTCTATCTCCCTAAGGGGGTCTCAATTCCCTTAGGTCCTCCTATGTTCACCCTAAGGGGTCTCAATTCCCTTAGGTTACCTCTGAGTTCACCCTAGAACTCTACACTAGATTCCCTATCATCAAGCAATCAACGATAATACATCTATGCTACCACATCATAAAACAATCAAACAATAATAGAGAAAATGAAGCAAGATTAACTCTAAAATAGAATCTAATACATGGCATAATCAAATACAGACATATAGTAAAATTACTTTCAATAACCCAATAACGATTAACTCAACATTACTTGCATAATAAGCCTTTCCTACTCAAAGGTATCACATTAACTATATTGGGGATATCTCCCCACAATTCTAATCTATGGAACATAAGTAAATCAATGTAAGATGCCATACCTATTCTTTGTTTCCATTCGATTCCTTGCTTCTCCTTGCTTCCCTTTGGTTCTTTGAGGGTAGTAGGGGATCAGGATACTCATGGTTCAGGATAGGCATACCTTTAAATGCATCTATTCATCTACTATGCCAAATTGCAACTATACAATATTCCATTAAGTCTCTAACCATCTAATGCATAATGGACATCATAAAAGAAACCTTACTTTTATTTTCACCTCCACCAAATCCCCTTGGAGAGTCATCCAAACATGCTATCACTTAGATTAAGGTCTAACTTAATTTCATTTCATTCATGTCCTAAAGCATTAAAGTCCCATACCCTTAACCTTTAGAACAATCATTCCTTCATTCCCTAAACCAAAGCCCCATAACTTCAACTTAAAGAATAAATCCACATTTCATTCTATTTAAAAACTCCTAAGATAATCAACATTAATCCAAGGGTTCTCTTTAAATAAACCTTCCATATCTTTCCCTAAGATCAAAGGTTCCTTTTCAATCAAAACCTAACATTTACATATCCCATATAAATCAAAGGTTCCTTTAAATAAAACCCATTATATGTCTCATATAAATCAAAGGTCCATTTAATTAAAACCTACTATATGTTTCACATATAAATCAAAGGTCCATAATATAGTCTCACATATAAATCAAAGGTCCATTTAATTAAAACCTAATATATGTCTCACATATAAATCAAAGGTCCATTTAATTAAACCTTAATATATGTTTCACATATAAATCAAAGGTCCATTTAATTAAATCCTAATATATGTTTCACATATAAATCAAAGGTCCATTTAATTAAATCCTAATATATGTTTCACATATAAATCAAAGGTCCATTTAATTAAATCCTAATATATGTTTCACATATAAATCAAAGGTCCATTTAATTAAATCCTAATATATGTTTCACATATAAATCAAAGGTCCATTTAATTAAATCCTAATATATGTTTCACATATAAATCAAAGGTCCATTTAATTAAATCCTAATATATGTTTCACATATAAATCAAAGGTCCATTTAATTAAATCTTAATATATATCTCACATATAAATCAAAGGTCCTAATATATGTCATATATATAAATCAAAGGCCCTTATTTTTATTTAAAACCATGATCTAAAACCTTTCGTAAACTATGGCTCTTTTACGTAGCAAATCTATAATTAGTGCTAATGCCATACAAGGCACACCAAACATCCATGGTGAACCTAGCGTCCACTAAAACTAGGGACGTTCTACTGATGTTGACTGGTTTTCTCAACCTGCACTCCCTAAAACCTAGGGGTTTTCCTTTGTCGAACACTATGCTTACTTGTCGAATGTTGTTCCAAGGCAAACAGAGCATTTGACGTCGCTCTCTACAACACTGGTTAAACATGGTGCCCTCTCATGGTGCCAGGGGTTTCTAACTCAAACATAGCGTAGAGTGGCCTTACCAACAACACACCTCTCCCACTGGTATTGAAGTTCCCAATGTAGGTACAATGCACAATACTTCCAAGCAAGAATGGCTTCACTAAAATACATAGTTCTCCCACTCAAGGTGGTTCCAAATGAAGGTACAATGCATAATGCTTCCAAGCAAGAATGGCTTCACTAAAACACATAGTTCTCCCACTCAAGGTGGTTCCAAATGAAGGTACAATGCACAATGCTTCCAAGCAAGAATGGCTTCACTAAAACATAGTTCTCCCACTCAAGGTGGTTCCAAATGAAGGTACAACACAATGCTTCCAAGGAAGAATGGCTTCACTAAAACACCTAGTTCTCCCACTCATGGTGGTTCCAAATGAAGGTATAGTGCACAATGCTTCCAAGCAAGAATGGCTTCACTAAAAACACATTTAATTAAAACCAAAGCTTAGCTTAGAATAACCCAACCTGTGGTTTCACTGAGATAGACGTTCGATGAAGTCTGTTGCCTCCCTTTTGTCTCCTACTGTGCTTCCTTTCCTCTACCTTCCCCCTCACTTCCTCTGTTCTTCCCTTACATTTTTTCTTCCCCTCCTTTCATTCTGCCTCTTCCTTATGTGCCCCCTCACCTTGGTGGTCCATCCACCACCCTCTCGAAGCTTGCACCACCACCTTTCCTTCAATGCCCGTCCCCTATCCCTTGTGCATTCCTCCCATATTTTCCTTCTTTGGCAAGTTTAAGCATCGTAGGCCTTTCCTTAGGTTGCACCATGTAGGAATGTGGGATCATGACATATTATTTTAAAATAATAAATATATTTATAATATATTATAATATATCTATTATTCTTTTATTTAAATGAAAGATCCTCTTTCAATTTATTCTTAATTAATTAAAACTTTTTTAATGAATTTTCTCTTATCATTAAAATAATCACTTTTAATTAATCTCTAATGAATCATAACCACTATTAATTAAAATATCTATTTTTAATTAATTAAAATGAAAACTCCTTAATTAATTGCAAATGAAGTTTACAAATGAGCTCTAATGAGCCAATCATTATTTTCCTAAACTCCATTAATTAATTTAAAAGCATCTAAATTCAGCATATAACTTAATTTGTTCTCTTTTACAAGGAGGATGCTTTGTTTTCATTTTTTAATATGACAATTAATCTTATGCATATATAATCATCTTGCAGTGGTTCTTATATAGGAGCTAAATCATCAAACTACTCAAGTTATGATGCAGTAGAAAGCAAACACATTTATACAATTAACCAAAGAGGGAGTCTTTCCATCAATTCAATCACCCATCTTAGCCAAAGATTTTATGATAGCTACTAGGCTATCAACTAAAGCTCCAGGTGATCGACTATTGATGATTATCCCTTCCGTCAATGCATGCCTATATGAAGGTATCTATCCATGTTACCTTCGAGTACCTTAATCATCATTTCCCCTGATCTTTGGTACCCTCGTCTCTGGTGGGTAACTCTGCCTGTTCCACCTATGAGTGTACCTGATCCTGCACACTTGGCAATATGTTAGCAATAACATGCCCTCATAAATCAACTAAACATCACATAGCTGGTTCAATTGTTCAAACTAAGTATCACCACATCTTCGGTTAATACATTGTTTTCTTGTGCCTTAAAGTCAGCTAGGGAGGGTCATGACAAGTAAGCCCTCATGCAAAGTTGGTGGAGACCTAAAGAGCCCTTAGAGTATATCACCCCCATTTAGGGGCTACAACACTTGTAAAAATTGTATCAAATTTGGTATCCCTAAGAGGGACATATATGTAACTGAGTTTCACCATTTATTAATACAAAGGAGACACTCTTTCTTGTGAATTTGGTTTCATACATGTTATTTCTTTCAAATTTGATTATCATGTTGTGATAGCTTATATATATGCTCTTTAAGCCTTTCTACAGTGGCGATCATGATGGAAACCTCACATTTTTCATTGCTTCTTCTAATTTTCTCTATTTTTTGTGTATAGGTACCAGTCGCATTTGAAATTCGTGGTGCATAGTCTCAGCCATAATTAACAATAGCAGATAGAATCCTACCCATGGTAAGCAACAACAACTAGCAAAAAACTAGGAAAAAAACAATAAGTAGTCTGCTTCTACTTCGAATGAGGATTTCCAAGTAGATGTCCTCTTTTGTGTTTCTACATTTTACTATATTTTTCTTTGCATTCTAGGCATTAATTTGGCCACATAGCAAAACTTTAAGGGAAAATACATGAGAAGTTTTTATTTTCTTCTCACCACTGCTAGAAACAACAGCCAGCTCTGTTAGCTACTATTGTCGCCCATGACTAATATTCTTAGCTACTTTTCTATCCAATGGTCGAGACTATTTCCTACCATATAGAACAACGGCTACTATTAAATTATATTAGGGTTTTGCTTGTTTGGGGCCTATCCAAAGACCAATATCATTTTAATTTTGCATGTGCATTATCTAAAAGTAAAGAGCATTTAACCTTACATATTTCTAAAAGTAAAACACTATTTTTCTAGAAATATAGAAAAAGAATCATGAATGCTTTGTGATGCATATTTCATTCATGCAAAATTAAAAATAACCCACACACACCATGACTCAAAGTGAACATCAATGGTGTTGGGCTCTCACATCCAATCCATTGATTGAGACCAATAGTGGAATTCATTACCACGTGGTTGGCTCTTATGACATTGTACTATCGATACCATATCGTGGCTAAGGTCGATTCAAGAACTATCCTATATATGGAAAATAGCATGCACTCCTATTTGGAGGTGTTTATCACTGACCACGGTGTGCTAGGTGAGAATCGATAGTACCTATGCTCCTTGTCTGGTTATGGATTTCATCTCCATATCTCGAGGGAAATACTACCTAGATGTCATTATCGGGTTATGTCATTATGAGTATATAGGTGAAAAACTTTAAACAATATAAGAATATCTTCAAAAAAATTGTAAAACACAATGAGATTTAGATTATATACTCAACAAACCAAAACACGCTAAACAATTTTAGGATACATAAATAATTTGTAAAGGAGATAAACATTTTTGTATGCTTTGTATTCTCTAAAAATTACATAGGATATAAGTTCATAAATCATGGTTAATACACGAAAAAACAACCCTTGACACATAGTCGAGGTAGATACCGAAGCTCCAAACCACACATAGAATAACAAGCTTGAATCTCCTACACATAATGTGTTTGAACATTGTTCAGCCAATATTAGAGGTGAAAACTCGACACATGGGGGTTCTCATCAAAATACCCCAGTTAGAAGATGCAATACACACTCCTCTTGTGATAGAACTGAGTATGGCTCAAGGCCCCCATCATCACATGATAGGCATAAAGAAGACCCACCCAATAAAGGGTAAGAGGATAGGGCTGCATCAGAATGCATACCCTTAAGGACTCCAAATCATAATGAAAATAGAAGTTCCACAATAGATCTTGCCACAATTGGAGTCAATGGTATGCCTCCCAATGATCCTTGGAAGACTAGTCATCTCAATGGACTAGACCAAGTTTTATAAATACTAGGGTATAGGACCTCTACTACTCACTCTCACTCTGAGAGCACATGTAGTGAGGACATACAGAGGCATACCCATGAACTAGGATAATTATCAAAGTGCTTATGTAGCACATGCACTCCATCTACACATGCGGACACTGAGCATAGACAACAACACAACACAAATATCATATTCATAGGCAAGGGCAAGAGTGTAGCAGACAAGTCTATTAGGGCCCATACTCATAAGACCCATCATACAGAGCTATAAAATTAGAGGCCTCACACAACTGATCTAGTATATTGATCACATAGGCTGGCTTCAAAAAAAAGATAACATATATTCCAAGATTAATTGGAATATGTGCGCACAGAGTGTGAGCACCTCGAGCATGAGGACTCTCAATGTCAAATGTTTCTTCAGCAACATTTATACAAGTAGCACCTATGATAACAATGTATCCTTGATCATAAGGAGCATGAAGAGAGAGAGGATAGACTAGCTCAAGCTAATCTACCTCCTCATAGTGAGTACAGATAGCAGTGACATAGATGTGTTGCATAGCAGCCAGAACTATGCCCTAAACAAATTGAAAATTGTACTCAGCATACACCCCAGCATGCTACAAGGAAACAATAGTACCAAGTGCTAGAACAACCTGGGTGTAGTCAGTATGAAGAATCAAAGGGAGACAAGCAATATTGGCAATATCCTAAGCCCTTCTATATAGATGTGTATGATGAGCATAGTCATCCATCTTAATCTAAAAGGAATATACCTTTTCTAGATCCATAGAGATCTCTTAGAGAAGAGGAAACATTATCCTCTCAAGCATACATATCCCTTGATGAAAAGGTTAAATCCATTGAGAAACAAGGAAAATCTTATCAAAAGCCTACCCTAAACAAAATTCATAATGAGCCTCTGTGTCCCTCAGTTCCTAGCCCAATATACCCTGATCATTTTGAGATGCCTAAGCTAGAAAAATTTTAGGGTGATGACGATGCACAAAAGCATGTGACTAGCGTCATGAATCTGTGTTTTTAGATTTAGAATAATTATGCCTTATTACTAAGAACTTTCATTATAACCCTTTCAAGCCTAGACCTAGAATGATTTAATCAATTAAATAGGTATAGCATTACCAACTTCGAATAGCTGGCGAATACATTTCTTGAATACCTCTCTTTTGGAATTAGGAAGAAGACCAATTTTTCTAACTTAGCTATTTTAAAGCAATACGATGATGATTCAATCATGAAATTTGGCAGTATATGAAGGAATTGATGTCTAAACTTCCCTTCTCCATCCCAACTATGGAGTTGACATGGATGTTTACCAAGAGCTACATGAAATACATCTTGCTATTATTACAGCTCTAGAAAAACCAAATATTCAAAGAGGCTTTGGCGCAAGCTAAGGTCATAGAGGATATCAAGTTACAAGAAGGTGACTTGAAACTTCAAATGAAAAAGGAGTGGAAATATAAGAACACAAAGAACAAGAATCATGAGGTCAAGCCTGTGCATGTGAATCAGGTCATGTTTAATCTTCAAAATGGGGATAAGGGCCAGAAACCACAAAAATATCAGGTCCAACCTCCCCGTATGCAGTATAATCAATGCAACAAAAAGTAGGGCAAGGATAAAGAACGTCGCCCACCTCACCAATTTACACCCTTGTCTAAGACTTTGGCATCAATATTCAATAAATTGTGTGAGTATAAGGCCTTAATGTTATCCAAAGTTCAATTTCTTGATCCTAATCATCCTAAATTAAAAGGACATAGGGAAGATCATTATTGCCCATACCACAAACAAAATGGGAATGGCATGGAAGTGTGCCATGATTTCAAACTTGTGGTACAGAATATGATTGATAGGAATGAGCTAATTATTGACAATCCTTTGGCTCCAAACAACCAAAATATGGGAATATTAAAAAATCCTTTACTGAATTGTGAACCACTAAGGAACAACACCAGATAAGTTAATCAAGTGTGGATTGAACCGCCTATGCAAGGATTTATCAACATGGTGAATGTGGTCACTAGAAATAGGAGGTGCAACCAACCAAATCCTCCTCCAACACTGATTTGAATTCAATTTGTGCCTTAGCAAAGGCCAGTGTAGAACCCCTTACTAGGCCCACCAACAAGACCAGTGGTAACAGTAAGGAATAGGCTCATCCAGAGTCTACAAATGACCTCGGCTAAATTATCAATATATGAGATAATACAATAATATTCTAGGTAAAAGGAGACACTAATGGATATTCTAAAGGCCATTGAAGTTCAATCCCATAATCCTGATGCTTTCACTAATTTTTTTGGGCATGTGCAGCAATACCATGAACTTGTGATCCAATTCTACGATCATGAGATTAAAATAGTTTCCACTACTACAACAAACCCACTGCTTCACATCATTGCATGTGTAAACCACACTCCATTCAAGTGGGTGTTGATTGATACAGGATCATCAATAAACATAATCACCACAAAGGTCTTGGGGCACCTAAAATTACCTAAGTCGCATATTGTACCCTCTACTTTTATACTATGAGCCTTTAATGATGCGTTGTGCTCGACAGTTGGCACTATAGTCTTTCCTATTAAGGTGGGACCAAAAACTATCCCTATGATGTGTCATGTACTCGAGGGTGCTATGCAATATAATATCCTCCTAGGTTAGTCATGGATTAGGGATATGCAATGCATCCCCTCAATATTGCACCAATGTATCAAATATGTGCACAAGGGACAAGTGCATGTGGTCCCTTTGGATGAGGAACCATTTAAGTACATTAATCAGGTTGACTTATTTAGATACTTCATCCTCCCATCTACCCATATAGATATTATATTGATGTCTCCTATTATACAATTAGTGGGTAAGTCAAATTTAGTGTGTGTTGGTCCTTCAACATCGACACCATGACCAACCTCAAATACAATAGCTACTTATAAGAGGTCTACAACATTTACAAAGCTCAGGAATGATCAGAAGCTAAAGGTAGTATTGGATGAATAAGATTCCAAAAAAAACCCCAACATAGCAATTTTCAAGATCCAAATCCCATGGAGGAGGGAAACTCATAAAATATATTTGAGGAGGTACCTCGACCTACCTTGCTTGTGTCTTCAAATACATCATATGCATCGTAGGTGATGATTCAATTGGTCAACCCTGGGCTAGCTGAATACTTGGTGCAGAATGTAACTTTTACATCAATCATAGAATTTGCATAGGATATATGTAGGCCTCAAGCCCATCACTTTTCTATCGGGATGGTGGTACCACTGGGGGTGCCACCTAATTAGACTAACTTCATCTATGGAGGTTTAGATCAACTTGTAGATCGTTCACCCATAGAAGAAGATGATGATGAATCATTCATTGTGAACATTCATTATCAATCAACCTAGAGTATGCCCTTCATTATTTTTACTAATACCATTAGAATAGTAAAAACCCTAATTTTACTTTTATATATTTCACTTAAGCCTCAAACCGTTGTTGGCATTCATGGGCATAGAATAGGGTAACCCTGACCACTGTTGTCAACCATGGCTAGGAAAATTGTAAAAACCAGTTATGGCTATCAACCGTGGCTAGTAGGCAACAATAAATGCTCCACAATTCTCACCATGAGGAGATTCAAAATGGACACTAAAAAATATCTACCAGTATATAATTTTCAAAAAATTGCAAAATTAATATAAAAATTCAATAATTCAAAATTCAAATATGCCTCATATCCAGTTATTTATTCTATACACTTGGCAGTTGCAGTGACTTGTGCTCCATGCAATCCAAAAATATGAGTAAATTACCATAAGGCCATTTGGGTTAAATTAGTCATCGCTCAATTGAAATGACTTCACTTCAATCCCAAAGAAGGCTATTGTGGCTGGACTAACCCATGGGAATGAAGCATTCATTTCATTTCTTATATGACGTTTTCATTAGATCATCGAACATAGTGATTCAGCACAAGCTTAACTAGAATTGCTATCATCTTGATTTCCTAAGAAGGCCATTGCAACTGGAAAACTTCATGGGATAAATATGCACAATTGCTATTAACAGTTGAAATGAAAATTGAGATAGAACTTGCCATATAATAACATGTAAAAATCTTTAATTATCCACAATATTCATCATGGTCAAGTGACTCATCACTTTAATCACTTATCCTTGCCTCATCGACTCATCGCTTGAGGGGGTAGTCATAATATCAACATTCATAATCAAAATCAACAAAGGATCACTCGATCATGTAAATTGCATTCATCTTACGAATCATTGCTAATAGCTATCACAAGCTTACCCTTTTGTTGGGGAAAAAGAAAACATAGAAAATTAAAATTTTGGCAATCTGTTCTTCGATCATTCGGTTTTAATTCCATGCAGAGACTATCCAAAAAAAAAATCAAGTTAAGCCTTCCATCCCATTGGAAGCAATTATTCTAAGATGTGCATCCTTTGTAATATTAGGACATGTAACATTGATCAGATCAATGATCATCGATCAAATGACAACATGTATTTAGGTGATCTATTTTTTCTTAGCATCATGTTTTCCCACAATTCATCCCAAAAGGGGCATCTATAGACACCTAAAAAATGTCATGTTTAGGAGACTACTCATATGGGCATCTTTGTAGACCATATGAATGACCTTGGACCCTCCCAAGGCTAAGCAGTTATTCTAATCACTCATTTTAGGCATCCTAGGCCTATTTAGCCTTGGATACTAATGACATCAACAACTAAGATCTCAACCACGGTTGACAACCGCGGCTAGGGTCCTAGCCGCACTGATCAATAGTGGCTAGCCCTATAACAAACTCGAGCTACTAGAGCTAAGGAAAATCAGTTGTAATGATCAAGTTCCAACTGATATCGAGTAGTTTTGGGTGAGCAAGCTTCTAGATGTTTCCTCCCAACTGCTCAGGCCAAAAACTTCTTGATCTTGGCTTCCTTAAGAAGCCAAGATTTGGATTTGGGAAGTCTATTTATA
This sequence comes from Wollemia nobilis, assembly GCA_028583015.1. Taxonomy (NCBI): domain Eukaryota; kingdom Viridiplantae; phylum Streptophyta; class Pinopsida; order Araucariales; family Araucariaceae; genus Wollemia; species Wollemia nobilis. The sequence continues at coordinate 2,296,536 of JAQPPZ010003494.1, read as the reverse complement.
GACCCCTCAAAGAGGTAATTAATATTTTAATTTCATTGTAGCCAAGCCCTATCAAACTAGAGAGCTAATTGCAAACTTTGAAGAGTATAGAGATGTTGCCCAATTTTAGTTTGAAACCTGGCTTTGCAACAATGGAGCTTCCAAAGGATTGATAAGCAAACCTTACCATTCCACACCAATACAATGTGAATTCAAGTGAAATCAACCACAAATCTATGTCTAGACATGAAGGTGACCCTTAACCATCAATTATATGAAGGATTTGAGTATTACTATCCCTAGTCTCAAGAGACAAGATACTTTTCCTATGGTTGCTATTGTCAACAGCAGCCCACAGGCTTAGCCTTGGCTATCAATTGTGGCTAATAGATTTAGCTACTCTGAGCACCCATGACTAGGGTTTGAAGCACTCATTTCTTTATTTTAGACATACATTTCTAATGGGGTACGAAAAAAAAATCACCACCTACCAAATCCAAATTTTCACGCAAAAAATTTCACGCAGTCTTTACAAGCAACATAAACCCAATGTTATTAATTAAACTTGCAAAGATTACAATACAGCCCATAGGATTTACACGACTAGATCACAAGCCCAGATTTATAACTCTGGAAGGAAAACACACTTTAGCCAGGAAGAATGGCTCTCGGCCCTTGATTTTGAAACCCGACGGTGCAACTCCGATCTGCAGGTTTTCTAACTGCAGCCTCCCCCCTCGTGCATGCCATCACTTCTCCTTTTATAACTTCGGCATGACTCTCTCTCTTCCAATGGTTGTCCCTTCGATTTGTTTTTGCCATGACTGTTCGTCTTTGTAACTGCAATCTGCATTGGCCTCTGTAACTGTCGTTTGACTCCCACTTACGGTTACATTTTCTGCATGACGCTTTGTCTTCACCTACTTTCGCTGCACCTTGGTGCCACGTGTTGTTCTTGTGCTGCCACATGTCGCTCAATGATGTCATCCTATAATGGTCCCTGAAGATATCGCCTGTCATGATTTCGCGACGTCTCCGCCTTCTTTTGCATCTTCTTCTTTTCCTATCGCAATATCGTGACATGTCGTGATATCACAACGTTTTGGCCTTCCTACGCTTCTTCTCCATTTTAGTCGCAATATCGCGACATGTCACGACATTTTCTTTCATGGCTGCCTTCCTCGCCCTTGGGTCGTGATATCACGACATTTTTCCTTTTTGTGCCCTTTCTCACCTTTGGGTCGTGATATCACGACATGTCATGATATTGCGACATCTTCCTTTGGACACCTCCGCTCTTCTTCTCCAGTCACGATTTTGCGACATGTTGTGAAATCGTGACATTACCAATTGCTTCTCCTCCTGGTTTCTTCTAGTCATGATTTTGCAACGATCGCGATTTCGTGACATGTCATGAAATTGCGACAATTTCCTTCGCTTCTCATCTCGATTGTTCTACATCGTGATTTTGCAATGGTCACGATTTCACGACATGTCATGAAATCGTGACAATTTCCTTGCCTTCTCTTTTTGGCTGATTTGCGTTGTGATTTCATGACGGTCATGATTTCACGACATGTCACGAAATCGTGACATCCTCAGCTTCTACACCCGACTGCGTGATGTCACGATTTCACGACATGTCACGATTTCGTGACATGTCATGATTTTGTGACATGTCGCATTTTTGTGACCCTCCACCTTCTGCAACTTTTGCCCTATTTTCGGCCATTGCTGGATGCTCCTACATCAGACACCCGGGGTTGGTGGAGAAGTGATCTTCACTTCTGCGCTCTCTGGTTCTCGCCTTCTACAAATCCATTCTGTGCAACTCCTTTTGCAGGGCTTTCACCTACCTCTGCAAATCTCTTTTAAACAGCTCCTCTTGCAGGGCTTGCACTTGCCTCTACAAAGTCTTGAATTCTTTCATTGTCATCATTCTTCTCCTTTCTTGCAAGCCTTTCCACAGATCCTGGTGTAACTGCCTCACGTCCGGTGATCTGTTACACACTCAGGAACTTCTAGCTCTGATACCACTTGATGGGGTACGAAAAAAAAATCACCACCTACCAAATCCAAATTTTCATGCAAAAAAATTCACGTAGTCTTTACAAGCAACATAAACCCAATGTTATTAATTAAACTTGCAAAGATTACAATACAGCCTGCAGGCTTTACACGACTGGCTCACAGGCCCAGATTTCTAACTCTGGAAGGAAAACACACTTTAGCCGGGAAGAATGGCTCTCGGCCCTTGATTCTGAAACCCGACGGTGCAACTCCGATCTGCAGGTTTTCTAACTGCAGCCTCCCCCCTTGTGCATGCCATCGCTTCTCCTTTTATAACTTCGACGTGACTCTCTCTCTTCCAATGGGTGTCCCTTCGATTCATTTTTGCCATGACTATTCATCTTCGTAACTGCAATCCGCATTGGCCTCTGTAACTATCGTTCGACTCCCACTTACAGTTACATTTTTTGCACGATGCTTTGTCTTCGCCTACTTTCACTACACCTTGGTGCCACGTGTTGTTCTTGTGCTGCCATGTGTTGCTCAATGACGTCATCCTATAACGGTCCCTGAAGATATCGCCTGTCATGATTTTGCGACGTCTCCGCCTTCTTTCACATCTTCTTCTTTTCCTGTCATGATATCGCGACATGTCACGATATCGCGACGTTTTGGCCTTCCTACGCTTCTTCTCCCTTTTGGTCGTGATATCGTGACATGTCGTGATATCGTGACGTTTTCCTTCATTGCTGCCTTCCTCGCCCTTGGGTCGCGATATCGCGACATGTCGCGATATCACGACATTTTTCCTTTTTGTGCCCTTTCTCACCTTTGGGTCGCGATATAGCGACATGTCATGATATCACAACATCTTCCTTTGGACGCCTTCGCTCTTCTTCTCCGATCACGATTTCGTGACATGTCGTGAAATCACGACATTACCAATTGCTTCTCCTCCTGGCTGATTTTGGTCATGATTTTGCGATGGTCGCAATTTCACGATGGTCGCAAAATAGTGACAATTTCCTTCACTTCTCCTCCTAGCCGTTCTGCGTTGCGATTTTGTGACGGTCGCGATTTCACGACATGTCACGAAATCATGATAATTTCCTTGCCTTCTCTTTTTGGCTGATCTGCGTCGCAATATCGCGATGGTCATGATTTTGCGACATGTCATGAAATCACGACATCCTCCTCAGCTTTTGCACTCGGCTGCGCGACATCGCGATTTTGTGACATGTCACGATTTCATGACATGTCGCATTTTTGCGACCCTCTGCCTTCTGCAACTTCTACCCTATTTTTGGCCACCGCTGGATGCTCCTACATCAGACACCCAGGGTTGGTGGAGAATTTATCTTCACTTTTGCGCTCTCTGGTTCTCGCCTTCTGCAAATCCATTCTGTGTAGCTCCTTTTGCAGGGCTTTCACCTGCCTCTACAAATCTCTTTTAAACAGCTCCTCTTGCAGGGCTTGCACTTGCCTCTGCAAAGTCTTGAATTCTTTCATTGTCATCATTCTGCTCCTTTCCTGCAAGCCTTTCCATAGATCCTGGTGTAACTACCTCACGTCCGGTGATCTGTTACACACTCAGGAACTTCTGGCTTTGATACCACTTGATGGGGTATGAAAAAAAAATCACCACCTACCAAATCTGAATTTTCACACAGAAAATTTCACGTAGTCTTTACAAGCAACATAAACCCAATGTTATTAATTAAACTTGCAAAGATTACAATACAGCCCGCAGGCTTTACACGACTGGCTCACAGGCCCAGATTTCTAACTCTGGAAGAAAAATGCACTTTAGTCGGGAAGAATGGGTCTCGACCCTTTATTCTGAAACCTGACGGTGCAACTCCGATCTATAGGTTTTCTAACTACAGCCTCCCCCCTCGTGCATGCCATCGCTTCTCCTTTTATAACTTCGGCATGACTCTCTCTCTTCCAACGGGTGTCCCTTCGATTCGTTTTTTCCATGACTGTTCGTCTTCGTAACTACAATCCGCATTGGCCTCTGTAACTGTGACTCCCGCTTATGGTTACATTTTCTGTACGACTCTTTGTCTTCGCCTACTTTCGTTGCACCTTGGTGCCACGTGTTGTTCTTGTGTTGCCACGTGTCGCTCAATGACGTCATCTTGTAATGGTCCCTAAAGATACTGCCTGTTGCGATTTTGCGACATCTCCGCCTTCTTCCGTGTCTTCTTCTTTTCCTATCGTGATATCACGACATGTCGCGATATCACGACGTTTTGGCCTTCCTATGCTTCTTCTCCCTTTTGGTCGTGATATCGCGACATGTCATGATATCGCGATGTTTTCCTTCATTGCTGCCTTCCTCGCCCTTGGGTCACGATATCACGACATTTTTCCTTTCTGTGCCCTTTCTCACTTTTGGGTTGCGATATTGCGACATGTCACGATATCGCAACATCTTCCTTTGGATGCCTCTGCTCTTCTTCTTCGGTCACGATTTCTCGACATGTCACGAAATTATGACATTACCAATTGCTTCTCCTCCTGGCTGCTTCTGGTCACGATTTCATGACGGTCGTGATTTCGTGACATGTCACGAAATCGTGACAATTTCCTTCGCTCCTCCTCCTGGCTGTTCTGCGTCACGATTTCGTGACGGTCGTGATTTTGCAACATGTCACGAAATCGTGATAATTTCTTTGGCTTCTCTTTTCGGTTGATCTGCGTCGCGATTTCGTGATGGTCACGATTTTGTGACATGTCACGAAATTGCGACATCCTCCTCAGCTTCTGCATCCGGCTGCGCGACGTCGTGATTTCACGACCCTCCGCCTTCTACAACTTATGCCCTGATTTCGGCTGTCGCTGGATGCTCCTACATCAATTTATTTTTCTCACTATGCATTTAGGTTAATCTAGCATAGATTAGTTATATTGCAAATATTTCCATATCTATTTAACAGTTTCATAGGTATCTTTATCTTCATATATTCTATTAAATGCTTCATTTCACATGCTTCATAGAATAGTTTCTTATATGTAAAATATCTCATATTGCATGCAATATCAACCTTCTATACATATTTTAAGCCATGCTTTATACTGATTTATCAATATCTTAAGCTTCTTTACACATATATATTTTATTTACATGTTTGATTCGTTTCTAGCATTTATTGGAAAATAGCCTCATCATGAAAGGTTTAATATGCTTTTGATGTGTTTTGTTATTTCTTGTACGTAGATGATAGATCCTTCCAAGATTCAAAGCACTATTCAACATCATTTCTCTTGACAATGAAGAAGGAGGTATCCTAGAAAGCCCTCAGTCAAAGTTGGTGGAGACCTAAAGAGCCCTTAGAGTATATCACCCCCATTTAGGGGCTACAACACTTGTAAACATTATATCAAATTTGGTATCCCTAAGAGGGATGGATATGTAATTGAGTTTCACCATTTATTAATACAAAGGAGGCACTCTTTCTTGTGAATTTGGTTTCATACATGTTCTTTATTTCAAATATGATTATCATTTTGCAATAGCTTTAGATATATGCTCTTTACACCTTTCTACACTATGCCCTCTTCCTTGCATCAAGATCTCCTTGCCACCAAGATCCCTTGCCTTGACTAGTTACCCTCCATAAATGCTTGCCAAGTGCTCTAAATGCTTGAACATGTGCTTGGAATGCTTGAAGTAAACTTATAAATGGATATTGCTATGAAATAAGAGAAGGCTTAGAAATCTTATCAAAGCTTTGCTATAGTAGAAACTTATGTCAAATGCATACCCAAGGACCTCCTTAAATAGGATTTGGAAGGGGATTTAGGGGGAGGAGGAGATAAGAACAAATTGAAATAAATGCATCTAAAATATTATTGGAGCATTTGGGATAAATGGTGGAGAATATAGGGCTACAATTTGTATCCCTCTAGATCATGCCAAAGATTCCAGACTATTTGACCAAATTTACCACTATCGATCAAATTTGCCACTAGCGAATTTGGTGATCTGAGTGGCAAATTTTGTAAGGAGGGAGATTTGAAATTTTGAATTTTTTTCCAAATTTACCACTTCTAAATTTTGTAGGAGTGGTTAATTTGGTCAAAACTAATTCTAGATGTTAGGAGTCAATTTCTGCAGTTTTGTCAAATTCGCCACTCAACTTACCAAATTTTCCACTAGCAAATCTGGTCAGAGTGGTGAATTTGACAAAGGTAAAACATGATACCCAAAATAACTGTAAATCATCCAATTGAGGTTTTTTAGCATTTGTGTTCATTTTGGGGAAGTTTTGGGATGTTTACAACTAGTTTTGTGAAGTTTCACCTGGTGTGTCAAAATTGGGTGTCTACACATTCAAACTTATGATTTATAAGGATGTCTTATTCAAAGGAATCAAAATCTACATATTTTATGGATAATAATATCGAGTTTATGATTAGAAAAGAAAAAGTAGCTATCACAAAATTTGGGACTAAGAATTTGATTGAAAATTTGAAGGAAATATAGACATAGTTGTTAGATTTTGATGCTAGATACTTAATGAGAAATCAACCACAAGATAAAAAATGAGAATGCAATATTAAATATATGATAATGGACATATACTAAGAATCTAAATAACATAAGAAACTTTTGCAATTACTCATAAAATTACCATTAATGAAGGCTCACAAAAATAGTAATGATAAAAATGGAGGTCTCAAACTCTTTATTTTCTTACATGCTCTACATTGTATCTAGCATATCATCTACTACTCATCTATCTTCTCTCACGTATGTTTATACATATTATCTATAAAATTTCTATATTTAATGATATGTGACTCTTGGTCTTCCACCTATGTATAACTCTTCATCTTCCTATTCTATGGACTCATGTACACATGGACAACATGCACATTTATATCGTCAAGTACTTTGCACATTATTACAATACTTATGCATTTATTACATTACATAAAGTAAATACTCAAACCCTAATCTAAGACATACTCCTAATCTAAAGATGTACCCAAAGTGGTAAATTAACATGCACCAAATAATGTAATATATTCCAAAACCCCCTATATTACATTATTTAGTTATTGAAGACTTTAACCTTCAATATGGATCTTCATCTTGGTTTTGGAACTTGAGCTCCTCTTTTCTACTTTCTTCATTTTGCTTCCTATATGTATCCTGATCAAGTAAATAATTAGTATTTTCATAAAATACTATTTTTGTTGAAAGAGCTTTAACTTCATGTTCATTTATAGGTTCTTCCAATTCCTAAATTCTTGAATCTCTTAAACTAAGTGTCCTTTTTTTTTTTCTTCTCTATATTGTAGTTGAGGATGATTGTATTGATTTTTAGAAGTATATGGATGCTAAAATTATTGTTGATGTGAATTATATTGATTCTGATATTGTCTTGGTTGGAATACCCTATTTGATTGGCTTCCAAAATTTGTTTGATTCCCTTGATAATGATTTCTTGTATTGAATCTACAATAATTGGTACTATGTCCTTTCTTTATGCATACTTGAAAATATCTATTATTTCATATTGATCTACCCTTTGAGAATGAATCAATATTTTCTTTTGGATTATCTTGTAAGGCCAAGTCATTGCTAGTCATTTCATATTTCATTGAATTTTCTACCTAATATTATTGTATTATATTGACTAACTCATCAAATGATGTATCTTTACTTAAAATTTGTAAAGATGTAACTAAATGCTTTTAGAATTTTGGAAGTGCTCTTAGGATTACTTGGACAAAAAACTTATCTTCTACTTTTTCTCCTAAGTTTAACAATTTTTCTTTTATATTTTCTACTTTTCTTAGAAATAGTTCTATACTCTCACCATTATTAACTTTTAGAGAATGCATTTGAGTTTGAAGATTCAATATAGTGGCTTTATTCCTTTCTTCAAATACCTTGGCTAAATTTTTCCAAACTATTATAGAAGTTACTGCTAAGCTAATGTATGGTTGTATTTCATCTATAATTGTAAATATTAAGTGCTTTTGCTTTGTCTTATTCACACTCTTGAATCTCTCTAGCATTTGTAGTAGGTTTATTTTTTGCTCCTTTAACAATATCTCAAAGATTTTCAACTATCAATATTGACCTCATTTTTTTTTTCCATGACGTGTAATTAGGCCCTTTAAGAAGATGGAATTATGAAAGAATGAATTTATTGTTTTCATGATTAAAATTTTAGACTATTTTATATCTCTGTAATTTTGAGTGAGTGAGCAAATTTGATAAGATCTTTTCAATTCTCAAGTTTTTTAGGTTCAAATATCTAGGTAGAATTCCTTTTTGCTCCCTAGTATTTTGAATGTAAAATAGCTTTAGTAAAATACTTAGATTTCTAAGTTTTCCTTTGAGTTGAATCCCTTTTGTCTCCCTAATGTTCAAATTCAAGATAAGTACTTTATTTCTCCCTATTTATGAATAGAAGGTTAAAGATAATTTTGATGGAATTTCAATTAATAAAATTTTCTATCTTTAAGGACTTTAAGTTGGATTCTTTATGTCCCTTAAATTTTAATAAGAGACTAATTCCAATGTAGTTTTCAAACAATTTAACAACTCTATGTTGTGCTTCCTATATCTTTAAATTTTTAATAATGTAATTTTTTAATTTTAAGAATTTATGTTGGTGATGAATTCCTTAGAACTCCCTAATTAGAAATTTATAAAAATAAATATATTTTCAAATCCAAAATTTAAATTCTGATGTATAAAACCTTATTCCTCCGAAATAAATTATTTGCAAATATTTCTATGCTTGAATTTCAAATAAAGCAAATTGAAAAAGCTTTCAATTAAATCCTTCCTTCCTTCAAAAGTCTTTCAAATAATTCAATAAATCATCTAAGGTTGTAATTTATCAATTCACTTCCTTATATCTCCATTCATTTAATTAATCTTAAGCATAATAGATTAACTCAGCTTAATCTTAGTATTGATACACCTCATACCTCCTTGATCTTTATGAAATGTAAATTAAATATTTTGTACCTTCATGTAAATGGAGTGCTACATATTCGGTCTATTTCTCTTGTGATTGCATCTTTCATGCTATTCTAGGCATTGTCTACCTTTCAGTATTCAACGCTATATGATGTGTTTTCACTATATTCAATATTCTTCCTTGTGTATGGCACTCTCTTCTAGACTTTAACTATTCTCTTCATTCTTGTTCTTAGTTCTCTAATTGTTAATGTGCTTAATATGTGCATTGAAGATCATTTGGGCTCCTCCAACCTATAAATATTCTTCTTATTATGTGTCATATGGCACTCAACATCTTCTTTAGGCATTTTATTCTTGCTACGTTACTCTCCCTAGTTATGACATGGAATTACCTTTGACAAGTGTCTTCCTTCCTCAAGGAGTGCTCATAGCTCATTTGAACCATTTTATTTTCCTCAATGGTTTTTGACACTCCTTTTCCTCTACACCAAGTGGCATCCAAGTTCTCCGAAGTGACAATGGTAGCTATGCTCCTCTCAACACTTGCATCTAATTCTCTAACTTTTACACTAAAACTTGCTTGCCCTTTCTTAACACACAATATCTTTTGCTACTTGATAGTTGTAAGGTAGTTGTTTAATTAAAAGCTTTAAGGTTTATTAATTGGTTTTTTTGAAATAGGAGTAATAAGGAAAGTTTTGTTATAAGGTTTATTTAAAAGTACTATTTTAGGAGCAATAAGATTTTATAGAAATATTTGAAACTAGTAGTAATATGGTTTGTTTAAATATTTGAGTTTTTAGTAGGTTTCTAAAGTCTTTTTAAGTATTAGTGGAGAGATAAGATTTTGATGTTTTACTAAGTTTTTAAAAGACTTTAGTTAATTTTTGAAAGGCTTTAAATTGTTAAGTTGTAGTTATAAGTATCTAAGTTATTTATGATGCCTTTGATAGTTTTTTAAAAATATTTGGAGTGGTAAGTATTTTCTAAGTTTTATAAGTTTGAAGATTTTACTTTTGGGTTTTATTTTTGAAAAATTAAAATGGATAAAACATTAAATTTTTGAAGTACTGCAAATTTAAACATTTGGAATATAAAAGGATTTCAACATCAAAGTTTAGGAAAACATAACTTTGCAAATATTTATTCTTAGTTTCTAAAACTAGGGAGACATACGAATTTCTACACCATAGGAATTAAACTATAAATTTTGATTCAGTCAAACTTAGGAGTTATAAGGATGTATTCTTTAAAGGAATCAAAATCTAAATATTTTATGGATAAAAATATGGAGTTTATGATTAGAAAAAAATAGTAGATGTCAAAAATTTGGGATTAAGAATTTGATTGAAAAAATTGAAGGAAATATAGACATAGTTTCAAAATTAATCTATAGTGAAGCCTTAAAAGAAAATTTTGAAACTTTTGAATACTATTTGCATGCAAGACTTATTGAAGCAATTTATGATGAAAAGGATAATATTATGATACCTATAGATATAGGTAGAATAATGTATATGGAATTACTTTCACTTAAGCTTCATAAAGATGCTATATTGAAAAAAAAGAATTGATTGACTCTCTTAAGAAGAAATCAAAAGTAGATTAAATATTTTGAATTCATTCTACATCCAGTATTGATATTCCAAGTTCATCTAACTCGGTAATATATTATGATGCTCTAAGTAAATTTTCAAAGGCACTATATAGGAAAAGAAAGAATCATATGATTCTATAAAGAAAAGATTCTTATACAAGAATATGATGACAATGATCTTGAAGCTACTAATACTAAAACATACGAAGCCAAATCCAAAGAAACTAAAGATGAACTCAAAGAAGAATTCAAGCAGAAGAAATCTTGCACTACAATATTTCTTGAATATTGAAGATCAAGATGAAGACTATGATTGAAGACTAAAGTCTTCAATAACCAAATAATGTAATACAGAGGGGTATTGGAGTATATTACATTATTTGGTACATGCTAATGTACCCCCATGGTACCTTCATGGTACATTTATAAATAATATATTAGGATTAATTCATAGTATAGAGTGTGAGTTTTATTCCCCTTTCTAAGTGTACATGTGCAAGAAATGCACAAGTGTCAAGTGAGTTAGTGTGCAAGTGTAAGTTGAGTCTATGTGTGTGTATTTTTAGTACTACCCATATGCACTTTAGTAAAAGGTTCAAGGGAGGGTATTACAACCTCTAACAATATAATTAGGAGGAAGTTGGGAACTTTTGGCCTACTATGCATGCTAAGGATAGACCCTTGAAATTTGCTTTGATCTGCTATGGTGGATTGGATTGTATGCCAACTGAATTGCACTTATGTTATCACAATATAGTCAATTTGGACCACTTTTACTTTCTCCAATCTCTTCAAGAGATTTTCTCAACCAGAGGGCTTGAGTACTAGCATGTGTGATGGCTATATACTCAGCTTCAGTTGATGACAATGCTACAATAGTTTATTTCTTGGAACTCCATGTAATTAGTCCTGATCCTAGACTAAAATAATTTCCTAATGTAGATTTCTTGTCATCTATATTGCTACCCCAATCACTGTCACTAAAGCCAACTAATTTCATAGAATTACATTTTTGGTAATGGATTCCAAAATCTAATGTACATTTTACATATTTTAATATTATTTTAGTTGTTTGTAGATGCAACTCAGATGGACTAGCCATAAACCTTGAAACTAGAGAAACAACATATTGAATATCAGGTCTTATGTTGGTGAGAAACATCAGACTCCCAACCATGCTTTTTTAAGTGGTCATGTCAACCTGTGATGCTCCATCGTCCTTGCTCAATTGGATCCCATGTCCAGTTGCAGTTGCAACTGATTGGCACTACTCCATGGCAAATTTCTTGATCATGTCTCAAGCATACTTGTGTTGACATTTGAAGATCCCTTTATTTGATTGATGCACTTCCATCCCTAGGAAGTATCGCATTAAACCAAGATCTTTCATCTCGAACTGTTTCATAATGGAGTTTTTGAACTCCATATTCATTTTATTGTTACTACCCATAAATATTAGATCATCCACATACAAACAAACTATGAGAATATCTACTCCATACTTTAGGTAGTACATATTTGGTTCACTTTTGCTTCTTGTGAATCCATACTCACTGAAATAGCCATCAATGTATGAGTACCAAGCTCTTGGTGCTTGCTTGAGGCCATAAAGTGCTTTCTTCAATTTGTAAACAAGGTTCTCCTTTCCATATTCTTTAAAACCTTGAGTTTGTTTAACATAAACCTCTTTTGTCAAGTATCCATTCAGAAAAGCACTTTTCACATCTATGTGTTGAACATTTCATCCTTTATGGGCTGCTAAGGAAAGAATTGATCTGATTGTTTCTTGTCGTGCAACAGGAGCAAAGGTTTCCTCATATTCAATGCCAAATTTCTAAGTAAAACCTTTTTCTACTATTCTCACCTTATGCCTCTCAATGCTTCCATTAGCATTGTACTTTGTCTTGTAGACCTATTTACACCCAACACATTTTTTTCCTTTGGGTATCTTTACTAGCTCCCATGTATCATTATTGTTTATAGAGGTTATTTCCTCTTTCATGGCTTCTTGCCATACATTTTGAGTACATGCCTTCTCATAGCTAGCTGGTTCTAGCTGTGTACTAGTCAATAAAGCATAATTGACTACATCTCCCCTAGGATCATGGGAGTCATCATCTCCATACAATTGTAAATTTTCAAGTTGCTGCAAAATTGTATTCATCTCACTAGCTTGGCTTCTAGTGAATATTCTCTGGAAATTCTGATCCAACATTTGAAAATATGGATTATGTTGTAATGTTCTTTTACCTCTCGATGGAGAGTCTATGTCAATGTCCACCGGTGAAGAACTTACTGATATCTGTGGAGAAGGACTTGGAGTGGCGGTTGAAGTACTTGAAGTAGTACTCTTGTATGGGCTTGGAGGAGGTGGTGTGCCTTTGCTTTTCTTTGGAGACACCTACTATACCTATGAAGAACTTACATCTTGGGACTCATCATCAACAAAAATTCTTTGATGACCCCATTCTCCCCCTTCATCAAAAATTACATCCCTGGAGAGTATAACTTTATGAGTCTTGGGATTGTAGAGTCTATATGCCTTTGTAGACTCACAATACCCTACAAATATACAAGCTTGACTTTTTGGATCAAGCTTCTTCATTTTCTCATCAGGAATGTGTGCATATGCTAAAGAACCAAACACTTTGAAGTGCTTTACATTAGGTTTCTTTCCGTACCACACCTCATAAGGAGTGACACCATCTAAACTAGAAGTAGGACTTCTATTTAGAATATATACACTAGTTCTTATAGCCTCTGCCCAATACATATGAGTTAGATGCTTAGTCTGAAGCATCGATCTCGTCATTTCAACTATGGTGCGGTTCTTTCTCTCAGTCACACCGTTCTATTGTGGGGTATAGGCAGTGGTGAATTGCATTTTAATACCACTTGCTTTACAATATTTCAAGTATACTTTTGAGGAGTATTCACCTCCTCGATATGTCCTAAGACATTTTACATAATTCCCTCTTTGATTCCCTACATCGTTTCTAAAATCTATGAAGCAATCAAAAGCTTCATCTTTATGTTTCAAAAAATAAATCCAACACATTCTAGAGAAGTCATCTATGAAAGTGAGAAAATAAGAATAGTTTCTGAGACTCTGTGTTTGCATTGGTCCACAGATGTATGAATGTACTAATTGAAGTGGATATCTAGCTCTCAACGCTTGTCATTTTGGAAAATTCAACCTTGAGTGCTTTCCCAAAGCACATCCTTCACATACCTCCTTTTAATCATTGATTTTGGGAAGTCTTGTCACCATAGCTTGATAAGTTAGAAGTTTCAAGCTAGCAAAATTAAGATGACCATATCGTAAGTGCCAAAGCACACTTGGATTTGTTATAGCTACATTTGAAATTTGAGCTCCTCCTGGATCATCAAATTTGAGAGGGAATAACCTATTCTTGGTCATGGGGACCTGTGTGATGACATGATTACAATTATTTTTATCAAAAATGATACATTATCCTTCATAAAATACAAGCTTGTAATTATTTTCCATCATTTGTCCAATGCTTAGCAGATTGTGTTGGATATTTGGAGTGTAATATATGTCATGCACTTTCTTTAGTCCTTCTTTGGTTGGAACCTCCATGGCTCCAATACCCTCTACTTGCAATGTCTTATCATCCCCTAATTTGATTTGGGATTTATAAGTGGAATATAGAGTAGCAAATAAGTGTTATTTGCCACTCATGTGGTTTGAACAACCAATATCCAAAATCCATGTGTCATTTAGATTTTTTTCTGATTGTCCATATGAAATAAAAATATTAGAGGTATCATCTTCTTCTCCATAATTACCATATTGACTACTGTTTCCTTGTGAAGATTTTGACCAGCAGTCACGAGTGAAGTGACCTAGTTTGCCATAGTTAAAACAATCTGATTTTGACTTGTCACTTCCTCACCCTTCATTTCCACTTTGTCCTTGATTTCCTCCTCGATTTTGATTTCCACCTCTTTTTTGATTGCCTCCTCTGTTTGAGTTGCCTCCTCTGTTGGAATTGCCTCCTCTGTTTTGGTTGCCTCCTCTATTTGTATTGCCTCCTCTGTAGTTGCATCTGCCTCTACCTCTTTGCTTACCTCTACTTTGACCTCTTCTCCATCCTCTTCCATTTTTTTCATTGGAAGTGAAGGCCTTATCATCACCTTCGTAGCTGGTTGAAGGAGTTTTAAGAAACCCCTCTTCATGTGACATTAACAATTTGATTAATGCATTGAATGTTAAAAGGGAAAGATCTTTGGATTCTTCTATAATTATGGAAATATGGTTCCATTTTTGTGTAAGTGTTTGCAACACTTTTGTTACAATTATCTTAGGCTTGATTTCTTCGTCTAGTGTAACCATTTTATCCATAATTGCTTTTACTCTAACACAATAATCATCGACTTTTTCATCATCTTTCATTCATAGATTTTCAAAATCTCTCTTCAGTGTTTGAAGCCTTACCTACTTCACTTGATTACTACCCTTGAATCCATCACTCAATGCTTTCCATGCAGCTTGTGCAGTTGTACAAGCGATGATTCTAGGGAATATGCTTTTCTCCAATGCAGCTTGGAGATGAGAAAGAGCAGAAGAGTTGCTCTTTTTCTCTTATTTTCATGTTTTCTTGTCTACGAACTTAGTGTTGTCTAGTCTGAGGGTTTTGTGTAGCCCTATTCTATTATGTCCCACAAACCTCTTCCTATGAGCAAGGTCTTCATCTTTATAGACCAATACTCATAGTCATAACCATTAAATTTTGGTATAGGTAAGCTATTGTGTGAGGCCATAGTTACCAAAAAACTCTCTTTATTTCATGGTTACAATAAAGTACTTTGTTGTTTGAAAGAAGGAAAGAAGAAGAAAGAAGAAAGAAGATATTACAAATTTAAGTCAAATATGACTTGTTCTACTCTATCATTCACTGCTTATTCCTCTTGATGTGGGATGCTATCTCTTGATTCACAAAATTATCTGCTACTTCTTCATCATCACTTATAAATATTATTTTCGGTGATACTAGTTTGAAATATTGTAGTGTGTATACTCTGATTCTTGTGGTGCAACTTGTACGGATTTTGATTGTTCAAATTGACTCCTGAATGAGTTGTCTTCAAAGTTTGCCTTGTACCCTGAGTCAGGATGCCTTTGATGTGCTATCACTGTATTTTGAAGTTGGCTAAACACAATTTTGAGCCCATAACCTCTTACTTTTTCATGAAACCTCTATGCACCTTCTCTTGCTAAAATTGCACATAAGGCATGATAACAACCATTTTGTCTTATCATCAATGCCTATTTACAATTTTACAATTTGATCTTTGGTATCTTTTACAAAAAAAAACTAAGCCTCTTAGGCTTATTACATAAGAGTTCTATAGTTTGTGATTCCTTGAATCAAGTAAAAAAAATATGTACCCTTTGATTACAATAATTTTCTCTTTGACAATATTTTCCTTTCTTTTATAATATTAAAAAACTATATTACTATTTAATAAATTAAAAAATAATTTCCCTAAAAAAAATTAAAGAAGCAATTATATTTAATATATTAAATATAATATAAGTAGTTTTAATAATATAAAAAAAATTAAAAGAACTTATATAAAAAAAATATGGTCTGCAGGAATCGAACCTGCAACCTCTTGGCATCAACAAATTGCACTAACCAACTCGTCCACCACTACCGATGAGAACCAAAGGGAATGAATACAATTTTATGCTGTTTCAGATCTGATTTTTAATATAAAAAAATTCAAAGCTTTTTTCGTCACTGGATTTCGAACCTATGACCTAAAAGAAGGCGGGGACCTTATGGTTGGCTCCTTGAGCTAATCGAGCTGCATGGCTCGATGGGAAGGCAAAGGAAGATTGCCTTCCTTGTTCTTCTTGCGGTCATGCCAAAAGAAAAAAAAAATAGGACTTTTAGTCCCACATCAACCATGCGAGAGCGTTTGAGGTGTTTAAAACCCTCAACACTCGCATAGTCACTTGATTGCCTTTGGGAAATCAATGATCACCCTTTTGCTTCCTTTAGCCTATCACCTATCAACACATTGCTTGTCACCTCCTTCTACCATGTAACCCTTCATCTGTCACATTGTTGGTTCTCCTTCTGTCATGTAATCGGTCCTCCTGCCACGTAGTCAGATTTGTGTCAGTTATGTGTCATCCGATCTATGTCGGCCTTACTCTCCTCTCGCTACGTGGTGCTCTTCAGTTGGTTTATCCTAGGTTGCTCCTCCTCCTCACATGATCATTGTGTAGGACTTCTCCAGACCTTGCCTTGATTCATGATTCATGGGCCTTCTTCAACCTCACCTTGGATCATGTGCTACGGGCCCCACTTGACCTCGCTTGCCTTGGTGCTCATGTTGTTGGTTCCTCCACCTCAATCTTCGGGCCCTCTCCGGCCTTGGCTCTAATACCAGATGTGGCACATGATTATTGGAACAAAATGGAAATAAGAAATATTATTCATTAACCTTACGAAACTTAGAAATTACAACTCTTAAATAGGGTTGATTTAACAACCTTATGGAATATAGGAGAAGTTAGGAAATGAAGAAAAATAGGGAGGAAAGTAGGAAGGGAAATTTATGTCGAATGCCTTGCCACCCATGTCGTCCAATTTTCCCAGTTAGCTACCGTCCAAGGAGGTAAAATGGTAAGGTCCAAATATTACCATTATAAACAAACATTTTACCTTTTTATACTACTTTAATTTCCAATAAGATATGATCATAGCAGAAACCTGTAGTTTCATAAGTAGAGTGCAGGAAATAGAAAATGGATTATGCTATAGATTTTATCATATATAAATCATATTATATATGATCTATTGAATGCCTTGCTAAGAGGAATTATCATGTATATGCCTTAAACTATCTAAAGTATGCAATTGGATGCAAATTGGTGAACTCCAAGAATGAAAATAACAAAAATTTATACTATATGCAATGGAGAATGATAAATTAGATGAGGATCATGCAAATAAGATATTATAAAATGCAAACCCACACTTGGAGTTTTCCCCAAGTGATCTGTAGGTGAGATCATAACCAAAAAATAAGATCCTATGCAAACAAAACAAGATTGTATCTACGATCACCGATCGTATTGAAGAACACAAGCTTATACTAAGGAGGGGGTGAACAGTATAATACCACCTTTTTTTTCTTTTCCAATCAATATTATAAAATGTATATATAGCAATATCAATAGCATTAATTAAATTAATGCACAAATCACCACACACAATAGAGACACCAAATTTATGTGGTTCACCTAATGTGGGCTTCTCCACGAAGCAAATATTTCACTAAAATTTTCTAAATCAATCTCTTGGGAATACTTTCCTTATTACAATGTTTATGGACCTTCATCCAAAGGAGAGACCAATACCCTAATCAAGTTCATGGATATATATCCACAGGATAACTCCTTTTTCCTAAGCTTTGACTAGTGATCTTCTAGAAGAACTGTTACCCTCGCTACTTTGGCTAATTGATATCTATATACTGGAGACTATCATCCTCTATACTCTATCACATTCAAATCTCTATCACAAATCTACACTAAACTCAGTCCTTTGGTCTAGCACAAATCTGCTTAATCTCTGTCTCTGGTCTGGCACAAACTTCTCCTCAAATTTGCACCAAACTCTGTCCTCAAATATATACTAAACATAGTCCTTCAGTCTAGCACAAATCTATCCTCAATTTTTGTCCTCTGATCTTGCACTAAACACAGTCCTTCGGTCTAGCACAAGTCTATCCTAAATCTCTATACTCAAGACTAACTCAAATCTTGAGTTAATATCAAATCAAATCTATTGGATCTACCCCAAACCTTAACTCAAGGTTTGAACAAATAAATCAATAAAATCTACTCTCAAGTCTTCTCAAATACTTGTCTCAAATTTGTCTTGTAAGCTTCCATAAAATCTCACACCAATCTATCCACAAGTCCTCTCTAGAAATTTTCCAATATTCTCAATAAGTACTCACTATAACTTATTCAAATATGCTCTCAATATGTATTTTAAGCTTTCACAAAAGCTCACACAAATATGTCCACAAGTCTTCTCAAATACTTGCCTCAAATATGCTCAACAAGTCCTCACTAGAACTTGTACAATATCATAGAAACATAAAGAGAATTGTTAGAGACTCAATATGCTCTACATTAATTACAATGCTCAATCACTTTCAATCACTCTCCTAGAAACATATAGAGAATTTTTAGAGACTCAATATGCTTCACATTCACCTCAATACTCAATCACTCTCTTAGAAACATATAGATAATTGTTAGAGACTCAATATGCTTCACATTTATCTCAATACTCAATCACTTTCAATCACTCTCTTAGAAACATATAGAGAATTTTTAGAGACTCAATATGCTTCACATTCACCTCAATATTCAATTAGAAATATTTGGTGAAGAGGGTGTTAGAGACTCAATATGCTTCAAATATGCAAAAATATGCTTCACATTCACCTCAATACTCAATTAGAAACTCCCTCTGACTCAATTATTTCTCCTTAAACCAAATCTCTCCTCCTTACTCAAATATCTCACTGTTTGACATCAATGGAAAAGGGTCACATTTGGGGCTCGAGGCTAAGAATGAGTCTCTTAGCTTAGCCACTCCCCCACCTCCTCTTGAGGTGGTTAATTCTAGGGTGGGAGTATTTCTACTCCCAGCAAGCATTGGTCTTTTCCTTTGTCTTCCTTCCTTCTCATCTGATCCTTCTGATTTCTTTGGTTGTTCCTATTCTTATTCTTGTTCATGTCCATATTCCTATTTCTATTTATATCCATATCCATATTCATGTTCATGTTCTTGTTCTTGTTCTTGTTCTTATCCATATTCCTATTCCTATTCCTGTCCATGTCCATATTTTTGTTCTTGTTCTTGTTCCTATTCTTGTTCATGTTCATGTTTGATTCTGGAATGTCTACTCTACACCATTTTGTTGTATGTCCATAATTATTGCACTTATAACACTTAATATTATTATTCCTTGGAGGTGCAAATATCTTAGAATTTCTCCTAGTGAATGCATATCATTTTCTATCATGAACCCTGGAATCCATTACCTTGTGACCAAACTGATTACATGAGTAGTGATACCCATGGAAAAGTTGTATGTTTATGAAATTCCCATTTTCTTGTCTTTCATGTATCCTGCATTGTGAAGCCATATTTCCAAACCTGTGACATGAGAAACACCTTCCATTGAAATTTTCTTTTCTTGACCTCATTGGTCTCTTAGTCTCTCTTAACGTATTCTGATTGTTGTTCCATCTGTTTCTTCTTTGTGCATTGTTCATTTCCTTGTTTAACTTTTTGTTATTCAACTCATCCTCAAATTTCTCACTTTCTTTTACACTATTTTCTTCTGAAGTTTCTTCTTCTTCAAAACTTGATATTGACTCTTCTTCTTGTTTCTTTTGAACCCGTTCAAAACCAAGACCTATTTTGTTTGTTGAACTTCTTTGTACTTTGATCATATTATCCACAACCTTTGAGCTCTTTCTAAACTTGTGTAGCTTATCCTTAAATTTTTCTAAATCTTCCCTTAGTAGAGCTACTTCTTGTTCTAACCTTTCACATTCTAATACATTTGCTTCTAAATTATCCTTGAACTTCTTTGTCTTAGCCATTGACTTATTTAGATCCTCTATAAGCTTTCTTCTCTCTTCATCGTATTCTTGAAACTGAAACTCAAGTTTAGAGTTTTGCTTTCTTACCTTCTTTACTGTGTCAAGAGCATAAATAAGTTCTACCTTAAGATAAAATCCTTCTTTATATGATTCTTCCTCTATTTTTTTGCCTTTGTCTACATCTTCATTTTATTTTGACTTGTCTACTATAGGATCACCTTCTTCTTCTTCTTCTTCTAGTGCCATTAGAAGATTTTCTTCTGGTCCTTCAAGTGCATCCTCATATTCATCATCACTAAAACTATAACCATTCCTTGTACAACTATATTCAATATGTCCAAAGTTACCACATCTAAAACACTTGAGAATTATTGGTGATCTTTTCTTGACTTCTTCTTTTTCTTCAATCATAAATAGGACTTCATCTCTATCATTATCTAAAAAACTAGCATCACTATCACTTGAGTACTTACTTGTCTTATCTGCATAATAGCTCCTCTTTTGTCTTTGAAAGAACTTCTTCCCTTGTTTGATTTTTCCATCCTTACCTTTCTTTTAGTACCTATATTTGTTTGATTCTTTATTCCTATGATCTTGTTTTTCTTCATCATTGTTATTTTTAACTTCTTGACAATTAGTTGCATAGTGACCATACTTTCCACAATTAAAACATTTAACAGATTTTGCATATTTGAATCTTCTTGAATCCTTGTTACTTCTGCCATAATTTACTTCTTCATCATTGGATGACTCATTTCTCAATTCTAACTTCTTACCCTTTGTATTATTAATTGCTTTGAAGGCTACTTCCTTCTGGGGATTAGGTTCTTTTATTCTTAACTCAAAAGTTGTAAGAATACCAAGCAACATATCTCTTGTCAAATAATCACCATTCTTTGCTTCTTTTATAGTTGAAATATCTTCACTAAACCTTGTTGGAAGAGACCTTAAGATCTTATCACAAACATTTGATTCATCCAAATTAAGTCCAAGTCCTTTCATAGTATTAAAAAACTCATCTACCCGAAGTAGATAAGAACTAATGTCTTCCTCATTATTTATTCTTAATTCTTCAAATTGTCCTTTGATATTTTGTATCTTTGCCTTTTTGACACTTTTATCTCCTTCATATATGCTTTGCAACTTATCCCAAATTCCTTTTGCATCTTTACAATGCATAACTTTTATTGATTATATTCTATGCAAACCTCTCAAAAGTGCATTCATTGCTTTTGAATTGTAATTTTGTAGAAGCTTACCTTCCTTATATTTAGGTGGATCAACTGGTGGTATGTATCCATTTTCAACTGATTTCCAAATTTTATTGCCAAGTTCCATCAGGTGAACCTTCATTCTCATACTCCTATATATGTAGTCACTTCCATCAAATACCATCAAATATTGTTGTTGAATTATCTGAGGATACATTCTTGGAATCCATTGTGTTCTTGAAATATTTTCCTTGAAGTTTTTAAACTCTTTCGAAGGAATCCACTCTGATACCAATTGAAGAACACAATCTTATACTGAGATGGGGGTGAACAATATAAGACCACCTTTTATTTTTATTTCCCAATAAATATTAAGCAATGTATAGGTAGCAATATCAATAGTAGTAATAAAAGCAATGCACAAATCACCACACACAATAGATACACCAAATTTACATGGTTCACCCAATGTGAGCTACTCCACGGAGAAAATATTTCACTAAAATTTTCTCAATCAATCTCTTTGGAATCCTTTCCCTATTACAATTTTTATGGACCTCCATCCAAAGGAGACACCAATCACCTAATAAAGTTCATGGATATTTATCCATAGGCTAACTCCTTTCTCCTAAGCTCGGACTGGTGATATTCTAGAAGAACTGTTACCCCCACTGCTCTAGCTAATGGATCTCTATCCACTGAAGACACATGTCCTCACTACCCTAGATAATGGATCTCTATCCACTGGAGACTATTGTCCTCTATACTCTGTCACATTTAAAGATCTATCACAAATCTACACTAAACTCAGTCCTTCGATCTAGCACAAATCATCTCAATCTCTTTATCTAGTCTAGCACAAACCTATCCTTAAATTTGTACCAAACTCTGTCCTTGAATTTTTACTAAACACAATCCTTCGGTCTAGCACAAATATATTCTCAATCTCTATCCTCTGATATTACACTAAACATAGTCCTTCGGTATAGCATAAGTCTATCCTCAATATTTGTCCTCAAGCCTTAACTCAAAGCTTGACTTAATATCAAATCAACTCTGTTGGATCTACCACAAACCTTAACTCAAGGTTTGAACAAATCAATAAATAAACTCTGCTCTCAAGTCTTCTCAAAGACTTATCTCAAATTTGCCTTGTAAGATTCCATAAAATCTCACACCAATCTATCCACAAGTTCTCTCTAGAACTTATCCAATCTGCTCAATAAGTCCTCACTAGAACTTATCCAAATCTGCTCTCAATCTGTATTGTAAGCTTTCACAAAAGCTCACACAAATATGTCCACAAGTCTTCTCAAAGACTTGTCTCAAATCTACTCAATAATTCCTCACTAGAACTTGTCCAATCTCATAGAAACATAAAGAGAATTGTTAGAGACTCAATATGCTCTACATTCATCACAATACTCAATCACTTTCAATCACTCTCTTACAAACATATAGAGAATTGTTAGAGACTCAATATGCTTCACATTCACCTCAATACTCAATCACTTTCAGTCACTCTTAGAAAAATATAGCTAATTGTTAGAGACTCAATATGATTCACATTTACCTCAATACTCAATAACTTTCAATCACTCTCTTAGAAACATATATAGAATTTTTAGAGACTCAATATGCTTCAAATTCACCTCAATACTTAATCACTTTCTCAACTCAATTTAGAATATAGAAAAATTTGTTTCACAGAACTTGAACAATCACTTCAACGCATTCACTTGACTAGGCTCAACCAACTCTACTCAACCAATCACTCAATGAAATAATCCTTGCTTACAAACCCTAGTCCAATCACATGAACAATAAATCAATGTTTCCAACAATGCTTATAAAACAAGGTTTTATCAATAACTCTTTTATTCCATAAAACCTTGAAGCATTAAATCAAAACACTCTAACAATGCTAACCAAACAATCCTTTTCACTCCAACTTTTCATACACAACTTTCAACAATCACTCACCAGGAATAATATGCCCATACATTTTTTTGGATGAAAAAGTGCCTTTGAAAAAACTGTTTTAATCACAATTTCCTTCTTTCCAAATTCAATGGTTAAACACAACAATATCACTTCAATACTTTCTCAAAAATATTCCCTTAGACACAAAATAATCACAACTCAATTTATGCCTTATTGCTCCCTTTTAAAAATAACACTCATCATAACATACATAAAAATTACTTCTTTGATACACCTTATAAACTCCAACTTAAAATAATATCAACACCATAAAATATCAACCAAACACCTTACAATACTTTCAAAACCTTTGAGCAAATACCATTAAAAATTTAATTTTTCAAAACCCTTATAACTCCCTTTGTAACCTTAGAACCAAATAAAAATATGCAAAAGTTAATTTTTAAATGCCCAAACTACATTCCCAAAAATTTTGGTGACCAACATCAAAGCATATCTCTTTCTTCCCGAAAATGGGATTCGACGAGATTCGATCCGTCGTATCCTCTATCCTAAGCGCCTTAGCACTTGGGAGCCCACCGCATGGGCTATTAAGGCCCATGCGAAGGAAGGATGAAGTCCTTCCTCTTATGCCTTCGTCGTTGTCTTGTATTTCACAAATTTCATATGCTTTCTCTCTTCCTTGGACGTAACACAAATTACAAGGCTCACAATTTATTTCAAAGGCATGGTAAGGTTTGGTGAAGTGGGTGTTCCCCCTTATATACACATTTTTAAACTCCTCCTCATGTTGGAACTTTGTCATTCGAAATCGAATTTCGAATTTTAATTTTAATAACTCACTTTAGGTTTATTTAACCTTAGCTTAAATTAGTTTATAATTAATAATTAATTTAAATAATTTTATAAGTTAAGTAAATTAACTAATAAATTAATTTATAATTAATTTTAAACTTCATTTATATAATATTATTCACTTGGTATTCTTTTGGAATTTTGGACCAAATCTGACTTCCTAGAATTGGGTCTTGAAACTAGAACCGAATTATCCTTTTGCATTTATTGGAGAACCGAAAACTAATGCTACCAACTGAAACTACCACTGACTGGTGCTGAAAGCTTGACATAAATGACCACTCAATTTTAACATCAATGAAAACTTATCACTTAAAATATCCAACACGTATCCTCATGCACCCATGATCATACCTCCGATCCTATAGAAAAATAGCAAAATAACAAGACCTAATGTAGAAATTGAGCGACTAAAATACCAAATTATGTTGATGAGTTAGGAGGAATTCGAGGGGGGATGCCTGGTTAAATAGGCTAAACCAGCAAGTGAAATTAGGCTAAAAACAAAATAGGTTGTAACTTCTTCCAAGTTGGGACTGATCAGTGGATCTAATCCCGTAACTGCCGCACAGTTGGATAGGTAAGGATAAAAAATGTTACAACTTGTTTTATCTCTTTGCCAAACTGAGCTTATCTATTTGGGGTAAGATCATACGTATGATCTGAGAGATAATATGTATGATCGAAGAGATCATAATACAATCTCATCCATTTGAACTCGATCTTGCCAAGAAAGTGCAAAAAATGAGGTAGCTAGTTAGGAAGTTGTTTAATTTAATTTTTGAATGTTTTTGAATTTGATGCAAATTATTATGGATCAATTTTAGGGTGTTACATTTTGCCCCCTCTTTAGTGCATTTTTGAAAAAAATGTGTTAAATAAGAGAACGATACACTTTACGAGAAAGATAAAATTTATTGCTAAAATTTTTAATATTTGAGGTTTTTATTGCAATTTGTTTTAAGTGTGATATTATGCAAAATCCTTCATTTGGAAAAAAAAAATCAAAATTTTTGTTTTTAAGGGTAAAATAAAAGTAAAAAGTAGAATTAAAACTTAATTCATTTGTTATTTGTCATTTGCTATTTTGGAGCTCTGGAGAAAACTATGGCATATGTTCCCCGTCATGTTGATTTGGTTAGAGTAGGAGATGGAGCTCTCAGGGTAAGTGTTTTTCACTCTTCTAGTTTATATTTTGCATGTCTTTTGCTTTATTTAAATTTGGATTTTTAGGGCATGGTTGCCATCGCACGACCCTAAATGCAAGATCATAATGATATTGCAAGATCATACAGATTTCACTATATCATATTGTCCGATATCGATGAAATAGATCCAATTGAGGTCAATATCGGATCGATTTCGATGATATCAGAGGATATGATATAACAAAAAATCAATACGATTTTGAATAATTTAATACGATTTTACATATTTTTATATGATTTTGACTTTTTTTAAGCAAAAAACCCCTTATGGAGCGGCCTTGGTCTGAGAGACCATGAACAAGGGGTTCTACACTATCAAATTCATCCAAGGGTTGCACCCGACCCTGCTCGCACCAGCATTATCAATTGGATTTTGGATACCCTATTCAGCTTTTTGGTAGGGTGGAGATTTGAACCTCGAACCTCCTTGGAGGATTACCCTCTCCTCTCCAACTCACCTACAACACCTGGGTCTATGATTTTGAATTTTAAATCTGATTAGATGATTTAACTTTTGTTGTTTTGTTTTATTGACAAATACCTAAGCTAAAGAACCGGGAATGGAGATATGCTAGTCTCTAGGCTGACTTGGGTGCTCTCTCACCTGATGAGAGAACTTTCTTAGAGGTAGTGGGACTGAGACATGTGATAGAAATGCCATAAATTCTAGTGGACCTGAGATTACTTACAACTCTCACAAAGAGATGGTACCTAGAGTCTTCATGCTTTCGACTACCAACAGGGGAGATGACCCCTACACTAGAGGACGTCTGGAGGATTTTGAGGGTGCCTATTAGGGGTATGTTTATAGAGGCATATAGCAACAAAGGCCAGGCACTAAGGAGGTTTATGGGAGACCCTAGCTTCAATATGAAGAAGGGTGGGGTCAGCATAGATAGGCTCAAGGAGATATATGGAGTTTCCTATTTGATAGTTTTATTGAGTGGTGTCATGGGAGGCCTTGTATTATGCCACTTCAGCAAATGCAACCTACGAAGGACCTTAGCAGAAGTGATCTATGACATGCGAGATCAAAACACATAGTTTTCATGGGACCCGTTTCTTCTCTATAGGCTATACATATTTCTACATCGGGTAGTCTACAAGGGAGGGAAGGGACTAGTCCTGACATATTTTCTACAGGTATGGTGTTGGGAGCATATATCTATCTGGTGACCTATAGTTCTTCCTTTGACTTGAGTGGGAGATGACCAGTACAGGGTGGAGGGTGACATACTAAGGATATTTTACTAGCATGTATAGAGAGGGTGTCGAGGATGAGTTACCCTTGATGTTGTGAGGTGACTAATTGATGAGTTACTAGCTAAGGATATCAGGTGGAGGCCCTAGAGGGAGTTATCAGGGTGGGTAGAGGATGAGTTTGATCTAGCTCACATCAAGCAAACCATTTGTCTACATATGGACCAAGAGGAGCTAGAGCTATACTACATGGATCAGGTGATGCACCAGTTTAGACTGCAGTAGGACATTCCTCAATATAGGAATGTCACTTACTCCATGGTGATGTGGGATCACACTATTATTAGTGGTGCTTCCAGCATGACTAAGTTTTTGGACCTTGAGCCAGATGACGAGGTGCTACCCACGATAGATGGGGATGATGTTGGGGTTACATGTAGGTACCAAAAATGGTATGCTCATATTCTTCCTACCTGATTGACTACATCGAGGAGTGCAGCGCAATAGGCATTTGAGCAGGTTTTTAGACAATATCATATAGCCAATCAACAGTAGTAGTCTAAGATACAGGTATCCTTGAGGAGATAAGATCCTCATACTAGAGGTGGAAATTGAAGTTGGTTGAGGACATCTGGATCAGGGAGGGCTACTAGGATATGAGGTATTTCTAGGGATGATAGGAGAGCCTCTTCTCAGCAAACGATGGATGATAGTATGGAGGAGGAGCATGTAGAATCTCCTCAATAGGAGTTTGTACCTGAGTTGCCTAAGAGGGGCAAGAGGATTATGGATGAGGGGGAGAGCAGTGAGATGGCTACTCTATGGACAGAGGTGACTAGTTTGAGGGAGGAGAATACCTCTTAGAAGACTAATATTGAGTCTCTAGAGGTATAGGATGCGGGTTTGAGGAGTAGGATTCAGGCTCTAGAGGTAGAGCTCGCACAAGCATGGGCTTAGGTGACTGAAGGATTTGGGGCAGTAACTTCTTCCTAGTCAAGAGGATCAGGGATGAGTCAGTTAGGGGAGGAGTTAGTATGGTCTATATAGTAGACCACATTTTACCAGATCTTATACTTTATGGTGATACCTACAAAGCAAATATAGGCTATGCCTCCTGAGATTATGAACCCTATTTGCATAGGATACTCATCTTTCTCTACTACTAGGATAACTTCTTCTAGGATGACAACATTAGGGGGATAGTTTCGATCGCCACCACCACCCCTTGGTAGAGAGGATGATGTTGTGAGCTCTAGAGGCTCGAGAGGAGTTTAGGGTGGGCTTACTAGACACATTTTTGTAATATATCCTTAGTGACTGAGTATGCCAATTTTTGAGGATTGTGGCATACCAGTCGACTCTATTTTGTATATAGACTTTCAAGATATATATATATTGATCCTCTTGTTCTATGTGACTTTGTATGATTTGATTGCATTTGATTGTATGATGTTTAAATTTCTTTATAATCATGCTTTCTTGTTTGTAAATATTTTTATCATGCTTAAAATGAAAGAAAATAATTTGAATTTTGTAGATTTTTTTGTATGATAATGGAATAAATAGATTAGCAATGTTCCTCGAAGGATGTTGTGTTGTTGTATGACTGTTGATGGAGATCAATGCTCGCTAGGTCATGAAGTGAATCCTATTGTGAGGAATTTTTTATTGCTAATAATATAAATGTTTTTGTGGTGCCCAAGAATAATCTTGAGGCTTACGATAATGAAAGAAGATGTTTGATTTTGTTTTTGAGAAAAAATAATTTTTAAGAAATGTTTTGATAAGGATTATTATTTATGAAAAAAATATTATGATTTAAGCATGAAAAATTGGGAAGGATGACTTGCACTAGGCATAAAATTCCTAGTGTAAAAATTTTGAGGACAATAATTACTAGGAATTATACCATCATCATGAAGTCAAAAACGCAATATATGATGATATGAAATTGTTTATTCTTGAAGTACAAATTGATATGAAGTAACTCCGTATTTTGAATTATCTTGGTGGCTTATCAGGAATTTTCAATACAAAATTCTTTATAGTTTTAGCAAGGTTAACATTTGAGGTGTTTCTGCTATCAGTAACTCCATCACCCACTACTTGCTTATTCTTATATTGGTTTTTAGAAGTGTTATCCTCATATTTCTTATTAAATTGTACTCTTCTAATGAGGGCATTTTGTACCCTCCTGGCTAGATCAATGGCTTGATCAAAGGAGGTTACTGTAGTAGTAGAAAGCTCACAAGATAGCTATTCTTGCAAATTATCAATAAATATGTCAAACATTTCATGATGAGGTAATGCAAAGTGTAATTTGCCTAAGAGTTGTCTCCATTTAGTCAAAAATCCAGAAAAGCTCTCATATTTACTTTGTTTCAAGTTTATAAATCCTTAATGGTCACTTGCCTCTCTATATAGGCTCTAAATTTGTGGACAAACATTTCTGTTATCTCTTCAAAGTTCCTTAAAGAATTTATAGGTAGTTGATAATACCATTCTAGAGCCATGCCTCTGAGACTTTTAGGGAATATTTTTAGCAACAAGTCATCATAAGAGATATCATGACATGTTGTCCTAAACATACGAATATGCTCAATAGGATCTTTTGTTCCTTTATATATTGGGAGGACAGGCATAGGGAAATGTTTTGGGTATGGTTGAGCAACCATAATAGGATCCAAGGGTTGGCTATAAATATCTCTATAATTGTATGAGGGATGGTAGGGATCCATTTGATCTAGTCGTGAAGTCAATTGCTTGACCATGTCTTCAAGGCCATGTGGTTGTCCACCAAATTGATTTTGTTGCACCATGTTGTTATGTCTTTGATGATAAGTTGGTGTTGTTGTGTAAGGATTTCTAATTTAAATATTGTTGTGCAAAGTATTGGTATGAAGGGTGTTATGAATCTGATATGGGATTGTAATTTGTTGAATTTTTTGTTGATGATTGGTATTTTGCACTTGTTTAGATTTTTGTTGGTTTGATATTTGTTTATTAAGAGCTTGAGAGAAGATGGAAGAAAATAGTTGTTTTTGTTTTTTAGGATTTGTTTTGGTGTTGCTAGAAACAATTTTGGATGATTGTGCCATTGGTTTTGACCATTTTGATTTAAGGGTATCATATTTTGATTAGGTGGTCCTGCTTTATCATTATCTTGGTCTGTTGAATTCATGTATGATAGTGGATTTGTATGTATCTGAAAAGCAGTTGCCAAGGTTGATTCCATAGCACCTTCGAAATTATTTATTTGTACTACTTGATTAAACTCTTCTATGTTGTTCTTTATAGATTGGGTAAACTGTTCAAGAGACTCGAATTTAATATTTCCTTTCTGATCTAATGTAGGTTTGTCAGGATATTCTATTTCATATTCTCCATTATCACCTTCATCTTGTTCTGAAGGTACATATTCTTCAATAAGTACCCTATCATCAAGGTTTTCTTGGTCTTGTTCATCAGACTCTATTTGTTTACCGTTTCTCAAAACTTTAGGCATTTTGGTTTTAGGATTTTTATCTTGTAGATATATATGCTATATATATATATATGCTTAAATTTTTGGGGTATATATGTTATATATATACCTAAGTAAATAAATATGCAAATATGTAAATATATATTATATTTTGTTTTTTTGGTTTTTTTTTATGTTTTTGAAATAAAGCAAAAAATAGATATTATAATATCCTAAATATTATACTTTAGTCTTCTTGAAAGAGTCTATAGATATCATTAATGGGTTCAAGTTCCTCTGGTGACATATAGTGTTCTTCCTCAAACTAAAAATTGTCTTTCAAGAACTTGAAAAAGTGGGCTATGGTGATATTATCAACTTCAGAGTCTTAACCATAAAAGTAGATTTTGTGACAATATTCATGATAATGGAACGCCCTAGGAGTTCTGTGAAATCTTGTCCTATTGTCTAGGACTATTTATTGATCTTCTACGTGTGCTAAAAATCTGTGTACTATTATAGCATTTTCAAGGTAATCATCAAAGGTATAAACAGTTGAAGAGATGCTTGTTCTTTTATCCGTCAACCACCTCTCACATGCCCTTTGAATATCAAAGTAGAAAGAAGCATTTTCAGGATCAAGGATTCTAGCTAGGTCAAACCTTATAATTTGGCTAAGTCTTGGTTCATAGGTTTTTATGATATCTAGCCTTCTCCAGAGTTTAGTCCACTGTTCTTTGGATGGGATACTTGAGTTTTCAACTATTTGAGAAATTTCTTGTGTAGATAATAATGTCCTAATGTTTATGCGTACAACTCTTCTTATGTTGTAGTCTAACATTTATGAAATTTACTTAAAATATGTAAATTTGACTAATGATCTTGTTTGATTTTTTTTGTTTTTATATTTTTGTAATTTTTTTGTGCTTTTTTATGTTTTATAAATCAGAAATATGCCTATATTTTTATGAAAATGCTTGCAAATTTCAGAAGCCAAGTCTCTTCTATTGATGCAGAGAACTTAAGAAGTTATCTCGTAAAATGTCCAACCTCCTTTACAATGAAAATTGAGTAGTATTTATAGAATATTTTGCCTCTTTCATTAAATGCACATGGAGACAAAATGATCGTAAATCAGGAACCATAGTGAGGAACTTCCTCCTTGGAAATATTGAAAACTCATTCTCTTAGAACAACAATCTATCTTTCACGAAAACATTCCTAGGAAATCAACATCTTTAGGCATCGATGCATAGAAAATTGAGAAATATTTGATGCCTTGAAAATGCACTCCTGCTTGGAAAATCATGAAAATCCTCTGGTGCTTTTAACGACTCTCTTCTTTGCTTGGGATTCACAATTTGATTTACCCGTCCCCATTATCATTTAATTTTTTCGTGATCTATCCTGGGTACCTTTGAAATTTGGGCATCATCAAAGAATATGCCTTTAACTGATTACATCCCTGTAGACCTCGGTGAAACCATCCTTCTCATTTTGGGTAAAAGTCTTTAACAACTGAACATCCTTATCTTTGTTATCATGTTCGCCATTCTCCCCTAAAAATTGTGTTCACCCCTTAGAAATACGATGAAGACATTCACCTACCTATTGAGTGACTACGATATGAACTTATCTCATTTTAGGTGTGTTTGCCCCAACCTTTATTTATTGGTGTGTTCTTGCATGACTCCATTCTTGGGGACACGTTCACCCATGTGAGAGGTGACTAGGATGTTCGCCCCTTGACCAGGGTGAACGTGATGATATTCTATTTTTGGAGTGTGTTCACCCGGGAGAGGTGAACAGAATGTTCGCCCCTCGACCAGGGCAAATGTGATATTGATTTTTCATGTGCCTTTTAATTATTATGCTCCATTTTAGATTTTCTTTGCCCATAGTACTTCGTTAGACCATAGTTGGGGTGAACGTATTTCCTTCGTGACGATAATATTAATAAATTTGTCCAAAGTGTGGTGAATGTAACTCGTAAATTTTATCTTTGGGCGCTGCCATAGCATCACCACTTTATCATTTATTTCTTTGTTCCTTTCCCTTAATGAAGATTGCACAATATCTTTGGCTTGAATCAGATGTGTTTCCATTTAAAAATCTGAATTTTCCATACAATGCAATGTTTCCAAGCACCAAGCTCAAAGAGAAGGTGAATACAAATAGAAAAAACAAAAATAATTGTAGTGGTCAAAATATTATATTTATCATATTGACATAATATTTTGTAATTTTACAATCAAAATGCTCCATCAAAATAAAACAAAAATCCCAATGTGGCAAAGTATAAAACTGCCAATAGAGGAATGGGAAAATAGTAGGTCTACACCTCAAAGAGAGACACTTGAGTTCATGTCTTCTTTGGTGATTTTTTGATGAATTATTTAGGGTTCACCAAGAAACATTTCTTGAAATTTTCCACATCTAGGTTTTGAGTTTGTTTGGTGTGTTCTTTTTAATAGCAGGAACATGAGCATAAACAAAAATGCTTAAAAATAGAAGGAATTCACACACATGAAAATGCTTGTAAATTTTAAAATCCAAGTCTCTTCTATTGATGTAGAGAACTTAAGAAGTTCTCTCATAAAATTTCTAGCCTCCTTTACAATAAAAATTGAGTAGTATTTATAGAGGATTTCACCTCTTTCATTAAATTCACATGGAGACAAAATGATCATAAATCAGGAACCATAGTGACAAAATTCCTCCTAGGAAATATTGAAAACTCATTCTCTTAGAACAAAAATCCATATTTCAAGAAAACATTCCTAGGAAATCAGCATCTTTGGACATTGATGCATAAAAAATTGAGAAATATTTGATGCCTTGAAAATGCACTCCTGCTTGGGAAATAATGAAAATCCTCTGGTGCTTTTAACGACTCTCTTCTTCACTTGGGATTTACAATTTGAGTTGCTCGTCACCACCATCATTTAATATTTTCATGATCTATCCTGGGTACCTTTGAAAGTTGGGCATCGCCAAAGAATATGCCTTTATCTAATTACATCCCTGTAGACCTCGGCGAAACCATCCTTCTAATTTCAGAAAAAAGTCTTTAACAACTGAACATCCTTATCTTTGTTATCGCGTTCGCCATTCTCCCTTAAAAATTGTGTTCACTGTAGACACCAAAACAGCACCAATCCGATTATGTGACTACAAACACTGATCACATTAACACACACAGCCCCCAGGGTAGCCCCCAGAGGTTAAACAGTGGTTCTAACCACTTACACGACGAGTTTTGCAAGTCAAAAATCAGTTTGGCACCTTTTAGACACTTTATTTCTTATTCGTCCCACCCGGGGACGAGTGCGAATTTGTACTCGTCCTACCCAAGGACGAGTATGGATTTGTACTCGTTTCACCCAGGGACGATTACTAGCGCTCGCTCACGGGTGGGACGAATGCCGGGTTTGACCGGCAAAAAGTCAGACCTCAGCGCATGACAACTCAGAACTACCACTCAGCTTTTCATGCATGACATAGGAGTGCGAGTGAGTTCTTTTGACAACACACATCTGCCAATTGACTTTCCCTTCCCTGCATGGGAAGGAGAGTAAGCTTTTTAAGACAACTCAGATTTGCCACTTAGCTATCCCTTCATTGCATGGGAGTGCAAGTGAGCTTTGCTAAAACATGCAAAGACATGCAGAGAGGCAGTTAAGAAGCCCTTGATCAAGAAGAAGTCTTCTCTTCACAAACAAAAGCATTCATGCAAAGAAACACTTTTGCATGTTAATTCAAAAAGACCCCTTGGGTCTATAAAAACGGTGAGTTTTCTCACCCAAAAAGGAGATATGAGAGAAGGAGCATTTTGAGCGACGAAGTGCTGCTAGTTCACTTACTGGCGATTTGTGCTTTCATAATCGTGGTATTTCTTTTAGTTTCATGTTTATGCTTTTGTCAAGTCTTTCATTTCATTTAGATTCATTTCAACCATCGTTAGATTCATCTTTTATTTTTCATACACAGGTGCTACTGACTTTCTTGTTTGTTTCTTTGAGTGTGAGTTGCAGCATTAGAGGAGCGGCGAGGAGTCTACCTTACCAACGCAAGCGGCGGCAACATTTGGCCCGCCCATTCCAAACGTGGGCATGCGGAAGGAGGAAGACTAAGTCACAAATTGTAACAAAGACCAATTTAACGCTCCTAGCCCCTAAAAAGGGAGGAGACGTCTATGTAACCGAGGATAAGAAATTTGAATAAAGAGGGTCTGTGATTTCCTTACATCTTTTCTTTCATCTCCAATTTATCTCCTTTCCTTGTTTTTGTGCATAGGATTAAAGCGTTACATTTCGTCTTATATTGCATAGTTATAGTTTTCCTTTTACTTCCAGAATCTCGTGCTTTCAATGGCGATCACGGTGGGACCTCTGTCCTCTATTTTTTTTAGGTTAACTTACTGATCTAAAATTGCTTTTTTTTTTTTTGCAGGTACCTATTTTTCAACATCAGACTGTTATTCGTCTCTGCAAGTGACGATTACAGAATTTTATTCGTCTCTACAAGTGACGATTAAATATTCGTTTCACCCGACGATATTTTATCGTCTCACCCGGGACGAATAAATTATTCGTTTCACCCTGGGACGATTCATTGTTACGTTATTCGCCTCACCCAGGGACGATTATAGTTCGTGCAATTTTTAGAGCAAATCAGAAACTTCCGATTAGGCGAGAGAAGAGGTAGGGGTTTTTACAACTTCTATCAAATTTTTGTTTTTCTATTTTCTGGTTTTCAGTTTGAATGGCTTAGGGAAAGATTTCTTTTCGTTTGCTGTTTCAATTTTGCAAAATTAAAACGAACCCCACACATCACGTTACATTTTAAACCAAGGCGTTGGTCGTAAGACCCCAACCCTTGAGCAAGACCAACGGTGGGTTCATCACCACCTTGGCTTAGCTTTGCATCCATTCCCCGATTGTCAACTGTTGTTAGGCGTAAATCTTGACGAAAGCTGACCGAGTGTCGTTGGGGTGATTCCCATGCGCGCGAGGATAAGTCTTCTATGGTAGGTGCCATTAACAGGACAATCCCCCTTCCGTACCGCCTACGTACCACGTACCATCTGCTCTCACGTACCTATAGTCTCCCTCTCGTAAGGGCGGGTATATAGAGAGGTTGGTATATCGGTCCATCTGGTATATTGAAGGGGCGACCATTTTGGGAGTTATATGAGCCTTCATAATGCATTTAAACGTTCTTCAAAACCTACAAAAACAAAACAAAACAACAAAAACACACTAAACCAGATTTAGGGCACACTATTAATCTTTAAAAGAGATAATCATTGCTTGTGTGTGTATGCTATTTTCTGTTTAGACAAAAAAAATCAAAAATCAAAAAAATCATAAACAAAGATAAAAATCTACGCATTTTGTCACTCGCTCCAAAAGCTCCAAGGATTCCCGCAATCGCTTGGTCACTCCAAAATGCTCCAAAGGTGTCCATGAACCCTTTGGTCAACCCCAAAAGCGCCCTAAGGTGCCCATAAGTGATGCGGGACCATCCAACAAAATATGGGAAATTTTATATTTTTCTCTAAATTTTAGTGCATCTTGTCGGGGCCATAACTTCTCAACCGTAGCTCCGATTGACTTGAAATTTTACAGGGAGTTAGTTGGGATAATTTTAAACAAATATAATTCCCTAGAATTCTATTTGCCCAAAAAATTCAGTTTTTGGGGCCAAATTCCATCATCTAGTGCCCCAAAATTAGGTTTTAAAATTGGGCACGCAATTTTATGCACTTTTTGAGTTGTTCAGATGTCAATATCTCCTAATGTATTTAGAGTTAGGACTTGAGACTTCATTTTTGTCTTATCTACTATAAGAGGGATGCACACACCAATTTTGGGCCCCATCTGAATCATTTCAATTTTTAGGGTTTTTAGAGAGACATCGCCATGGTATTCACCCGTAGTCAAGCCCACTCATGGGCAGACGCTGTGGAGAATGTCCAAAGAAACACGAGTCACATCCGTTATAGTCCCCAAGATTTGGTCATACCACCTTGGCGACCTAACACACAAGGCAGTCCCCTACACACCTTAACGGAAAGGGACTATAGGGGCACCTCTTCTAGGGGCACTCCTGTTCAGCATAGCACCCAGCACGCACCCTCCCATGAGGGGTACATCCGTAGGAGAGCTCCCTTAGATGCTCGCTATGAGTGGTCACCACGCAATGAAGCACTAGGTCAACATAGGGTTCGACGGGAGGAACCACATGATTACACTATCCCTCCTTCACCCCCTCTAGTTGTCAGGACTACAAGGACAAATCCAGAGCACAAGGCTCCTCAGGCGGGGCGAGCCAACTCTTCCCATTCCTCTTTCACTTACAAAAGAGAGCACGAGGAAAACCTTTACCTTCCTCAAGAACAATATACATCGCAGGAGCAACACGCCTCCGCAATTGCTAGCTTTCAGGATTACCTATTGAGGCCAAAGCCTCAGGGGAATGCCGCTACCCCCAACAGAGGGAGGCGACCTATAGAGATCTCGGATCACCATGACCGAGATAGATATCTAGGAGAGGCATCTAGGCCTTCTAGACATGAGACGACAGGACCAACTATCTTAGAATCTGCCAAGCATATTGCACGTCGGATGCAACTCACGATACTTGAGCTGGAACAACAACGGTTAGAGCAACAATATCTTTTAAATCAAGAGTGCCTTCGGCGCCGGGAGGATGAGTTGTTACAACACACTATGCGGGCGAAGACTCCAACCCCTCGCATGCATAAGACAAAACATTATGAGAAACACAACTGGGTGCAAGACGGGTCTCTACGACCTTATCAAACGTTGCCCTCGATGCCTCCTAGACTTGAGCGGGAGGCCAATCCTAAGACCAATGACGGGTGCCTTCTTCAGGCGCCCACCCAGGTTCATGGACCACCCCTAAAAATTCTTCAAGAAGCCTCTGAGGAACCTGAGCGAGAAGAAGAGCGGGATGAAATGAAATACCAAAGCATGGGGGGTGCTATCCGGCCATCCCCTCCCAAGGCATCAAGTTTCCCACAACTTGCAACGGGAACAAATCAAACAGGGAGGAGCTCAAATCCCTGATACAAGCAATGCGCTGCCACGAGCACTTAGAGTCGGTAGAGACCAAGATTTTGGGGCCCCAAATGCCCAACTCACGTGAAAATCCTCTCAAAGAGGATCAACCCCTAGTTGTAGAGCTACCTGATGACGAGGTCTTCCATATCTCAGAATCACCAAAATTTGATGAGCCTGACTCTCTCGCCAAAGACGAGTCAGCATATGCAATAGTGCCATGGGACCCGTTCGAGTCTGACAGCACTAATTCACAGGTGGTCCCCATGGATGAGCATCACAAAATTCTCCTAACATTATTCCCTTTGGAGGCTCCCATCGAGCCCGTGCCATTACAGGAAAATTCGGTCCCCCCCAAAGCGCGGAACAACCCCATCGAGGACCATGTCAATCTGCTCGAGTCGAGACGAGCTTAGCATGTCGCGAGATAGCTGTCGAGGCCAACGAGGGCCTTTGGATCATCGACAATGATTACGAAGATGAAACTGAGATGGCTTATCTCAATCATGCACGACGGCACAATCACCCTGTCACCCATGACGAACTAATGGCCCAACTAGGCATAAGACTAGGGCATGAGTGGCGCATAGACCCAGCCCACTGGCATCACATGTTGATCCCACTCCTTTGGGAAGATCGCGAGCACCTTCCACCCAGAGATATCATAGCACCATCAGTGCCGAAGGCAGACCTTGCCCTCCTATCCGTGCATAAGGCCGATCCATTCGTGCCAATTCCTACAGAGCCAGATCCGGTGCACAAAGATCATCATGCTGGGGGTACCTCTATTCCCTGAAGAGCCAGTGGGTTACACCAAATGCTCCAAAGGTGTCCATAAACCCTTTGGTCAAACCAAACGCTCCAAAGGTGTCCATAAACCCTTTGGTCAAACCAAAAGCTCCAAGGATTATCGCAATCTCTTGGTCATCCCAAAAGCTCAAGGATTATCGCAATCTCTTGGTCATCCCAAAAAGCTCCAAGGATTATCGCAATCTCTTGGTCATCCCAAAAAGCTCCAAGGATTATCGCAATCTCTTGGTCATCCCAAAAAGCTCCAAGGATTATCGCAATCTCTTGGTCATCCCAAAAAGCTCCAAGGATTATCGCAATCGCTTGGTCATCCCAAAAAGCTCCAAGGATTATCGCAATCTCTTGGTCATCCCAAAAAGCTCCAAGGATTATCGTAATCTCTTGGTCATCCCAAAAACTCCAAGGATTATCGCAATCTCTTGGTCATCCCAAAAAGCTCAAGGATTATCGCAATCGCTTGGTCATCCCAAAAAGCTCCAAGGATTATCACAATCTCTTGGTCACCCTAAAAGCTCCAGGGATTTTCATAATCGCTTGGTCAAACCCTAAATGCTCCAAAGGTATTTATAAACCCTTTGGTCAAGACAAAAGCTCCAAGGATTACCACAATCGCTTGGTCAACCCAAAAGCTCCAAGAGTTACCATAACTGCTTGGTCAACATAAGTATTCAAAAATCAACAAAAACAACACAAAAATCAAAATCACAAAAACATTTGCATTTCAATTCCATGCATTCTCATAACACATCAAAATTACAAAAACAATTGCATTTCAATTCCATGCATACTCATAAAAAAAACAAAAATCAAAATCACAAAAACAATTGCATTTCAATTACATGCATTCTCATAAAAAAACAAAATCACAAAAACATTTGCATTTTCCATACATTCTCATAAAAAAAAAAAAATGAAATCACCAAAACATTTGCATGCATTTTCATAAAAATCAAAATACAAAAATATAGGTTGCATTAAACATTGCATCCATCCCTTGCATACTTCGATAGGTCATACAAGTCAAAAGCACCATAGGCTGTCATTACTTGGCAATTCCATCATTTCCACCTCAAATCCATTTCCATAAATGCATACATCCAGCATATCACCCTTTTATTTTAGCATTGTCGGTTGTTTCCTAATGTATATAGGGTTTTCGTCATTTAGATGTCTTTAAATTTCTAGCCAAAACTGTACACAGTTAAGCAGATTTTACACGGGAAAGTTTTACTTGGATCACACCTTGTTACGTCACGTCCCAACACAAATTAACACACATAAAAATTCCTAAGTTGTGTGAACGAAAGATGAAACTCGCATCGTAATCCAGGTCACCATAAGCGAAACGGCTATCTTGCTTATCCCCCTGTGCGATTGACCCTAGGAATGCTGAGAGTTGGCAAAAGGACAAGCATCCTCCCTACCCAATTCCCCATGAATCCCAAGTTCTCAAAAGTTGCAAAAACATCAAAAATTTGCAAAACGTCAAAACATTCAAAATTGACATCCTACAGTGCACACATCAAAAGGCACGTACAATAGTGATTCTCGTCACTCCCTATCAACCTTGCTCAAAAAAAAAAAAAAAAAAACATCAATAAAACAAAATAAACGAGTGATCTTATCACTATAAAGAGCAAGTATCCCAATACAATTGAAGAAAAGAAGGGAGTCGAACTTGAATCCATGGAACTCTCGAGCATTTCGACGGGTCATGAGGCAAGCTTCGATCATCGGTTTGGTTCATAGCCTATCAGTCACTGATAGTAAACCTCCCGCATGACGATATATCTGTCACATTAACTTGTGTACAGATCAATGTTTGCATGTGGATGAGCTAGCTTATGGTATCCTAGATAGCATCGCGGATAAATCTAACCAAATACAATCAAGGAGTTAGTGGAGCTAATTAGGTGATCCTCGAGTACGAGGTTCGGTTGAAAGCCCATCCGCAGCTGGCAGTATCCTGATGAATACCACATAAACGAACTCAATTGCACACACAAGAGATGTGAAATAACTTGGTTAAATTCAAGTCAAATTTATACCTTGTTCAAAAGTCTTGCGAGATAAATGTAGAGTCTTGGCTAGTTAGTTAAAATATCTGAATCTAAGAAAAGCTTAACTACATTTTAAAAACAAGCTGTCACATTTTATTCCGTACATCACCATCAAAATATATGCAAAATACAAAAACACACGTTATCACATGCCAAGTAAGTCATTCCACAAAGTCATCCCATTAGTATAGCAAGTCAGTCAAATCTTGTACAGTCTATGGTGCATCGACACATCATCAACAACTCATTTCATTCATTCCATATCTATACATCATACAAATTAGAAACATCACATTCATAATCACCTCTGCATACATCAAACACATACATACAAAACACGCCACAAAAAAAAAAAAAACAAACAAACACAACAAAACAACCAAAATATAAAAATGACAAATGCCAACAAAACCACTAAAAATTGTCGGACAAAAGTGCTCTTGCACTTAACCTCTTCGCATAAGAAAATTGATGTCGGGGTCTACCTTGTCGTTATCCTACTCCCCAAGAAGGCTACCATAGCCGGACCGCTCCACGGGAAGACGGATTTTCGCCAATGTTACCCCCAAATGGCATCCCAAAATGGGTTCACACCCACAAAAAATAGGCACACAAAAAAAAAAATCGAGAAATTGCTCGCGCATTCAACGGACAACATCTGAAGGCACCCTCACTTAAGTCATCTTGGGTCAAGCGACTCGTCGCTTTTCTCATGGCAGTCATTCCTTCATCGATTCGTCGCTTGAGGGGGTAGTCACACTTAAGTCACCAATCAACAACCACACACCCAATCAAGGCAATGGCATGCATTCAAAGAATCATTGACAAAGACAATCACGCTCTCGCTTAGGGCAGCAAACAAGCAATTATCACAAAATTGATCAAACACTTGGCATTCCCGAAGCATGAACACAAGGTTCCCACGTGGATAAAAGGTTGCGCCCTTTGCCTATTCATGGCTGATCAATGTCCAAGCTCAAGTCACACCTCACCAAAATAGGTTAATACTTGAAATCAAATTCCTTAGCTCGTCAGAAGCAAGGATTCAAGAATGCATGCCCTTTCCATGCTTGGGGCATCAAGAGTTGGTTAGGTTACTGAGAAACCCTAATCATTAGTGCTTTGGTTATCTATTTTTGCTCGGTATTGTGCCATGCACAACGCTTCCCAAAAAGGGGCATCTGTAGACACCAAAACAGCACCAATCCGATTATGTGACTACAAACACTGATCACATTAACACACACAGCCCCCAGGGTAGCCCTCAGAGGTTAAACAGTGGTTCTAACCACTTACACAGCAATTTTGCAAGTCAAAAATCAGTTTGGCACCTTTTAGACACTTTATTTCTTATTCGTCCCACCCAGGGGACGAGTGCGAATTTGTACTCGTCCTACCCAAGGACGAGTATGGATTTGTACTCGTTTCACCCGAGGGACGATTACTAGCGCTCGCTCCGGGGTGGGACGAATGCCGGGTTTGACCGAGCAAAAGTCAGACCTCAGCGCATGACAACTCAGAACTGCCACTTAGCTTTCCCTGCATGACATAGGAGTGCGAGTGAGTTCTTTTAACAACACACATCTGCCAATTGACTTTCCCTTCCTTGCATGGGAAGGAGAGTAAGCTTTTTAAGACAACTCGGATTTGCCACTTAGCTATCCCTTCATTGCATGGGAGTGCAAGTGAGCTTTGCTAAAACATGCAAAGACATGCACGAGAGAGCAGTTAAGAAGCCCTTGATCAAGAAGAAGTCTTCTCTTCACAAACAAAAGCATTCATGCAAAGAAACACTTTTGCATGTTAATTCAAAAAGACCCCTTGGGTCTATAAAAACGGTGAGTTTTCTCACCCAAAAAAGGATATACGAGAGAAGGAGCATTTTTGAGCGACGAAGTGCTGCTAATTCATTGGCGATTTGTGCTTTCATAATCGTGGTATTTCTTTTAGTTTCATGTTTATGCTTTTGTCAAGTCTTTCATTTCATTTAGATTCATTTCAACCATCGTTAGATTCATCTTTTATTTTTCATACACAGGTGCTACTGACTTTC
Source organism: Wollemia nobilis (assembly GCA_028583015.1). Lineage (NCBI taxonomy): Eukaryota > Viridiplantae > Streptophyta > Pinopsida > Araucariales > Araucariaceae > Wollemia > Wollemia nobilis. The sequence goes on along the minus strand of JAQPPZ010003494.1, from coordinate 2,254,433 downwards.
TTGTTTGTTTCTTTGAGTGCGAGTTGCGGCATTAGAGGAGCGGCGAGGAGTCTACCTTACCAACGCAAGCGGCGGCAACATTTGGCCCGCCCATTCCAAACGTGGGCATGCGGAAGGAGGAAGACTAAGTCACAAATTGTAACAAAGACCAATTTAACGCTCCTAGCCCCTAAAAAGGGAGGAGACGTCTATGTAACCGAGGATAAGAAATTTGAATAAAGAGGGCTGTGATTTCCTTACATCTTTTCTTTCGTCTCCAATTTATCTCCTTTCCTTGTTTTTGTGCATAGGATTAAAGCGTTACATTTCGTCTTATATTGCATAGTTATAGTTTTCCTTTTGCTTCCGGAATCTCGTGCTTTCATCACCCCTTAGAAATGTGATGAATACAGTTGTATCTCTATTGGGGCGACTACAATATGAACTTATCTAATTTTAGGCACATTCACCCCAACCTTGATTTACTAGTGCGTTCATGAATGACTCCATTCTTGGGGATGTATTCACCCATGGGAGAGGTGAATAGGATGTTCATCCCTCGACCAGGGCGAACGCAATGACATTCTATTTTTGGAGTGTGTTCACCCATGGGAGAGGTGAACGAAACGTTCACCCCTCGATCAGGGTAAACATGATATTGATTTATTGCGTGCCTTCTAATCGTTGTGCTCCCTTTTAGATTTCCTTCACCCATAGTACTTTTTTCATCCATAGTTGGGGCGAACGTCTTTCCTTCGCGATGGAAATATTAATAAATTTGCCCAAAGTGTGGCAAAAGTAACTCACAAGTTTTATATTTGGGTGCTGCCATAGCGTCACCACTTTATCATTTTTTTGTTTGTTCCTTTCCCTTAATTAAGATTGCACATCTTTGGCTCAGAGTAGATGAGTTTCTATTTAAAAATCTGAATTTTTCATATAATGCAATGTTTTCAAGCACCAAGCTCAAAGAGAAGGTGAATACAAACAAAAAAATAAAAATAACTGTAGTGGTCAAAATATTATATTTATCATATTGACATAATATTTTGTTGTATTACAATCAAAATGCTCCATAAAAATAAAATAAAAATCCCAATGTGGCAAAGTATAAAACTACCAACATTTTTGGCAACTCACGGGGTATCCAGCTCGCATGGATGCAAACAACCCCAGGCCTTTATGCATTGGGCTATCATGGAGTCTTCTTACCAACTACCTTGGATGATTCCTTTTTTGTAGATGCCTTCCTATGTGCTTCCTCTTCAGCTTTCTCTTGTTCCACAACTTCAGCCACAACTTTAAGAACTTCAGCTCGCTTTGCCTCTTCTACTGCTTTTTTTACCGCTTCATGTTCTACCACTGCTTGCTCCTCATTCTCTTTGAGGCTCTTAGAAATTACTTCATAGTATGTGACTACCTCTTTCCAAGCATGATTAGTAAACAGACATGGAACACTTAATGAATCATAACTGAAACAACGATTTTGAATACCTGTCAAGCTGAGGCGCTTCGCTCATTGAGCCAACTCATACAATGATAGCTCTAGGCATGTATATTTTTGCATCAGGGAAAATACCTGAGCTTCTATTATGGGATCCTCCCATGAATCAATCTCGGAGGTATCTTCCACAAACTTCTTCCAGAGTACCTCTAGTTGCTCCTATGGCAAGGGTTTACCCCACTCATGTAAAGTCCAGAAATCCCAAATTGGCAAGAGTATTAAAGTGAGTCATGGAAATGGTATGTTCTCACTCGATGGTGTTGAGGATTGTTTGGCCTTCTATTATCAGGTTCATCCATTGAAAATAATTGTGTGGCATGACCTTGGTAGTTGACCAGGAGTTATCCATTTTTCTTAGAGGTCACATGTGTAGATTGGCATTGGTCAAAGCCTAAATTTTTACAACCACTTCCATGTGCGGCTCTAGTATCTCCTCTATATTATCAATAAATTTTTGGCCTGGATAGATTTGTATGCTAGCTTCCCACAAATAATGTAGTACTTAAACTACCTGTGCATCCAACTTCTCGCAATTCTAAGCAGAGTGAAGATGGGCCTTCTTGAAGCTTTTTGATGAGAATCTAGCAGCCTACGTAGCCTTCTGTACTAGCTAATTTTTCATTTCTTCAAGCTGCTGGTGGAGCTTATGCATCTCTATTCTAGTAGAATCTCTTTCTGGGCACAATTTCTTTGAAATGCGCTTTCGAAAGCACTTGTTTCTTTTTCTTCAACAAAGTCGTTCTGTGAGCGCCTTACAATTCGTCCCATTTTTCTACACTTTTAAAAAGTAAACTATTTATTTCCTATTCATTCCAGGGCACCTTCACTTCATTTAATAATTCTTAACGTGAATAACCTCTTTAATAGACTTCCCCTCTTGTCTTCCAAAATTGTTTGATTCTCTTGATACTGGTTTCTTGGATTGAATCTACAATAATTGGTACTATGTCCTTTCTTTCTACATACTTGAAGATATCTATTATTCTATCTTGATCTAGATACAGGAAACAAAAGTTTCTTCATAGTCAATTACATACCTTTGCATGAATACTTTAGCTACAAGTCTAGCCTTATGTCTTTCAATGTTGCCATTACTTTTATACTTAGTCTTATAGATCCACTTAGAACCCACGCATTTCTTTCCCTTGGGCAGTTCTACAAGCTCCCAAGTGTCATTCTTCTCAATGGAATTGATCTCCTCTTGCATTTCTTGCATCCAAACACCATCAGTACAAGCTTCTTCATAATAATAAGGTTCAAAATCAGCAACAATAATTAAAGCATAATTAACATCTCCTTTTGGCTCACCTTCATCTTCATCACCATACATGTGCATCTTCTTAAGCCTTTGAACAACTTGATCAACTTTTTGAGCTTGGATTCTAGTTAGTATTCTATGGAAATTGTTGTCAAAAACCTAAGTAGGAGGATGAATTTGAAGTGCCTTTCCCCATTTTTATCTTCATAACATGTGAAAATATGTTTGGAGAATCATCACTTCAAGAGGGACTAAAACTTCTTTGTTTGGGACTGTTTGAAGAGTTTGTTGGTGGACTTGGTGGGACTGATTTTAAACTGGGCTACATATTATAAGAACTTCCACCACTGCTACCATCATAAACATAAAGTTTTTGATGACCATATACTCCCCCTTCATCAAAAATCACATCTATAGAAACCACCACTTTGTGAGATTTTGGGTCATAAAGCCTATAGGCATTAGTATTTTCATAGTAGCCAATATATATACATGCTTCACTCTTAGGATCAAGCTTATTTCTAAGTTTATCAGCCACATGTGCATAATCCAAACAAACAAAAACTTTGAAATGGTTAACGTTGGGCTTCTTTTCATACCATACCTCATAAGAAGTCATCTTCTCCAATGAGCTAGTGGAACTCCTATTCATTATGTAGACTGTTGTACGTATTACATTAGCCCAATATATATTGGTAAGTATCTTAGTTTGTAGCATACTTCTTTCCATATCAAAAACTATCCTATTTTTCCTTTATGCCACTCCATTCTGCTATGAAGTATAGAAAGTTGTGAATTACCTTTTAATGCCAACATTCTTGCAAAATTGTTTAAACTCATTAGAACAAAATTCACCACCATTGTCTATCCTTAAAAATTAAAATATGCGGCCACTATGATTCTCAACAAAAAAAAATCAAATTCCTTGAAACAATCAAATGCTTCATCCTTATGCTTCAAAAAATACACCCAACACATTCTATAAAAATCATCAATAAATATAATAATGTAAGAGTTGTTACCCAAGCTTTTGGTTTGCATAGGCCCACAAATATCATAATGCACCAATTAGAGTGGGTATGAGGACCTCCATGCTTTCTCTTTAGTAAAATTTAGTCTTGCATTCTTGCCCATTATAAACCCCTCACAAATACTTTTATGTTCTTGCACTTTTGGTAACCCATAAACCATCTCTTGGGAAGTTAATAACTTCAAACTAGTGAAGTTCAAGTGTCCATATCTAAGATGCCACAACCAACTCTTATATTCTATAGAAACATTAGCAAGGCTACTCCCTTGACCTCCAAATTTTAAATAAAACAACCTATTACTGGTCATAGGGACTGTTGTAACAATCCTATTGCTATTGTTCTTATCATAGATGATGCATTTCTTATTATCAAAGACTACCCTATAGTTCTTTTCACATAGTTACCCTATAATTAACAAATTATGTTACAAATTTGGTGTGTAATAGATATGATGAACATTTTTCATTCCTTATTTTGTGTTCACTTCCATTACACCTTTGGCAGCCACCTCCAAAGCGTTGTCATCTCCAAGTTTGATCTTGGACTTGAAGGACTCATCCATGGAAGCAAGAAGCTTCCTATTTTTTATCATATGATTGGAGCAATCAGAATCAAGTATTCAAGTCTCTTGAAGATTCTTATCAGCCTTATTATATGATAAGAATATATTTTGAACAACAAACTCTTCTTCACCATAGTGGGCTATCCTATTTTATTTTCTAGCCTTTTGTCTACATTCTCTCTCATAATGCCCATACTTGTTGCAATGGTAACATTGCACATTCCTCTTATCATTTCTGCCTTTGCCTCTACCTACTGCTCCTCCTCTTCTACCACCTTTTCCTATTGAAGAATTTTTATTTTTACCTCTTCCTTGGCCATTTCCATTTCCACTAGAGCTTGCTCCATCACCCTTTAAAATTGTAGCTTTAGAAGCAAATGCCTTCTCATCAAATACAGTAATAGTTTCCCCTAGCCTCTCCTCATAAGACATAAGAGATCCTATCAAATTATCAAACTCAAGAGTAGATAAATATTTACTCTCCTCAATAATAATGGCTACATGATTCCACTTTGGGGTAAGTGTTCTCAACACTTTCTTAACAATAACCACTTTATCTAGTGCTTCTCCAAGAGTTGCCATTTTATTGACAATATCCTTTAGCCATTCTTAATTTTTCAAAATTTATTCTAAGAGTTTGAAGCTTCACTTGCTTGACCTACTCACTCCCTTGGTAACCATCTTGTAAGGCCTTCCATGCATCAACAACTATTTTATAGTCTGCTATTCTTGGAAAATACTTTTCTCCAATGCAAATTGGAGATGGTAAAGAGCCAAGCAATTCTTCTTCTAAGCTTCCTTCTTTGTTGTTCTATTTGTTTTTGCAAGTGTTCTCTAATATTTCGATTGTGTGTACTCATATTCTACAATATCCCACAAACCTTTTCCCATCAACAAGGTCTTCATCTTAATGCTCCAATATTCATAATCAGCTCCATCAAACTCAAGGATTGGCAATGAGTTAGTGTTGTTGGCCATTACACCCAACAAACAATGTTCCTACAAAAAATATTACAAACAACTTGATAATCTATTAGCAATACCACAGATGACTCTAACCCTCCAACCAAACATCACTCTGATACCAAATGAATTTTTTTGACCCAAAACTTTTTTCCAAGAGCTCTAAAATCGATAAAACGAAAAATTATTCATAATTCCATAAAATTTTTAGGGTGAAATCTACTCAATAAAAGGTACTTAAAAAACTTCATTTCACAAAAAAATACCAACTACATAAAAAGCTGAGGTCTACAATGCATTCTTAAATCTGGGTAGAAAAAACTAAAAACTATTTTTCAAAGGTGAAAATGAAGTGTGTAACATATGTGAAATGGGATATGTGATATATTGATGGAAAGTTCTTGGTAAGAGCTTTCCAATAGTGTATCACATTCAGCAACTGTCGTAACACGAAAATAAATATTAAGCTCCAAAGTAGGTTGTTCAGAATTTTTTGTAAAATCTGGACTACACCATACAAGAAAACGTAGCAGGCTAGAAAAATAGATTTTCACCTTTAATTCGTGTTTTTGCACTCTCCAAACTTGTACAATGCAATAGTAATGATATTAATCTATATTGGAACTCAAAACTAAAGAATCTATGGCAGTTACAAACAAGGTAATAGTTCAATACTATTACAACTACAATATTCCTACATCTACACTTGTACAAAATTGTTACAAAGTGGTTACATATTCTCTTGTGCCTTCTAATCCGAAAATGCACACATGTCAGCATAATTTTCCATTAGTACATATAAATAACATAAGAATTTTTAAATTTTTATGGCATATAATCAGTCATTTTGAGTTCTCTTTTTCACTAAGAAAAATTCCCTATGAGTCACCAAGAATATGGGTATTTTTTAGTATTACTCAAATGCACATTGATAAAAGGTGCAAGAGAGGGCATTACAACCTCTAACAACAACATCAGGAGGAAGCTAAGAACTTTTGTCCTAGGCATGCTAAGGATAGATCCTCAAAATCTGTAAACAAAATATAAAAATATGGGAAAATGGCTAAGTCCCATATCAACCAAAACTTTTGTTCTTGGTCAGAGCTAGAAAGGGTACCAAAATTTCATCTTGCAACCAAAAGGTAGCAGTGTTGAAAAATGACTAAGTCCTAAACCATCCAAAAAATTTATACGCGAACAAAGCCAACAGGGGTACCAAAATTCCATCGCGCATATAAAAGGTAAACATGTTGAAAAATAGCTAAGTCTCAGACCCGTCAAAACTTTTGTACCCAAATAGAGCCAACAGAGGTACCAAAATTCCATCGCATATTTGAAGAATAGTAATATAAAATTTGGCTAAGTCTCAGACCAATCAAAACTTTTGTACTCAAACAAAGCCAACAGGGATACCAAAAGCCTATCATATAACTAGAAGGAAGAAGTGTTGAAATATGGCTAAGTCCCAAACCCGTCAAAACTTTTGTACCTAAACGAAGCCAAAAAAGGTACCAAAAGTCTTTCATGTAGTCAAAGAACAATAATGTAAAATTTGACTAAGTCCTGGACCAGCTAAAACTTTTATACCAAGATGGAGCAGAAAGGGTACCAAAATTTCATCGCGTAGTTAGAAGGTAGAAGTGTTGAAAAATGGCTAAGTCCCATACCAATCAGAATTTTTGTACCCGAACAAAGCCAACAAGCGTACCCAAATTTGATCATGTAGCCAAAATATAAAAGTGTTTAAAATGGTTATCCCAGACCCACTATAAATTTTATCCCTAAAAAAGCCAATAAAGGTACCAAAACTTCATCGTGCAACCAAATAATAGTAATATGAAATTTAGCTAAGTCTCAGATTGGTTGGAACTTTTGTACTTGGATGGAGCCAGTAGGGGTACCAAAATTTTATCATGCAACTGGAAGAAAAAAGTATTTAAAAAAGGCTAAGTCCTAAACTAGTTAGAACTTTTATACCCAGACGAAGCTAGTAGAGATACTAAAAGTTTGTCATGCAGTCAAAGAGTAGAATGGGAAAAAATGGCTAAGTCCCAAACCCACTAAAAATTTTATACCCAAATGAAGCTAGTAGTGGTACCAAAAATCCATTGCATAGCCAAAAGGTAAAAATATGGCAAAATAGCTAAGTCCCAAACCAACTGAAGATTTTGTACCCTAAATAAGTACATCATGGTAGCAAAATTCCATTTTTCAACAACCTTGTTATGCACCCAACAACCATAGATTGGTAAAAGTAGATCGAATTTGATATCCAACACTAATTTTTCAGCATGTGAGTGGATATCATCCCATTCTACCAATAGGGCAAGATCACTTATTAGACAATCTTAACAATGAAATCGCTACCAATGTGATCATGTAGATGTGTAAGGTAGCTCAAAAAAAATGTTAAAAAATAATCAACAAACCAGATGCAAACAATAAGGTTAATGTGACTCAAGATGAAGTAGGGTCCAACCAGGTCATTAAGCTACAACCAGGTGGTTAGAACAAGCATATTGGTGAATCTTCTAACATAATTAAAATCCATCTCTAAGGCAATGATGCTTGATAACTGCATGTATTGTAAAAGTCTATAAATACTAGAATGAAGAATGTAAAATGGTCGACTCTTAAGCTTTTACAATTTACATGTACAAAGCATATTGCATATTAAAAATATAAAGGGATTACCTATGGTTCAACCTCGTTGTAGGACATGTATGTATGAATGGTTGTATATTTAAAATTTTATCTTGTTGAATGTTCATGGTGTTAATTTTGATTTTTGGATTTATGCTCATGATTCATTCCCTATTTCTAGAATTTGTAATTTGATAGCTATGCATTGGATAAGTGAATATTTTATAATGATAAAAACTGGTTGGTATTTTAGGCAATTTAATTGTTCTCTCAATTGCATTGTCTTTTGCAACACATGTATCTTGATGTGGCTAAATTTACACCACAATAAGATATAGCTTTAGCTCTATTTTCTCCTTTGAACACCCTTTTCATCTCATATTTTAGGAACTTCTAGTTAGAACTTCATAGAAACTTGCCTCCTTTGGATATTGACCTATAAGGCCTCCTGACTTCTAGGTCATTCAATTTTGGTAAAGGTATTTGGACACACAATATTACCATAGGCATATTTTCAAACCAAAACTATGTGCATAAGTGTCTTATATGTAGGAGTTCAAATATGTAATATAAATACGTGCACAAGTGTCTTAGGTTAGAGTGTGAAAAGTGAAGGTCAAAAGTCATGTATAGGTGTGCATATAATATAGAGTCAAGTGTTCATCAAGTATGCAAGTGTCAAGTAGAGAAGCCAAGAGTCAAGAGATATGGCATATGGAAAGGAATAGTCAAGTATCCAAAGTGTCATTCTTATATGGATATATACTCCATGGATACATCACATTAGATAAAAGAGCAAGTCCTTGTCATATTTGTAGTAGAAAGAGGAGTAATAAATTTTTCAAACATTTTGAGAAATTATTATTGTAAGTTGTTCTACATGTTTAGTATATGTATTATTTAGGCTATTTACATTCATATTATTGTTTATTATTGAATGTTTTTTTATATCTTATTAGCCTTCAACTTGAATATTAATTTTCTCATATTATTCTGCTTACATTATTATCTTGACCTTATTAGTTTATGGCTATATTATATTCAATTCTATGATATTTGTGGTAATATTAAGGATTAAAAAGCCATCAATGGTATCATAGTTACCACTAGACTTTGTCTAGGTTAATAGAGTTATTTTAGCCACTTACTAAAATCATTTTTTCTAGTTTTATAAAGTTGATTAGGAGTCTATCTACTTTAATGGTAGTGAGACTCACACTCTATTATAAGGTCATAGTAAGTAGATAGGCTAGAGCCTTTCTATGGTTGATGTATAACCAGTGAAGACTAGGAATCTAGCTATATTGAAAAGTGTATCAACTTTAAGATAGTTGATAATTTATGGACATAGCCAACCCTTGACATTCAAGGTTGAATGTGTTTCAACTTTAATATAGTTGATCATTCAGGGGCATAGCCAACCCTTGATAAATATTGAAGTATCAAAGACATTCAAGTCACCTTGGCATTGTTTTTGGATTCTTAGGTGCGACCTAAGATATTATTGATTTTAGAGTAAGTAACAAAAATAGAGTGAGAAGTTTCCTATAGTGGATAGATAATAATTTCATCTTCTATTTGTAGTAGAAAAGTTACCAACCAATTAAGAAAGCAATAAAGTTGAACAAAAGAAATCTATATCAAGTTTGAAAAAGATGCATTTATATTGAGATAGATATATCAGTCCTAAAGTAATCTTACTACAAGTAGTGGATCAGTAAATATTAAACATTCATATCATAAAGAGATAGACCTTTACATAATAAATTTTTTAGATCTTGAAGATAGGCCTTGACATAAAATTAAGATTTTGTTTATAGAAACCTTGTCATTAGATATTTAGGTTACAGAGACCTTGACAATAGAAGTTTTAGGTCATTAGGTATTGATATTGAAAAATATTCAAGAGTCTTGATAAAGGCATCCATAGAGAGAATAAGATACAATAGCTATATTAAGACACAAACTCAAGATATAGAATAAAGGAGAGCCTAATGTCCATACAAAGGAGAAGGTTCTAAGTGAAAGTAAAAGAGGCCCATATAGAGGACTATTGTGAAAAAAGAAAAAGGTTTGAATAAAGAGGAATTATATAGAAAGTTTATAGAGAAGAGAAAGAAGAAAAATATAGAGTAAAAATGTGAAAAAGTCCATAGTATGAAGTGATAGATAGCATAAGAATAAAGGTTCAAGAGGAGGTAGACCAAGCATAAAGCAACACAAAGGAAAACCCATTCATTTATTTAGTTTCAAAGGTATAAGAGCATACAAGCCATCGGTTGTCAACTGCATTAGAAGAATGAGATTAACAAATAATACAAAATCCAAGGTTTATCATTTGCAAATGCCAATATTCTTAAGCAAACGTATGAAAAATCTATCTGACTAGCATACATAAGAGTGCAAGGAACTCTAATCATCGGAGAAGAACTAAATATCGCAGTAAATAATCTAAGCATAATAACAAAGAATATGTGTTGAATATCTAAGCACTATAATAAAATAGAAGTGTTAGATATTCAAGCATAGTAAAGAATAAGTATTGAGCAATGTAATAGAGAAGTTGGATATCTAGATGTAGTAATAAAGGAGAATATCAAAGCCTGGTATCCAAGGCATATAAACTTCATAGGAAGAACACCAAGAATGATAGCGAGGAATTCTAAGCAACAAAATTTTCAAATAATTATTGAGTCCAAACCAATAACATTCCACTAACAAATATCATAACGTCTAAGTGTAACTAGGTCTATCATAGCATTAATCAAAGCTCAATATCAAAATCCATAATGTCTAAAGAGGAATCCTAATCATCTCAATGGTATTCAAAGTTCCAAAGGAAGGTGTATAACACCAAGGAAAATTTTTGAGAATTGAAAGCCAAGGGAAAGTTTTGTTTAATGCAACATAACATTCAAGAAGGATCGGAGCATAGAATATTTCCATAGGGAAAATTTTGAAGTATTGAACACTACCATAGGGAATATTTTGAGAACTTTGTAACACTTAAGACGAGCTCAAGCATTGACAAGTGCATTAGGGAAAGTGTAACATTCAATAATAAGCCTAAATATTAAAGAGTACAATAAGTAACATTTGAGGAAGTAGAAGTGCCTTCATACATATGGAAGATCAATTTCCCAACACCCAATGCACTTAAAAAATCATGTTGAAGGTCTTACATGAGTGAATAATAACAATAAACAATGTGAAGAGCAAACAATTGGGATAGCGAATAGTGAGATCATGTGAAATTTCTAGTGAAAAATTCATATTGCTTTAGGGTTTTTTGATAAAATAAAGGAGAGATAAGGTAGTTGTTTAATTAAAAGCTTTAAGGTTTATTTTTATGGTTTAGTCTAATTATTTAAAGGTCTAGGTTGTTCTTCTACCACTTTTATATTACTTCTAGTTATGACCCACTTTTTTGATTGACCAAGACTACTTGATCATCACAGATTACATCACCTTTTTCATTAAATTACATTACCCAAATTGGGTAAATTTATAATCCATTATTGAACGCTTCTTGATAGAACTAATATATTTTAGTTTTACATTCTAATTTGTTTAGCTACTCACATTGGAGGAATTGCTTCTTTACCCACCATCTTCTCTTGTTATGAGTAACACTATTGATTGTATATTATAGCTTGAATGTTCCTTATTGTAACAATATATTCTAGTGGATTATGTCCATAATTTCACACAAAAAACCATATAATATACATTTTTGTATTGGCACTGACCATATTATTTTGCACTTAATTCCCATATGTATTGGTAGTTTTCTAAGGTGTTTGATATTTTGTAATATAGGGAGTCATCCTTTGTTGTAAACTCCCTAATTGGTACCACCTACCTCCTTAATGCATGTTTTAGTTTTGTCTCTTTTCCAACTTAATTTAATTTATGAAAACCTTCATGTTTTTTTTTAGTTCATTTACATAGGTTTGGATCTCATCAGTCTAGCTCTAAGATGTGGGATTAGTATTTTTTTTTTAGAGGTTTGTGCTAGAGTGGGTAATGTTGGTAATTATAGTTGAAATATTATAGTATTAGGTGTATTTTATCGTGGATATGTGATGATATAGGGGGGATTTATTTGAGGACATGCATGGGTGTTAGGATGCATTAACATAGGTTGAACTTGAGCATTGGGAGTAAGACTAATATTAGGTGAAGCTCTTTTGTGGGTGGATTAGTGGTCACATTCACATACATAGCATAATACATAGGTGGAGTAGGTAATAATTTTTCCATTTGAATGAAAATATCTTCTACTCAAATAACTTCTTCAAAGGCTCTATATAAGGTATAAGGATTAGCATTACAAACCATTAGAGCTAAATCAAATTGTAGACCTTTAAAGTAATAAGATAAAGCTTTCTTTTGTGAAGGTCTAGTATTGGAAGGTATAGGTACAAGATGCTTGTAAACCTAGTGTTATAGTCATGGTGGGATGTAATTACATTGCATTTAACTATAGGAGGACAAATTATCCATTTTTAGGGTTATAATTTTGAGATATTTTTAATATAATACCCTAGAGACTTGAGATTCTACAAATAGAAATATTCTCTAAAAGGATCATAGCATGCAATTTAAACTACCCCAACCTTTAATTCTATTACCGAAAAGAAGAATAATTAAAAACTAAAATATAGTATTAGTTTACAAGATTAGATAATAAGGAATAGATTTAGGAGAACCTTATATGCAAAACCTTAAGTCCATAACTAAACTCATGAGAAGAAAAGAGTAGATTTATTCATTGTGAAGGATGAATGAATAAATTTTAACATCCAATATCATTGATATGTGGATAAGCATACAACGTGACTCGAGAATGGTCGTATTCTAATAGAACAATTTAGAACAAGTGACCTAGTTAGAACTAGTAACGCGGGACAATATGGGATTCTTTCTCTAGGTCATTGCTCGATAAGTAAAATGATAGATCCATGATCTATTTGGACTATAAGTGGACTAACATGCCCTAGAGAATTAGTCCAGCCATGACATTTGGTATGGGATAAATATTGTGAGTCACAAATAGACAATGGTACTAAGTCCAATGTTAGGGTAATGACATGGCTCTAGTTGACTCTAGAAAAGAGGATAATCAGCTAGACACTAGGCATATGTACGCTAACCCCTTGCATAACAAGTTTTGAATATGTCAACCAGTTAAGTTGAGGTTCATCATGCTAAGGGATGGGGAGAGTATATGTCCACCCTCTAGGTGTTATAGGCCCTAACCCCACTTGTAGATTGACACTTATGCCAAAACAAGAGGATGACAAATGATAAAGTTAGATATACAAAAATGACACTCTTTACAGGGTTTGGCCAACCTCGTCCACTTGGGAGATTGTTTGCAGTAGTTTAAAATTATCAAAAGTGGTTGATATACCTCGTACTAAATGCAACTTTACTTTGGGTGAACATTAAATTACTAAACTTGAAAACTTATCCATAGAGATACCATGTTGAAAATGTGAAAAAAATTTACTCTATGTTAGAGTGAACTGAGTTTATGTGGTACAACCAGGTGAGTAGACTTGGGTTGTTACATGTGGTATCAAAGCAGAAATGATCCTAATGTTGTAGGACTCTATATGATGTTTCTTATATATATAAACTAAACCAATCAATTAACTTGCTTTCTTTGTCCACAGGTCTAATGGAACACATGTTGCGAGGTGGATCTTCGAGGAATTCCATGAGAGCTGGGCAAGAAGAGACTACCAAAAGACCTCCAAAAGGACCACATACAGGGGCTAGAAAAGAAGGTCCTCAAAGGGAAAGAAGAATTAATGAATTAAATGAGCCTCCATCAAGTGAGTCTAATAGGGAGGAAGGAAATTTGGCAAACGTAGTTCAATTGTTACAAAACCATATGGTATAGCCAGACAACATCGATGGATGGAGTTTTTGGTTGAGTATGACTTTGATATCGAATATATCAAGGGTAAGGAAAATAAAATAGTTGATGCCCTAAGTAAGAGAGAGTGTATTGTTACAATGACAAAGTGTTATTATGACTTGATAGATCAAGTTAAGTAAATGCAACAGAAGAATAATTTTTGTCAAAAATATCAAGTTCAAATTGAGCAAGAACCTAAAAAAGATACAAGTTTTGTACATAGAAATGATTTGTTGTACTATAAGAATAGATTAGTTGTTTAAATATGGGTGGATTAAGAAACAATATCCTAAAGGAGGCACATAATACCCCTTACTCTGCACATCCTATTGCATGAGAGTTTGACAAAGACCTCTTATTGGCCAGGAATAAAAAAAAGACATTAATGATTATGTGGCTAGGTGCTTGGAGTGTCAAAAAGTTAAAATTGAACATTTGCACCCAATGGGTTATTTGTACCCACACGATATTCCTACTCAAAAAATAGCAGGTGGTGTCAATGGACTTTGTGATAGGATTGCCTAAGACTAGATTTAGGCATGATGCAATACTGCTGGTTGTGGATAAATTAACCGAGGTTACATTTCATACCTGGGTATATACATGTTAATGCTCCTACTATAGCAAATAAGTTTTTTAGGGAGATAATACTATTACATAGATTTCCATAAGTTATAATATTCGATAGATATTCACGTTTTACATCAAAGTTATGACAAGCTTTGCATCAAGCATTGGGTACTAAACTTAATATCGGTTCAGTTTATCACCTTGAGACATATGGATAGACTAAGAGGGTGAATCAAATTTTAGAGGATATGTTGAAAATGTATTGTATGGATCAACATACTAAATGGGAAGATTACTTGTACCTAGTTAAGTTTTCTTACAATAACAGCTACCATACTTCACTAGGTATGGCACCATTTGAAGCCCTATATAGGAGAAGGTGCAAGAATCCTTTGACATGGCATAGTCTGGAAGATCGGGTAGTGATCGGGCTGGATACTATAAGAGAAATGGAAGAGTGATTAAAAGGAATTTACCAAAGGATTAAAGAGGCTGCAGATCGCCAAAAGAGCTATGCGAACCTCAAAAGAACACCAAGGGAATACTCTATGGGTGACAGAGTCTTCTTAAGGGTGAAACCTAGAAAGAGTTCTATTAAATCTTCCAAAATTGACCCTAGATTTGTGGGTCCATTTGAAATTACAGGAAAAATAAGTCTTGTTGCTTACAAAATTTCTCTACCACCAAGTTTATCAAAAATCCATAATGTCTTCCATGTATCCCTCCTTAGGAAGTACATTGCTAACCCCACTCACATTTGGGATGTTTTCAATTTGCAAATGTTAGACCCACTGAAAATTGAATTACGTCCAATCAGAATACTTGGTTTTAGGACCAAGAGCTTGAGGAGAAGAAATATTGAGCAATATCGGGTCCAATGGGACCACTACTTAGACAAAAATGCCACATGGGAGAATGTGGCTTATATGCAAAAATAATTTCCTTTTCTGTTTGAGTAAACTTGAACTTTAAAAAAAAGAAACTACTATGTGGATTTATGATGTATATGTAAATATGTGTGGATGTATATCTGGACTACTGAGTAGAGTTATTTTTTAGTATGTTTTGGTTCATGTATGAATATATGGTAGAATGCAAAAATGAAACACTATGTGGAGTGAATTATGTAAATATGTGTGAATTACTGAATGGTTACGTGTGGGCATGGACTCTGAAATGTATATGTATATGTTTTGACTTGTTTAACCATGCATTAAAA
Source organism: Wollemia nobilis (assembly GCA_028583015.1). Taxonomy (NCBI): domain Eukaryota; kingdom Viridiplantae; phylum Streptophyta; class Pinopsida; order Araucariales; family Araucariaceae; genus Wollemia; species Wollemia nobilis. The sequence continues at coordinate 2,238,775 of JAQPPZ010003494.1, read as the reverse complement.
ACATAGAGACTGTGTTTATGTCTAGTGGGGGAGGATGTAAAAACTCTCCTTGCATGACTCTTTATTATGAATGAATTGATAAATTACACTTGCCTTTTCTCCTAGTATATGGTACTATTGATGATTGTTGTGCATGCAAGACCAGGTACATTCCTACGATAGATAGAAGAAAGTTCATGAAAAAAGGTAAGTAGGAAGTGATGATTCGACTCATGAGTACATGGAAACTCATGCATTTGTGTATCATGTAAATGCACCATGAATGACTTGTATTTTTATGTGAGCCTTGTTTTAAATAATTTCTTATTGGTTGATGATAAATGATGCATACGTATATCCTTGTTGGCAATAAAAGTACCTAATGCATGGGAGCCATTTTAGTAATTTGAAAATATTTGATGCTTGTTTTTTAGATTTATTAAATAAGAGAAGAATCAATAAATTAAAAATTAAGAATCAATCAATAAATAATTGTTATTTTTTTACTTTATTCTTTTGGTGGCCATAAAAAATACATGACAGATATGATGAACTATTTTAACTGTGCGTAATGTGTCATGATTGTTTTTGAAGATATCCACCATGTTTTGGGGTGTGGAAATGGAGGAAGTGGGATGGGGAGCATCTATTTTGGAAAATTGATTCTCTTATAAAAAATATATTGAACTTCCAACGTGTGCATGTCTAGTGGATTGGCCTGGGAGAGAGAGAAGAAGAAAACAGGTGTGCACTCAAGATATCATAGGTTGGAATCTTGTCTCTAGTTATTTTGCAAGTTTCAATGTTTAAAAGGACTAGACTATTGAATTCTTGTGCATGCAGAGTTTGGAATGCAATTTGCTACAAATTGAATATGTTCATGAATTATTATTTTTCCTGCACCTACATTGGATAGATTAAATGTATGATGTTATCACCTATTTGACTCCCTATAAAATAAAGATTTATGTTATTTTTACTATGGAAAAATAGTTGTTTGTTGATTTTATTTGCTTGGTCGTATATCGAGAATGGGAAAAGAGTCACGGTGTCCATGTGTAATCAATAATCGTTGATCAATTCCTTGTTTAAGCTACTAGTATCTTTATGTTGGTAGTGAAATGTTCAGCTATTGTCAACGAAAGGTTGAACCTTATAAATTGAGTGAAACTTGTACTTGTTTTGGTTTTTGGTTGATTTGTTGTTATCTTAAATTATTAGATACAACAGAATGGAGAAACCTAGTTTTGAAATTAGAGAAATAATATGATTTGTCTTGTTTTGATAAGAAACAAAGTTTGGTGAATAGTTTATATTTTGAAAAAAATAAGGGGTTGATTGAAACTGTTGCATGTTGGTTGTTCACCTTATGAAAATATATAGCAAATTTGATTGTTAATTAGCATCTGCATACACTTTAGCATGCATTACATAAATCAATGAGCCATTTTTTATCCTTAAATTAGTAAAACTACAATCTAGATGCTGATGGGCAAGACAAAATAGTGTTGGAAGAGTTTTGGATTGCTTCAGCTATTTTGGGAGTACAAGTTCTTGGAAAGTAGCTTATAAGTCATCACCTTTCCACATAGAGCACTTTCTCCATATGCTGTAAAAATTTTGTTTTGTGAAATATCATACTGAAAAAAGAAAAGGATGTATTTACACTCTTGAAGTGCAAAATGAATATCCATTGAAATTAAGAGTTTAGTATTTATCAACTTTAGCTAAAACTATATTTCTTAGGCATAATGCCAAGGCTTTTGTATGGCATTATGAATTATTTATAAGCCTATCTCTTCAAACATCTAAGAATAAAAATTAGATGGAGATGTTTTTTTTGATTGATAAATGAAATGAGAATTTTGATCGCTAGATTCTATGCATGTAATTATGTTTGTTGTGTAAAAATTTCATTTATTATAATTTATAAAATATTTATTTTTTAAAAGATAAATGAAGGTAGTTCTGAGACTTGCCTATGTTGTATATTATTAGTTATTCTTGTAAAAAAAAATAGTGATGAATGCTATCAATTAACGTGTAATAACCGTTTAGAAATGCAAGATGGTAAACCCAGACCATGTGATGTTAATTGTGAATAGGGTGAACCTCATGTGGAATTTTGAACAAAATCAATAAAGCCAAACAGTCGAACATGGGTACCAATCCACAGCGTTATGCGGTATTCCAGGCAGGCTATGCGTCAGAGTACACAGAGAACAGGTATGGTGGGTATGGAAAAATGCTGGCGAATTTGCTCGGGGACCCATTGGAGTTGTGGGACATTTTCCCTGTGATTGACGGCAAATTCCCAGGCCAGGAGGAGCTGGACAAGTATGATGGATTTGTCATAACTGGTAGCAGTGCTGATGCTCATGCAGATGATGAATGGATCCTCAGGCTTTGTGATGTCCTCAGGTACTTGCATGAGAGGAAGAAGAAGATACTGGGAATATGTTTTGGCCATCAGGTATGCTATGAATGCCTATCTTTCTTGAATTTGACTTTTTATGGTCTCCTTGCTTTGTTGAACAGAATCGAGTTTGGGAGGAAGAAAATTCTGATGTTTGTTATATTGTAATGGGAAGTGGTGTCTGGTTTGATTTTCAAGAATTTCTTTCCAACGTACTTAAACGCACTGCTGCACACAGCATCCAAATGTACAAGTCTAAAGCACAACAATAGCATCATTGTAGGGAGCATGCTTATCAGTACAGAAGACAGTAAAGCAGATTAATTTTTAATGTCCACAAAGTTATAAGGCATATGAACAATCTTCGTGGAGGATGATGTTTATCCCCTTACAAAGTATAGTGTGCAATCTTACTCGGTTAGATTTGAACCTTAAAACCTCTTATCTGAGTTTCAAAATCTTCACCGCAACATAATCATTAAACTTAAAGAAACTAGGTCAAAGACCACATGTGCTGGACTTGTGTCCATATGAATGCACAAGAAGAGGTATTAAAATGGAATGAAATTCCAACATAGCATCAGTTGTGTCATAGATTGTCATATAAGTTCATTCCCCATCTCAGGATGCTATGGTAGGAACACCCACATAGTTGTATGCACAGATTGTCATATAAGTTCATTTTCCATCTCAGGATGCTATGGTAGGAACACCCACATAGTGAAAGGAAACTTTTAGCGTCATAAAACGAAGCAAGCAATCCTCTTATGCATGTAACGAAACTTGATGGCTGTGGACAATCAGCTTTATGTGGCTGCGGGAATGTGGGCTGCAATACATGTACATTGGTAATTTAATGCTTAGGCGAATATCATGGTGCACAGTTTGACCAGCTCAAATTGTAGTGGGACTTGCAGGACTTATGCACACCATAATGCATACCTAAGTACTGTATATGTCAGTTATAAGAGGGACATTTGCTGGACCTCAAATATATTTCAGAAGCACCATATATGGCATTTATAAGTGAGTAATTGTCTTAATTTCAGGCTAGTGTTCTGGGCTTGTAATATGATCAATCCACTACATGATCTCGTTATATACAAATATTCAGCAGAAACGTGATCTATGATGGTGGGATAATTAGTTTGTGACCTCTGCGTATTCCCTTCCTATTATTCAGAATAATAGGTTAAATAGTTAAATTCAAATGCTCTTTGCCTATATTTTACCACTACGGGTCAGAAACTTGAAAATATCCTTTGGGTCAAAAGTTTGAAAGTAATTTTTGTATATCAAACTTTACATTTTTTCGTTGTGTAAGGCTGGACGTCAACTATACTTCAGAGTGGTATGAGGCCGTTAAAATGGATAGAAACAAATTCTTGATTAATTTGTGAAAGTTATGGGGCCTTCAGGAAGAAGTTAAGAACAAAATTCAGACAACACAGCTAGACACAAACTTCAGTTGCAAAATGGGTCTTAAAACAAATAACCATATGAATTCATATTAAATTTCCAGATAATGATCAAGACAGCAAGTATTTGTAACTGGATTCCAAAGCTGTACCTACTGGTTAAAGATAATGCAAAGGAGTTGGTAAATAAGAAAAGTGTTTATTAGATCCTTGAATGACCTTTGAACAATTGACTTATTGCTGTTCAACCTCCCATTTGGATAGGATAGGATGAAGATCGAAATGGTTGCTTTTCTTAAAGTTCTCGTGGAAAAATGTTCAACTAAGGCACAATCCAAATTAACATGAAAAGTAGGAAATCTTGTGGACATATAATAAGGACATGGGATATTGCAGTATGTGTAATGAAAAATTCCAGCTTGCATAGGGTCCTGTTTTAAGCTGGGGCAATCCTTCTTAGAGTGACGATTTTCACATTCAGACCATTTCTTCTCTTTCTTTTTCCTTTAAAAGTATGATCTCAAGAATTGTAATAATTTTAAAGTATCTCCAAGAATAGGAGAAGTGGGCTTCTTACACTCACGGAAAGGACATTTCTTCTTTAGTATTTCAAGCTTAAAGGGTAACATACCTACTTTCACTGATGAGTCTGGTTAAACTGCAACCGCAACACCTTAAATGCAAGGCTTGAGGCCAAACATATATTTATGATAATATTCTTTAGGAACGTTGGTAACACACAGATGTTTGCAAATACACAGATGTTTACGACACCAAAATTCATTAAGCAATACTCCTAATTAGTTATCAATGCATGTCTTATCAAGTCTTATTTCTTATTGTCTACCATCTATAACAAGATGACGAGCAATAGTGTCTGAAATTGTCATTTCTTGTTTGGTTCGACTCTTTGATTGTTACCCTTATTGATCATTGACCATGTCAGTGCAATGTGAAGAAGGAAGGTGTTCATATTTTGGTAGATCCCTATTTTGGCAAGGGAGAGAATCGCTTTCACAAATATTGGCATATATACTGCTACTTACTGTCTAGGAGTGCGATTGGTACTGCAATTCGTTTTTGCTAGATGGGACCACCAGAATAATCTCTTAACTAATGTGGTGGGGCACAATTCATGGAGCATTTTGGGTATGGTACTCATGCCAAGTTTAGTTGTTTTTGGAAGGGTAGATTGGGATTGGCAGTTGTAAGGAATACTAGTGTAATCATGGCCACTGTCCAACTTAATTGTATGGAGTTTCACCTTCTTTTTCCTGTGGTTTCTAACTTCAATATGAAGTTGCAACATCTCATTATTGTTTCCAAATGAGATATAACTAAAAAAAACAGGTAATTGCACTCTGATCAGGGGAAAAGATACGGTAATACTATGGCATCGGTTGGGATTCTCCTTATCAATGTACTCTTCTTCCAGTCCATGCAATGCTTGCTTTGTCTACCTCATTTGAGTCTCAATAACTGCAAACTGCCACTGCCAGGCTCAGTGATGTAAATTCACTGCAGGAGACCAACAATGGACTCCAAGGGTAAAATTGCAAGATAAGACATCATACAAAATACACCAGTAAAAGAAACCTGCAAATGCTTCCTTTCATTAACTGAATTCACATCCCTCTTACAATAGAGTCTCCCACTTCTTATACTCCCAAAAAGAAAAACCCTAGCCTACGCTACCCCCTTACTATTTTTAGTAACTTTCTATTTTTAGCAACTCACTTGCTATTTTTAGTAACAAAAAAAAAAAGCTCGGATGGCATCCAAAATGGAATCATGCACCCGTTAGTCAATAATACCCACTACCCCAAGATAGCAACCCCACCCTAGTTCTACAATAATAGTTATGATAACTTTTCAGTTGCAAAAAACTGAAAATTACATTAAAAGCTAATTTTGGGCCTCCTAAAGGCATTTTTGCGCGCAAGAACATATGGGCTACTTTTCTTAGGTTCTCCATGCAATTCTGCATGTTCTGAAAAAAGAACGGGGCAAAACGGACACTCGGAGCAAAAGTTATGGCCCTAGCAAGGTGCATCACTCAGTGCGAATGATAACCCTGAAGTATGTGCAACCAAACTCCCATGCAATATGTTTTGACATCTGCCAAGATGGGTGACAAAAGGAGGATTGTTTTTTGACCTTCACTAGACAAGCTTCTCTTATTGCAATTTTTTTGGTCACTCTATAGACAAGTTGCACGAAACTTGGAAATGGGTAAAGTTTCTAAAATGGAAATGCCTTAGGAAACATGTGTTATCAAACCCTTGGGAAACGTGGAAACAACAAAGGAAAACCCAAATTAATATATATATTTAAAAAAAAAATTGTAGAGAAAATTGAATTAAAGATATCACAAATAGATGAAAAACACATTCAATTATTAAGTCTCATATCGAGTGCAATGGTTAATGAAAAAGCTCAGCCTTTATAGATGAAGGTATACATGTCCAAAACTAAACTTCAGAGGATACACTATAAACTTTGTTCTTAATCATCAAAGTCATCAAAATCAGTACCAATACTGAAAGAAGATATGACTCATGTGCTTCAACAACAGATGTATTAGAAGGGCTTTCATCATCCTTAAGATTAGCTGCAGCTATGGAAATATCTAAGCCAGGACTTTTAAGATCCACATCCCAATCTTTTGTTTTCCTCATGTATTGTTCTTTTTTGTAAGATAAAAAACAAAGATTAGAAAGAAGAGAGACTAGATCCTCTACTTTTTCTTTTTAGTTTTGCTTCACCAAGTGAGTGAACCCATATGTGCTTCAATTCCTCTTTGTTGCCAAAGAGCTTGCCACTTGTTCTAGATTCTCTAGCTTCATTGATCCCAACCTATAATTATTTTCACTTTATCATTAATTTTGATCCACTAGTTTGCTTCAATATCTTTCACATGGATCTTGCCTCTTTGTATGGTTGTTTTTGTGCACTTTCAGCAATTTTTTTTATGGGAGCACTTCATTGGAGTAGCTTTGTCTTTCAACTTTGCTTTACTTCGCATCAGTGATTGTTCCTTCTTTGCTAGTGGAGTGAAGGAAGTAGTTCTTCAGAGGGTTACTATGGAATTTCTTGTTTCTTCTCCAAAGTTAAGCTTAAGGGGAGATGTTGGTGTACTTGAATTCTCCTATGGCGAGAAAGTATCATTTGACTTCTAATGCAAATCATATATGATTTTAGTGCAACTCACATTTTGGAGTTTTGTACAACCTCTTTATCCAAAGGTTAATTTATTGTCAGATTTGGTTTTAACCAAATCTTTATTGTGGCTAAAAATCTAAGCAAGCAGTTACGCATAACTTGGAGCAAACCTTCTCGGTATTTTCGATAAAAAAAAAACATGGAGATCCATAACTTGATGTACTCCTGAAATCCATTGCAATATCTCAATTGGAGATGCCTATGCATCAATGTTTTTATCTTTTGTATACTTGCAAAATTTCATTTGTTGACATGATTATGGGCTAGTTTCTTAGGTGATAAGATCATGTGACTTATGGAGAAATATTGCATAATCTGACAGTAGGTACATGAGCATACTATATGGAAATTGTATCTATTGTTTGTTTTCATTGAGAAATAAGTGCAGGATTTTTTTTTCATCTTGATGTAGGCACTTTTGATATTGATTAAGCATGTTTCTGTTTGAAGCTTAATCCTATATGCAGTGATTTTGTCACAGATTCAAAGATGATCTACATACAGCAAAACTGTTGTTTAAATTAAAATTAATAAGATACATGGAGAAATTTACATAGAATGTGAAGGATTGAAAAATGCATTGTTTATTAATCCATTCTTGCTAGGATGGACATGGATACTTATATTCCCTGACAATTATGATTTTTGAACAGGTTCTGAGCCGTGCCTTAGGTGGGAAAACTGGAAGAGCTTCAGTAGGATGGGAGCTTGGGTTGAAGGAGATTCATCTCAATACTGATCTAATATGGAAATTCTATGGTCTTCAGCTTCCCTCAGTCGTGAAAGCTATTGAGTCACATCAAGATCAGGTTTTTTTACACCCTTCACCACTTTAATCATCTCTTCTGTAACGTGATGGTGAGCAGAAATTCAAAAATTTTGAAATCTGAAATTGATCCTACATATATCATGAACCTAGAAATATTGAAGTCCTTCTGCCTTGGAGAATCTTCAACTTGTGAAATAAACTAAATGCTCCAACTAATTATAACTATCTTCTGCCAATGTGCAGCCACCTGCGTATTTTGAAATCTGAATTTGAATATGAAATTCTTTCAATCGAGGTATACAATTATGGGAGTAGTTACTGATCTGACTTCCGTTTGTGGAATAACCTCTGTAATTCCTCCTCCAACTCAAATGTCAAAACCCTTCCTTAGTGGCATGGCCAATGGATGGATGAAGGCTATAAATTCTTTTGAACCTCCAATACCATCCAAATGGTCTAGGAAAGACTCAAACCACCAGTGCCACGATGGTTTGTCATATTCTTTATATTATCCAAGTGTTGTCTAGTCCCATCTTAGTCGAACTATGCACATAACTCATCTGAATACTTTTCCATATCGCATTTGTAAAGCAACTGTTAATTCGATTCGGTGTCAGTTTTGCTGCTGTATACAACTTCATAAGCCCAATGAGTGAAGTAAATGCCCCATTTGTGATGTCAACAAGAGAACTAATATGCCCAGTGAGCAAACTTGGGAAGCAATACATATGCGAAAACACTGTTTGAAGTAGAAAAATCCTACTGTGAACTTAGTCCAGTTACAAGATAGCAGGGTAATAACTTAAGAAATGGGCAGCATGGAATGAAGGTACTCCATGTTTGACCAGTTGTTTATAGAATCAAAATTTGGAATCATTACCTTAAACTGCTAGCAGTTGTTTATAGAATCAAAATTTGGAATCATTACCTTAAACTAATAAGTATATGCGAACTGCAAACCGTTAATTTCTCCAAAAGGAGAAGCTTACATGAGATGGTATAGATATTCTAAAATCTTCAATGAACATGGATCAAAACTAGTGTATAATCTAGGAAAAGACAATGTGGTCTTAGACAACCTATTCAAGATCCATCCAATATTGGTAATAAAAGGGAACTTGTAAAAAATATGAAGGAACAAGCAAACGATGAAGAACATCCACACATTTTCAGATACCCTAAAGAAAAGTACTCCATATGAGGATATGAATTGATTAGAAGATCCTTTATCATAAGAAAGTTAAAGTAGCACCAAATAATGACCTAGTCAAATATAAAATCTTTTATGAATTCCACAAAAGTCTGCTTGCAATCTATATGGGAAGAAATATGACTTATGCATGGCCTAAAAAGTATGTGTATTGGAAAAATACAAAAATATACGTAGACAGGTACATAACATGATGTATATATGTGTTAATTTAATGAATTTAAGATAATACCTTTTGAGAATGCTAATGCCTCTGCCAGTACCAGACATAAGTGTCATCCATGTATGAATCCCTATCAAAACAAAAACTGTAGACTAAATCAAGTTATCGTTGATGGAGGAACGAATGTCAACGTGATGCTGGAGAAAACATGGCGAAGTATTGGCCAACCATGTAAGGAACCTACTTGAAATAAAGCTCACACACAAAATATTGAAAGATAACTGAAATACATGCAATAAAAGAATAATACTATGCAAAAAGTAATTGCAGAATTGAAACAATCTCACAAATAACTCAGAATCGCAAGCCTCTTCGAGGGGGCAACCTCTTTCAATATTTCATTAACTTGCAAAAAGATACCTTCGTACATGGCTTCATAGCTTTTAAAGAAAGACTACATGCAACCCTAACCCTAAGCTCAAGAGTTGGCTTACATGCAAAATGCCACTCAAGCTAGAATCTTCTACCAAACGTCGGTTACAATCTTGATAACGGTTACATCAAATGGCCCTACTTGGATAGGAGCCTAAATTGCCACATACATTACAAAGTATTGTAAAATAACATTATAGATGGGAGCCCCCCACGTTGGAAGTGGGTCATTACATAATAATGAGAATTACAAAATAACGTTAGGATGGGATCCTAACATGTCCTTCCCCTTCAAAAAGCTTTGTCCTCAAAGCTGAAGGTGAGGAAACTGGTGTTGGAGTTGATGGAGAGACTCCCATGTAGAATCTTCTGGCTGGAGTCCACGCCACTGAACAAGGACTTCAGTAATGGTGCGATTGCGTAGAGTGCGAGTCCGACGGTCCAACAATTGTTCGGGTTCTAGCAAGATAGAACCGTCTTCATCTAACTCCGAAAGTGCATATTGAACCTGTACCTGATTGCCACCACCTTTTTGAGAGAGGAAACATGAAAAATTGGATGGAGCTTGGATGTAGGTGGAAGGGACAATTTGTAAGCGATGGCACCAATCCGCTGTAACACCTGGTAGGGCCCATAGTATTTTGCGACAAAATTCTGGCATCTGTGAAGCTGGAGGGACAACTGTTTGTACGACTGCAAGCGAAGGAAAACCATATCACCCACATTAAAAATGCGCTCGAAACGATGTTGGTCAGCCTGTTGGCGCATCCGGTTTTGGGCCGCATCCAAATTCATCTTGAGATGACGGAGGATATCAGCATGCTGATTGAGAGTATTGTCAACTGCATGGACCTTGGAGCTACCTGGAATGTAAGAGGAAGGCATGGGTGGAGGGCGCCCATAAACTGCCTCAAAAGGGGTGACCTTGGTTGTTGTGTGATAGGAAGTGTTATACCACCACTCGGCCAAACGAAGCCATTTCACCCAGTGCGTCGGATGATCTGAGGTAAAGCAACGAAGGTAGGTTTCCAAACATTTGTTGAAAATCTCCGTCTGTCCATCCATTTGCGGATGATAAGCTGAACTCATTTTGAGCTGAGTTCCCTACAACTTAAAAAATTCTTGCCAGAAGTGACTAGTAAAGGTTGGGTCACGATTAGACACAATGGAAGAGGGTAGACCATGAAGACGAAAGATAGAATCAAGGAAAATTTGGGCAATGGTGGATGTTGTGTAAGGATGGGATAGGGAACAAAAGTGAGCATATTTTGAAAGACGATCCACTACCATGAAGATAACAGATTTGCCTCTAGACTTAGGTAATCCTTCAATAAAATCCATAGAAATATTCGTTCAAACCTGGTCAGGAATGGGCAAGGGTTGAAGAGTGCGTGGAGAACGCACCGTTTCACCTTTCATCCGTTGACAAGTATCACAAGCTGCCACAAAATCCTAAATGTCCTTTTTCAAACCCTTCCAAAAAAAAGTGCGCTTAAGCTGTTCATATGTTTTGAAAAATCCTGAATGGCCAACAGATTGGGTAGCATGCAGTTTTGTCATGAGTAGTTCCCGTAGCTGGGACTTGTGGGGAACAACAAGGCATTGGTGGTAACGGAAATCCTGGCCATCCCAAGTGTAGCCTGGACATGAAGTAGGCTTAGTGTGTAGGGAAGCAACCAAAGTCTGCAATTCAGAATCTTGATGTACCTCATGGCGTAAGGAATCAATCCATTGGGGTACTGGCAATGAAATGGCACACAACATACTGAGAGCCTCAAATTGGCGAGAGAGAGCATCGACCACAACATTCTCTTTGCCCTTCTTATAGGTGATATCATAATCATAGCCCATGAGTTTAGAGACTCATTTTTGTTGTTCATGGGTGGCAACCCGTTGCTCCAAAAAGTATTTGAGACTCTGATGGTCTGTTTTAATGGAGAAATGATGCCCAATGAGATACGGTCGCCAATGGGTTACTGCATGCAAAATTGCCATCATCTCCTTGGCATAAATGGATTTTCCCAAATTACGACTGGAGAGAGCTTTACTAGTGAAGGCCAAGGGTCTCCCTTCTTGCATCAATACTACATCAATACCACGACCTGAAGCATCGCTTTCAATGAAAAACGGTTTGGAGAAATTTGGCATGGCCAAAACAGGCGTAGTGGTCATATCATGCTTCAAATCTAGGAAAGCCTGTTCAACGGGTCCTGTCCAAATAAAAGAGTCCTTTAACATGGAAGTGAGGCGAGCTGCAATTTTACCATAGTTACGAACAAATTTACGGTAATAACCTGTAAGCCCTAAAAATCCCCTAAGACCTTTAAGAGTGTGAGGTTTCGGCCATTCCTGAACCGCTTGGATCTTCTTGGGGTCAAATTTGATGCCCTCCTTAGTGACAATTTTTCCCAAATATTCCACTTAGCATAGAGTTGATGTTGTGCTAACAGATGGAGAGTTTGATTCACATGAATAAGATGCTCTTCCCATGAGTGACTATACACCAGAATGTCATCAAAGAAAACTAGGATGAACTTTCGAAGGAATGGACGAAAAATGTTGTTCATGAGGCTTTGGAAAGTGGAAGGGGCGTTAGTCAAGCCGAATGGCATTACCAAAAACTCATAGTGACCTTCATGAGTACGAAAAGTAGTCTTGGGAATATCGTCATCCTTGAGCCGGATTTGATGGTACCTTGAGCGAAGGTCAAGTTTGGAAAAATACATAGTCCCATGAAGTTCATTCAGTAATTTATCCACCACCGGAATAGGAAACTTATCCTTGATGGTGAGTTTTTTGAGCTCTCGGTAATCGATACACAACCGCCAGGACCCATCTTAAATGCACACCAATAACACTGGAGAAGAGTAAAGACTGTTGCTTGGTCGAATGACATTGACTTTTAACAATTCCTGTACTAACTTCTCGACTTCTGACTTAAGAGCATGAGGATACCAATACGGTCTAATGTTGGGTGGTGCATTGGCAGGTAACAAGGGAATAACATGGTCATGAGAACGGCGAGGCGGTAATTTTGTTGGCTCAATGAAAACAGAGTTGTGCTTGGTCAAAATAAGTTGCAAATCTTCAGGAACAGAATCCTCCTCTGAAGGATGAGGTTGGATTGCAAAAATCTGAGCTATGACACACCGAGATGATTTTTTAACAACTTCTCCATCCGACTAGAACTGATAATCTGTGAAGACCCTGCTTTTAATCCATGGAGAGTGTAGGACTGTCCATTCTGTGAAAATCACATCCAAAGCTCGACAAACCGCCATTAGATGACTCCCAATGTGCTCAACCATTGAGCTCCCAACATGATATCACATCCCCCTAGTTGAAGTGCAAACATATCCTGTTTGAGCTCATAATCCCCAATCTTGACCTTAACATTACGACATTTACCTTTGCAAGGTAAGGTCCTGCCATTTGCTACCATAACCTCATAGGAATTACACGTATGTACGTAACAATTTACTTGCTTGGCAATGCGGGGATCAATAAAATTGTGTCTATTGCCAAAATCAATCAAGATGGTAAGACGTAGGCCCTTGAAATACCCCACAACTTTCATGGTTTGGGGAGTAGTAATGCCAGCAAGAGCATGAATAGAAATTTCAGCCTGTGGTTCATCCTGGTTTCCTTCCTCCAATTTGGGTGGTTTTTGTTGGCCACAAATCTGCCACAGGAAAGGATTTTGCAATGTATACGTGCCCTAGACCTGGGCCAACATTGAAAGGCCGAGGGGAAGAGATGCCCTCCGTGCCAATCTCCGGAGAAGGCCGACTCCTTTACTAAACTACTAGGGTTTTAAGCTAAGAGTGCATGAAAGAAATAAAAGGGAGTAAGGGAAGAAATGTAAATGATTCAGTGGGAAAGAACCAATTAGCACGATTACTACCTAATACCCTGAAATAGCAGCAATATATATAAAGAACAAAATTTAAATGAACACCGCACAAACTTCTTTATGTATCCTCTGGAAGAGTTCCAGGACCCAATTATCTTCCTATGCCTAAATCCAGATTGCAGAATTACAATACCTAAGAAAATTGATGAACATTACAGAAACCATTAACCACAGGCAGCATAAAAAGAATATCGCGCGGTATTTTCTCCCCTGTGTATCCTTGAGGAGAATTGCAAGACCCAATCCCCAATCGCACACCTAAACTCAGGATACAAAATTACTGTATGCAAATGAAGAAATAGGATGACAAAAATTATCACAGAAGGCAACATACAAAAGAGAAATAGAGCTCCAAAGTCTTTAATATCTATTGCAGAAAATCAAATTACAGCAGCATTCTAGCAAAAGTTCTCCCCATTTTTCATTACAATTCGTGGGTTTTTATAGAGGACCCGACCCTCTGAGCTATTAATGCACTTAATCTGGAGGTACACTCTTGGGAACCTGGAAAATCTGCTTCTGCTCCTGCCACTGAGTTTTCACATCCTTTTCCACATTTACCTATTACGGCCGCATTAGCTAGGGAAACCTGCATTTATGGGTCGTTTGACTTGTCCTGGATTTTCTCGGGTGTGGGGCTCGAGTGGGTCTTTGAGTCCCTCTGGCTCTCCTCCGTGACTGATATTTATTTTCTTGTTGCTACAAATGGGTACCGGGTCTTTCGGGCTAGTAAAGGTGCATTTATGAAATACTCGATTGCCTTGTAAAAATGCCCAGCCTAGGAGTGTGTGCCTTTGAGAAAAGCGCCCTCGAAGGAGCTTCACCAAACTCACATTCGGAGCTTCGCTTCGCAACGGATGTGGGCTGAAGTGGGAATGATCACATTTCAAAACGTGGCTCCTAACTGTTTATTACTTCGCCAGAAAAACAAGTTGGATGCCGCTTCGCAGGGGTTTTTTTCCGAAGCGGCAGATAATTGCAAATGGGCCACAAAATGCTTCGCTGCGAACCTCCTTCAAGACAGTCATTCGGGAGTTTTTTTCCCGAAGCGCATTCTTGCCTTAGAATATTGCTTTGACTTTTCAAGGGCAACTAATGCTTCGAATGAGGGATCTTGGCACAGAAGTTGGCCGAAGTGGACGCTTCGTAGCGGCCTAAGGCGAAGTAGATTATGCTTGGAAAAATGGTTCACCAGGAGAGGGGTCCGAAGCGGATGCTTCGCTTAAATTTTAGCGAAGCACTCTCTCAACACTTAGAAATTTTTGTATTTTCCGCTTCGCAAGGTTTTCACCCGAAGCGATTGTTTAGGCTGCTTCGCTAGCGAAGCTTCTTCCATGCCTTAGCAAATCTTGGGCTAAGATCTGAGCTCTCTTGTTTTCTTTTCTTGGCGAAGCTATCTTTCTTTTTCTTGCGAAGCTCCTAAACCTAGTTTGCTTTGTGGCGAAGCTCTTACACATACAGTTTTATGTACAAGGGGATAAAAATGAAAGCCAAAATTGCTGCAATACTTAAAAATGTTCAAAAGCAAGGCAACAAATTCATGAAAACTTAGAAAATACTTTACAAAATTTTGATTTCCATTACCCCTCCAAGCAATGTGACAAAATTGTCAACAGTTCCTCTACTGATTCAGTATCATCATCACTATGGTCGCTGGTGTCGAGCTGATCAACATCGATGAGGAACAACTTCGTTTGGGTGCACCTATGTTCGTGATAAAAAATTTCATCACAATTGTAGCACAACCCTTGGGAGCGTCGCACATCCATTTCGGCAGTGGTTAAACGTTTGGGTGTAGCAGTGGGTGCAACAAATTTTTGTTCATTGTGATTATGGAATCTAGGAGGAAAAGAGGGTTTAGCTTGTGGAAATTTAGATATTCTCCTCTAAGCTGAAAATTTGGACTCGCCCAAACGAGCCAATTGGATAGCTTGCATCATGGATTGTGGTTTAAACATTGTGACCTCGGATTGGAGATCTTCCCTCAACCCACTAACAAAACAACTCATAAAGAACCCTTCATTCAATCCTGTAGTTTTGTTGGCCAATATCTCAAATTGTATTTGGTAATCTCGAACTGTCGAAGTTTGTTTCAACTTTGTCAACTGTCCTGTAAAATCATCATACTCACTAGAGCCAAAGCGAGTGAGTAATTGAGACTCAAAGTCTGCCCAAGAAGGATTAGGGAGAGTTTTTTGTAACCATTGGTACCACTGTCAGGGTTTCGATTCCAAATTGAAAGAAGCCATTTGAACTCGGTGATAAATGGGGACATCGTGGAGTCTAAAGAATTGAGAAACACGACATAACCAACCATCCACATCCTTCCCATTGAACTTAGGAAAGTCTAGTTTTGGCATCTTGAAGGTAGTATCACGATCAAAGTGAAGGTGAGAGTCATCTATTCCCTTTCTTTGACCTCGGTCGAAATGTGAGTTTTTAGTACGATACTCAGACTTGCTTGGAACACCTTGTATTTTAGACTCAACCTCTGCTAGTTGTTCTTCTAGGCGAATTATGGAGGTATCTTGTTCAATTCTGAAAGTTTGAAATTCTGTTAACAAGTGTTCACTTGTTTTTTGCAAGCTAGTAACAACACTTAGTAGGGTATCCAACGCTGAAGCAGTGTTTTGCTCTACCTCTTTTTGATCTCCCCAAGTGCCATTTGCCATTTGAGATAGCCTTGAACTTTTTTACTGAATTACTAAAAATAACAGTGTGATTTCTGGAGTTACTATTTTTAGTAAGGGGTCCAAAAAGTGCTTGGATGTTATTTATCAAGATGATCAGCTTGAAAATATGGTCACAATGAACTATATGCCACAACACGGATTTTTGGGCACCCCAGACTCAGATTTTGTATTTGGAGAATATTTGGCCAAAAAGGGCTAGTGGAAAATTAATAAATTTGAGGAATTTTGAAAAAAAAAGGGAGTTAGGACTCAAAAATTCTGTGAGAGGTGCAGAAGGGGCTAACTAAGACAACAAAACAAATTTGAGGAATTTTGGAGTTGTCTAGGGCCTGTTATGACTTTTTTTAGTGCTATTTTTCCCTATTTTTGGTTTAAGAATTACTCAAAATAGAGTAATGATAAAACCAATATAACTTCTTTGTTATAGCTCCGATTTGCACGATTTTTTATTTTTTGGGTGCAGAATCAAAAAGTAGCAAAATACTCTCTTATTTTTTTATTTTTTTTACGAGTCTACTTGTGTAGTCGGTTTTTTGATTTGGAGCTATAGTTCACAAGTTGGGTACTGGATCAACTGTCTCTGATCTATGGGTTCTGTCACTGATCACCTTATCACTGTCTTGTCACTTGTACTGCAGTTACTAACATTGACGGTTCTGTTTCTGACCCTGACCACCTGTATTTTCTGACTGTTACTGTTGCTGACCCGACTGTTACTGTCACTGACCTGAATGTTACTGTCACTGACCTAACTGGTACTGTCACTGACCCGACTGTTACTACCACTGATCCGAATGATGTTGGAACATTTTATACTATTAGAGACACTTGCAGACTCTGTCCTAACTGCTAGTGCATGCAAAGTGCGTTCTTCTATGATAGGGAAGTCCTCCGTATGCTCACTTTTTGGGATTGTGAATGTAGGTTCAGCAGAACAGGGAGATGTGTATTTTTGCAGGTTGAAGTGTTTAACAGAACCAGGGTATGCTAGGTAGAGGAGTATATAACACCCATAAGCCCTCTGTTATACCGTAGTGACGAACAATAGTGATTGGACAAATATTTCAGGCCACTACTCAAGGAGGATTCCACACATACCCTTGAGCACACTATCTGCCTCTCTAACAACACGGGAGGGTAATCGTCCAGGATGTTGTGTCCCGTGGACTATGGATGATACAAGGTCGAAAAGCTTCCTACTAGATAAAATTTTGTTCAACCTAAAATGGTCTCCCGATACACCCGAAGATGCATGGGAGCTCGATTCTGTGCGCGAGTACTGTTTGAGGCCTGGGTATTGGAGCCTGATCGCCCCACTTCACTAGACGCTTTATGGTCTATCTAGCTTAACGAATAACGATAGCTCCTTCGCGATATTTTAAAACCCCCGACACAGGATTTGGCCTACTCAACTACAGAAAAAAATAGACTGTATTTTTTTTGGGTTTTTTGCATATATATATATATATATATATATATATATATATATATATATATATATATATATATATATATATATATATATATTGGATTTTTGAATAAAGGAAAACATAATGAAAAACACAGGAAAATTATACCTAACAAGTGAAAATGGCTGAGCAAGAATTGTCACAGATGTAACAGAACTCGGCCCTGAAAAGCGCTCTTATACCACTTATAAGGAACCGACTATTGAAATAAGGGTCACACATACAAAATACTGAAAGATAACTGAAATACATGCAATAACAGAATAATACTATGCAGAAAGTAATTGCAGAATTGAAACAATCTCACAAATAAATTATAATCGTAGGCCTCTTCCAGGGGGCAACCTCCTTCAATATTTCATTAACTTGCAAAAATATGCCTTCGTACATGGCTTCATAGCTTTTAAATAAATACTACATGCAACCCTAACCCTAAGCTCAAGAGTTGGCTTACATGCAAAATGCCACTCGAGCTAGAATCTTCTACCAAACGTCGATTACAATCTTGATAACGGTTACATAAAATGGCCCCACTTGGCTAGGAGCCTAACTTGCCACATACATTACAAAATATTGTAAAATAACATTATAGATGGGATCCCCCACGTTGGAAGTGGGTCATTACATAATAATGAGAATTACAAAATAACGTTAGGATGGGATCCTAACTAACGAGCACTACGATCTCCAAATTTCAAGTTATATGGAGCTGACCAATATGGTATCGAAACAAGAGTATTGATGAGCCAAAAAGTGTGCATAGCAGAACAAGATTTCACTTTGGATTTCGTGGTGATTGCTATGCAGAAACCTGCATATGATGCATTACTTGGACGAGGGTGGTTAAGAACAGCAAAGGTAAACCACAATTGGGAGAAGGAACATCTTACCTTCAAGAAAGACCAACACAGGTATTTGATTAATCTAAAGACCCAAGCAGTAAGCCAAGATATTGCAACTTCAGACGAATCGGAAAATTCATCGGATGGAGAAACAAATATGAACCATACGAAGGAGTATTGCAATTAGAAGAATGCATTGAGGATGAGAATGACGAGGATAAAGGCTTACTCCATTGGCAGATGGAAGATTACGAAGTGTTCTCTCCACAATGTTTATGCATCAATGCAGGAGACGAGGTCCAAGAGGATGAAAAGGAGCCCGAGGAAGGAGAAGGCAACAAAAATAAATCAATAGTAGAAAAGGACAAAGAATGGGAAAAGTGGACATTCCCCAAAAATTTTACGGAATATACGATGGGGGATGCAGTAATTGAAGAGAAGCCAACCCATCCTATTGATATCCTGAAAGCAGTAGAAGAACCTGATTCCATTAGGTATGGACCTAGAATGATTCAGGTTAATTTGGGAGAAGAAGGTGAAGAGAAGATTATTAAATGCAGGGATGACTGGGATCCTTTAAAGAAAACAACAACATTCAATTTTTTTGCAGAATATAAGAATGTCTTTGCTTGCACATACAAGGATCTGAAGGGAGTACCACCAGAGTTGTGTGTACATAAGATTACTTTGATTGAAGGCACACAACCAATAAGGAGGCGACCATATAGGATGAATCCAAAATACACAGCTCTGGTGAATGCCGAAATCGAGAAGATGCTAGATGCAAGCATAATATTCAAAGTTACTACGAGTGAATGGGTGTCACCAATTGTGATTACCTTGAAGAGAGAAGCGAATAAAATCTGCATTTGTGTGGACTTCCAGAGCCTCAACGCCATAACTATTATTGATCCCTTCCCAATCCCCTTCATGGATTCTATTTTGGAGGAAGTAGCCGATCACAAGATCTATTCATTTTTGGACAGATTCTCAGGGTATATCAGATAAGTATTGCGGAGGAAGATAAGTTGAAGACCACTTTTATAGTGGAAAATGTAATATACGCTTATAATCGCATTCCATTTGGATTGTTTAATGCACCAACTACTTTCCAAAGAATAATTTTATACATATTTGATAAAATGTCCATAGGTAACTTCAAAACCTCTTTAGACGATTGGTCACTATATTGTAAGATGCAGGAGCATTTGAAGTCACTAGAAGAATGTATGAGCTTGTGCAGGAAAGCTTGGATATCATTAAATTAAGGCAAATTCATATTGATGGTGCCATATAGGAAGTTGTTAGGGCATATTATATGCCAGGAAGGTTTGAAGCTTGACCCAGACAAGATACGAGTGATACTGCTAATGGAAGAGCTGCATGATGTGAGCTTGGTAAAAACCTTCTTAGGAATAGTTGGTTATTATAGAAGGTTTATCAGAAACTATGCACAAACCTCCCATCCGCTAGACACTCTTATGCGCAAAGGTGTTCCTTTCAAGTGGGCAGAGGAACACCAGGAGGACTTCGAGGACTTGAAGGTGCATTTGGTGAAGGCACCTATCCTAGTTTATTCGAACTAGGAAATAGAATACCATGTTCACGTGGATGCCTCAAACTTTGCAATTGGCTGTGCTTTGGCTCAAAAAGGATAGTTTGGATTAGACCAACCCATATATTTTGCAAGTCAGTTATTGTCTAGAGCAGAGAAGAATTATAGTACAACAGAACAAGAAGCATTGGGAATTGTGTATGCAGTACAGAAGTACATGCACTATTTATTGGTTAACCCATTTTTTTTTTATGTAGTTCAGTAGGCACTGTTGTACCTGATCAATAAACCAACGATTTATGGATGAGTAAGTAGATGGCTCATCACTTTGTAGGAATTCGTGTTTCGAGTGATAGTAAGACCAGGGAAGAAACACGTGATAGCGGATTAGTTATCGAGGATTCGCTCGGGAGAACCTTCAGAAGGAGGAATACAGGATGAATTCCCTGATGCACAACTATTTATGATAAGTGCAATACCAACATGGTATAATCATATTGGGGAATATTTATCAATAGGAGAGCTGCCAAAGGAGATGATGACAACTGATCAAAGGAAATTCATTACGAAATTGACACCTTTTACACTGATTGCAGGTTTGCTATACAAAATGGGGGAGGACAACATTTTCGAACGATGTGTAATGGAGGACAAAGTACAACAAACATTGAAGGAGGCACACGACATAAGTGTCATCCATTACACATCAGAAATGAAGCAGAAGAATGACTTCAAACCCTCAGAAATGTCACATTGCAAGAACAAGAACCAGAAGTGGAAGAAGAGGAAAATGAGGAATCAAGAGTCCTGCAACAAATGATTTGGGAGATGCATAGGTTGCAGTACAAATATGAAACCTTGAGGATGCACAATGCACAACTGCGAGAACAAGTGGTTCAAGAGTTGGACGAAACCATGCAGCGAATGATACACAGATGCATTCATAGAAGAATTTCAGTCGTTGAGGGATGATACGGTGATTATCTTAGAAATATTTAAAACAAAACAAAAGCCAGACGAAGATGTCAAAAGTTACAATTGAAGATTGAAACAACTAGCTGATAAAATGCAAATGCCATTTGTAGAAGGGATGGTGAAACGCTGGTTTCTAGACGGACTACTACCTAAATATAGGAAGAAAATGAAAGCGGTACCATCCTCCATGTATGAGGAAGCTCTCGAAAAAGCAAAGAACTTTGAGAGCGAAGCTAAACAAACAGCCGTAGGAATTGGAGGACATTCAAGGAATGACGATTCCGACAGTGATACAAAAGACAAAGTCCAAAGCGCCGTACACTCCTTTAGAAGGGAATTTGATAAAATTATAAAAGAAGTTAAAGGAGAAGTGACGAAAGACTGGAAGGATATTTGGTGCTCAAACTGCAAGGTAGAAGGGTATACAAATGTCAACTACCCAAAGAATGCATATTGCAACATAGGAGATATAGCAGGGCATCCGGTGGCTGAGTGTCCGTTCAATTTGAAAGGTATGAGGCATCAAATTATGACAGTTCAACAGGAGGAACAACCAAACACCTCGAGAACTAGGCAAGGCGCAATGAGCGGCGGGTTTAGGAATAATCACTGAGGTGGAAGACAGGGTGGGCAAAGTTGTCTATAGTATGACTCCAAGGGATGACCAATCATCCAATACCAAAATTGTCAAGAATGGGGACGCTTTGCGAAGAATTGCCCCAAAACTCAGAATGCAGGCAATACCAGTGGTAGCAATGCTACCCAAATGTGTAGATGGTGTGGACTAGGAAACCACAAAGAGATAAACTGCCCAAACAAAGCAAGTACGAGTGGTACACAAAATGTCAATTGGATTGACATTGGGGAAGTTAGTACCAAAATGGAAAAAGGAAAAGAAGTCCTAGTGGTAACCAAGGCTCACACTAGGAAAATGGAGCAATATCCGAATCCTGCTAAGGAGAAAGAGCGATGGTAGGAAGCTTAGGAAATGATCAAGATGCAAGTGGACAAAGAAAAGCAGGAAAGGCTAGTTCAAGAGAAAGCCTTGAAGAAGATGGAGATCATGACAGATAAGCAAGCATCAGTTGAACCCTTGGTAACATAGGTACTCAATACGACTTTGGAAGTCAAAGAATAATGAAGCAAAAGAACGACTTTGAACCCTCACAAATGTCGCATTGCAAGAACAAGAACTAGAAGTGGAAGAAGAGGAATCAAGAGTTTGGCAACAAATGATTTGGGAGATGCATAGGTTGCAGGAGAAATACGAAACCTTGAGGCACAATGCGCAACTGCGAGAACAAGTGGTTCAAGAGTTGGACGAAACCATGCAGCGAATGCATGAACGACAAGAAGCACAAAGAGAGGAATGGGCTGAAAGACAGCAGGGGGAGCTAAGAGGGAGCGCGGACGACAATGAGGGAGCTTCTTCAGAAAGTATCTTATTCTTTGTGGCTTCAAAAAATTCACCTGCAACACCATTGACAATTTGCCTAAGACATTCGAGGAGACAAAGGAATAGAGATTGTCAGGACAAGAACTGAAGAGGCAACAAGGAGAGCTAAGAGGAAGCGCAAAAGATAATGAAGAAGTACCCTTGGAAAACAGCCTACTCTCCTTGGACTCTGGGAGCTCATCTTCAGCAACATTGAGGATTATTTTGAATACCAAAGACTCTTCATGTACTACTTCACTGTTGACAAGATGTTCCCAAAGAAAACGGACCATGAGATTGCCAGGACAAGACAGGATAAGCAATCCACATCAAGGTTTTGTTGAAAATACAAAACATAAGATAAGTAGAGAACAAGCAACTACCATTTTGTGTAGGGATGTTAGAGAGGTACTTGAATAGCCAAGGAATGGAGGATGGCTGGAAGAATCAAGTATTGATGAAAATCTTCCTAGGGACCCCAACACACCCTACCCAAGTCCCAATCTGGAATGAAGAAGGCAAAGGGACGAGGTCCGAAGTCGGCAAGCAGGGGTTCGATTCCTCGAAATGGTCCAAGTAATTGAGAACGAGGAACCACGAATACCTCAGGAGGAAGAGGATAGGAGAATGGGGAATTATTCAAGTAGTGAATACGATGCAATTAGAGGACGAACCGAACACTGGGAGATGGCAGGGTATGATGATTCAATCAGAAGACTGACTGAACGTCGGGAGGTGGCAGTATATTGACTTGCTATGATGGAATTATGAAGACAAAGGAGAGAAGTGAGGCGATTGCAAAGAAGGGTTTAGGAAACCTCAAATTGGCCAATGAATACTGCAGGAGAAGGGAATGATTCAAGTACATATTCTTCCTTCTCAGACTAGTATAGGGACGCTTTAGTTCAATGTGCACCACTGAGATGCTTTGAAGAAGCAAGGTGGAGGAGAAGATTGATAAGGGAAGATAGAAGGTTAAGAAATTTGAGGTAGTTGACATCTAAATCCCAAGTGCACGTAGAACCAAGCACCAAAGTAGAACTTATTGATTAGGCCAGAAATAGAGGCGACATGGGGAACCCCAGAAGTTTGTCAGGACTGTTGGGTAACCCAAGTATGCCTAACCAATGGGGGAGTTTGGTTGGTCTCCTTATCGATAGCTTGAGAGGAAGAAATTCCCCTATAGCTACCCATAGGGCGACTGGTCCATGAAATGGACTGCTAGGGCCATCTGCAGACATAGTTCAAACCAATCAACAACTACGAATTCTTGAGGATAGACCATCAGGTTTACCTCAGTGAGCTCGTAGAAACCAAAGACGTCGCCATGAGCGATCGAGGGACTGACCAAATCTCGGGTAGTTGGGAGTGTGACAACCCAACATTAGGGAGATTTGACCGGAAAGGGGAGGAGGATAGTTCGTGCAGGCTCAAGGGAGACATGGATTAAAAAATAGGGATCAAGTACCTCCAAGGAATCCAAACCAAAACCAGGAACACCAAGAAGAAGCAAAAGTCTGCAGATAGGAAGACAAACTTCGAGGCAAAGCGCAAGTCACAGGAAGGATCCATCGGAATATTTGACGACGAGGAAACCACCATCCGACCAGAAGAATAGATAGTCGTCAGGAGTAGAACAGGACTGAGTATTACTATATGGATGATAGCATAATTATCCGTCAAGAGGACGGAAGGACTGAGAGAATCAGTTCAGAAGATGGTAGAACTCGTCTGGAGGATGGCCGCCCAGAATTGACCCATCACGTAGTCGGCAGAACTCTTCTGGATGACGACAGAACCAGTCAAGATGACGTCACAGGGAGAAGACGTCAGGATACCTGTAGCAGGATTGATTCAAGGGGCTGTTGTCATCAGCCAAAGGAAGGAATAAGATGTTCGATGGAAGAAGATAGGGCAGATTGGCGTATCATTTGGACTGAATATGATAGCCGAGAAGAACAACCACAGATGGGAATCCTCCAAAGCTGAAGAAATTGCCGAAATCGCCAACAGACTGAAGCAATGTATGCGACGATGATTTTAGCAGTCAAGGGACTCACAGTTATCAACAGGAGGAGGCGTCGTCAAAAACACTAGAAGTCTGCATTGGCATTGCCATGTGCTTCACTAGGCGACGGTGAAAGAAAAGGCACATTTTTGAAAAAAGTAATAAAATAAAATAAAAAGAAAAAGAAAACAAAAAAGAAAAAGACAAAATAAGAAAAAGATAAAAACAATAAAAAGACGAAATAAGGGAAAGGACAACATTCGCATGCAAAGGTGGCAAGATGGCACACATGCAAAAGTCAAAGTCGAAGGTGGTAGTTAAACAGGCAGTTGCATGGGTGACAATGCAGTCTATAAATTGGACGCTAAGGGGACGGATTGCTCATTCAGTCCAGAGCATTCGTAGGCAGAGCACAAGGGAAGCATTCGCAGAAGAGATCAGGGTTGGATGTGAGGTCGAATTGCTGGCACACCAAGACATTACTTCAGACGAAATCAACCTAGATGCCATAATCCATTTGGCAGATTAAATACTTCGTGAAATTTTTAGAAATCACAATGCAAGTGCAAGCCATTTTGTCTCTCGGATCATAGTCAGACAAAAGGTGAGCTTAAGGAGAAATCGCGTGCACTGATCCTGGCTATGATGTGTTCCAGCCGTTTGATGAAATAACATCTAGATCTGTGATGTCTGAGGAGTCGTCTGAATTTATGGGCGTCTAAGGAAGCATGGGCGTCTAAACTGCCACCCGTCTGAGACTGTAGATGTCTAAGTCACCACCCATCTAAAACTGCAAATTGCATCTATTTGAGACTAAAACTGTAGATTGCGTCTGTTTGAGACTAAAGTCGTCTGGCAGGAACCACAGGGATTGCTAGGAGTTGGAAGAGTGAGTCGGCATAGGTCAGGCTAGATTTGGATCAATGAGCCCAAACGTTTTGGAGGAGGTAGAACACCGATAACCCCAAGTGAGGAAGAATTGTTGGAGTCAATCGTAGGAAAACGACTTCGCCATCATCAGGAACATGGCCAGACTAAAGGAGTGATGCGGGGACAATTACCAAATCTAGAGCAAGGGAAGGCTTGAGGAAAATAGGGGCATGCACAAGAAGCAACACTTGAAAGGAAGAGTAAAGAAGTGCAACAGTTTGAAAAGGATCAGGTACCAATTGAGGAGATCACATGGATTCATGTGAAGGGAGATTTTTGTCGGCAATGGTGGGAACAGGCACCGGTAGACGATCCAGTTTAGCAGAATATCAAGGCAACTAGAGTACATTTCACTCTTAAGTCCCCAATTTTGACGAAGACTTCTTTAAGGAGCACTTGATACAGATGTTTCTGACCTATGATCCAACAAAGAATGTCAACAAAGTACGCATGGGCAATAAAGACTTAGTGGTGGATTTCTCAGCTGAAGCATTTCAAAGAACTTTTAGATTTCTGAGAAAGGGCCAGCCTGTATTGAATGAATGAATCGGCCCAAGACTCCACAACTAATTCAGAGTATCACACTTCTGACAATGGAAAGGATCGATGTTTTGTTGTCGACACATGGTAGCTGAGGAGTAAAGCAAACTCAATTGGCCAATACAGGGTTGTAGTGCATCATGAATGTGCAAATGGCCCGAATCTCCCAATATGGCTGATTTTGTATCTGCAAGGGATCAAGAAGGGAATTGCCTATGATTGGGCAGCCTACTTGACACTTCGTATTCAAAACTTCCTAGCAAGGACCACCAAGAATTTTTCGATGGTTTTCCACGCCATTGGATTACTTCTAGATTTTTTCTTTAGAGCAGGAGTGCAGATTCTAGGATTGGACCCTCCCAAGGCATTACCGGATTTAGCACCAACAATTTTGCGATGGAAGGATGCAAAACCACAGGTGAAGTGGAGTGCACGCATGAAAATGCAGCGATTCGATAAGACCTTACTAGAAGAAGGGCCGATGGAAGACTCAGAAGGGGATGATATTGCACTGCAACTGCAAGACAAGATATTGCTAGAAAAGGAAGTCGCTGCACCTGCATGGGAAGCAGTCAAACCGACAAGGAAAAGGTGAAAATTTGATCCACCCTCACCATCACCATCACCATCACCAGAATCAGTGGCAGGAGAAACAACAGAGAAGATAGCACAAAGTCAAGCCGTAGCCCAAAAAATCGAGCAATAGATGCAGTCACAAAGGGGACTGAAACTGTGGAGGTAGACTTCGCAATCCTTGCTGTTCTCCAGGACGTACCATTGGGACCCAATACTACTGTACACATGGGGCCTACAGAATATTTGGCGGAAGCACAATTCCGGGATCGTGCGGAGTCATCTGAAGTACCCCCGTATCCCTGTTTGCAAGAACTTTTACAGACACCCTATGGGCTTTCTCATTTGAGGATACGATAAATAAGGAGCCACCACAAACAGGCAAACCTGCAGATATAAGCACCACAAACAAAGCAGCAATAGATACGATAAATAAGGAGCCACCACTCATTCCGCTAGCCATTGGAAATATGCTAGAAGGAACACAACAACATATGATTTCAGTGGAAAAGGAAGTGTCTCCAAAGAATGAGACTAGAACGGTGCATGGATATGACTCATAGCAAACTGAAGTACCTCAGCAGGATGCTAGGGCAGCTGGCGGAAGCAGCCAATCACAAGGACAGGCAAAGCAACTAGTGATTACAGAATGGAAAGTGGCTAAGAAGCCCATTGATCTTTATAGGAAGGGAAAGGAGCCTCTTGAAACGAAGGACAAGAAGGAATCCGAGGATGGATGGTTGGAACACATAATTTTGGAAGTGCCCAATTTTGTAGATCCACCAGTGCCCACGTTGATCGGCAAGCAGTAGCATGTTTTACCAAATTGATGCAGCTTGTGTTGGCCAATGGAATAAATGACAATTGATGGCAGAAGAGTTGGATAAGCTGCTAAAATGGGTTGGAAAGGGAAGCTGGCGAGCAAAAATTTCTTGCATTTACCAAGAACAACCATGGACCTTGCCTACCGAGTATTTGAAGACTATGGAGGGAGTCAAGAAATTACAAGATAAGACACCCACTCTCTATTTGGAGCCAACACGTGTATGTTCTCGGTCATGGTACTAATCCTCCTTTCCAATACACCACATAACAAAGGCCATAGGTGTAATTGGTACCCGAATTATGACCAATGTACAGTCAAATGAATTTTCTAGCCCACTTGTTGTGTTGGCTAGCTAAGGGGATCAAGTACTTGAATCTGACAAGGCAAACTCTGGACAAAGACCTGCAATTGATGACAACAGAATTGCAGGAGAAAGAACAATAGTTGGCAGAAGATGTCATACAGTTGGACGATGCTCTACGGCGGATTTGGGAGAAACAACAGGAACTCTTGGGCCTTAGTGCCCAATTCAGAGACAGGGAGCAAGTGATTATCATCGTGGAGGACAAAATGCTGTGTCAGAAAGCAACCAAGGAATTGCTGGTAAAACAGAATGAAGAATTAGTGGCACAAAAGAGTAAAAGTGAGAATATGTGGCAAAAGGAATGCGAGGCACTGCGTAATGAATTGTTTCAAACACAACAATGTGAAGCAGCTCTCAAGGCGGATGATGGCGGACAAGAGCTCACTGACCCTTCACAAAATTCCACTTTTCATTAATGTCTTCTGAAAATAAATACATCATCCAGATAAAACAGCCCGCAGGCTTTACAAATGACCAAGCTCGGGTTTGGTCTTCTCCCCTGCACTCTGTCTCCCCCATTCTCTAATCCGCCCCCTCTTTACTTACAATGCTCGAGTTTTTATTGAGGCCTCGACCCTCTCCCCCATTAATGACTCACCTGTGCGAATAAATTAACAAGACCTGCCAAAATCGGCTTCCCCCGCCGAGTCATCAATTTTCCCTCCTTAAATGACCAACTCCCTGATCCGCCATGAAAGCACGCAGTTCATTGGTCCTTCACCTGCAACCGTCGCTTTGTCAGAATGTTTGTCTGCAACAGCTGTCTCTTTTCCCGTGCGCGGGGCCTATCCACGTGTCCAAGTTTAAATTGTCTTCAACCGGCCGCGAAATCACAACATGTCGACCAAACTGACGCCTTGCCCTTGTCTACAGATAACGTCGCGAAATCGTGACGAAAAATCCCCTCCGTACCTTTGCTGCAAAAACGTCGCGACATCGCGACGTCGCGATATCGCGACGAAAACTCCCCTTTGTGCCATAGTCGCAAACACGTCGCGACATCGCGACGTCGCGATATCGCGACGAAAACTCCCCTTCGTGCCATAGTCGCAAACATGTCGCGACATCGCGACGTCGCGATATCGCGACGAAAACTCCCCTTCGTGCCATAGTCGCAAACACGTCGTGACATCGCGACGTCGCGATATCGCGACGAAAACTCCCCTTCGTGCCATAGTCGCAAACACGTCGCGACATCGCGACGTCGCGATATCGCGACGAAAACTCCCCTTCGTGCCATAGTCGCAAACACGTCGCGACATCGCGATATCGCGACGGAAACTCCCCTTCGTGCCATAGTTGCAAACACGTCGCGACGTCGCGATATCGCGACAGAAACTCCCCTTCGTGCCATAGTCGCAAACACGTCCCGACGTTGCGATATCGCGACGAAAACTCCCCTTCGCCTTACTGCAGCCTTTCGCGACCCCCTCCCCAACTTTTGCTTTGGTAAAAAACTTGCTTTACCAAACTTAAACTTTCCCCTTGTTTTAAGTTCCGGTTGATGCGAGGTTGCTCTGTTGCCGTCGGATGCTCCTGCATCAGACACCCGGGGTAAATGGAGAAGTGACCTTCACTTCTGTGTTGTTCGGTCCGCGTCTTCTGTAACACCTCCAAACACTCATCTGCCTTTGCAACCTGCTCAAATCCCGTCTCCTGGAAAAAAAAATTTCTGCCCTCTACCAGACAAATTCTGGCATTGCTGCACACCTTCTCATCCACTGTCTGTAATGGCTTTAATTTGTGGCGCACTCCATCTTTCATCAAGGAGTATGTATTTGCATGACCATCATGCACTGCACTCCGATCAAACTGCCATGGCCTCCCTAACAGCAAATGGCAAGCATCCATGGGGAAAACATCACACAGGACCTCATCCTGGTACTTCCCAATATTGAACGTGACTAAGCACTGTTCACGGACCCATGCTCTGTGGTCCTTCCGCAACCACGCAATCCGGTATGGATGCGGGTGTCTCCTTCTCTCCAGCTGTAACTTAGCAACCATCTCCTCGGAGACTAAGTTATTTGTACTCCCATTGTCTATAATAACATTACAGACTTTGCCTGCACTTTTGCACCGTGTGCGGAACAGGCTTCTCCTCTGCTCTGGTTTGTCTTCCTCAATCAGCATGGTTCTCCTCATGATCATTGCTTCTCCTTTCTCAGCTTCTTCAGAATGTTCTGATTCGACATCTTCCTCTGCCACAATAGCTCTGGCAGGACCCACTTGTTTCTTGTTCACCCTCTCAGGGTTCTAGGGACATTCATATGCCCGATGTCCTTCTCCACAGTGGAAACAGGTTTCCCGAAACACTCCTCTTCCATACCCACGTCCAGATCTACCTCTTCCCCTTGGGTAGCCATTGTTCTGAACTTGCGGTTTGGGTTCCTCATCTTCCTTCTGATCCCGGCTGCTGCTAACCTCTTCTTTCTTCTCCTCTTTTCCTTCATCTTTTCTTCCACCAGTCTTTCCTCCATGCCCTCTTCCTTTTTGCTTGCTCTCAAACCTTCTGTTCAATTTTTCTTCAACTTTCAAAGCAAACTGGTAAGCATCTTCAATGGTGCTCACCCGAACTAAGCTCAACTCTTCCTGGATACTGGGTCTCAACCCATTAATATAACGGGCCACCTTCTTCTTGCTTGCTTCTAAATGGCCCGTTCTGATGGAGATTTTATAAAACTCCTCCGTATATTCTTGGACAGTTTTATTCATCTGTCTCAAACCTTGCATTTTTCTCAGCAGATCCAACTCGTAATCTGTCGGAATAAACTGTCTTTTTAATTTTTCTACCATCCGTTCCCATCTTGTTATCCATTCTTTTCCTCTTCTATTCCGTTCCAGCTGTACTCCCTTCCACCATATGCTGGCATGACCTTTTAGCTTGGTCTTGGCAAATCTGACCCTCTCGGGATCTTCAACTTCTTGATACTCGAAGTATTCTTCCAGATCATTGATCCAGTCGATTGATTCCTCCGGATCCAGGTTCCCGGAATACGTGGAAACTTCTATCTTCGGCCTCTTCCCAATCTGGGATATGGCTTTGTACAGTCTGGCCTGTTCCGGATCTACAACCTCCTCTTCTTCTTCAGACTGATTTTCTTCTTCATCTACTTTGTCTTCACTGTCTGCATCTCTTCTTGGTTCGTGTCCTCTGCGCAGTTCTTCTTGCAGGGCCTGAACTTGCCGCTGCAAAGCCCGGAAATATTATGCTGTCGTCATGCCTCTCCCACCAACTGGGTTTCTTCTTGGAGGCATTTTTCTCACTTTCTCATGAGCCTTCCCACAGATCCTGGTGTAACTGCCTCACGTCCGGCGATCTGTTACACACTCAGGAACTTTCGGCTCTGATACCACTGATGGCGGACAAGAGCTCACTGACCCTTCACAAAATTCCACTTTTCATTAATGTCTTCTGAAAATAAATACATCAGCCAAATAAAACAACCCGCAGGCTTTACAAATGACCATGCTCGGGTTTGGTCTTCTCCCCTGCACTCTGTCTCCCCCGTTCTCTAATCCGCCCCCTCTTTACTTACAATGCTCGATTTTTTATCGAGGCCTCGACCCTCTCCCCCATTAATGACTCACCTGCGCGAATAAATTAACAGGACCTGCCAAAATCGGCTTCCCCCGTCGAGTCATCAATTTTCCCTCCTTAATTGACCAACTCCCTGATCCACCATGAAAGCACGCAGTTCATTGGTCCTTCACCTGCAACCGTCGCTTTGTCAGA
This sequence comes from Wollemia nobilis, assembly GCA_028583015.1. Taxonomy (NCBI): domain Eukaryota; kingdom Viridiplantae; phylum Streptophyta; class Pinopsida; order Araucariales; family Araucariaceae; genus Wollemia; species Wollemia nobilis. The sequence goes on along the minus strand of JAQPPZ010003494.1, from coordinate 2,207,307 downwards.
ATGTTTATCTGCAACAGCTGTCTCTTTTCTCGCGCGTGCGGCCTGCCCACGTGTCCAAATTTAAATTGTCTTCAACCGGTCGCAAAATCGCGACCAAACTGACTCCTTGCCATCGTTTGCAGATAACGTCGTGAAATCATGACGAAAAATCCCCTTTGTGCCATAGTCGCAAAAACGTCGCGATATCGCGACGGAAACTCCCCTTCGTGCCATAGTCGCAAACACGTCACGACATCGCGACGTCGCGATATCGCGACGGAAACTCCCCTTCATGCCATAGTCGCAAACACGTCGCGACGTCGCGATATCGCGACGAAAACTCCCCTTTGTGCCATAGTCGCAAACACGTCGCAACATCGCGATGTCGCGATATCGCGACGAAAACTCCCCTTCGCCTTGCTGCAGCCTTTGGGGTCACGATTTCGCGACCCCCTCCCCAAATTTTGCTTTGGTAAAAAAACTTGCTTTACCAAACTTAAACTTCCCCCTTGTTTTAAGTTTCGGTTGATGCGAGGTTGCTCTGTTGCCGCCGGATGCTCCTGGATCAGCGGAGCTGGCACAAAGGGAACCATCTTCCTCAACCTTTAAAAACACAACATATGAAGGAAATCTTTATTTAACACGAATCGGAGTTGTTATCCAAACTCTAGGAAATGGAAAATAGAGCTAACAATATGGGAGTTGAATGGGCCAAGTATTTCACTTATGCCAAGCGATTTTGCGATGAACGAGAAGCTTGGAAGAAGGGCTCCAGGCTGCGGAACCTAAGCATGCTGAAACCTCGACAGGACAACGCAGAAAGTCGTTGAAATGAAATGAAATCTGATTGATGTCCGCGATGGGCCAAAATAAGACCCAAGGGAATATAAGAAGGACAATAATGACTGCCAGCTAGCAGGCTAAAAAGCCCAACAAAGAAAAGAACTAAGATAAATACAAGATGAAACCCGAAAAAAAGGTCAAAAAGAAAGGGAAAAGAAAAGAAAAGGGAGAGCAGAGGGGGGGAGGGCTGCAATCCAATAGAGAGGAGTGCATGCCAAGAAGAACGAAGAGAGAGGAGGGGGGAGGGATGTGCCCAGGAGGGGCAAGCTCCAAGAACCCACCAAAAACTAATCTCTCCTAACAATTGAGACCGAAGTACCGGAGCTGAAGAAGTCCATGATATGTCTCTGCGCATTGCTAGTTCGGAACCCTGACAAACTGTTGGTGCGTTGTCTAGTGACCCTACTTCTGCCTGAACTGGATGATGTGGGGCGTTTCCGATTGAAGTCACCTGGTCCGTCGGAGTTGGTGAAGTATGTTGTGATGAGCCGATGTTGAGGAGGGTGAGATCCATTTGGAGAACTTTTATGTCGTCGAAGCTAAGTTATCTCCCTAAGAAAGAGTGCGAGACAATGCTGGTCTGGGTATCTGAAGAACGTAGAAATAGATCGAGAGTTGTCCTTGAAAAGGCAATGGAACCTTCCTCGGATCTCATAATAAATGGGACAATAAAAAATAAAGTTATGCAGGGTTTCAACTTCACAAGGAGCAAAACAAGCAAATCTGCTCCTCTGTTGGAAGATGGTGATCTGACTCAATCCGGAGTTGGTGAGAACACACCCTGAGTTGCCCAATAGTGATCCGAAGACTATGCATTGTGTGCTGCTGAAGGTATTTTGGAGGAACTATTTAGCCTTCCTAAATTTGTAAGAAGTGCTCATGGTAGAAAGACAGCTTGGGGGAAAGAGGGGCAATAGGAGAGATCCATGTGCATCTGGTGTACTGGAGACTAACATCCTTCCGAATCTCGTGGAGCATCTTCTCCTTACTAAGCCGAGAGGGGGGTAGAACCCCCAAAGAATAAGGCGGGAGCCTGTCTATCTGTATTTGAATGCTCACCAGGAGAGCAGAAACCTGAAAAATACCAGCTCCTCCGGCCTCCTCGAGAACTTGGAGAGAGTTCCATCGAGGAGCGAAGGGCGAGGTAAGGGTACCGCCTGCAACCCTTAGGGGTATCTCCGAAAGTACGGATCCTTTGAAGATAACCGATAATCAAGAAGATAATATCAAGTTGGAGAGGAGAATCCCCAAACTCTGCCAGAATAATAGAGCGAGGGACTGTGCCCTTGCAGCGAATGAATCATCGAAGAAAGAGTGTTTGGACTCGTTCAACCCGTGACCACTCAGTCGGGCCAAGGCTAGGACCCCAAACAACTGACCCATAAGTAATAGTTGGCTTGACCAAGGCATCAAAAATCCTCATCTTCACAGGTATAGCCAGAAAATGTGCTTTGAAGCAATTCCTCTCTAGCAAAGCCAGAGCTACATATCCCTTACACACCCGGGCTTGGGCGGCGGGTTTCATACTAAAAGTGGGACCGGTGAAAAGAACCCCCAAGTACACATAAGAGGTGGTGATCTCGACCTCCGACCTTGGAAAGAGAAGTGGAGATGAGATAGAGCCTCTTTGGTAGTATTGAATACCATAACCTTGGTCTTAGGAAGATTCACCGTCAGCTGTCTCGTGTCATAAAAAGCGGCAAGCTTGTTGAGGACATCGACTACTTCAAAGGGGAGGATAGATGTAGACAACAATTCTAAGAAGAAATGACTATTCGGAACTGTTTGATGAAATACCTACATAATACTTGGAATTTTGATATAAAATAATGTTTTGCAATATATTTTGATGTATGTAAATCAGCCATCATGAATGGGTATGGACTAATTAATAATAATGCATGTAATGACAAATTGTGTAAACTAGTTGTACTAGACTGATTAGTTAACTAGACGACTGGTTTAGTTAAGATTGATTAATTACTCTGAGACTAATTAATTAGCAGCTTAGACTGGTTAGTTACGTCCTAGGCTGATTAGTTAAGGCAATAACAAATGGATAGTTGGGGACAGTTGAGCCTGGTTGGTTGTAGTAACCGCCAAGGCTATCCTATAAATACCCCCTACTCATTTTGTAAGGATCCATCAATCCACCATTTATGAATCAATACAACAATCAGGATTGTTCTAGTGTTGTGCAGATCTATGTGTGAAGACAATGTCTTGTGTTGTAGGTATCCAAATGATGCAATAGTTTGGGAGCAGACTGGTGTTGTTATTGTATGTGTTGTGCAAAGTTGCAGGAAGGAGTGATCAAGGACAAGTTCAAGGGTTGCAATATAAGTACGTGATTGCAGGCGAGTGTTGTTGAAGACCCATCTAGGCTTACTCGTCACCCGTCTAGGCCTACCCGTCTGGCATCCAACCCGTCTAGACTGGAGCTACCCGTCTAGGATCTCAATCATATTGAGTAACCTGTCTAGGATCTTACCCATTTGGGGGAACCCGTCTAGAGGTAATCCATCTGGAGCTACCCGTCTAGCATGTTACCCGTCTGGAAGGTCACACGTCTGGGAAACTACCCGTCTAGACTTGCCATTTTGCACTTATTTGTCTAGATTAACCCGTCTACAACCATCAATCATTGGTTATTCGTCTAGGGATATACAGTACAGTTTAGTATCATGGTTAATAGTCAAGTTTGCCATTCCTTTCCCTCCTAAACCTCTGTCATTCCCTCGTCCCGGGAAGGTACTCACCCCTGTCTACAACTCTCTCTTTCATACAGTCTGCAAATTCTTCCTCCTTATGCTAGCTGGTTTCTCCTTTTCTTTCTAACTCATGCGTTGAGCATTTGAATTCTCTTGGTCGCCACCCAACATTTATTTATAAGGTGATGGTAATGGAGAGGACAGTTGTTTTGCATGCGATAATTGCCTTCGAACTACCACTTCGCCAACTTGCATGTAATTCCACGTGTTTTTTTGTCTTTTCCTTCTTTAACTCTGCCACCTCTTTTTTTTTATTAGATGACTTATCCATACCATGTTATGTGTACGACAACCTAGACGTCTTGATGGTATTTTGTCTTGCCAACGCCTAGCTTCTTTCCTCTTGATGACTTCTTTGTTTGACCAGCCTTGGCACTGTACAATGTCTTGCATACGGTGTTGCTCTATACGATGTCTTGTCATATGACATTTCCCTGTATGGAATTTTGCTATATGCCTTTCTGCAGTACGACGTCCTGTCGTACAACCTTCAATTATACATCCTGTCATATGACGTTGTGCTGTATGGCATTCCACCAGACGTCTTGTTGTACGACGTCCTACCGTACAACCTTCCGTTGTATATCATCCTGTCATACGACGTTGTGCTGGACGACGTTCTTCCGTATTGCATTACCTCTCCATCTATCGTTGCGGCTTGGTACTTTGTTCCATACTGTTTGGGTGGCCTGACTACTCACCACCCCTTCCTAGTTGTCTTCTCCATCATCATCCCCATCGCGACAATTTCATTTGCTTTGTTGAATGACCTTTAGTAGCTTGTGATTGCCAGGCCCTCAGTTTGGACTCTTAGAGGGCCATTTGGGGTTTCCTTTTTTTGACACTTCATGTGTTCTAGTTCTTCTTCAACTTGACCCAAATTTGATTTGGCAATGACAACGACACCCAAATGTAGCACAGTGGTGAACTTCCCAAGGATGTAGGAACAAAATGACAAATTTAGAGGCCAAGCAAGACTATAGTCAATGCAATTCTACAATACATCATGCACTTGTACGATAAGTACTTGTATGGCAAACTAGATTCAACTTGAATGGCAAGTGCTTATATGACAAGTGCTTGTATGAAAATGTTAGATGCACACTTGAACAACGTTCTCCCACTAGAATGACACACAATAATCAACTAGAATGACAACTCCATTGGAATGACAATGGTAGGGTACCTAGGAATAGATATTTGGGGATATATTATTATATTGTATAAGGGTTGGCATGGGCCACACATAACCCAAGGTTGATTGTATTATAATATTATATTATATTATAATATAATATTATATTAGTAGTAGGCTCTCCAAAGTAGAATAAGAATATGGATATATAAAGAAGAGATATTTGTCATTGTAATAATTCATATCATTGAAGAAGAATATTATGTAATCGTCGTGCCCACGAAGTGTCCTCTCATATTGGGAGATCTTGTGGAGTTGTTCCTTCCTTGGGTAGAGACGAATTTTCAAGTCGTGAATTTTTCAAAAGATGAAATTTTGTTTAGTTCGGGGAAGCAAATCAGTTGCACTTTATTTTGTTTGGAAGAAAAATTTGCAAATCTAGTTGTCTATGTGGATTTTTAGCTTCAACGTGGTGGGAAGATATTTATTTCCAAAAAAACCTAGTTGCAAACTATTATTATTAAAATAAATCATTCACCAATATGCAGAAATACCAAATCATTCATCCACAATACATTATCCACAATAACAATCCACAAATGAGAGAGAGATAGATAATACCCTTAAGGTAGGAAAACACCAATAATAATCCATAAGGAGGAACAACTCCACAAGATCTCCCAAGATGAGAGGCCTCAAGTGCAATGATCAACTCACCTTCTAGATATACTTCACCCTCAAGGTTTTCATCACATACTTCAGAATTCACTCCTTCCATCTTTTATAGTTCAATTTTCTCTTCCACAGGAACTAAAATTGACTGAGATGCCTTATTTGATGAGGATCTATTCTTCTTACCCATTACATACTAATCCAAGATCAACCCTAGCTGATTTAGCCTGATAAGGGAAGCTCGCTCTGATACCAATTGTTAGTCTCACAATGACACTGAGAGGTGGGGTGAATCAATGTAGCTCTTAAAAACTTAGATCTTCAACTCTTAATGTCGAAACAATGAAAACTTAAAAGACAATAAAGAAAATATAACAAAAGAGCATCACACAACACAAGATGTACCGAGGTTCACCAGTTTTGGCTACTCCTCAAAAATTAACTGTTTGGACTCCCATCCAAATCCAGCCTTTGCAAAATACCAATTTTATAATCAATTTACCAGCACCGACTAGAAGGAGCACCAACCCATGATTTATCTGCACCAATAGAAAGGAGCACCAACCCCTGATTTATCTACACCAATAGAAAGGAGCACCAATCCTTGATTTATCTGCACCAACTGAAAGGAGCACCAACCCCTAATTTATCTGCACCAATAGAAAGGAGCACCAACCCTTGATTTACTAGCACCAACTGGAAGGAGCACCAACCCATGATTTATCTACACCAACAGAAAAGAGCACCAACCCCTGATTTACCAGAACCAATTGGAAGGAGCACCAACCCTTGATTTATCTGCACCAAAAAAAAGGAGCACCAACCCCTGATTTACTAGCACCAACTGGAAGGAGCACTAACCCCTGATTTATCTACACCAATAGAGAGGAGCACCAACCCCTGATTTACCAGCACCAACTGGAAGGAGCACCAACCCCTAATGCCAAGCACCAACATGGAATTCTATTCTAAAACTAGAAGATTGACATAAATATGCCTTCACTTTTACAAGACCCTGACTGGTCTATTGCTTTCTCAACATCACCCACTCTTCACACAACACACACCCTGCTCGCTTGACTCCTACGCACTCTCCTCGTGCTTCACATATCACACACCTCTCTCGCTTGCCTCTCGCATGCCTATTGCTCTCCTCTTGCTCTCTTCGCAAGATTAAGTTTGCCTCACTTTTATCCTAAGCGCTTTTACTCTTTTCCAACAACTATTTAATTTTCCACGTAGACCTCCTTTTATAACAAAGTTTTGACTCTATTTTTAACTTCCATATTTTTGCATGCAACCCGTAACTGGTCCTGTAACTATCGTTCTGACTTTTGTTCACTATTTTTATTTTAGCTGCATGATTTTTCTCTGTTACTGCACTTGTAACTATCGTACTGACTTCAGTTAACTCTTCTTATTTTAGCTGCATGATTTTCTTCTATAAATGTCCCTGTAACTGTCGTATAAATTTAGTTAACTATCACATATCTTATTTTGATTGGGTTCTCTTCTTAGCTCATGCCAAAGTGACCTGTCGTGAAATCGTGACACTTATGTCTCTTTGTCCTCTTCTCGAATATCACCCGCGAAAACACAACATGTCACGATATCATGACACTTTTGCCTCCTTGCTACTTTACTTGGTTTGTACCCACGAAAACACATGTTGCAATATCGTGACACTTTCGCCTCCTTGCTTCTTTTCTTGGCTTGTACCCACAAAAACACAACATGTCACGATATCATGACACTTTCACCTCCGTACTCTTCCTCTTTACTTTTGTTGCGATATCACGACACTTCTACCTTCTTACTTTCTCTCTCCTCCTTTAGTCGTGAAAATACGACATGTCGCGATATCGCGACACTTTTCCTTCTCTTCCTTCCTGCTCTTTTCAAGTCGCAAAAATGTGACATGTCACGATATCGCGACACTTTTCCTTCTCGACCTTCCTGCTCTTTTCAAGTCGCGAAAATACGACATGTCGCGATATCGTGACACTTTTCCTTCTTGGCCTTCCTACTCTTTTCAAGTCACGAAAATGTGACATGTCGTGATATCATGACACTTTTCCTTCTTGGCATTCCTGCTCTTTTCAAGTCACGAAAATGCGACATGTCGTGATATCGTGACACTTTTTCTCTCAGACTCTCTCTCTTGTAATATGTCACGAAATCGCAACACTTTTTCTTTCGTACAATCTCTCTTGCAATATGTCGCAAAATCATGACACTTTTTCCTTCAGACTCTCTCTCTTGCAATATGTCACGAAATCGCCAAACTTTTTCTTTCGTACAATCTCTCTTGCAATATGTCGCGAAATCGTTACACTTTTTTTACTTGCCTTTTTCTCTTCCAACATGTCGTCAAATCACGACACTTTTTCTTCCGTACTATCTCTCTTGCAATATGTCGTGAAATCGCAACACTTTTTCTACTTGCCTTTTTCTCTTCCAACATGTCACGAAATCATGACAGTTTTTCCTGCTTGTGCTTTCTCTTCGAACATGTCACGAAATCGTGATAGTTTTTCTTGCTTGCACTTTCTCTTCGAACATGTCACGAAATCGCGATAGTTTTTCCTGCTTGCGCTTTCTCTTCGAACATGTCACAAAATCGTGACAGTTTTTCTTTCTTGCGCTTTCTCTTTGAACATGTTGTGAAATCATGACAGTTTTTCTTTCTTCTCAACATGTCGCGATATCGCGACAGTTTTTCTTTCTTGCTCAACATGTCATGATATCGCGACAATTTTCTTCCTTGTGATTTTATTTTGATTTTTAGCATATGGGCCACTTTGATCTTTTGGATAATCATTGTACATACTCTGAAGAACCTCTTAACTCCTGTCCACTGCATCAACCGATCTGTCTGACTGTGTTGACAACAATGACAATATTATTGCTGCACCTTGCTCAACATATAAATTATTAAGACTGGTATTTGTTTTTAAATTGAAATCAATGATAGAGGCAACTTCTAAAAAAATTGTATTATCATTTTGAATTTTTTTTTTTAATTATTGTTATGTTTTAATTTGAATTGAAAGAAATAATGTTTTATATGTTTTGTAAATTGCGAATGAATGGTATACTTTTTGAAAATTGAAATCAATGAATGAGACTATTTCCAAAAAATGTGTTATCTATTGAAAATTTTGTTTTGAATGTTGTTATGTTATTATTATATGTTTTAATGTATTAAGTAATTTGAAGTGGAAGAAATAATGTTTGATATGTTTTGTAAATTGTGAACCAATGTCATCTTCTTTAAAAATTGAATTCAATGAAAGAGACTATTTGCAAATAAATATGTATTATCTCTTGAAAATTTTGTTTTAATTATTACTATGTTTTGATTACTTATGATGGTGTAGAAGTTTGTTGTTTTTAATTTGAAGTGGAATAAATAATGTTTGATATGTTTTGTATATTGTGAATGAATGGTAATTTTTTTGAAAATTGAAATCAATGAAAGAGAACATTTTCAAAAGAATGTGTTATCTCTAGGAAACTTTGTTTTGAATGTTGTTATGTTTTGATAGTTTTTATTGATATATTAAGTAATTTTGAAGTATGTGGATGTAGTAAGATGTTCTTTTATGTTATATGAATTAATTTGAAATGACAGAAAATGCAGTATAGACATTTACTTTCACAAATTGCCTATAACGATTTATACATTACAAATCTACAAGAAAAATAAAAACTTTAGACTAATCCTTCAATAACAAGGCTATTGTAAAATGATATACAAAATATCCAGTAACACATTTTAGATAATCCAATAATCAAATCATGTGTAATAAAATAATATGTGCAACACATGTGTAATAAAATAATACATAATCAAATCAGAGGGCTATTCTATATAGAGTATCCAATGGCATCCATTCATTCTGATATGTGAAATCAAATAAAATGATAATGTGTGAAATAAAATCAAATAATAATATGTGAACTCAAACATTATGATATTTGAAATCAAATCAAATGATAATATTTGAAATCAAATCAAATGAAAGCATCCTTTCATTCTGATATGTAAAATCAAATCAAATAAAATGAAAGCATCCTTTCATTCTGATATGTGAAATCAAATCAAATGATAATATGTGAAATCAAATCAAATTATAATATGTGAACTCAAATGAAATCAAATGAAATCATCCTTTCATTCTGATATTTGAAATAAAATAAAATGATTATATGTGTAATCAAATAAAATGAATGTATCCTTGCATAATAGTGTTGGAAGTTGGAACAAACTGTTTTTAGATTGTACAAAATGTTCTGCACTCATTCCCAAAATTTTTGTCATCACAATCTGACTAGTGTTACTATCATCCTCATCATCATCAATATTTGTTACACCTCTTCTCTCTACCAAAGAATTCCAATGTGACATTGCTCTTTCATAAGGAAACTCCTCCACCTCATAGGTCGACACATATAATCTCAAACAATTCTTCAAATTTTTGTCCAACCTATTCTTAACTTTAAATTTTACATATGATAGTGCACTTAACACCATTTCATCTTCCACATATCCCAAAATTGCCGTATGACATAATTCATATAAATAAAAATATTCACTCACAATATGTTGTAAGATAGTACTTGGTTGTAATATTCTCCACAAATGTGAAATAGAACCTACTTCATGATGGTTAGAGAGCTGTGAAACTTGAGTAGACATTGTTGTTCCAAAATAGTTTGATTGTTTCGTCAAAATATCTCTGTTGAGAATGCCATTGATTTCAATACCATTGACTACAAAACTTTTACTGAAATGGCCAGCAAGACTGCCCATGTATTTGAGAAACAAATAATTTATATTCTGGTTCTCATTACAAATATCCCAAAACATCGGATTAACCACACCCATATCCTCTAGCAATTCATCTCTTTGAAAACAAACTCTTATTTCTTTTGTCAATGATTCTACTCTTTGTTTCAGTTTAAGTTTTGTATCATCTACAACTACATGAAATCTGTTGTAGGTTATGGATATTTTCTCAACTTAATTTGTAGCTATATCCATTCGCACACCATAACAATATAAAGGTATTCCCTTTCCACAGATATTAGTACATAGATGATCATTTATATTGAACTTCAAAAAACTATGAGGACCATTCACATTTGTTAATGCTCTCCAACTCTCAAACATGGGATCCATAAAATTTTGACCATATGCGTACATCATATCAATATGCATGCAAATTTGTATTCTCACCATGATGAAATCCACAATATAAATTGATTTATTTGTGCAATTTTGATCAAAGTATTTATTTTTTCCAACATTGGAAGAATTCCATACAATGTGAGAAGAGTTTCAAAGTCACTCATTCAAAAAAGTAAATTTTTAGCCTTATCAACTGCCCTACGATTTGCATACATAGACCCTATCAATGATTGATATTCTTTGAAAACTCTTAATGTTAGTTGATACATCGAAATCCATCTAGTACCCACATCTTTCAACAATTTTTTACCTTCGATAACTCCTAGTGCAAACTGTTGAAACTCTGAAAATATTTTTACACTGTGAAAAATATTCATGAATTTCATGAACAAGCTCTTCCACTCTCACAACATTCGTAAATGTATCCACAATTTTGTATGCACGATTCATTCTATGAGCCATGTAATGAATAGTGATCAAATATGGGGCAACCAATGTTTCTAGTCTAATATAAAGACCATTTCTATGTCCTTGCATTGTAGTAGCACCATTATCTCCTACACATATTAACTTAGTGGCTATTTCAATTTCATTCATTCCTGTTTCTTCTTTTAAACTAGTTACAACAACATTGTAAATGTTTTATGCAATACAATTTTCCACTATTTTGCGTATTCCAAGTAAATGAGGTTGCCTTAAATGATTTTCCAATGTGTAAACATACATGCAAATCCAAGATGTGTTGTCAAAAGTAGTCACCTCATAAATTGAAAGTGAAATGGATTTTACCTTTTTTACTTTCTCTCTAAGGTCATCCTGCTCAACCAATGAGAGAAATTTTACCATTTCCCAACCACTTCGATCTGACCAATGGGCATTGGTTAAGTTTTGCATATCAACTAGTCAAAATAGAGATTTATAATTCATGAAATCAGACATAGGTCTACCCATATTAAGAATAGAGAATAAAACAACAAAATGCAAACCTTTTGAAGCTATAGTTAACTTATTCATTTTTCAAAATTGGGATTGAATCGTTGCACCTTTCTCAACCAATGTCTACTTTTGTTTTATTTATCTTGTATATTTCTTATATGTGCGCACTCTGATGCATCCTTCCACCTATAAGTTTTTGGTGTTGGTGGATCACCTTTTTTTTTTATATAAACCTTTCCACAATTTTTTTCTATTGTATATTTCTTAAGTTGTAATCTATGCCCATTTTCGTGTTGCCAACTACAAATTACGCATCTCAATTCTATTATAGCGTCACTACTATTCTCTGGAAGCACTGGATCAATAAATGAAAATTTTGATATCCAATCAGACTGAAATGATCTGTTAATTATCCACCTAGATAACCTTACACGTTTATTTATTTTTATGAATATTATCCGGAAGTAGGGACTGCATAAGAACTATTAGTTTCTTTTCCACTTGGCATGTTAGATTCAGGAATATCTTCATGTTGTTTTTCAATTTGATTGAGAATATTTTTATTTGTGGACTGTTTATTAACGTGGATATGTGGAATTAGAGGCATACCACGGTTAACATTATTTTCTATAGAGATAATACTAGTGTCAATAGTAGGTTCATTATCACCATGGAATTTAAAAGCATACCTTCTACAGATAAAAATGGATAAAGCCATCAACCAAAAAGCACACTTATTTATGAATTAAAATATTATATTTAAAATTAGCAAAGTAAAAAAATTAACTGGTGATTAAAGGTGTTCATACCTTTAGTTTGTGCATATGTTGATGGCTAACCAGATTTAGAAATATTATGAAAGTATTTGAGGATGCTCCTTTTATTGGAAAACTGGTCTCCCTTATTTCCACTACCTGTAGTTGACATTTTACCTGTATGAACAAAATAATAACATGAACAAAGAACATAATTTTTAAAAATGAAAATAACTAGTATAAAAGAGAACTACTGCTAGAGATAGTAGAATATCTATCCCAAGAATATCATTCGTAAGAAAAATAAACCTCCTTATTGAGTGTCCATGAATAAAATGTTAAATGAAATTTAATGGTAAAAGAAACATACCAATAAATTGAGTCACCTTATGCCACTCACCTTCTTCCAGTCACCTTATGCCAGTCACCTTATGCCACTCGCCTTCTACCAGTCACCTTATGCTAGTCACCTTATACCAGTCACCTTATGCCACTTGTCTTCTGCCAGTCGCATTATGCTAGTCACCTTATGCCACTCACCTTCAACCAGTCGCTTTCTGCCACTCACATTATGACACTCGCCTTATGCCAGTTATTTTCTACCACTCACCTTATGACACTCACCTTATACCACTCGCATTATGTCAGTTTCCTTCTGCCAATCACCTTATGTGATTTGCCTTATGCATGTCATCTTCTGCCAGTCACCTACTTCTAGTCATCTTCTGCCAGTCACCTTATATTGGTTGCCTTATGCTAGTTGCCTTCTACCAATCACCTTTTACTAGTCACCTTATGCCACTCATCTCATGTCACTCACCTTATGTCGATCACCTTCTGCTAGTTGCCTTTTGTCAGTTGCCTTATGCAAATCACCTTCTGCTAGTTACCTTCTACCAATCACCTTCTTCTAGTTACCTTATGCCAGTTACCTTATGCCAGTTGCCTTATGCCAGTATCCTTATGCCACTCGCATTATTCCACTCGCCTTATGTCGATTTCCTTCTACCAATCACATTCTGCTGTGTATCACTCGCTATCCAAAAAAAATGGTGTAATTGTATGGGAGTCGTTGTCAGGGATAACTATATATATCGGGGTAAAGGGGTGATTTGGGCGGTATATTTCTTAATAAATTTAGGGCAAAATTTAGGTGGGAAACCTTATGAAAACGGGGCGAATTTACCCTTAAAAAAATTAGATCCCAAAATTTTTAGGCGAACGGGCCGACGTCTATGGTCCCAAAATTTGTAAAATTAACATTTTTAAAATCCTAATATTCACGCTAAATTGTGAAATTTTCCACTATAAAAAACCCTGGTGATTCATGTGGGCAAGAGTGCATAGGATGATTCAAAGCATAGATGGTATCAACTTATGAAGATGAAATATTTTGGAGTAAAAAAGCAACATCTACTCAACTAAAATTGATTTGGATCAAAAACCAAATTTTTAAAGACATCAAAGGTAAAAGTATGGTATTTTGAGATAGACTTAGCCTATTTTATGACATTGAGATATTAAAATTTGGAGTATGGTCAACTTCATTAAAGAATAGTAGTTAGTTTGGTTGACAATTTGAGAAATATTTAAATTGATAAAATATTATAAATGAAGTATGTGATAGGAATATAATATTTTTTGCACATACACCTTATGTCTTAAATTTTGATTAGGATAGAATTGAGTGTGATGATTCCACATAACATGGGTATTTTGACAAAAGATTCTATGAAATCATATTCTACACAAATAGATCTAATGCAAGAGATAATTTTTATAATCTCATAAGAAATACTTTAATTATTATTCATTCTCAACTCAAAAAGAATAAAAGGTTTAATAATTTATGGAGTGTATATGTTGGGATGCCAAACATCAATAAATGTTTTATAAATTTTATATATATTGGAAGTAGATAAATATTTCTAGAGAAATATATGATACACACACGTATACATACATAAATATGACCAGTTCTATCAAAATAATAAACTATTACATTTTTGGTAGGGTAATAAGACAATATCTAGATTGCATTTCTATCAAAGATGTTCTTCATATGTCCTTTTTAGCAACAATATTCTTCATAGTCCTTAAGTTTACACTCATTGATATTATTTTTATTATAGATAAAATCTCTTTCAACTTATCTTCTAAATTTAATTTTTCGAAGACGAAGATCAATTCTAAATTACTTATCTACCTACCTATATATCTATCTATCTATCTATCTATCTATCTAAAGATGCACACACATAGATAGATAGATAGATATTAATATAAGAAATGGTTTATGATACTTTTTTTTTTGGATGATACTTTTATTGAATTAAGGTACTCCTTTTTGTAAATTATAATAATATTAAATTAGTTGGCATTTAAAAATCTTCAATGATCATTCATATAAAATTATTTTAAAAAGTGATTAATAATATTATAATCAAGTATTTTAAAAAGCTCTTTCATATGAAAACTATATTTATACTATGTATTTTAAAACTTTTAAATGTATTTTTTAATAATATTATTACTTTATAAATATGAAACTTTATTTATTAAATATTCATTTACAATATTAATATCAACATGTTTTTTTTTATGGTTAAGTTTTAGCTACATTGAGGCTATGACAATTTAATTAGAGGTCAAACACATACTACTCATCCATATTAGGATCCAATGCCTACCAAGTGAAATTGAGCCTTGTCCATGGAAGATGAAGATGACTTGTCTCAAATATGAAGATCATGTTAACATACAAATATTGATACATGTTAATAGTATATTGTTCAATGAAGGTATTATTTTATTAATCACTTTATATATACATATCCTTTCAAATAATTAAATATATTATTACAATTAACCATCTATTAAAACCTATTTGACAACAAACATGAATGAAATAAATTTATTGTTCTCATGCATTATAATTTTATGAACTGTAACATAAGAAGTTTAGGTTTTTTTTATCCCCTTTTAATTAAATAATATGGTTCACAATAATTTATTTTCACTAATAAAAGACAATTACATATTACCCTTGAATAACATTAGATACTAAAACTAATTGATTGATAACCCTATTGTCTTAAAAAATGTAACAAACATTATATTATAGACTACCATGAGGATATATTAAAACAATATTTTCTATAATTGTCAATCCTTCATTTCATAGTATCATAAGTACAAATATAAGATCTTACTTCAAAGTTAAGCCTTTATCAAATTATACAACTTTTTAATGTGCCTTCAACAACACTAAATTGGAGTTTGTCAAAATACAAAAACCAATCTAAATATAGGGATAATGAATACCAATTACCACAATGAGGATTCCAAAAACCAATTTTTTATGTAAATGCATGAATTTCATTCTAGATGCACCTAATACATTTAGAACTTGTACATTTTTTTTTGTAACTTGAAAAATCACACTAGTAAATGAATCCATCTAAATCAAAAACAACATTGAATAGAGTGTTCCTTAATTCATCAATGATAATTTTTCTCAAGGTGTTTCAAATCATATTCTATACTATCTTTGATGTTGATGTGAACTTACTCGACCATTTTACCTCATATATCCATCAAAATATGATTTAGTTACCCTATTTCATCATAGTTAATTCTAAATAATAAAATTTATATTTAATGTTCTCTCACTGTTATTGACATAATAATTAAGATAAATGTATCCTCCAAATCTTCTCTTCCATGAATTATATATGAAGTATAAGATTATATCTAGAAACATAATGGCGATATTATAGCTAGTCACATAGCTAGACATATAGATTATAATGAATTTTATATGAATTATGGTATTTTGGCTTCATAGATGTAGTGCACTATAATTGATAAAATTAGATCTTTCAATAATCTATTTCCACTCAAATATTATAGATTTTTTTTTAATAAAATAACTAGTGCTATATAGTTCCATAATTATATCTTCCATTGACTCCATTAGTTCTATGGTGGCCATGGGATTATAAATTTTCTCCTTTTAGAACTACTTGACTAGAATCACTTCCTTTATTATGATTTAAAGCATATTATCATGATGTTCATTATTTTTTTAATGACTTTACATAGTATTTTGAGAGGGGTACTTGTCTCCTTATACTAAGTGGGATTTGAACCTTGGACCTCTCAAAGAGAGGCCTATGATGTTAATTATTTAAACATAATTTAGATGCCAATTTTTTCCTCTAAAAATTTAAGCATATAGAAAATGAAGAGTACACAATTTTCTAATTTTACTAATTTAATAAGAAACAATACCATTTAGTTTATAATGAGTTCAATACAACTCATTTAACTTTTTAACTTTTATTTGAAAATATATGAAAATTTCCTTAGAGATTATACACGATAAGAGGGTGATCATAATATTGGTTGATAATCCATCACTCTTATATACTAGGCATTTAAGTCAATTATTGAATTGAATCAAAATTATTCTCTATTGGAGATGATCCTTTTCATGCCATTGATAGTAGCTTGAAGACAAAATGTTGATCTTAGTTTTGAATAAATATATTAAGGTTAGTATTGACAAAGATACTATAAGTATGAGGTGTTTGTTATATTCATAATTTCAGTATGCTCAATCATAGGTTGATGCATTACCATACATTTAATCCATAGATCTATGTTTCCTTATCATATGGTGTCTAATTATGGGTTTGGCATATTGTATCACATTGTGAAGCTTCTCACTGTCCACATGTTGTCCAAAATTTATTAAGTGATGGATGCAATAATAATAAATAGTAAATTAAGTATACATTAATTTATTTGATAATCATTTTGACTTATAATTTTATCATAGGATGGTAGTTAAAATAATTTTTAATTAGTTATGTGGGATGTAAGAAAATCATATAAATATTACATCATCATAATATTATACAATATAATAACAAACTATAGTATTATAGAATTACAATAATTTATTTTATCAAGTTCCACATTACCATGAGAGTTTCCATCATAGTGTAAAAAATTAAACTCAAGTTGTTCTCATATAATTTTTAATGCCTAGTTTGAACTATCAAATTATTATTTTTTTCATTTATATAATGACATTGGAATATAAAGAAAAACACATCATAAAACAATAATTTTTTTTTATTAAGGTAACAGGGGTTTTGGGATTCCCAAACCCATAAAAAATCTCCTAAATATCTTCTTGAAGTCTAGAAATTGAACAAAAACTATAACTAATCAATAATTAACATAAAAACCATAGTCCCTACTCTCTAACTTATAGTTGCAATAACAACATCCACAAATAAACTATTGTTATTAAATAAACTATTATTATCCATCTTAAAGACAAAAACAACATCATTACAATTAGGACATAATAAAAAACATAGATAAAAATGAGAATCACCATCCTAAACCTCTCGATCAAGGATTTTAACTACCTCCAATACCACCAAATGCATAACTGGAACCTTACCATCTATATGACCTAGGTAATTTGATTTATTGGCTAATGCCACCATGACTGGAACTTTTGGGTATATCCCCTAGATATTAGTTCCCATCATTGACTTCATAGTTGGAAACATTGATTCCAACCTACTACTCTAATAAGTGCTTGTTATTTGTCTTCTTAACGTGCATTATATCTAATAAAAGGGGGGGAAATAAAATTATCAAATCCTTTTATTCTCCAAGGTTACTCTTTGATTTTCCATAAAAATGACTTCCTTATTACTATAAGCCCAAAAATACCACATACTTAGAAAAATTTACAAAAATTTCTATACTAAAGAGTGCTCCAAATCATGGTAGTGGAACAATGCAACATGTTATACACCATGGTCAACTTAATCAAACTCACACTTCATATTTTTAAAATCATGGCATAGAGCACAAAATGAGAAATCAACTCGTGAGAAGTTTTTACATTGCATGGCCCAGAACACGATTCTACACCATAGTTAGTGTAATCAAACTAAAAAAATTTGCTATCCAAATTGTGGCTCACAATATGGTTCTATACCATACGGTCTAGTGCATGTTCTACACCATGTGACTTAGCATATTGTTCTACTCCATGGTCAACATGGTCAAACTTGACAAGTTTGTAATTCAATTTGTGGCCTTGAACATGGTTTCATATCATACAATTCAGTGCATGTTCTACACTACGTATCTCAATGCATTGTTCTATGCCACAGTTAGCATTTGTTAAACTTTCAAGTTGGTGATCTAAATCCTATGCTAGGACACCATTCCAAAATATGGTTCTACATCGTAGTCCTCACTAAAAAAGAGGTTATTCCAAATATTAGAGAAGCAGCCTAGAACATGGTTCTATGATGTGTGGCCTAGAACATAGTTTCAAATGAACACAATATGACCCCTTTAGTACAACCCATGGTCAATGTAATAAACCTTTTCAAATGAAATTTTCGAGGAGCGACTTAGAGTGTGGTTCTACGTCACTAAGGAGTGAGAAGAAAATATGTGATCATCTCTAGGTGTTGCACACTATAAATGAGAGTTCCAAGATTCTAGTGATCTAATATCAACCGTTCAATAGGATATAAATGAACTACATCCAATATGGTTTGAGTCACATATAAAAGTAGGAATTGACTTAGCATAGAGTAAGAGGTTATTATTTGAATCTTTTAAGCTAAAACAAGCAAGAAGATGAAGCGACAGAGAATCAAGATCCATGAGCGAATTCAATTTTATAGCTATGATGAGGTATCCATGATAATAATTATGGATGGCCTTGATTTTATATTGACCCAATCTAGAACTCAAAACCATAAAAGCTAAATGACTTGCAAAATCCAAGTTGTAGAGGACTGAAGGATCACACAACTTTCTTCTTGCTTCAAAAAAAACATGATACTACTACCTCAACATATTATTGATATGGCATTTCAACTTCCTTGTAATGTTCTCATTATTTCAAATATTTAAATATGTAAAACTATAAATAGAAGTCAAACCCTTATTTTCAAGGGTCAGCTCTAAAGTGTTTTCTTGCCCTACTGTGTATACTTTCTGTAAATTAATAGAAGGAGCATTACTTGGATGTTTATCTCAATCTCAAGTATTATTTATTTATAGATTATAAATTTTGAATTCATTTCTACTACTACTTTTATGGATAGTTTATTATAATAATATTGGATTTCTAGCTTTAAAGAAAATTGCAATGCTTCATATCTTTAATGTATGCTTGTAAATATTTCTATTTATGTTAATCTAAGTATTGATATAATTATGCTACTTGGATTATTGATGCCCTATATGTTTGAAATAATTCTTAAAGTATGCAAATGTGCTTTATTGATAAATATTACCGAGTTTTGAATGTTATTAATCACAAGTGTTGTCTACTAAAATTGAGTTATAAGAGGTCCCTTGTAGATGTCTATGATATTAGCTTTATCCTTCCACTGTTAAATTATTACTTTTCTATCCATAATCCTATTTTTATCCCTACGTTTATACATTTAAAAAAGCTTAAATGAGTTAACAATCAAATTAGTTGACAAGGTATACTAGCCTACTTTGGAGGTTAGGTTAAAGCAATTTTTAACTCATACAATATCAAGTTTTGGGTTGTGATTAGTAGCTACACGCATTATAGATCATTGCAGATGATAGTTACAGTTTCAATATTACCTTGATGTCAATTCAAACCCAATAATTTTGGCATACCTAGTGGGACATTGCTTACAAGAACATTCATTCACCCACTAGATTTCAATTTTGTTTCTTCCTAGAGGAATTAATATTTAGTGGATTGTCTTAACCTCATCAAGGAGTGGAAGCGAACTCACTTGGTGAATCTCTAACATTAATAACCTAGGAAGCACTCTCAATAGCTCATTCTTTCATGTTTACTAGGTCATCTGCTAAAATAGTCAAGAACCTATTCTATTATTTGAGATACCACCAAGAAGATCTAGGTATATAAGAAGTTTATATCTAGACTCGATATTTTAAGGGATTCAGATACCATCAAGAAGTCATTTTATCCCACTTCAAACTTCACAAAAAATTTTAGTAAACATGGTTGGACAACAAAATGTAAACTCAAATCAAGCTCTGTATAAATACCCTAATTAGGATACCACTTGTACTTTAATTCTTGCTCAAATGTATGATATCCCCCAATATATAACCAAGGCTATACCTATGTATGATAGTTCGACTTAAACTACTTATGAGCATTGCTAGGATATACTAAACTCAGTAGCCATACATAATATTAGAAATGAATATGTGATCGTCAGGATTCTAACCCTATCATTTAGAGGAAAATATTTACATTGGTTTAGAACCTTGGAATACAATATTATCACTTCAAGGGCTGCATTAGCTAGGCCTTTTATGGAATAATTTAATAAATACGTTGATCCTTTCCTAAACTAGTTTACGTCTATGCAAAAACATCAGCAAGAGTTAGTCTCTAATTTTAATCTGAGATCTAGCAGAACATGGAAGATGATACCCCTTGAAGCTAGAACAAATACCTCCATTTCTTTCATGTACTACATAAGACCTCTTGAATCAGACCTCAAGCTATAAACTCAATAGTCAGGAGTACCTACCTTTCCTAAAGTATACAATGTAGCCATACAAGCAAAAAATATCTTAATTAATGTAGCGAGGCTACCTCCAAAGATAGTCATGCTATATTGTTTTGATATCCCTTAGTTTCAAGCTAATATAGCTACATATTCCTATATAGATCCACCTTATTTTTCATCACCACTCCCCAAGAGGTCTAGCACTAGTAATAATGCAGGTTCCATGGTTAATACAAATAAAGATGATCAAAAGTCTACCCCAGAGACCAGTTTGGTAAATATGTGGTATCTTGTTTATAATGATCATCATGATTCAGATACTTGTATCATGTACCAACATCATGTGCAATAGGCTATGGATAAATTAGAAAGGAATCATAAAGGAAGAGTCAACATGATATGGTAGTCAAAATAAATTATGGTTGGACAAGATTTATATGAATAAGAAATAGTTGTTGGCATGACCAGGTCTCGAAATAAGACATTGTAGGTTGACCCACTAAAAATAAGTTAGTTTCAAGTCCCCTATTAGAATAAAAGGGAATCCACTTTGAAAAATATTGATAAATTCCCTATTCCATAAGCAACGAAAAATAGGGATGTAGTCCCTAGGAGCCACTAAAAAGGATTAAGTGATCCAAAGTAGTATGAGAAGGAAAATAAGGAATAATTGATTTCCAAAAATGAAGCACAAGAGAAGCTCTTATTTCATTCTATCACTAAGATACAGAGGATCGAATCTAGGTATGGTGAACCAAAGAAGAGAAATGGGAAAATCCACATGGAAAAGTCATATTTTAATATTGTGGAAGATATGAATAGGACTTCCTCTAGAGATAGCCTCTATGACAGTCTCTTCATCCCTGGTCAGATACACCTTCTCAAGGCTTATTTAAGTAAAAAATCCAAAGAAAAACAAACTACCATAATATTTAGCATACCTTCCGAAAAAGGGGAGATGACTCATGCAACCTTAAAGAACAAACCCCCTACCTTTTATATTTCCTTGAGAATGAAAGTTTGGATAGTCCACAACTATAAGATTGACTTAGGGGCTTCAACCATAGTCATGCCTAAAGCAGTATATGATGAGATCGGTATGAAATATACCCGTTCTTGTTCTAGAGTTCTATAATTGAATGGTACACTAGTGATGGGGACCAAGAAATCACACAGTAAAAATATTCATGCTTTTCATTAAGATATTCGGAAGCTCGGCTTCGGTCTCTCAAATTGTACTGCTTCCCGTTCTCCGGTCCACCACCGCAAGAATACAACAAAACGAGTTTTTATCGAGGTCTCGACCCTCTAGCAATTAATGCCCCCGCTTAAAACAAAATTTCAAATTTGATTTTCCTCCCGACCAAGTTTTCAAATTTTTCTGCCATAAATGGGAAACTACCCAATCTGCCATGAAGTTTACATTAATTGCCTCCATTAACCTGCACCCGTCGTTTTGTTCTGACTGTCCCTCAGGGACTGCAACTGTCACCTTGTCAGAAAAAAAAATCTCCTTAAGATAGTCATATTTGTTTAATACACGTGGTTATTATCTCCATTTTAATATACGTGGCCCTCATCTTTGTTTTAAATGCACGTAGTTGTCCGCGTGTTTAATTCGACTATGCCTTCTTCTTGCCGCAATATCTTTCATACACGTGCCCTTCACAACTGTTTTGATACACGTGGCTGTCCACGTGTCAAATTCGGCCTTGCCTGGCCGTCCGCGTGTTCACTTTTGGCTGTGCCTCCACCTGGCCGCGATATCACGATAGGTCACGAAATCACGACATGTCATGATATCATGACCAAAAGCGCATCCCTTTGTCGTAGCTCTCTAGGGTCACGATTTCGCGACATGTCGTGAAATCATGACATGTCACGATTTCGTGACCCCCCCTTGCCTTCGCCTTCCGTAACCCTTTTGGAGTCATGAAATCGTGACATGTCACGAAATCGTGACATGTCACGATTTCGTGACTCCCCTACCTTCGCCTTCCGTAGCCCTTTTGGGTTCGTGATTTCGTGACCACCTTCAACTCTTGCCTTGCCTTGTTCTTGCTTCTGCCTTCTAGCCCATGCCTTGAGCCTTGCTTTCCACCTTCGACTTTGCCCTCTCACCCTGCACTCTCTTTGTTGTTGCGATATCGTGCGTCACGATATCACGACGAAACTTGCCCTTCGCCGAGGCCTCCAATTCTTGTCGTGATATCGCGCGTCACGATATCGCGACGAAACTTGCCAAAGTCTTGTCATGGCTTTTGAGGTCACGATTTCGTGACCCCACTCAACTTCTGCCTTTTTTCTCCAACTTCTGCCTTGTTCCTCTAACTCCCGCCTTATTCCTGCTAGACATTTTAGAAGGAAAATTTTGGTAACTTTTGCAAAAATTTGGTTTATGCAAGATTGATCTGCTGTTTTCGGATGCTCCTGCATCAAACACCCAGGGTAAATGGAGAAGTGACCTTCACTTATGTGTTGTTCGGTCCA
Organism: Wollemia nobilis; assembly: GCA_028583015.1. NCBI lineage: Eukaryota > Viridiplantae > Streptophyta > Pinopsida > Araucariales > Araucariaceae > Wollemia > Wollemia nobilis. Next base: position 2,183,947 of record JAQPPZ010003494.1, on the reverse strand, counting down.
CATCTTTTGTAACAGTTCCAAATGTGCACCTGCCTCTGCAGCCTGCTTAAACCTTGACTCCTGGCAAAGATATTTTTTGCCCTCTACCAGACAAATTCTGGCATTGCTACACACCTTCTCTTCCACTGTCCGTAATGGCTTTAATTTGTGGCGCACTCCATATTTCATCAAGGAGTATGTATTTGCACGACCATCATTCACTGCACTTTGATCAAACTGCCATGGCCTTCCTAATAGCAAATGGCAAGCATCCATGGGGAAAACATCACACAGGACTTCATTCTGGTACTTCCCAATATTGAACATGACTAAGCACTGTTCACGAACCCATGCTCTGTGGTCCTTCCGCAACCATGCAATTCGGTATGGATGCGGGTGCCTCCTCCTTTCTAGCTGCAACTTAGCAACCATCTCCTCGAAAACTAAGTTGTCTGTACTCCCATTGTCTATAATAACATTACAGAATTTGCCTGCACTTTTGCACCATGTGTGGAATAGGCTTCTCCTCTGCTCTGGCTTGTCTTCATCAATCAGCATGGTCCTTCTCACAATCATTGCTTCTCCTTTCTCAGCTTCTTCAGAATGTTCTGATTCAACATCTTTCGCTGCCACAGCAACTCTGGCAGGACCCACTTGTTTCTTGTTCACTCTCTCGAGGTGCTGGGGACACTCATATGCCCGATGTCCCTCTTCTCCATAGTGGAAACATGTTCCCCGAAACACTCCTCTTCCATACCTGTGTCCAGATCTACCTCTTCCTCTTGGGTAGCCATTGCCCTGAACTTGCGGTTTGGGTTCTTCATCTTCTTTCTGATTTTGGCTGCTGCTAACCTCTTCTTTCTCCTCTTCCTTTCCTTCCTCCTTTATTCCACTGGTCTTTCCTCCAGGCCCTCTTCCTTTTTGCTTGCTCTCAAACCTTCTGTTCAGTTTTTCTTCAACCTTCAGAGCAAACTGGTAAGCATCTTCAATGGTGCTCACCCGCACTAAGCTCAACTCTTCCTGGACACTGGGTCTCAACCCATTAATATAATGGGCCACATTTTCTTTGCTTGCTTCTAAATGGCCGGTTCTGATGGAGATTTTATAAAATTCCTCCGTATACTCTTGAACAGTTTTATTCATCTGTCTTAAACCCTGTATTTTTCTTAGCAGATCCAACTCATAATCTGCCGAAATAAACTCTCTTTAATTTTTCAACCATTCTGACCCATCTGGTTATCTGTTATTTTTCTCTTCTATTCTGTTCCAACTGTACTCCCTTCCACCATATGCTGGCATGACCTTTTAATTTGGTTTTGGAAAATCTGACCCGCTCAGGATCTTCAACTTCTTCATACTCAAAGTATTCTTCCAGGTCATTTATCCAATCAATCAATTCCTTTGGATTCAAGTTCCCTGAATACATGGAAACTTCTATCTTCGGCCTCTTCCCAATCTGGGATATGGCTTTGTACAGTCTGGCTTGTGTCGGATCCATAGCTTCTTCTTCTTCTTCTTCAAACTGGTTTTCTTCTTCATCTACTTCATCTTCACTGTCTGCATCTCTTCTTGGTTCGTATCCTCTGCGCAGTTCTTCTTGCAGGGCCTGAACTTGCCGCTGCAAAGCTTGGAAATCTGCTGCTGCCATGCCTCTCCCACCAACGGGGTTTCTTCTCGGAGGCATCTTCCCACTTTCTCACGAGCCTTCCCACAGATCCTGGTGTGACTGCCTCACGTCCGGCGATCTGTCACACACTCAGGAACTTTCGGCTCTGATACCACTGATGGGGACCGAGAAATCACACAGTCAAAATATTCATGCTTTTCATTAAGATCTTCGGAAAATTATACACACATCAAAATAAAACAGCCCGCAGGCTTTACAATGACCAAGCTCGGCTTCGGTCTCTCAAACTGTACTGCTTCCCGTTCTCCGGTCCACCACCGCAAGAATACAACAAAATGAGTTTTTATCAAGGTCTCGACCCTCTAGCAATTAATGCCCCCACTTAAAACAAAATTTCAAATTTTATTTTCCCCCCGATCGAGTTTTCAAATTTGTCTGCCATAAATGGGCAACTACCCGATCCGCCATGAAGTTTACATTAATGGCCTCCCTTAACCTGCACCCGCCATTTTGTTCTGACTGTACCTCAGGAACTGCAACTGTCACCTTGTCAGAGAAAAAAAAAAATCTCCTTAAGATAGTCATCCTTGTTTAATACATGCGGCTATTATCTCCATTTTAATATACGTGGCCCTCATCTTTGTTTTAAATGCACGTAGTTGTCCGCGTGTTTAATTCGACTATGCCTTCTTGCCACAATATCTTTCATACACATGCCCTTCACAACTGTTTTGATACATGTGGCTATCCACGTGTCAAATTTGGCCTTGCCTGGTCGTCCGCATGTTCACTTTTGGCTGTGCCTCCACCTGGCCGCGATATCGCGACAAGTCACGAAATCGTGACATCTCATGATATCACGACCAAAAGCGCATCCCTTTGTCGTAGCTCTCTGGGGTCGCGGTTTCTTGACCCCCCCTACCTTTGCCTTTCGTAACCCTTTTGGAGTCACGATTTCATGACTCCCCCTGCCTTCGCCTTCCATAGCCATTTTGGGGTTGCGATTTTGTGACCCCCTTCAACTCTTGCCTTGCCTTGTTCTCGCTTCTACCTTCTAGCCCACGCCTTGAGCCTTGCTTTCCACCTTCGACTTTGCCCTCTCACCCTGCACTCTCTTTGCTGTCGTGATATCGCACGTCGCGATATCGCGACGAAACTTGCCCTTCGCCGAGGCCTCCAATTCTTGTCGCGATATCGCACGTCGTGATATCGTGACATGTCACGATATCGTGCGTCACGATATCGTGATGAAACTTGCCAAAGTCTCATCGTGGCTTTTGAGGTCGCGATTTCGCGACCCCCCTCAACTTCTGCCTTTTTTCTCCAACTTCTGCCTTGTTCCTCCAACTTCCGCCTTGTTCCTGCTAGACATTTTAGAAGGAAAATTTTGGTAACTTTTGCAAAAATTTGGTTGATGCAAGATTGATCTGCTACCGTTGGATGCTCCTGCATCAACTAGTTAAGACCATTAGAGTGGTTAAGGATGTACTAATGAGATTGCATATATCCACAAAGGTAACTTTTATACAAGAGATTGTAGTGGTAGACCTAGAACCTTACTTTGGTTTGTATATTTACAGAGAGCTCACTACTAAGCTATGAGGTTATATGTATTTGGACTACTCTGGTATGTTGATTCCATTCAAAGGAAAGAGGATAAGAATAACGCTTGAAAATCATGTGTTATATCACATTAAAAAATAGAGGAGAACATGTGTAACCTCTTATATATAGATGAATTTGAACTTATAGAGAAATTTGAAGAGTTAGAAGTGGAGGAAGAGTTGCCACTCAAAGATGACTACAACTTATTTGGGGTAGGTATGGGCACTTACAACATTTCCTACGAAGTAAAGAAAAAAATATCAACCATATATAATCAATCCTTGAGGGATACATGGATCTATAATATACATTTTTATGGGAAAGATGCAAAAGCAAAAGTTTATGTAGGTGTAATTTTGAAATACTCTTCTTCAAATAGTATGAAAGGTTTTTCTTATAGACTAACATGGTCTTGCACTAACAATGCTACAAAGTATGAGACTCTATTCTTAAAATTGATGCAAGAAATGAGTATGGAGATCAAAATTCTAGAAATATATGGTGACTTAGAGCTAATATTTAACCAATTTAGAGATAAGTGTAGCAACAAACACCATTACTTAAAATCGTACAAGAATAGGGTATGAGATTTGATGGAATTATTTGATGCTTTTAATATCCACTCTATTCATAAAAAGTAAAATATATTGGCTCATTATTTGGCTATTAAGGGTTTCAACTTCAACCCTTCTTTAGATATTGTATCATCAAAACATAAGAGAGTTAAATGTATTTTCAAGCTTACAGTACCATACAAATAATTTTTTGGCATATTTTTGAGAGTGATGATTAGATTATTAACTTTCTAGTAAGAGAAGCTTGATTATCTAGTATGGAAGAAGAGCTACCTCATGAAATAGATCAACAAGATGTTATTCAGTTAAAGAAAAATCATATTCCTAAGGGTTTTATCACCCTAGAAAGCCTCTTTGATAATGAGGATGGGAAGAAACCAAGAGCAATGGAAATCGTTGAAGAAATCTATAAGGAGATCAAAATAGAGAATGATAAAAAAACTTAAAATTTGTATTCGATGTGTTAGAAATAGAGTATATTACATAATTTGGGTCATGTATATATATCTTCCAAGATACATACTTAGGACATTAGATTACTTTAGGGTAAAGTTATCTAGTTACTTCATGCAATGTAATAAATGCAAAAGTATCAATGTGCAAGTTATCCCTTGCACAGATAGGTAGAGTGTTGGTCAAGTAATATATTTTACCTATATAAGAAAGGCCTCGTTGTTATATGGACATAGAGTTGGGGTACATAGTCATATAGTGTATCTTAGTACATCGTACAGTTATGTGTACATTACCATCCATTGGTGATGGGTGTAATGTAGTTCAGTAGCATTATTAATGTAGTGTTCATTTTCTCCATAACTACATTGGATTCTTTTATATCATTTCTATTTATTGTATATTTCAATCATCTAGCAGATTTACTTTATTTCATATTATTCTATATCTTGTGATTGTTATCTTCCATTGCTTATTACATCAAAATCTAATACTGGTATCAGAGCCACGATAGATATAATTTGTGTAGGTCAATAGGTAAACCACCATTATCATTGAGCATGAGTTTTTTGTCAACCTGATGTGTCATTAGATCAGTAACTATAAAAAACTATTAAAAGAGTCTAGGTGGTAGAATTAGGGAGAGCCCAAGTGAGGACTAAAAGAAATATCAGTTCTAGAAATATTGAGATTGCATTTGACTAGAGTATTTCCATAGAGTTATAAGAAAATCTCATGAAGATCGAGACTCAACATTCAATCCACTAGATTGACAAATCATCTAGTGAATATCATCCAAGATATCTGGAATTTACTAACTATTACCTAAATTTTATTTTGTTGCAAAAAAATAATTCTCAGAGGATTGGGACTCCTATAATAGAAATCTAGAAGACTCCAACTTCATTTCCTGAAGGTCAGTGTGCCTTCATAGTGCAAATATTAGTTACTTGTGTGAGAGAAGAATACTACAAAAGAAGACTTCTAGTGAAGGATCATGATGAAGACTAAAGATCTCCATAGCTATATTGAAAAATTTCATAAGTTGAAAAACATACCATAGAAGCCTTGACATAAAAAGGTCATATAAGCCTTGAAAAAAAGGCCATATGAGCCTTGAAGGATAAGCCACAAAAGTCTTGATACTAAAAATGCTATAGTAGCCTTGATACTAAAAAAATTTCATAGAAGCCTTGATACTGAAAAAGGCCATAGAAGCCTTGGTACTGAAAAATCCCACATAAGTCTTAATACTGAAAAGGTCATAGAAGCCTTGATACTTAAAAAGGCCATAGAAGTCTTGATCTTGAAGAAGAATTTGAAGATAATATATAATTCAGAATTAGACTAAAATTTTAGAACTAATACTTGTTGTAGGGAAATAAGATTCAATGAGTTGGGAAACTTCCTACAAGAAATTTAGGAAGGGTATATTCTTCATAATCAATTCAACACCTAAAAAAAAATTGAAGAGATCAGAACATCTCATTGAAGAACTTCCATTCAAGGAAGGATAAGAGGAAGGATTGGGCGAGTTATTATTGAATCCAGAAGTAGCATAAGTAGTTATCCAAAAGTAGATCTCACCACCAACACTTATAGGGGTAGAAGGTTGAAGAGAAGGTCTCAAGGAATACCATCAGAAACTATAAGATTAGAGACCTTTGGAAGGTCTTATGGAGCATCCAAAAAAATACTAGGAGAGCCTTACTAAAGAAATTCTAGAAGGAGAACTCATTGGAGAAATCCACTACCAAGGGTAAGCCCTTGATAGTGAACTACTTGGGATAATTATCGTCATCCAAAAACAAGCCCAAGAAAATAATAATTTGGTAAGAAATGCCAAATCAATGAAGAAGAATTTGGTAAGGAGTGCTAAATCAGTGAAGAATAATTTGGCAAGAAGTGCCAAATTCTTGAAGAAGAATTTGGCAAGGAGTGCCAAATTAGTTAAGAATAATTTGGTAAGGAGTGCCAAATATGTGAAGAATAATTTGGTAAGGAGTGTCAAATCTCAGAAGAAGATCCTGCTTGAAGTTAGAATTTGACAAGAAGACCTGAAAATAGAAGGTCACCAGATCTTGGATATTTGAATATTACCTCTCATATCAAGAAGACACCATTTCAGATACAAAGACTTCTCCAAATTTTTAGCATAAGGAGGAGAACACAAGATGATAATAAGCCACCATATCCTAGGATCATGAAAGAAATTTTGAGACCATAATTTGGTGAAGGAGTTGCTTAGGACAGTCTATAAAGAGCTACAAGGTCATATTCATAGCAGGAACTTGGTGATCCTAGATACCAGGATCTATATCCTCTACAAAAGCAATAAAAGAGATACAGAAAAGGTATGCAAATTTTTGATGCAATTAGGTTCATTAATTGGTTTATTTATTAGATTTGTTAGAAGCACCTAAATTTATATTAAAGTTACAAATGGAAAATTAGATTACAGTCTTCAAAAGTGCAAAAAGAAAAAATTGTTTTTAAGGTTAATTTGCACATTAATTAGGAGTTTATTAGATTTAAAAATTGCTTCTATCAAATACCTATCATCTACTTTGGAAAAAGAAAAAGAGGACTAAATATTGCAATATCAATTGTAGTGAAATTGTAGAATAACTCTTAAAGATTCATTTTAGGTTATTCTTGATTAGTTACAGTAAATTTGTAGTGCATTAATTTGAGATTTGATTGGATTAGTAAGGTGTAATTATTAGTGCATTAAAAGTGAAAGACTTGCACTATTATACTACTCTCAAAAGGAAATTAGTTTTGTGTTTTTTTAAGGGCACAAAATCTGATTTGTATCGAGTATCTAAGGACACTATTAAAGCACAAAAATATGCAACACATTATGGCCAAGAGAAGCCACCAAAATATATTAGAATCTTCCAAAACTTGGAGAAGAATACAACTAACCAAAAATAGAAGTAGAAGCTTCAAATATTGAGACTTGGTGAGTCTCAAATCCAAAGCATTACAGGGTTAATTGCAAGGATAAAAGTGCAAAAAATTGCATCATATATCTACTTCTATCTAAGCTTGGATTTGTCATCATAATATCCAAGAAAAAATGGGAAGGTGTCTAAGAAAAAATACAACCTCAAAACCATACTCTGTATTCAAAATTTTTCCATACATATCACAATACTAGACTTGAAAAGGGAGTGCAATAAAAGGTGCAAAAGACATCTTATTTATAATTATTGCTACATTGAGTTACACTACTCTAACTCATTCTACATAAGAAAAAGGGCAGATTGGAAAGTGCCTCAAAGATACACTACAAGCAGGTTGAATCAGCCAAAGGCATCCGAATACTATCATTCTTCCAAGAATATCAAAGAGCCTTTCTTTTGGCTCATCCTCTACGTATCTTGGATGGCCAAACCTACAGAAGACAAGGCACAAAGGCAAGGGGAAATCATGCAGTGTATAAATCAAAGGAGCATCTCTATAAAATAAAAAAAAACATCTCTATTAAAGCAAGCATATGTCAAACCAAAGGAGCATCTATATCAAAGCAAGCTACATCCAATCAAGGAGTATTTCTACCATAAGTGGAGCATCATGGAGTCTTCATCCGAAAACAAATCTAACTATAGTGATGGAATATGATTACCAATTATCCAAATGAAGATTCCAACAATCACTTTCATATGTAAATTCATGAGTTTCATTCTAGATTTGCCTAACCATTTTGTATATACATTTAGGAGTTGTACCTTTTTTTGTAAATTGAAAAATCACACTAGTAAATGAATACATCTAATTCAAAAAACAACATGGAATACATTATTATTTAATTCATCAATGATAATTTTCTTCAAGGTGTTTCATATTTTATTCTATACTATCTTTGATGTTGATGTGAACTTAATCATACATTTTACCTCACATATCAATCAAAGTATGCTTTAGTTACCTTACTTATTCCATCATAGTTAATGTTAATGATAAAAAATAAACTTAATGTTATCTCACTATTATTGACATAATAATTAAGATAAATATATCCTTCAAATATTATATTCCATGAATTATATAAGTAGTATGAGATTATAGCTAGACACATAATTTCATGACCCTCCCCCAGACAAGTTTTTTTATATGAAAGGATTTATGAATTTCTATGTAAACATTAATGACTGATGATTAATGGTATAATACTAATGTAGACATTAAAAATTAACCCACTTTAGTTGGAAATATTCCCTGAGCCCTCTAGGGGACCCTTTAGACTTGCCTAGGGCAAGGGTAAGGCTCCTTCCCTTATTTTTTGCCTTTTTTTCCCTCTTTATGCAAAATCGCACCCAGTCCTTGATAGGGTGAGACTTTGCATTGCAAATAATGGTCAGCCCTAATGGGGTGCGATTTCACATTTTTAGGGTTTGACACATCAAAACCCTAATTTTTAGTCTTGGCATGTTTTACATCGACCCTACTTGGTTTTCCCACTCTTTTTACCTTCAAATATGCTATATAAGGAGGGTTTGAATCCATTTTTTCACACATGCTCACATAATTAGAATTCTAAGGATTGATGATTTATTTCTTCCTAACATTTAATTTCTCAAAAAGTGTTTTACTTGATATGCATCCTTCTTCTTTTTCTTTCTCAAGCAACTTAGAAGTGTGAATTTTGGTTGATTGTTTTCTACATTGGATTGTTTTTGTTAACTCTTGGTGGATTATTGTTGAAGCCCTAAGGAGAGATCGACTACTTGGAAGGTATTAAATATTTTTTCCTGCTTCCTCACTCTCTTATAGGTGAAAAAATTCTATTGTATGCTTTATTTTATTCGCTGCATCATAGTTTTTTTATTTCACTTCAATTTGAGATATTTCATCTCACATCTATGAAATCATGCCCAATATTCTACGAAGCGTGATTTCACATTGCTTTATCGTGGTCGTCTATTACGGGGCATGATTTTGCTTGAGCTAAATCTAGGCTTAATTTTCTATTCTAGTTTTTATCATTGCATTCTAGACTGCATTTAAAGCATGTTGGTGTATTCTATTTTTGTGATCTCATCATTCTTTTTTGCTATATTGTATTATGTTTGTTTTTCTCCAAAGGTCAATTTCTACTTTTAATTATCAAAGGTCAACTAAAAGGACCTAGGGGGCTTTACTGTTGTGCCTTCAAGTATTTTTATATAGTGGCCTAAGCAATCCCCCTAAGACTAATCACATTTTCAAGTGTTTTTCAAGTTATCTTACAGGAACAGGGATTACTGATAGCATTGGATAAAAGGATAAAAGCAAGGATAAATCATTAGATAAGATAAATGTTTTGATTAATATTTAGGTTTTTTTTTAATGCTTTATATTTCTATTGTAAACCCTAGATATTATTTTATTAAAATACATTTAATTAATTTCTAGGTATTTGAAAGATAAACAACATATAGTGTGCATTTAAGGATAATTTTGTTTGTGCATTATTTCTTGAAACCTTGCTTAAAAAGTTTTTTGTTTGAAAAACCTAGGTTAGTAAGCATCCAAAGAGAAAATAATTATAGGGTTATCTCTTGTATTCTTGCATTCTATATCTTTGCATTTCCATTTATCTTTTATAGCATAGATATAGAAAGGTCAATTCTAGGTGTTTGTATTAAATCTCATATATCAAACATTCCTGAAAACCAGAGAACATGGAGTGAGTTCTTAAATTATTCCTGGTGAACCCTTCCCCCCTAGAATTGAGTTTAGAGAATAACATACCGCTTTGGTTCACCCCAAAGGCTTATCTCTTGTGGATCCAGATTTTGGGAATCATACACAGTAGGGCAATTTTCCTCCTCTACATATTTGGTGAACCCGACGTGAACACCTTTATTTTTGCAATTTTTTTAAAGAAATATCACTAAATTTGTTTGTGTGGTTGAAGAACCATAATTACATATTTAATTTTTTTTTGTTGTTGTTAGCATTCTCTTCTATCCTTTCACTTTTCTAATGGCTACTGTCCTTAGAAGTCAGTGAAAGCATCTTGAATATGATTGTATTCCTCTGGAATATGATCATATTGACATAGAAGATCCTAAAATATATCTAGAAGAACAAGAAAACATGGATATTGAGATGACTTTTTATCCTTATGAGGGACCTAATGGTATCTTTGTCTTTTCATAATTTGAGCACAGTTGGGGCTTTATGAAAGCTAATACATATAGGATATTAGGAGACATGGAGCAAGAAGCTCACCTCAAAAGATATGAGACTCCTCCACCTCCTCCAATAAGATTCCCTATGCTTAATCAGGAAAACCATATGCCTAAATCAGTGCATCTTGATAATTTTAACTCAGTTGTTGATACTACTACAACCACTAAAATTGGAATGAATATGCAAGCTCCTCCAATTATTAGTGTCACTCAAAAGTGTTTTCCATTTCTTCCTCAATATTCTAATATCAACACTTTTTCTTCTATCCCACAAAATTTTAGTTATCCATTTTAAAAAATACCACATATAATAGTTGTATCCATGCACCCAATCTAAATCAGGTTTTGGTCCCTCAAAACACATATGTTCCATATTTAGGGAATATGAGAACCATGCATAACAGTAATCCAAAAGTGTAGAATTTAAAAAATATGGTGAAGCAGTTGGTTTCAAAAATTGAGATGATTCAACCTTCAAGTTTTACTTATAGTTATAAGGAAATGTGTAATCAGTCATTGGATCCTATTTTTGTTGCTAGGCCTTATACTAAGCATTTTTCTATGCCAATTTTACCCATATATAAGGGGAAAAAATATCCCATTGAGCATTTAAGAATATTTAGAACAAATTTTCATGATCTCATTTATGATGATATGTTGCTACAAAAACATTTCCTAATAGTCTTGGTGGCATGGCATTAGAGTGGTACTATCAATTGCCTAATTATTCCTTAAAGAGTTTTGAAGAAACAATAGAATTATTTTTTCAACAATTTGGTGCTTACATTAAGAAATAAGTGACAATGAAAGATGTATATAATTTAAAATAAAATAAAGAAGAAAGCTTTTCAAAAAATTTGGCTCGTTGGAGAATTTTATTTGGATGTTTGATATATACTTTACTTCCTAAAGATATGTTGAGATATTTATTGGTAATTTTCAAGAACAATTATCTTTTGCATTAGATACTACTACTATTTCATATTTTGATAAAGCAATTGATTTATCAAGAAAAGTAGAACAAGCTCTCAACAGGAGAGGCCAACTCAAGGTTAAAGAAAAAAAACCTTCTAAGTCTCAACACAAGAATAAGCACATAGGAGGTGATAGTGGAATAGATAGTAGGCTTGTTAACAATGTTACTAACAACCTACAAAAGATAGTACTTTAGAAACCTCCAAAAAAGAAATTTACAAGGCTTACTATGTCTATGGAAGCAGCTTTGTAACAACTTTTAGAAGCTAAGGCAATTGAGTTACCTCCTATTAGACAACTAGATATTACAACTCATTGGTATAAGGTAGGTCAGCATTGTGCATATTATGGAGTGGAAGAACATTAGATAGTTTCTTGCAAGAAGTTGAAACATATAGTTCAAGATTTGATTGATGCGAGATGTATTGACTTAAGTAATTATCAAGTATTGAATAAACAAGTACTTGTCCAATAAAATGTGACTACCAATCAAGATATGGGAATATTTAAAAACCTATTACCAAAACATAACCAACATATAGCAAATTAGGTGGCTCATCAGAATGAGCCTCCTCCCTATGGTAATATGGTTAGCATGGTTGGGATAACTACAAGAAGGCAAGGTCAAACTTAGCATCCTCAACGAGGACAAAATTTTGTATTACAACCCATTTCAGTATTAAAAAATAATCAAGGAAAGTTGGAGATATGGGGATTCCACCTATTGTATTGAGATCACAACCTAATGTTTCATTTGATATCCAAAAGTAGTTGGCTAGTACTCTAGTGAAGATATCAGTTTTAGAACTCGTAAATTCTCCCAACCATAGATATGCTTTTATGGAATTTTTAAGGCAACAATCAATTTCCTTAGATATTTCACCCAATGCTATAGTTGATGTTGTAGGTTCTCTTGGGATACATCACATATCATTTTTGGATGATGATAAACCTTCATAAAACTTACAAAAAGATTCTTCACTTTCCGTCATAGTTCTATTTGGGTTACTTTTATCAAAATAATTTTAATTTTTAATGGTTCTTCCCTCAATTTGTGTGCATATAAATTCATTCAAAAATTTGGATTAAAAGAGGAAGACTTGACAAAATCTCATATAATTATAAAATCTTTCAATAATGAGTCCCAAGAGACCTGTGGTGACATATTTCTTTCTGTCAAGATTGGGCCTAAAATATTGGATACTTTGTTCTATGTGGTACATTGTCCTACATAGTTTAATCATCTCCTCGGACATCCTTGGATTCATGCAATGAAGGTCGTCCCTTCTACTCTTCATCAATGTCTCAAGTTTGAGTTTAAGAATCAAGTTATAACCATTTCGGGTGACCCTTGACCATTTAAATTTTATTCAACTATAGAGCAAGCTCAATCTAATTTCAACTTATGTCCCTCAATATATTTAATGGTTTATCCACATACCTCATATCAAATATCAAAGTAATTTCAAAATTTAAAAATGAGTGAGGAACATACCTCAAAATTTTCATCTCAGGATCATGATAATTAGTTTCTTCACAAACCTCTATTGGATCTAGCCAAGCTACCACCATAACCAATAACCATGGGTTTACCCCATAATAAATGTGATTTTGTTCATATTGGCATGTGTACATTTGTCTTCGTAGGAACTACCTTTGAGGAAAGGATAGGTGGTAGAAATCCCTCCTCCATTGAGCATTATTTTACTCATTTTTACCTTTCCAATGACTACCCACTTCCCAAATAGATCCTATATAGTATGGAATATATAGGTAAAGGCTTGGGGCCACACTATAAGGGAATTCAAGAGCCTCTAGATGTCGAGATCTAGTTTGGGAGATGTGGCATAGGTTTTATACCTAGTAAAGACCAACATTTACCATTTCACAATGATGATCATCTTATGACTTATGCTGAATATATGGATTATAAAAATTTAGTATTAGGTGATGAGGATGATGGTCCCCTTATTCTTATGATATCTTGTTTCACAATATGATTGATTCTATATGTTCTAAAAATAAACCATCTATTTAAAAAAAATACCCTACTTTGTTGTCCTATAGTGACCTTGAGAAGTTAGGAATTGCTCCTCCTTATGTTAAAAAGAATGATTATATTTGAGAGTGCATTGATTATCATGTTATGGCTACAAAATAAAGATCTATGAAGGAGCCTCTCCATAATTCTAATTATCAATAAGGTTTGCCTTTTAGAATTGTTTTTGATAAAATAGTTCATGGTACGCTTGTTTCTTATTTTAAAGAAAGGTAGTACACTTAGATTTTGTGTCGAATTTCATCCTAATTGCTTAAATCAGTCAATATCAAAGAAATAATAATAAGAAAATTAAAATATTAGAAGTTGCATTAATAAATAAATTATTATTTAGCTTTGCATTTGTATTTTCCATTGTATCCGTCTGTTTGTCCATATTGCATTGTTACTTTTCATCCTTTTGCATTGTCTGCCTAACATTTAATTCAACTTGCATGCTTGAGTTTCATATTTTGCATGACTACATGTTCATGACTACTTTATCATATATATTTTATGGATCTTGCGACAATGGCATGTGATGATACCTAGTTAGGTCATAGCTTACATGCATTGCACTCTCTCTAGGGTTATGATGCCTAGTAATATCCCCACCTAGGGATTTATTCTTTAGTCTTCTTTATTGATTTTGTTTGCTTATTCAAGTATTTTACTTGGTATTGGAAATAGTGAGAGTATCTCTTAGATCAATTATGATAGTTTGTTAATATTCCCTTGTCACTTTTTCATAGCCTTATTTTTCTTTGTCTTCCTTTACTTTTGACAACGAGATATGTGCATTTTCCTCTTGGTCACCCCACAATAGTCAATTAGAAAGAAACCACCCATAAATGGTCAGACTCCAACACCTTATACCTCTTGGTGAGCACTACACCGATAGTAGGTTTAGCTCCCTCTTCTTTTGGTACGATTCATATTATTTACTCACATTGGTCCCTTGAAACCTATACTGATATCAATACTATGTTTCATCCATCCTTCTCTATTTCTATGGTTAAATTTTGTATTATCTTCTTCTTTGTATTCTTCTTCATCTTCCTCTTTGTATTCTCTCTCTTATTATTTTTCATATTATTGGTCTTATTTCTTTGTATTTGTCTCATGTTCTCTTTCTTTTTTCCATCCATTTCATCCATGCATTTCGTATAGCCTTGCATTAAGATAGATTGCATGCATAAAATATCAAATTAAAGAATTTCTAAATAAAAATTTAATCACATGTAGTTCCTCTTGTAGAAGGTAGATTCCATCGCTAGCCTGGTTGCTCCCGATGATAGCCATCCTAATTTCCCAATACCTATAGTGATCTATATCATTATGGCTCACCTCTCCTCAAATATTATTGACCTCTACTCGAGCCACATCCCTCTCCTTATCTACGGTGCTCATTGAGCCTCATGGTCCCTTGATCTTCTTAGACTTATTCTCTTGGAGTAGGTCCACCAACCTTTATAGTGTCTCCACCTGTATCTGTAGTACCTCTACCTCCTCCCTTAGATCCCCTCATCTTAAAGCCTAACCCTCACTAGCTACTATTGATGTGGAGTCCTCTCTCGATCCTATGCATAGTGGTACCCAAGCCTCTATGGGGGTAACTCTAGATGCCCATGTCTCCTTGGTTTGTGCAGCAATAGTAAACTCTATCACCATCTCAATCTAAAATCGATCTTGCCTCTATCTCAAATATACTAGTCCTTGTTGAGACATCTTTGTAGCTCTTCAAGATAATGCCCATTCCCATCACCTGGCACATCTATATCAAAACTAGTGAGGATACCCTATGGGACATGACTCCTCTATACCACTATCGGTAGTGGAAGACCACTCCCATGTTATCCACCCTAAGATCCATGTAATGAGGATTTTATAAGTCCTTATCAACCCACCTGGTTAGGTTAGGTTCACCTCCTACCCCTACTGGATCTCGATCAACCTTCTTTGTCATAACCACTCCCCTAAAGATGTCTAGCACTAGTAATAATGCAGGGCCCATGGTTAATACAAATCAAGAGGATAAAAAATCTACCCCAGAGACCAGTTTGGTAAATATGTGGTATATTTTTTACAGTGATCATAATTATTCATATACGTGTATCATGTACCAACATCATGTGCAATAGGCTATGGATAAATTAGAAATAAATCATAAAGAAAGAGTCAACATGATATGGTAGTCAAAACAAATTATGGTTGGACAAGATTTATATGAATAAGAAATAGTTGTTGTCATGACCAGGTCTTGAAGGAAGACATTGTAGGTTGATCCATTAAAAATTGGTTAGTTTCAAGTCCCCTCTTATAAGAAAATGGAATCCACTTTGCAAAATATTGATAAATTCCATATTACACAAGCAAAAAAAAGAGGGATGTAGTCCCTAGGATCCAAGAAAAAGGAGTAAGTGATCCAAAGCAGTATGAAAAGGAAAAAAAGAAACAAGTAAGTTCCAAATATGAAGAACAAGAAAATCTCATATTTCATTCTATCACTAAGAGATATAGGATTGAAGCTACGTATGGTGAACAAAAGAAGAGAAATGGGAAAATCCACTTGGAAAAGTCATAGTTTAATATTGTGGAAGAGATGAAGAGAACTTCCTCTAGATATGTCCTCTGTAACACTCTCTTCATCCCTTGTCAGATACACCTGCTCAATGCTTATTTAAAATTCTTAAGAAAAGTAGACTACCATAATATTTAGCATACCTTCCAAAAAAAGGGGAGATGACTCATGCATCCTTAAAGAACAAACCACCTAAATTTTATATTTCCTTGAGAATGAAAGTTTGGATAGTCCACAACTATATTATTGATTTAGGGGCTTCAACCATAGTCATGCCTAAAACATTCTGTGATGAGATAGAAATGAAATATACCTGTTCCCGTACTACAGATCTGTAATTGGATGGTACATTAGTTAAGACCATTAGAGTGGTTAAGGATGTGCTAATAAGATTTCATAGATCCCCAAAGGTAAATTTTGTACAAGATATTGTAGTGGTAGACCTAGAACCTTACTTTGGTCTGTATAGTTACATAGAGCTCACTACTAAGCTAGGAGGCTATATGTATTTGGACTAATCTGGCATGCTAATTCCATTCAAAGGAAATAAGATAAGGATAACACTTGAAAATCATGTGTTATATCACATTAAAAAATATAAGAGAACATGTGTAACCTCTTAGATCTAGATGAATTTGAACTTGTAGAGATATTTGAAGAGTTAGAATTTGAGGAAGAATTGTCACTCAAATAGGATTACAACTTATTTAGGGTAGGTATGGGCACTTACAACATTTCCTTTGAAGCAAAGAAAAAGAAATCTATCATATATAATCAATCCCTGAGGGAGACATAGATCTAGAATATGCATTTTTACGTGCAAGATACAAAAATGAAGTTGGTGTAGGTGTAATTTTGAAATACTCTTCAAAAAGTGTAAATTTTTTTTCTTATAGATTAACATGATCTTGCTCTAACAATGCTGCAAAGTGTGAGACTCTATCCTTAAAATTAATGTAAGCAAAGAGTATGGGGATCAAAATGCTAGACATATATGGTGACTTAGAGCTAATAGTTAACCAATTTAGAGAGAAGTGTAGCAACAAACACCATTACTTAAAATCATACAAGAATTGGGTATGATATTTAATGGAATTATTTGATGCTTTTAATATCCATTCTATTCATAGAAAATAAAATATATTGGTTTATTATTTGGCTATTAAGGGTTCTAAATCCAACCCTTATTTAGATCTTGGATCATCAAAGCATAAGAGAGTTAAATTGATTTTCAATCTTGCAGTACCAGAAAAATAATTGTTTGGCAAGTTTTTGAGAGAAATGATCAGATTATTGACTTTCTAGTAAGAGAAGCTTGCTTATCTAGTGTGGAAGAAGAGCTACCTTATGAAATAGATCAACAAGATGTTATTCAGTTGAATAAAAATTATATTCCTAAGGATTTTATCACCCTAGAAAGCCTCTTTGATAATGAGGATGGGAAGAAACCAAGAGAAATGGAAATAATTGAAGAAATCTATAAGGAGATCAAAATAGAGAAGGATAAAAAACTCAGAATTGGTATTCAATGTGTTAGAAATAGAGTATATTACATCATTTGGGTCATGTAGATGTATCTTCCAAGATACATAATTTGGACATTATATTACTTTAGGGGAATGTTATCTATTTACTTCATGCAATGTAATAAATGCACAAGTGTCAATGTGCAAGTTGTCCCTTGCCCATATAGGTAGAGTGTTGGTCAAGCAACCTTTTTTACCAATATAATAAAGGCCTCATTGTTAAATAGACATAGATTCAAGGACTGAAGGAACGAGTGCAGTTCGCTAACAGAATTAACGCAACAAATAATAATTAAAATTGTAGCAGATAATATTATTAAAAATGCACCATCCAAAAAATACATCAAATGCACATGTAAATATATAGAGAAGGGAAAGAAAAGGACGGAGGGATAAGGTGGGTGGTTGGATAGATAGAGGGAAGGATTTGGAGGGATAATAATAATGAAGGCGCGGAGGGATAAGGAGAAAGAAGAGGAAAGAATATAGGAGGAGGATAGGGAGAAAATAAGTGTGCCGACAAAAACTTGCCGACAATTTGTTTTAGGTTTTCACACTTAGGGCTAGAAAACTAGATTTTTCTAAGCCACTTTTAGTGAGAACCCTGTTCACACTTGCAAAATTCTCCCCCTTAAATTTGAGAGGACTGACTATACAGTCTCTCAGCTTTACAAATTGAGCTTTGGTCATCGCCTTGGTGAAGATGTCTGCGATGTTCTCCAAAGTGTGACAGTATTGAAGCTCAACAATTTCATGTTCCACCATATCTCTGATGAAGTGGTACTTCATATCAAAATGCTTTGTTTTGCTATGGTGGACAGGATTATATGCCAAATGAATGGCACTGATGTTGTCACAGTAGATTTTGGTCGGACCACTTTGCTATTCTCCAATCTCTTCTAGTAATTTTCTTAGCCACAAGGCTTGAGTACTTGCATAAGTAACTACTATATACTCAGCTTCTATTGAAGATAGCGCTACTACTGTCTGCTTTTTGGAACTCCAAGTTATTAGTCCTGATCCAAGACTAAAACAGTTTCCTGATGTTGACTTCCTGTCATCAATATTGCTACCCCAATCACTATCGCTGAAGCCTACAAGCTTGATAGTGTCACATTTATGGTACTGGATTCCAAAATCCAATGTACCTTTCACATATCTCAAAATTCTTTTAGCTGCCTACAAATGCAACTCATATGGGTTAGACATAAATCTAGAAACAAGAGATACAACATACTGAATATCTGGTCTGGTGTTGGCGAGAAACATCAAACTCCCAACCATACTTCTGAAAGTGGTCACGTCAACTTTTGGTGCTCCATCATCTTTGCTTAATTGGATCCCATGTCCAACTGGAGTTGCAACTGGTTTGCAATGCTCCATAGCAAAATTCTTGATCATATCCTGAGCATACTTATATTGATAGATGAAGATCCCTGTATCTGACTGATGAACCTCCATTCCAAGGTAGTAGTGCATTAAGCCAAGATCCTTCATCTCAAACTACGTCATCATGGAGTGTTTGAACTCCATATTCATTTTTTCATTACTACCCATAAAAATGAGATCATCCACATACAAGCAAACTATGAGGATGTCCTTACCTTGCTTTAGGTAGTAGAGTGTGGGTTCATTTTTGCTCTTGGTGAACCCATAATCTTTGAAGTACCCATCAATACGTGAGTACCAAGCTCTTGGTGCCTATTTAAGACCATAGAGTGCCTTCTTCAATCTGTAAACAAGGTGTTCCTTACCTTGCACTTCAAATCCCTATGGTTTCTCAACGTACACTTCTTCTGTCAAGTAACCATTGAGAAATGCACTCTTTACATCCATGTGTTGGACTTTCCATCCTTTGTGTGCAGCTAAGGCAAGAACTGTTCTGATAGTCTCCTATCTTGCTACAAGAGCAAAAGTCTCTTCATAATCAATTCCATATTTTTGAGTAAAACCCTTTGCTACTAATCTTTCCTTATGCTTCTCAATGCTTCCATCAGCATTAAACTTGGTCTTGAAGATCCATTTACAGCCAACACATTTCTTTCCTTTAGGAAGCTTCACGAGCTCCCAAGTGTCATTGTTTTTTATAGAGGTTATCTCCTCTTTCATGGCATCTTGCCAGATCTTCTGAGTACAAGCCTTCTCATAACTAGAAGGTTCAAGCTATGCACTAGTTAACAAAGCATAGTTAACTTGATCTCCCCTAGGTTCCTACTGGGATTCATCATCACCATACAAGTGCATGCTTTCTAATCTGTGTAAAACAGATTCCATTTCACTAGCTTGACTCCTAGTGTATCTTCTTGAAAATTTTTTATCCAACATCTGAGATGATGGATGATACTGTAGAGTTCTCTTACCTTTGGATGGAACATCAATGTCCATTGGTGAGGAACTTACTGATCGCTATGGAGAAGGACTTGGTGAAGAAGTTGAATCAAAAGATGGACTTGGAGGATGTGTTGGAGGAGATTGCTTTCCTTTCTGTGGGAGCTGTGGTTGCACCTATTGAGCAACTATATCAGTGGCTTCAACATCACTGAATATTTGGGGCTTACCCCATTCTACCCCTTCATCAAAAATCACATCCCTTGAAATCACTATCTTTCGAGTCGTAGGATTGTAGAGTCTATAACCCTTTGTGTTTTCACAATATCCTACAAAAATGCATGCCTGACTCTTTGGATCAAGCTTCTTTCTCAGCTCATCAGGAATGTGAGCATATGCCAATGATACAAATACTATGAAATACTTCACATTTGGTTTCTTACCATACCAGGCTTGGTAAGGTGTCTTCCCTTTCAAACTTGAAGTAGGACTTATGTTGAAGATGTGAACACTAGTCCTAGTTGCATCTCCCCAATATGAATTACTCAAATTTTTTGTCTGAAGCATTGATCTTGCCATCTCCACAATGGTGCGATTCTTCCTTTCTGCTACACCATTTTGCTGTGGAGTGTAGGCAGTTGTGAACTACCTCTTGATGCCATGATGTTTACAAAAATTCAAAAACTAATTAGAGGAGTATTCTCCTCCTTTATCTGATCTAAGACATTTTATTGAATACCCACTCTCACTTTCAACTTTTTCTTTAAAATCAACAAAGCATGCAAATGCTTCATCCTTATGCTTCAAAAAATATATCCAACACATTCTTGTGCAATCATCAATAAAAAGTAGGAAGTAAGAGTGGTTACCTAGACTCTTGGTCTGCATCGGACCACAAATGTCTGAATGCACTAACTAGAGTGGATAGCTGGCCCGCCATGCTTGTCCATGAGGAAATTTCAATCTGGCATGCTTGCCCAAGGCACACCCTTCACAGACTTCCTTACTATCTTGAATTTTGGGAAGTCCAGTTACCATTGCTTGTGAAGTTAGCATTTTCAAACTTGCTGAATTCAAATGACCATATCTCAAGTGCCATAGGACACTTGGATTGGTAATAGCAACATTTGCTAACTTATTTCCTCCTGGTTGGCCAAACTTCAAAGGGAATAATCTATTATTTGACATTGGCACTTGTGTAATGATTCTATTACTATTGTTCTTGTCAAAAATGGTGCATTTACCCTCATCAAAAATCAACTTGTAATTCTTTTTTAGCATTTGACCAACACTTAAAATATTGTGTTGAAGATGGGGTGTGTAATAGATATCACTTACTTGCTTGATGCCTTCTTTCGTTGGAACCTCCATGGCTCCAATGCCTTCAACTGCCAATGACTTGTCATCACCCAATCAGATGTTGGATTTGTATGAGGAGTCTAAAGTAGCAAAGAGTTCTTTGCCACTCATGTGATTTGAACACCCAGTGTCCAAAATCCATGTATCATTCATATTTTGCTCTGTCTGGCCATAAGAAAGAAAGAGATTTGTGGACTCTTCCTCTTCTCCAAAATTTCCAAATTGACTGCTCTAGTTGCTACTGCTTCCTTGTGAAGACTTTGACCAATAATCTCGAGCATAATGGCCAGGTTTGCCACAATTGTAGCAAACTTGTTTTGATTTATCTCCTCCTTCTCCTTTGCCAGATTTTTTCCCTCTATATTGCTGCTGTCCTCCTCTATTCTGATTTTTGCCTCTGTTGGATGATCCTCCTCTGTTAGGAGTTCCCCCTCTTTGATTATTCCTGCCTCTGCCTCTTTGTTGTCCTCTTCCACAGCCTCTACCTCTTCCTTCATGTGTGGCAAAAGCTTTATCATCTCATCCATAACTGGTGGTAGGAGTTTCATGTAACCTCTCTTCATGTGAGAGAAGTGAACCAGTTAGGGCATCAAAAGACAACGAGGTTAAGTCTTTGGATTCTTCAATAATTATTGCAACAGAATTCCATTTAGGAAGAAGTGTTCTCAACACTTTCTTCACCATAACCTCTGGCTTAATATCTTCCCCTAGTGTGACCATTTTATCAACTACGACTTTCACTCGCACGTAGTAATCTCCCACTTTTTCATTTTCTTGCATCCTGAGATTTTCAAAATCTCATTTCAATGTTTGCAGTTCTACCTGTTTTACTTGGTCACTACCTCTATAGCTTTCTTTTAGGGCATTCCAGGCATCTTGTGCAATTACATAAGAGGCAACTCTAGGGAAGATACTTTTATCTAGGGCAGCATGTATGTGATAAAGGGCGAAAGCATTGTTCTTTTGTGCTTCTTTTCTAGCCTTTTTATCAGCATTAGAGAAAGCTGCCCATTCAGCAGTAGTAGGTTCAGTATAGCCCTCTTCGACTACATCCCATAAACCTTTTCCTATCAAAAGAGTTTTCATTTTAATAGACCAATACTCATAATCTCCTCCATTAAATTCAAGAATCGGCAGACTAGTATTGGACGCCATTTTAGAAAACAAACTTTATTTGAAGAAAAAAAGTACTATAAAGCAGTACAAAGAGATTAATGATTCAAATCAAATCTCGCCTTTTTAGAAAATTTAGGTTCTTCTTCGAAACTGCTACTGATGACAATGGCCTCAGGTTCTTCAGGATCCACTTCCTCTGGATCTTCTTCTTCTTCTTCTGCTTCTTCTTTGTTTTCTTCTTCTGTTGCTGCTTTGGGTTCAGGAGAGCATGGTGAATAGCTCTCACTTGATTCTGCTACCCGTACACCAGGTGTATAACTGGAACTTGCTTTGTCCTCTGGTACAACTTCCATAGTCTCGAACTCTTCAATTCTTTGTTCGAAGATATTGTCTTCAGAATCTCCCTCGTACCCGAGATCCGATTTCCTCAGATGATCAATCACCTGATTTTCCAACTGACAAAAAACTGTATGGAGACTTGTTCGTCGAACCTTTTCATCAAAGGATTCCGGTGTCTCTCGTTTCAAAATCAAGATAAGTGCATTATAGCACCCCACAGACCGGATCATCTATCATTGCACGGGCACATTATTTCTCTTTTTTCAAAAAAGGCTCTTCAAACAAGGTTTTTAAAATTTTTATAGTCTTAAAAAAAAATTTAATAAATTTTTATATTTTTTTTTAAATTACCTTTTAAATTAATTTATTAAAAAGATAATTTTAAATAAAATATAATTTAAATTTATTAAATAATTTTTAAAAAACTTAAATAAAAATTTAAAACCTTTTAAATTTTTTACAAAAAAAACTTTTACCTTCATGCGGGCGATTCGACCCCGCGACCTCCCAAACACGGACGGCCGCGCTTTACCGCTACACCAAGCGGCTTGGCTGAAACCAAACAGGGCTTCCGCCCTTTTATCCTTGACGGCGGCGAATTTAAAAAAAAAAAAAATTTGATTAGCTACAGCGGGATTCGATCCCGGGTGGTCTCCCCGCTAGCGGACCGCCTTGTCCGCTGGGCTACGTCCCTCGGACGTGAATGCAAAGGGAAGGGGTTATATTTAAAATTATGCGACGGTGCCTTTTTAAAAAAAAAATCAAAATTCTTTAATCCCACATGCGATGGGAGACGACCGTGCAGAGGGTTTATCAACCCAAAGGCGCAGAAGACCAATCGACTGCCTTCGGGCAGTCAGATGCCGCTATTTTGCCAAAAATGTAGCCAATCACAAACCGCCACGTTGACCAATGCAAACTCGCCACTTATCGCCACGTGGCACACTTTTTTTCCAATCGATCACCGCCACGTCACTTCGCCTGCCACGTCAGCCTCTCTGCCTCGATCTACATGCTGCGGCGTCAACCACCACTTGTCGCCTCGTAATCCATGTCGAGTCGAGCCTGTTGTCTGCTGCCATGTGTCACTTCAAGATCTTCTCGTGCCAAGCCTACGCACAATATGTCTTGAGATCCATGCTTGATTTGCCTCGATATCTGTGCTTGAACCTGCTCACGATCTGCCTTAGGATCCGAGCCTGGCTGGCGATGCCTCGACTACTGTGTGCTTGACACCTACCTCGAGAACCGTGCTCGACTGGCTTCACCTCGGGAACCGTGCCCGACTGACTGGCTCTGATACCAATGAAGGAACGAGTGCAGTTTGCTAATAGAATTAATGCAATAAATAATAATTAAAATTACAACAGATAATATTATTAAAAATGCACCATCCAAAAAATACATCAAATGCACATGTAAATATATAGAGAAGGGAAAGAAAAGGACGGAGGGATAAGGTGGGTGGTTGGAGAGATAGAGGGAAGGA
Organism: Wollemia nobilis; assembly: GCA_028583015.1. Lineage (NCBI taxonomy): Eukaryota > Viridiplantae > Streptophyta > Pinopsida > Araucariales > Araucariaceae > Wollemia > Wollemia nobilis. The sequence continues at coordinate 2,159,775 of JAQPPZ010003494.1, read as the reverse complement.
GTTGGAGGGATAAGAAGAATGAAGGCGCGGAGGGATAAGGAGAAAGAAGAAGAAAGAATATAGGAGGATAGGGAGAAAATAAGTGTGCCGACAAAAACTTGCCGACAACATGTTTTAGGTTTTCACACTTAGGGCTAGAAAACTAGATTTTTCTAAGCCACTTTTAGTGAGAACCATCCATTAGTGATGGGTGCAATGTAGTTCAGTAGCATTATTAATGTAGTGTTCATTTTCTCCATAGCTAAATTGTATTCTTTTATATCATTTCTATTTATTGCATATTTTATTCATCTAGAAGATTTACTTTATTTCATATTATTTTGCATCTTGTGATTGTTATCCTCCAGTGCTCATTACATCTAAATATAATAATGGTATCATAGCCACGATAGATCTAATTTATGTAGGTCAATAGGAAAACCACCATTATCATTGAGCATGAGTTTTTTATCAACTTTATGCGTTGTGGGATCAGTCACTGTAGAAAACTCTCAAAAGAGTCTTGGTGGTAGAATTAGGGAGAGGACTGAAAGAAATCTCAGTTCTAGAAATATTGAGATTGCATTTGACTAGGGTCTTTCCATACGGTTACAAGAAAAACTTGTGAAGATTAGGACTCAGTAATCAATCCACTAGATTGAAAAATCATCTAGTGAAGATCATCCAGGATATCTAGAGTTTACTAACTATTACCTAAATTTTATTTTGTTGCAAAAAAATAATTCTCAAAGGATTGGGACTCCTATAATAGAAATCTAGGAGACTTCAACTTCATTTCTTGAGGTTCGGAGTGCCTTCATAGTGCAGATATTAGTTACTTGTGTGAGATAAGAATACTACGAAATAAGACTTCTAGTGAAGGATCATGGTGAAGTCAGGAGACTGAAGATCTCCATAGCTATATTGAAAAATTTCATAAGTTGAAAAACAGACCATAAAATCCTTGACATAAAAAGGCCATAGAAGCCTTGAATAAAATGCTATAGTAGCCTTGAAGGAGAAGCCACAAAAGTCTTGATACTAAAAATGCCATAGTAGGCTTGATACTAAAAAATTGCCATAGTAGAAGGCTTGATACTAAAAAAGGCCATAGAAGCCTTGGTACTAAAAAACACCACATAAGCCTTGATACTGAAAAGGCCATAGAAGCCTTGATACTAAAAAATGCCATAGAAGCCTTGATCTTGAAGAAGAATTTTAAGAGAATATCTAATTCAGAAGTAGACTAAATATTTTTAGAACTAATACTTTGTTGCATGGAAAGAAGATTCAGTGAGTTGGGAAACTTCCTAAAAGAAAATTAGGAAGGGTATCTTCTTTAGAATCAATTCAACACCTAAAGCAAAATTGAAGAGATCATAAGAAGATCTCATTGAAGAACTTACAATTAAGGAAGGATAATTAGTTTTATGTTTTTTGAAGGGCACAAAATCTGATTTGTATCGAGTATCTAAGGACACTATTAAAGCACAAAAATATGCAAAAAATTGTGGCCACGAGAAGTCACCAAAATAGATTAGAATCTTCCAAAACTTGGAGAAGAATATCACTAACCAAAAATAGAAGTAGAAGCTTCAAATTTTGAGACTTGGTGAGTCTCAAATCCAAAGCATTACATGGTTATTTGTAAGGATAAAAGTGCAAAAAATTGCATCTTATATCTACTTTTATCTAATCTTGGATTTGTCATCATTATATCCAAGCAAAAATGGGAAGGTGTCTAAGAAAAAATACAACCTCAAAACCCTACACTGCATTCAGAATTTTGCATACATATCACAATACTAGACTTGCAAAAAGGGAGTGCAAGAAAAGGTGCAAAATAAATCGTATTTATAAATATTGTTACATTGAGTTGCACTACTCTAAATCATTCTACATAGGAAAAAGTGCAGATTGGAAAGTTCCACAAAGATACACTACAAGCAGGTTGAAATCAAGTAGTGTATAAATCAAAGGAGCTTCTTTATCAAAGAAAATAAACATCTCTATTAAAGCAAGTATATGTCAAACCAAAGGAGCATTTTTATCAAAGCAAGCTACATCCAATAAAGGAGTATTTCTACCATAAGTGGAGCATCATGGAGTCTTCATAAGAAAACTAATCTAAATATAGGGATGAAATATTATTACCAACTATCCAAATGAAGTGTCCAACAGTCACTTTCCTATGTTAATTCATGAGTTTCATTCTAGATTCACCTAACCATGTTGTATATACATTTAGGAGTTCCTTTTTTTGTAAATTGAAAAATCAAACCAGGAAATGAATACATCTAATTCAAAAAACAACATGGAATAGATTATTATTTAATTCATCAATTATAATTTTCTTCAAGGTGTTTCATATTTTATTCTATACTATCTTTGATGTTGATGTGAACTTAATCAGCCATTTTATCTCGCATATCCATCAAAGTATGCTTTAATTACCTTGCTTATTCCATAATAGTTAATGTTAATGATAAAAATTAAACTTTATGTTCTCACTATTATTGAAATAATAATTAAGATAAATATATCCTTCAAATAATCTATTCCATGAATTATATTAGTATGATATTATAGCTAGATACATAGTGTCATGACCCTCGCCTAGACAAATGTTTTTATATAAAAGGATTTATGAATTTCTATGTAAACATTAATGACTGATGATTAATGGTATTATACTAATGTAGACACGAAAAATTGACCCACTTTAGTGGGAAATATTCCTTGAGCCCTCTGGGGACCCCTTAGACTTGCCTAGGGCAAGGGTAAGGCTCCTTCCCCTCTTTTTTGCCTTTTTTCCCTCTTTATGCGAAATCGCACTCGATCCTTGATGGGGTGTGACTTCGCATTGCGAAATCATGATCGGCCCTAATGGGGCATGATTTCACCTTTTTAGGGTTTGACACATTGAAACCCTAATTTTTTAGGCTTGGCATGTTTTACGTCGGCCCTCCTTGGTTTTCCCACTCTTTTCACCTTCAAATCCGCTATATAAGGAGGGTTTGAATTCACTTTTTTACACACGCTCACATAATCGACATTCTAAGGATTGATGATTTATTGCTCGCTAACATTTGATTTCTCACAAAGTGTTTTACTCGATCTGCATCCTTCTTCTTCTTCTTTCGCAAGCAACTTAGAAGTGTGAAGTTTGGTTGATTGTTTGCTGCATTGGATTGTTGTTGTTCACTCTTGGTGGATTGTTGTTGAAGCCCTAAGGAGAGATCGACTACATGGAAGGTCTCAAACATTTCTTCTTGCTTCCTCACTCTCTACCAGGTGAAAACATTCTATTGCATGTTTGATTTCATTCGTTGCATCATAGTTTCATTATTTCACTTCAATCTAAGATGTTTCATCTCACTTCTATGAAATCGTGCCCGATCTTCTATGGGGCATGATTTCACCTTGCGTTATCGTGATCACCTATTACGGGGCATGATTTTACTTGAGCTAAATCTTAGGGTAATTTGCTATTCCAGTTTTCATCATTGCATTCTAGACTACATTTAGAGCATAGTGGTGTATTCTATTTCTGTGATTTCATCATTCTTTTTTGCTATATTGTATTATGTTTGTTTTTCCTCCAAAGGTCAATTTCCACTTTTAATTATCAAAGGTCAGCTAAAAGGACCTAGGGGGCTTGACTTTTGTGCCTCCAAGTATTTTTATACAGTGGCCTAAGCAGGCCCCCTAACACTAATCACATTTTTCAAGTGTTTGTCAAGTTATCTTGTAGGAACATGAATTATTGATAGCATTGGATAAAAGGATAAAAGCAAGGATAAATCATCGGATAAGATAAGTGTTTTTATTAGTATTTAGGCTTTTTTTTGAATTATTTATATTTTTTTTAGAAATACATCTAATTAATTTCTAGGCATTTGAAAGATAAACAACATATAGTGTGCATTTAGGGATAATTCTGTTTGTGCATTATTTCTTGAGCCCTTGCTTAAAGGTTGTTTGTTTAGAACCCTAGGTTAGAGAAGCATTCAAAGAAAAAATCATTCTAGGGTTTAGCTCTTGTATTCTTGCATTCTATATTTTTGCATTGTCCTTTATCTTTTATAGCATAGATCTAGAAAGGCCAAATCTAGGTGTTTGTCTTGAATCTAATACATCAAACATTCTTGAAAACCAGAGGACTTGGAGCGAGTCCTTAAACCATTCTTGGTGAACCCTTACCCCCTAGAATCGAGTGTAGAGAACAACATACCCCCGTGGTTCACCCCAAAGGCTTCTCTCTTGCGGATCCAACTTTTGGGAATTATACATGGTAGGGCATTTTTCCCCCTCTACATATTTGGTGAACCCGACGTGAACACCTCCTTTATTTTTACAACTTTTTTAAGCAAGATCATTAAATTTGTTTGTGTGGTTGAAGAACCTTAATAACATCTTTAAAAATATTTTTTGTTTCTATTGTTAGCATTCTCTTCTATCCTTTCACTTTTCTAATGGCTCTTGTCCTTAGAAGTCAGCGAAAGCATCTTGAATCTGATTGTATTCCTTTGGAAGATGATCAGATTGATAGAGAGGATCCTAACATAGATCCAGAAGAACAAGATAACATGGATACTAAGATGATTTTTGATCCTTATGAGGGACCTAATGGTAGCTTTATCTTTTCATCATTTGAGCACATTTGGGGCTTTATGAAAGCTAATAGGGATAGGATATTGGGAGGCATGGAGCGAGAAGCTCACCTCAAAAGAGATGAGACTCCTCCACCTCCTCCAATAAGCTCCCCTATGCTTAACCAGGAAAACCCTATGCCTAAATCAGTGCATCTTGATAATTTGAACTCAGTTGTTGATACTACTACAACCACCAACATTGGAAGGAATATGCAAGCTCCTCCAATTAGTAGTGTCACTCAAAAGTGTTTTCAATTTCTTCCTCAATATTCTAATATCAACACTTTTTCTTCTATCCCACCAAATGTTAGTTGTCCATTTTCACAAAATGCCACATATAACAGTAGTATCCATGCATCCAATCTGAATCAGGCATTGGTCCCTCAAAACACATATGTTCCATCTTTAGGGAATATGGGAACCATGCATAACAGTAATCCATAAGTGCAGAATTTAACAAATATGGTGAAGCAATTGGTTTCAAAATTTGAGATGATTCAGCCTTCAAGTTTTACTTATAGTTATAAGGAAATGTGTAATCAGCCATTGGATCCTATTGTTGCTGCTAGGCCTTATCCTAAGCATTTTCCTATGCCATTTTTACCCATTTATAAGGGGATAAAATATCCAATTGAGCATTTAAGAAGATTTAGAACAACTTGCCATGATCTCATTTATGATGATATGTTGCTACTTAAAACATTTCCTAAGAGTCTTGGTGGCATGGCATTAGAATGGTACTATCGGTTGCCTAATTATTCCTTAAAGAGTTTTGAAGAAACAACATAATTATTTGTTCAACAATTTGGTGCTTACATTGAGAAAGAAGTGACAATGAAAGATGTCTATAATTTAAAACAAAATAAAGAAGAAAGATTTTCAAAAATTTTGGCTCGTTGGAGAAGTTTAGTTGGACGTTTGAGATATACTTTACCTCCTAAAGATATGCTTGAGATATTTATTGGTAATTTACAAGAACAGTTATCTTATGCATTAGAGACTACTACCATTACATATTTTGATCAAGCAATTGATTTAGCAAGAAAAGTAGAACAGGCTCTCATCAGGAGAGGCCAACTCAAGGTTAAAGAAGAAAAACCTACTAAGTCTCAACACAAGAATAAGCACATAGGAGGTGATAGTGGAATGGATAGTAGGCCTGTTAACAATGTTACTAACAACCTACAAAATATAGTACTTCAAAAACCTCCACAAAGGAACTTTACAAGGCTTAATATGTCTATGGAAGCAGTTTTGAAATAACTTTTAGAAGCTAAGGCAATTGAGTTACCTCCTATTAGACAACTAGATACTACAACTCATTGGTATAAGGTAGGTCAGCATTGTGCATATCATAGAGTGGAAGGACATTGGACAAATTCTTGCAAGAAGTTGAAACATGTAGTTCAAGATTTGATTGATGCAGGATGTATTGACTTAAGTAATTCTCAAGTATTGAATAATCAAGTACCTGTCCAAAAAAATGTGACTACCAATCAAGATATGGGAATATTTAAAGATCCATTACCAAAACATAATCAACAAATAGCAAATCAGGTGGCTCATCAGAATGAGCCTCCTCCCTATGGTAATATGGTTGGCATGGTTGGGATAACTACAAGAAGGCAAGCTCAAACTCAACATCCTCAGCAAGGACAAAATTTTGTATTACAACCCAGTTCAGTATTGAAAAATAATCAAGGAAAAGTTGCAGATATGGGGATTCCACCTATTGTATTGAGACCACAACCTAAGGTTTCATTTGATCTCCAAAAGCAGTTGGCTAGTACTCCAGCAAAGATATCAGTTTTAGAACTCCTCCAAACTTCTCCCAACCATAGAGATGCTTTGATGGAATTTTTAAGGCAATAATCAGTTCCCTCAGATATTTCACCCAATGCTATAGTTGATGTCATAGGTTCTCTTGGGATACATCATATCTCATTTTTGGATGATGATAAACCTTCCTCAAACTTGCAAGAAGATTCTTCACTTTACATCACCGCACTTATTGGGGATACTTTTATCAAAAGAATTTTGATTGATAATGGTTCTTCCCTCAATTTGTGTACATATCAATTCTTTCAAAAATTTGGATTAAAAGAGGAAGACTTAACAAAATCTGATATCATTATAAAAGCTTTCAATAATGAGTCCCAAGAGGCCTGTGGTGTCATATCTCTTCCTCTCAAGGTTGGGCCTAAAATATTGGATACTTTGTTCTATGTGGTACATTGTCCTACATATTTTAATCTTCTCCTCGGACATCCTTGGATTCATGCAATGAAGGTCATCCCTTCTACTCTTCATCAATGTCTCAAGTTTGAGTTTAAGAATCAAGTTATCACCATTCCGGGTGATCCTCAACCATTTGAATTTTGTTCAAATGTAGAGCAAGATCAATATGAGTTCAACCTATGTCCCTCAATCTCTTCAATGGTTTCTCTGCATTCCTCATCTCAAATATCAGAGCAATTTCAAAATTTAAAAATGAGTGAGGAACATATCTCAAATTTTTCATCTCAGGATCATGATAATCAGTTTCTTCAAGAACCTCTTCTGGATCTAGCCAAGCTACCACCATCACCAAGAACCATGGGTTTACCCCATAATAAATGTGATGTTGTACACATTGGCATGTGTACCTTTATCTTCATAGGAACTACCTTCGAGGAAAAAATACGTGGTAGCAACCCCTCTCCCATTGAGCATTCTTTTGCTCATTGTTACCTTTCCAATGACTACCCACTTCCTAAATAGATCCTATCTAGTATGGGATATGTAGGTAAAGGCTTGGGGCCACAACAGAAGGGCATTCAAGAGCCTTTGGATGTCGAGATCTGGCCTGGGAGATGTGGCATAGGTTTTATACCTAGTAAAGACCAACCTTTACCATTTGACAATGATGATCATCTTATGACTTATGCTGAATATATGGATTATCAAAAGTCAGGAGTGGGTGATGAGGATGATGGTCCCCCTTATTCTTCTGATATCTTTTTTTGCAATATGATTGATTATGTATGTTCTAAAAATAAACCTTCTATTTTAAAAGAGGACCCTACTTCGTTGTCCTATAGTGACCTTGCGAAGTTAGGAATTGCTCCTCCTTATGTTAAAAAGAATGGTTATGTTCGAGAGTGCATTGATTATCATGCTATGGCTGCCAAAGAAAGAGCTATGAAGGAGCCTCTCCATAATTCTAATTATCGATAAGGCTTACCTTTTAGAAATTTCTTTGATAAAATAGTTCATGGTACGCTTGTTTCTTATTTTAAGAAAGGTGGCACACTTAGATTTTGTGTCGACTTTCATCCTGCTTGCTTAAATTAATCAATCTCAAAGAAATAATAATAAGAAAAATAAAATATTAGAAGTTGCATTAATCAATCAATTATCATTTAGCTATGCATTCGCATTTTTTTTGCATCCATCTACTTGTCCATATTGCATTGTTGCTTGTCATCCTTTTGCATTGTCTGCCTAACATTTAATTCAACTTGCATGCTTGAGTGTCATATTTTGCATGACTGCTTGTTCATGACTGCTTGATCATATAGATTTTAGGGATCTTGCGACAATGGCATGTGATGATACCTAGTTAGGTCGTAGCTCACATGCATTGCACTCTCTCTAGGGTTCTGATGCCTAGTAAGATCCCCACCTAGGGCTTTCTTCTTTAGTCTTCTTTCTTGCTTTTGTTTGCTTCTTCAAGTATTTTCCTTGGTCTTGGAAATAGTGAGAGTATCTCTTAGATCAAGGATGATAGTTCGTTAATATTTCCTTATCACTTTTTCATTGCCTTCTTTTTATTTGTCTTCCTTTTCTTTTGACAAGGAGATATGTGTGTTTTGTTTCTTCCTTTGTCCTTCTTAAGTTGTCTTCTCAGCACAATTGCACACACTCATTATCTTGTTTTCTTCTCTAAACCCCTATCGAGGGTAGCACTCACCTAATATATATTTTATCCTTATATTACACCCCACATGGGATAGATTTACATCCTAGAGGGTATCTTATCGGATATGATCTTCTATCGGGTTATACTCCCTTTTGACTCAGCGGGCTCAACACCCCATTATAGGATAAGCTCCTTGGCCATTTTTAGCAGGCCTTGGCATACATCCTAGTGGGTAATCACCCCACAATAGTCAATTAGCGAGAAACCACCCATAGTGGGTCAGACTCCAACACCTTATCCCTCTTGGTGAGCACTACACCCATAGTGGGTTTAGCTCCCTCTTCTTCTGGTACGATTCATAGTATTTAGTCACATTGGTCCCTTGCGACCTATACTGATTTCAATACTATGTTTCACCCATCCTTCTCTATTTCATATGGTTGACCTTTGGATTATCTTCTTCTTTGTCTTCTTCTTCATCTTCCTCTTTGTATTCTCTCTCTTCTTCTTCTTCGTATTGTTGGTCTTCTTTCTTTGTCTTTGTCTCATATTTTCTTTCTTTTTTCCATCCATTTCATCCATGCATTTCATATAGCCTTGCATTAAGATAGATTGCATGCATAAAATATCAAATTAAAGAACATCTAAATAAAAATTGAATCACATGCACACATTCACAAAATATAAAAATAAGTAGCTATGTATTACTTGATGAAAAATAGAGAGATACATTAGTGTATGGTTGGTGTACCACAATCCAATCTTGGTACACTCAACCAATCCCTAGGGGTGCATGCCATAATCAAAATTGGCATGTCATCCTGATCCCTAGCCCTAGCTCTGAGAGCCTCTCTCCTCTACTCTACTCAGAGGAGGAGGTGGTCCAGGCAACCACATACCCATGTATGGTGATATCGAGAATATCCATGATCGAGATCATGACCTGCTAGTTGATCGAAGAGATGAAGGAAGTGTCACTCTCTACTCCATTGGTACTACCTGGTAGTACATAATCTCATAAAAGGTAGCCCATTGAATGGCCACCTCCAACCTCTCCCCTACCCTCTATAGTTCCACCTGTAGAAGGTGGATCCCATCGCTAGCCTGGTTGCTCCTGATGATAGCCATCCCCTCTGCCCGAGCCCTCTAGCACTCTATGTCTAGATGGCTCACCTCTCCTCAAATATGATCAACCTCTACTCGAGCCACATCCCTCTCCCTCTCTACGGTGCTCAATGAGCCTCATAGTCCCTTGATCCTCTTGGACCTATCCTCCTAGAGTAGGTCCACCTACCTCTATAGAGTCACCACCTATACCTGTAGTACCTCTACCTCCTCCCTCGGATCCCCTCATCCTGAAGCCTAACCCTAGATGGCTACTATTGATGTGGAGGCCTCTCTCGATCCTCTGCATAGTGGTACCCTAGCCTCTATGGGGGTAACTCTAGATGCCCCTACCTCCTTGGTCCCTATAGCATTGGTGTCCTCTATCACTAGCTCAATCTGAACTCAAGCCTACCTCTATCTCAGAGCTACTGGTCCCTATTGAGCCCTCTCTGTGGCTCTATGAGCTACCTCTTAAAAATCTCACTACATGCCCAGGCCCATCACCTGGTGCCTCTATATCAAAACTGGTGAGGAGACCCTACGGGGCACGACTCCTCTATACCACCATCGGTAGTCGAAGGCCACTCCCATGTCATCCACCCTAGGATCCATGTAAGGAGGATCATCTAAGTCCTCCTCGACCCACCTATTCAATAGACTCTTTGGTACCAATGATCCCCTAGGTTTGGGATGCCCTACAAGATCTTAAACTACCTCAGGACTCGATCAAATTGGAAGACCTTTGGCTCCCCCTTCTCTATCGTTAGCCACCTGATCCTCCTAATCCTCACTAGCTCTATCCTATCCTCAGCCCATCCTGGGTGTAGATTCTAGGGCTACCATACTATCTTGGCCTCCCTCAACTCATCTACTATCTACCTCGCTAGTGGTAGATGCCCGACATAGGTCCTCATGACCTGCTCTAGGGATCTGGACCATCTATATGCTGTTGGTCACTCTAGGCTGGGCAATGGTCCTGGTAGTGCATCTAGTCTCCGCACCGCTATGTGCTCCTAGCTCCATACCTGGAGCAAAGTCATGCACACTATACTTATATGTCACTTGTACATGATATTGTACAATATCCTATACAAGCGGGCCAACACATATGGACCCCATGCGAACCTAACTCTCTGGTCCTACATGTCTTCCACTACACCCACCATCACCCATGGTAGATATCGCCTACTAGTATGGCACATCAGCATACCCGCAACCACCCTATAGAGCATGGTTATCAATGGGTCCACCCCATACCACCCCACCAGGTCATCTACGACTATGGTGCTCTCATGCACCTAGTGGGTCCAACCTCTCAAAAATCACTGCAAGGTCATTGGTCTCCCTCACACTCTGTAAACTACTATCCCTCTGATAGGGATGCGTAATATGCACCACACATCCTCTAGTGTGACGGTCATCTCTCCCATGGGTAACTAGAAGGTAGATGACTCTGGGTACCATCTCTCTGCTAGTGCTGTTAGTAGAGCCCTATCTACCTCTACCCAAGGTAGTCTATCTAGGTGGTCTAGTCCCACTGCCCCCTAGTGTGTCCCTCTCTGTCTTTCTGAGTGCCTCTAGCTCCACCTCCATGGAGCTAGCTCTCCACTCGATTTGGATCTCCACTCACGAATTTCAAGTACCCTAAGCTATAATAACAACAAAATAAAAAATTTTCCATCAGTAAATTTAATTAAAAACTTAATTAATTAAAATTACTTAATTAATTACATTAAATTAAATAAAAAATATTAATCATTGCACAATTAAATTTTACATCTCCAAATTTGCTTGCTTGCATCCTTTCTTCCTTTCTTTCTCTCTTCTTCTTTTTTCTTTTCTTCCCTTTTCGACGAAATCATACTTGGTTTCCTAGGAGCATGATTTCACTGAAGTGAAGTCACATCCCACATCCACGATGCACGATTTCATAAAATCATGCCTGTTTGTTTTCACCATATGCAATTTCACTGCTACTACCCAGGGTAAAATCATGGTCGAGCCAAAATATTATGCCCAAGTTGTACATGGCAAAACCATCATTTTTGGTAGAAAATCACCCAAAATTTCAAAAAAATTGAAAATTTCAAATTGCAAGAGTGGTTTTTGACCCTACCTGTGCTCACTCTGCTTCCATGCTGGCTTCACCCCTCATGATCATTGAATGATGTATCGGTAGTGCCATCTCCCCCGTTTCTCTAGAGCTCCTTTTCTACTTTCTCATGCAGTTAAAATGAATTAGGGTTTTGCCCCCTTTTCACTTTTAACCCTGTTTTCATGTGTTTTTCTCTTCTTTTTTTCTTCTCGCTTCTTCTTCTTTTGAGTTTGCCTTTTCGAGTTTTTATGAGGAATGTGTCCCTCATAAAACTCGAGGGGGCACCCTAGCCTTAGAGGTATTAATGTCCCTAATACCTTGATTTACATGCAAAACATGAAAGTGTTCGGAATAACACTATTTTTGCACCATCCCTTTCTTCTAAACTAGCCACCTCATTTCTGCTTGTTGTATTTCATTTGCGAGTGTTTACACCTTTTCTTTGACACATTTATTAGGCCATAAATGCGTCAAAGAGGGGGTAAAATGTAGACACGGAAAATTGACCCACTTTAGTGGGCAATCTTCCTTGAGCCCTCTAGGGGACCCCTTAGACTTGCCTAGGGCAAGGGTAAGGCTCCTTCCCCTCTTTTTTGCCTTTTTTCCCTCTTTATGAGAAATCACACCCGATCCTTGATGGGGCATGACTTCGCATTGCAAAATCATGATCAGCCCTAATGGGGTATAATTTCACCTTTTTAGGGTTTGACACATTGAAACCCTAATTTTTTGGGCTTGGCGTGTTTTATGTCAGCCCTCCTTGGTTTTCCCGCTCTTTTCACCTTCAAATCCGCTATATAAGGAGGGTTTGAATTCACTTTTTCACACATGCTCACATAATCGACATTCTAAGGATTGATGATTTATTGCTCACTAACATTTTATTTCTCGCAAAGTATTTTACTCGGTCTACATCCTTCTTCTTCTTTCACAAGCAACTTAGAAGTGTGGAGTTTGATTGATTGTTTGTTGCATTGGATTGTTGTTGTTCGCTCTTGGTGGATTGTTGTTGAAGCCCTAAGGAGAGATTGACTACCTGGAAGATCTCAAACCTTTCTACTTGCTTCCTCACTCTCTGCTAGGTGAAAACATTCTATTGCATGTTTGATTTCATTCATTGCATCATAGTTTCATTATTTCACTTCAATCTGAGATGTTTTGTCTCACTTCTACGAAATCACGCTCGATCTTCTACGAGGCACGATTTCACCTTGCATTATCATAGTCACCTATTACAGGGTATGATTTCACCTGAGCTAAATCTAGGGGTAATATGTTATTCCAGTTTTCATCATTGCATTCTAGACTGCATTTAGAGCATAGTGGTGTATTCTATTTCTATGATTTCATCATTCTTTTTGCTATATTGTATTATGTTTGTTTTCCTCCAAAGGTCAATTTTCGCTTTTAATTATCAAAGGTCAGCTAAAAGGACCTAGGGGGCTTGACTGTTGCGCCTCCAAGTATTGTTATACAGTGGCCTAAGTAGGCCCCCTAACACTAATCACATTTTTCAAGTGTTTGTCAAGTTATCTTGCAGGAACAAGAATTATTGATAGCATTGGATAAAAGGATAAAAGCAAGGATAAATCACCGGATAAGATAAGTGTTTTGATTAGTCTTTAGGCTGTTTTTTGAATGCTTTATATTTTTGTTATAAACCCTAGATCTAATTTTATTAAAATACATCTAATTAATTTCTAGGCATTTGAAAGATAAACAACATATAGTGTGCACTTAGGGATAATTCTGTTTGTGCATTATCTTCTTGAGCCCTTTCCTAAAAGGTTTTTTGTTTGAGAACCCTAGGTTAGAGAAGCATTCAAAGAGAGAATCATTCTAGGGTTAGCTCTTATATTCTTGCATTTTGTATTTTTGCATTGTCCTTTATCTTTTATAGCATAGATCTAGAAAGGCCAAATCTAGGTGTTTGTCTTGAATCTCATACATCAAACATTCTTGAAAACCAGAGGACTTGGAGTGAGTCCTTAAACCATTCCTGGTGAACCCTTCCCCCCTAGCACCGAGTGTAGAGAATAACATACCCCGTGGTTCACCCCAAAGGCTTCTCTCTTACGGATCCAACTTTTGGGAATTGTACACGGTAGGGCAGTTTTCCCCCATTACAACTAATAGACATGTATTTTTTTGTAGGAATAGACCCCTTCACAAGTGATTATAAAGTGGATAGTTTATATAGTTAAAATGACCTGACTTGTGATATTTGTTTTAGATCTAACTTATTCCTTTGTTATTTTGATATGTCATTTCTGCACTTGCAAGCTAATTGATGTCAAATTATCATTTCTATCATGTTTGATGAAGGAACTTGGTTAAGAAATATTTAATAATACTTCATTAAAAGAAAAAATAAGAAAGGAAAAATTTAAGTACTCAAATTTAGAATAAAAAAATAAAGACATCTCCTTGATCTTCGGGTGGTAAAATAAATCCAATTTAGCAAGGTGCAAAAGTAAATAGTTATAAGTTCATTATTTTGAGAAAATTATTTCTTACTTCTGTTTAAACCCATTTGGAAAGGGAATAAAGGATAATTGTTATGGTTTCTAGAGCCTCAACGGAGAATGTGTACTATAGAGAAGGCTTTGGGTTTGGAGGAAAGAAAGAGTAGCAAGAGATCCATACTTCAGTGAGCACTTGTGTCTTCACTAAGACCAAGCATCTACTAAAACTATAGGTACTCCTCTATGATTATCTTGAAACAAATGCTTCAATTATTTGAGATGTAATAAACTTGTGGTTTATAGTTTTACTTGTGTAAAATTTATAAACTATTGTCGTGTAAAACATATAGATACCTCCTTTTAGAAATACTTTTGTCATTGTAGAAATATTAGTTATGTTGCTATGAATGCCTGCATGAGTGTAGGAATTGAGCTTTGGTTAAAATTTTAGATAGATCACTTCCAGGATATAGACTACAAATATATCTACACAACTCTAACTATCTTCTCATTAGTTTGAAAATTGTCCAAATACACATGTAAACTTAGGTATTATAGTGGATCTTTATGTATTAAAATCATACCTTGATGTCTGAGTAGCACTGAAGCATGCACATGACTACATTTTTGAAAGAAAAAAAAACCTAGTTTTTGTTTATTTGAAACCTTAGAACCTCGATGGATCCTACCTCTAGGAGCTTACATGTTTGATCTATGTGCGTGGACTATTTTGTTTCCTATGAGTGCTAAATACAATATTTTTTGTATGGAGAAAAACCTTTCTTGCATGATGACAAAGGAAAATAATTCAATAGAAATCTTAATGTTCCTATGGGTTGGTTTTATTAAATTTATTTTCATGTCTTGGAAGCCACCAAGTGGTGTCGACTTAGAATCCTCTCAAAATGCCAATGAGATGCATAAAAAAACAAAGGTTTAATTAAAATCCTAGGGAGAAATTAAAGGGATTGGCATCTATTAGTCCCACACTTGAAGTAGGAAGGCACCTGAGAACCTAGATTAACTCTTCTCCCTATGTAATAGTTGACTACCGATGGTGGTAGTCATGGGCTCAGCATGGGGAAGTTGTCTTAGCCTCATCCTATACAAGTATTGTGCACCGATAGTGAGAGGTGGGTTCATGAAAATTAGTACAAGTTTATCTAATATCTGATATCACCTTGGAAAGCAAAAAGAATTTTTTATTATTAACATAAAATATATGTTATAAGGAGTAGTGAAGATACTATGCTTAGATTCATAGGAAAAATTCTTGCTTCATGTTTTCTAACCAATTTTTTATTTGAAAGGAAGAAATAATTTATGAAACCAAAGATAACCTCTATTTTTACTTTATTTGAAAGGGAATTTTAACCTTTGAATTGGAACCAATTATTATAAAGAAATATTCCTTGGGATAAGGGTATTACATATAATTTATAGATGAACTAAAAGTGATAAGTAGTCTCTTATGTATTTGATACATATTATATTTAAAGATAAACCTTTCTAATGGAACATGGCATGGATATTTTTAATAAATGTATTGTGATTTTTAATAGAGAAAGAGTAACCTATAGATGTTTACTTCATACTTAATTAAGCAGTTGCAGATATTTTATTATTGAATGATTAAAGTTTATGTTAAATACTTATTAAAGAATATAGTATAATAATTCCATATGAAGTCAATTGGGAAGAAGTAAAAGGGAATTTCTTTCAATATTGTTACACTTAGATGGCTGAATGATGTTTCTTTTTGTAGAAATATAATATTAGGGATTTTTGGAAGACATAATGATGTTTTGTAGGCTTGGCAAAGGATCTAGTTATTTATTTAATTTATGTAAAGCATGGTTTGAATTATTGGATAGAATTATGAATTAATTGAGTTAGAGTACTTATCTATTTATGTTGTAAAGAGAATCTTTTTGAGAAAAGAGAAAATTATGATTGTATGTAAATGAATGAAGGTTTGGGTATGGAGCCAAATAAATGAATAGGAACTTATGGGGGTTCCAAAAATAATATTTTGTAAGGAATTATTCAAGGAAAATACTCTTGAGTATTAATAGATTAGTAAACGAATAAGGTTAATGTGAGGGAATTATGGGATTCCCTCGCTCTTGTAAAATAAATGAACTTACAACACAATTGTAATCAGAGGGCACAAGAATTATGGAAATTCTTATGTAACAGATTGAAATTATGACAAAAGGAATGATGAATTTCATTTTTTAGATTGGCTAATAAACTTGCAATGAAAATAAATATGGATATATTTTAGGATGGGTTTTCTCTTGGAAAGGGTTCCAGGATATATAATGCGTCATTTGTGTATCTATTGTGACCTTGTTATAGAATGGTTGTAATATTTTATTGTTATTTTACTATGATATGGATGTAAAAAATAAAATGGAAATGGTTATCTAATTATGCTTTTCATGGGATGTAACATTGTAAATAAATATAGATGATTAGATCTTCTTTATTTCTTGCAATAGAATATGAGTTATGCAATTGTGGTTTCTAAATTTGAGATGAATAAAATAAATGGTTTACATTATTGTATTAGATTTTCCTAATGGTTTGAGGCTATTTTCTTAAGAAATTATTGACCATAGAATGCCAAACTAATTAGATACCTAAGGTTAGGACCAGAACTAAGGGAGACTTAATGGGACAATCCCTTAGGGTTATGATGAGCACTTTATTAAGGGATCACTGAAGTGTGCTCCAAGAGATGGTGAGCTTAGAATTCCATTTAACTAAATTCATGGGATGGGTACTCCAGTAGATATTTAGATACTTTGGGATACTAAATATTAGTTTTTTTCATCATCTAGAGACTAAGGGATATATTCAAATAGTCAACCAGGTTTTAGAAGATATGCTTTGCATGTACTATATGGATAAAAAATCTAAATACAAAGATTTTCTACACTTGGTTGAACTTACCTATAACAATGGGCACCATGATTCTTTGGGAATGGCTCCATTGGAAGTATTTGATGATAAAATATGTTGAACACCCCTCTTATGGGATAATCTAGAAGATCAAATTGTTATTGGACCAGATGTAGTTCAAGAGATGGAAGAACAACTAAAAATGATTAGATCAAGGTTAAATAAAACCTCTAATCATAAAAAGAGTTATGTTGATATAAAGTGCATACCTAGAGAATTCTCTATAGGATATAGAGTATTCCCTAGAGTTAAACCCATGAAGAGCACCACAAAATCAATCAATTTGGATCCTATATATGTTGGGCCCTTTGAGATCACCGAGAAGATAAGTCCAGTTGCCTATCATCTTGTCTTGCCACACAATATATCTAAGATCCATGATACTTTCCATGTATCTCTACGTAGGAAGTATGTAGCTGATCCTGACCATGTATAGAATTTTTCTAACTTGCAGATAAATGATCTTGCAATGATTAAAGTACAACCAGTAAATATATTGGAGTTCCATTCCAAATATATGAGGAACCAAACTCTGGATCAATGTAAAGTCCAATAGGATTGATACTTAGTAAATAATGCTACTTAGGAAAAAGTGGTTGATATGCAAAAATATTTTCCATATTTGTTTGAATGAATAAATGTAATTTTGGTCTTCTTGTAGGATATTGGTGAAACAAAGAGGACTGTGTTTAGTCCAAGGGGGATAGTATGTCATGACCCTCCCCTGGAAAAAAAATTTCATATAAAAGGATTTATGAATTTATATGTAAACATTAATGATTGATTATATGGTTTCATGAGGTTTTGATGATTAATGATATGCTACTAATAGACTTGCCCTTTTTTGCAGGAATCGATCCCTTTGCAAGTGGTTAGAAAGTGGATGCTTTATATAGTCAAAATGGCTTGACTTGTGATATTTTTTTTAGATGTAACTTGTACCTTTGTTATTTTAATATATAATTTCTACATTTGTAAGCTAATTGATGTTAAATCATCATTTCTATCATGCTAGATGAAGAAAATTTGTTAATAAATATCTAATAATATTTCATTAAAGGAAAAATGAAGAAAGGAAAAACTTAAGTACTCAACTTTAGAATAAATACATCTCCTTGAGCTTCGATTTGAAAAAAGAATCCAAATTAGAAAAGTGCAAAAGTGGATATTTATGAGTTTGTTATTTTGAGCGAATAATTTCTGAGTTCTCTTTCAATCCATTTGGAAAGGGAATAAGGGAGAATTTTTATGGTTTCTGGAGCCTCAACAGAGAACATGTGGTATAGAGAAGGCTTTTAGGAAATTTTGGAGGAAATAAAGAGTCCCAAGGGATCCATACTTTGGTGATCAATTGTATCTTCACTAAGACCAAGCATCTACTAAAATTATCTGTACTCCTATGTGATTATCTTGAATAAGATGCTTCAAATATGTGATATGGAATAAACTTGTGGTTTGTAGTTTTACTTGTATAATATTTATAAACTATTATCATGTGTAAAACATAGAGATACCTCTTCCTTTTAGAAAGACTTTTGTCATCATAGAAATCTTAGATCTATTGCTATGAATGCCTGCATGAGTGTAGTGCTTTAGTTTTCGTTAAAATGTTAGATGGCTATTTGTCAGGCTATAGACTACAAGTATATCTACATAAATCCAACTATCTTCTCATTAGTTTGAACGTTGTATGAATTCATATGTAAACTTGGGTATTTCAGTGGAGCTTGCTATAATTAAAACATAGCTTGATGTTTGAGTAGCACTGAAGCATGTTCATGACTATATTTTTGTAAGGAAAGAAACCTAGTTTTGGTCTATTTGAAACCTTATAATCTCAATGGACCCCACTTATAAAAGCTTACATATTTTATCTGCATGCACAACCTAGTTTGTTTAATATGAGTGTCGAATACAATATTTGTTGTATGGAGAAAACATTTCTCACATGAAGACAAAGGAAAATAATTCAACCAAAACCTTTATGTTACTATGGGTTAGTTTTTTTATTTATTTACATGTCTTGTAAGCTGCCAAGTTGTGTCGGCCTAGAATCCTCCCGAAATGCCAATGAGATGCATAAAGAAACAATGTTCTAATTAAAAACCTAGGGGTCAATTAAAGGAATTAGCATCTATTAGTCCCACAATTTAAATAGGAACCTTCTTGAGCACCTATATTAACCCTTCTCCCTTTGTAATAGTTGACTACCCATAGTAGTTGATGCAGGAGCATCCAACGGTGTAAGAGTGGTCTTGCATCACCCAAATATATATTTGTTTCATTTTATTCTAAAGTTTTTTTAAGTTTTTTAGGGTATGGATAAATAGACTCAACTTCGAAATAATCATCCCAAAATCCTGAGTGGTTTGGGAGATATGTAAATTTTAAGGTCTTATACACTGTCAAAACTAGTGAAAATCCATTTCAGTAAAACTTGAAGGCCAATTTTGAAGGCCTTAGAAGCCTTTTTTTAGGGCTGAAAAATGGTGGTAATTCCTCTAGGACACTTTAAGACCACAAAAAACTTAAAGAGCTTTACTAAAACATGTGCCAATATTTTTTTGGAGCAACAAGCGATGAGTTATGACTTCCGGAAGTTTACCCCTGAAATTCAAATTTCAAATAGATTGTTCTAGTCAGGAAAAGGGGAAACAGGGTATTTGAGGGGGAATTTTGAATTTGTATGGTATTGGTCTCTGTAAGCTCCATTCTCCTTAGAAAATAATACTAGTAAAATTTTATATTTTCTCTATTTCTGTGGATTGTATGTATTTTGGCTAATGCAACTCTGCTTCAGTAGTTTTCATGAGATTATTACGAGGGAGCTATCTTAGCCTCGCCCTAGCCCTATGGTAGGAACCAAAAGTGAGAGGTGCATTCATGAAAATTAGTATGGGTTTCTCTAATGTATGATACCACCTTGGGAAGAAGAAAACTTTTTTGTTATTAACTTAAACTATATGTTATAAAGGATAGTGAAGATACTATGCTTAGATTTGTAGGAGAAATATTCACATCATGTTTGCTAACCAATGTTTTATTGGAAACAAAGAAATACTTTATGAAACCAAATACAACCTTTATTTTTAGATTATTTGAAAGGGAATTCTAACCTTTGAAATGGAACCAATTATTATAAAGAAATATTCCTTGGGATAAGGGTATTACATATAACTTATAGATGAACTAAAATGGACAAGTAATCTATTATGTATTTAATACTTATTAAATTAAAAGATAAACCTCTCTAATGGAACATGACATGGATATTTTTAATAAAGGTATTGTGGTTTTTAATAGGAAAAATAGTAACCTATAGTTGTTTACTTCTTCTTTAATTAAGTAGTTGGAGATATTGAATTATTGAATGATTAAAGTTTATGTTAAATTCTTATTAAAGAATAGAATAGAAGGATTCCATATGAAGTCAATTGAAAAGAAGTAAAAGGGACTTTATTTCAATCTTGTTACACTTAGATGGCTAGATGATGTTTCTTTCTATAGAAATAAAATGTTATAGATTTTGAGAAGACATAATGATGTTTTGTAGGATTGGAAAAGGATCTAGTTATTTATTTAATTTATGTAAAGCATAGTTTCAATTATTGGATATAATTATGAATTAACTTGAGATAGAGTACTTATCTATTTATGTTATAAAGAGAATATTTTTGAGAAAATATAAATTCATTATTGTATGTAAATAAACAAATGTTTGGGAATGGGGCCCAATAACTTAATAGAAACTTATGGAGGTTCCACAAATAATATTTTGTAAGAAATTATTCAATGAAAAGACTCTTGAGTATTAATAGATTAGTAAAAAAATAAGGTTAATATGAGGGAATTATGGGATTCCCTCACTCTTGTAAAATAAATGAAATTACAACACAATTGTAATAAGAGGGTACAAGAATTATGGAAATTCTTATGCAAAAAATTGAAATTATGGCAAAAGGAATGATGGATTCCATTTTGTATATTGGCTAATAGACTTGCAATGAAAATAAATATGGACATTTTTGAGGCTAGGTTTTATCCTAGAAAGGGTTCCCAAGATATATAATGTGTCATTTGTGTATCTACTTTGAGCTTGTTATGGAATGGTTGTAACCTTTTATTGTTATTTTACTATGACATGAATGTATAAAATGGAATGGAAATGGTTATCTAATTATGCTTTTCATGGGATGTAAATTTGTAAAGAAAGATATATAATTAGCACTTCGTTATTTATTGCAATAGAATATGATTTATGCAATTGTGATTTCTATATTTGAGATGAATGAAATAAATGGTTTACATTATTCTATTAGAATTACCTAAGGGTATGAAGATCTTTCCTTAATAAATTATTGACCATATAATTTCAAACTAATTAGATCCCTAAGGTTAGGGCCAAAACTATGGGAGACATTATGGGATAATCCCTTAAGGTTATTAGGGGCACTTTAGTTAGGGATCACTGAAGTGTTCTCCAAGATATGGCAAGCTTAGAATTCCATTATAACTAAATTCATGTGATGGGTATTGCATTAGACAGTGAGATACCCATGTGAGAGATATATCATGCAAATGATAGTCATAGGGACTCAAATGAATGAGGGAGAATTCATATGGGAGATATCATTTGGTGTGGTAGTCTTTAGAAACCTCAAATGATTTATGGGAAAACAAAAGGTAGATGCCACACATACGATAATCACCTTCATTAAGCTAAATGAATAATAGTTTAATGTTTTACAATAGTTTATACTAAATGAGATGTATAAATCTATAAGAAGCATCCCTTTTATCAAGTGAACGAGATAGGGTTAACCCTCATGTCATGGTCATAATGTCCTTTAGAACATAGTAAGGAAATGGTATGAACATCCAAATGTGTCCTTTAAGTTGTATGGGTAGTTTACAAGGTAAACCCTATAATAAGGTATAGGAGAATTGGCCACTCTTGTTCACCTGAAGGATGCTATAGCATCTAAAACTCATAATATAGTAAAATATTATGTGGAATTTATCTGGATCATCTTGGTTAGATTAAAAATTAAAGGAAACAAAATTTGGGTTTGAAATTAGGGTCATTACAGTTGGTATTAGAGCATGGTTATAGGTCTTTTAGCTTCCTTATGATAAACTCTAAGTTGTAGGTTAAACAATTTTATCATGGAAAGAACCTACTGATGACTTGATTTGATGTGTGACTTAGGAACAACATAATATTCCTATGGTAATGATAGGTCTATAGGAATAAAGTATACCATAAATCAGATGACTGATTTTACTCTTAGTAAGATACCTCACTAACAGTACATGTGTTAGGTGACACTCTTAAATATTTGTTAAACGATAAATGTTAGTTATGTTTGAAAGATGAAATAAACTAATTGAATGGATATATATGAAAGGGTACCTAATGTAAGTTGGTTATCTGGTAAGATATTATGACATCAAAAACTGGATGATATAAGCAAGGATCTTTTCAATATTTTGAGATGGTTGAGGTTTCCAATAAATACCTTGATAATGGTTTGACCTATGAGATACCCCTATTCCAACAACTACACAGGAAAATAACATAGTTAGAAAACCATAGTAAGGGTACTATGAGAATAGATAGGCCAACATTAGTTGATATTGAAAATTATTGTTGATCAAGGATACTAAATGTAGGGGTCATGCAAAGGACAAGATAAGAAACCATTTCTTCAATATAAAGTGTTATACATGTGGAGGACCCCACTATTTCAATCAATGTCCATAAAAAGCAGGAACTAGTAAACAACTAAAAGAGCCAAACCATAGGATCTATGCGGTCACTAATAGTTGGAATTTAGATGGATAGGCTACCCCACTTCTTATGAAAGATACAATATTTAATAATCATGTTAATATTATAATAGATAGTGGAGAAAAAAATAGCTTCATTTCTTCTAGTTTAGTTAGGGATATACTGGAGAGACCAATATTCTTGGTGGAAAGGTGGAAAGTAGAGTATGGTTATGGACAAATATACTTCATGGATCAATGTTATCCTGATGTGCAAGTCATCTTACCCAAAAGTTCCACAAAATTGTACCTATATGTGGCTCCTCTCTATGCCTTTGATGTTATTTTAGGGATGGATTTGTTGAAGGCCCATGAGATTGTAATCAATTTCTATGAAATATGGATTGATTACATTGATAGTGATAAGAAAATAAGGCAAATTGCTAGTGAATTATGTTCATTTTGACCTCAGTTATTATTGGAAATGCAACTAAACAAGACCTTGAAAGAGTGTGGATGGATTTTTATGGTCATTTTTAATGAATAAGAGAAGAATAAAAAAGAAGAGGTGTTTGGTAAACACCCAATCTTGTAGGAATATAAGGATGTATTTCCTAAATATTTTCTTGGATTACCACCAAAAAGGGAATTTGATTTCACTATAGAATTGATGCCGAGAACTGAGCCTATACATAGAACTCCATATAGGATTAATTTGATAAATATGCAACAGTTAAAGGTACAACTCCATTGGTTGTTAGAGAAAGTGTTGATAAAACCTAATGTGCCACTATGGGGTGCACATGTTCTCTTTGTAAATAAGAAGAATGGATCCTGAGATTGTTTATCGACTATAGAATATTAAATAAAATGACCATTAAGAATAGATATCCCTTACTATAGAATATCTAACGTACCAATGGAATTCATGAATCTAATGAACAATGTTTTCATAAGATAGTTAGATCGGTTTATATTGATCTTCTTAGATGGCATTCTGATATATTCCAAAAACAAGGAATATCATGATAAACACATAATGATAGAGTTTTAATTATTAAGATAATTCCAACTTTATGGTAACATATCAAATTGTGACTTTTATATACCTAAGGTATAATATATTGGGCATATTATTTTTTCTAACAGAATAGCAGTAGATCCAATGAAGATTGAGTCCATTGTGAGTTGGCCACAACCCACCAATATTACTGAAGTACAAAGTTTTATGGGTATTACAAGCCACTATAAATGATTTATGAAAAATTACTCTAAGATTACCTATCCTATTATCAATCTTCAAAGGAAGGGAAAATAATTTAAATGGATAGATAAGTGCAAAGCAACTTATTAGTTCTTAAAATAGAAATTTACTACTGCATCCATTTTGAAAATCCTAGACCCATAGAGAAACTTCTTGGTATGCACAAATGCATCATTGGAAGGATTAGGATGAGTCCTATCCCAAGTGGATTCAGTGGTAGCATATTATTCAATGAACTCAAGAAACATGAAGTAAATTATGAGTTGGTAATAGTAGTGCATACTCTTAAGATATGGTGACACTATCTATTAGGCAAACCATTTAAGCTTAGAACCAACCATCAGAGTTTGAAGTATATCTTAACTCAACCATTACTAAGTGTAAGATAAATATGATGGATAGAGTTCTTAGCATATTATGATTTTGGTATGGAGTATATCAATGGTAAAGAGAATAAATTTATAGATGCCTTGATTATATGAATATATTTAGTTTCTATAACTCATTGCCATGTAGACTTGATAAACCGAGTCAGAGAGATGCGGATCCAAGATTGGTTTGCAATGAAATTCAAACAAATATGGTAGGAACCCTTGAATAAAATAGATATTATAATATTAAGGATGAAATCTTATGCTTTAAAGATAGGTTCATAATACTAGAAGATGGTGAATTAAGGAGGAAGATCATGTAGGAGGCACATAGATCACCATACTCAACTAATATTGGAGGGGCCAAAATGAGGGAGAACATAAAAAATACCTTTTATTGGACATGGATGAAGAAAGACATAAATGAATTTGTTTCTAGATGTATGGAATGTTAGAAGGTGAAGGTTGAACACCAACATCCAATAAGATTTTTATACCCACATGATATACCTATTTAGAAATGGTAGGTAATATCCATGGACTTTATTGTGGGATTGCCTAAAAATTGATTTCAACATGATGCAATCCATATTTTAGTGGATAAATTAACCAAGGTCACACACTTCACTCTAGGAAGCACAAAGGACAATGTAGTTGTGGTGGCTAATAGATTTTCCAAGGAAATATTTAGACTACAAGGATTTCCTAAAGTAATTATATCTGATAGAGATTTCATATTCACATCTACATTCTGGCAAGCTCTACATTAGGCCATAGGTACAAAACTAAATATTAGTTTTTCTTACCATATATATATTTATGGAAAGACTAAGAGAGTTAATAAGGTTTTAGAAGATATGCTTTGCAGGTACTATGTGGATCAAAAATATAAATAGGAATATTTTTTGCACCTAGTTTAATTTTCCTATAATAATGAGTACCATGCCTCTTTATAAATGGCTCCATTAAAAGCACTGTATGGTAGAAGATGCCAAGCACACCTCTCATGGAATAATCTAGAATATCATATTACCATCAGACCATATATAGTTTGAGAGATGGAGGAACACCTAAAAATAATTAGATCAAGGTTAAAGGAAGCCTCTAATCATCAAAAGAGTTATGCCGATAGAAAGCACACACCTAGAGAATTATCTAAAGGAGACAAGGTACTTCTCAGAGTAAAACCCATTAGGTGCATCATCAAATCAATCAAGTTGAATCCTAGATATATTGGGCCCTTTCATATCATCAAGAAAATAAGTCCAATTTACTATTGTCTTGCCTTGCCACCCAACCTATCCAAGATCCATGATACTTTCCATGTATCCCTGCTTAGGAAGTATGTAGTTGATCTTGACCATGTATGGAGTTTTTGTAACTTGCAAATAAATGACCTTGTAGTTATTGAAGTATAACCAGTAAATATATTGGAGTTTCATTCCAAAGAGAAGAGGAACCAAACTCTGGATCAATGTAATGTCCAATAGGACTCATACTCAAAAACGATTGATACTTGGAAAAAATGACTGATATGCAAAAAAAATTAGATATTTGTTTGAATGAATTAATGTAATTTGGTCTTCTTGTAGGATACTGGTGAAACATAGAGAACCGTTTTTAGTCCAAGGTGGATAGTATGTCATGACCCTCCCTTGGACAAATTTTTCATATAAAAGGATTTATGAATTTATATGTAAACATTAATGATTGATTATATGGTTTCATGAGGTTTTGATGATTAATGGTATGTTACTAATAGACTTGTTTTTTTCTGGAATAGACCCCTTTGCAAGTGGTTAGAAAGTGGATGGTTTATATAGTCAAAATGACCTGACTTGTGATATCTATTTTAGATCTAACTTATACCTTTTTTATTTTGATATGTAATTTTTGGATTTGAAAGCTAATTGATGTCATATTACCGTTTCTATCATGTCGAATGAAGGAATTTTGTTAAGAAAAATTAATAATACTTCATTAAATAAAAAATGAAGAAAGAAAAAATTTATGTACTCAACTTTAGAATAAATAAAATAAATAAATATCCTTGAGATTTGATTTGGAAAGTGAACCAAACTTAGCAACGTGCAAAAGCGGATAGTTATGAGTTTGTTATTTTGAGGGAATTCTTCTAAGTTCTCTTTAAACTCATTTGGAAAAGTAATAAAGGATAATTGTTATGGTTTCTGGAGCCTTAATAGAGAACATACGGTATAGATAATGTTTATGGGTAATTTTAGAGGAAATAAAAAGCAACAAGGGTTCCATCCTTTGGTGAGATCTTGTGTCTTCACCAAGAGCAAGCATATTCTAAAACTATAAGGTGCTCCTCTAGTGTTATCTTCAATAATATGCTTCAAATATGTAAGATGAAATAGACTTGTGGTTTATAGTTTTACTTGTGTAATATTTAAAAATTATTTTCATGTGTAAAACGTAGAGATACCTCATTTTAAAAATATTTTTGTTATTGCAAAAATATTATCTCTATTTCTATGAGCACCTATGCAAGCGTAGGGCTTGAGTTTTAGTTAAAACTTTAGATGGGTCACTAATAGGCTATAGACTATAAGTATATTTGCACAACTCAAACTATCTTCTCATTAGTTTGAACACTATTCGAATAAGTATGTAAAATTGGGTATTAAAGTGCAGCTTATTGTATTAAAACTGTAGCTTGACATTTGAGTAGCACTGAAGAATGCGTGTGACTATATTTTTACAAGAAACTTAGTTTTTGTCTATTTGAAACCTTAGAATATTGATGGACCCCACCTATGGAAGCTTGCAGGTTTGATCTGTGTACATGACATGGTTTTTTTCCTATGAGCATTGAATACAACATTTTTTGTATGGAGAAAAATATTTCTCATGTGATGACAAAGGAAATTTATTGAAACAAAACCTTAATGTTCCTTTGAGTTGGTTTTATTAATTTATTTTCTTGTCTTAGAAGCTGCCAAGTGGTGCCAACTTATAATCCTCCCAAAATTCCAATGAGACACGTAAAGAAACAAAGCTTTAATTAAAACCCTGGGGAAACATTAAAGGTATTGGCATCTATTATTACCACACTTAAAGTAGGAAGGCACCTAGGCACCTAGATTAACTATTATCCCTGTGTAATAGTTTACTACCCACGAAGGTAGTCATGGGTTTAGCACGGGGTAGCTGTCTTAGCCTCACCCTAGCCATGTGGTGAGCATCGAAAGTGAGAGGTGGGTTCAAGAAATTAGTATGGGTTTCTCTAATGTTTGAGATCGCCTTGGGAATCATAAAACCTTTTTATTATTAACATAAATATATGTTATAAAGAGTAGTGAAGATAGTATGCTTAGGTTTTTAGGAGAAATATTTGCATCAAGTTTCCTATCCAATGTTTTATTGGAAAGGAAGAAATAATTTATGAAACCAAAGATAACCTTTATTTTTAGATTATTTGAAAGGAAATTTTAACCTTTGAATTAGAACCAATTATTATAAAGAAATATTCCTTTGGATAAGGGTATTACATATAATTTATAGAAGAAGTAAAAGGGACACGTAATCTATTATGAATTTTATAGTTATTAAAATTAAAATATAAACCTTTCTAATGGAGCATGACATGTATATTTTTAATAAAGGTATTGTGGATTTTAATGAAAAAGAGTATCCTACAGTTGTTTACTTCATCTTTAATTAAGCAACTGGAGATATTGAATTAATGAATGATTAAATTTTATGTTAAATACTTATTAAATAATAGAAGTAGAAGGATTCCATATGAAGTCAATTGGGAAGAAGTAAAAGGGACTTTATTTCAATATTTTTATACTTAGATGGCTAAATGGTGTTTCTTTTCTATAGAAATAAAATGTTAGGGATTTTGGAAAGACATAATGATGTTTTGTAGGCTTGGCATAGGATCTAGTATTTTATTTAATTTATTTAAAGCATGGTTTGAATTATTGGATAAAATTATGAATTAATTTAGATAGAGTACTTATATATTTATGTTATAAAGAGAATATTTTTGAGAAAAGAGAAAATTATGATTGTATGTAAATGAATGAAGGTTTGGGCATGGAGCCCAATAAATGAATAGAAACTTATGGGGGTTCCACAAATAATATTTTGTAAGTAATTATTCAAGGAAAAGACTCTTGAGTATTAATAGATTAGTAAACAAATAAGGTTAATGTGAGGGAGTTATGGGATTCTCTTGATATTTTAAAATAAATGAACTTACAACACAATTATAATAAGAGGGCACAAATATTATTGAAATTCTTAAGCAACAAACTAAATTTATGATAAAAGGAATGATGGATTCCTTTTTGTAGATTGGCTAATAGAATTGCAATGAAAATAAATATGGAAATATTTGAGGCTTGGTTTTCTCCTGGAAAAGTTTCTCAGGATATATAATGTATCATTTGTGTATCTACTGTGAGCTTGTTATGGAATTGTTGTAAGATTTTTTTGTTCTTTTACTATGACATGAATGTATAAAATGAAATGGAGATGGTTATCTAGTTTTGTTTTTCATGGGATGTAACATTGTAAACAAATATAAATTATTAGCTCTTTTTTATTTCTTGTAGTAGATATGAGTAATACAAATATGTTTTATAGATTTTAGATGAATGAAATAAATTGTTTAGATTATTATATTAGATTTACCTAAGGGTACAAGGATATTTCCTTAATAAATTATTGACCATAGAATGCAAAACTAATTAGAACCCTTAGGTGAGGACCAAAATTAAGGGAGATGTGATGGGACAACCCCTTAGGGTTATTATGGGCACTTTAGTAAGGGATCACTAAAGTGTGCTCCAAGATATGGTGAGATTAGAATTCCATTATAACTAAATTTATTTGATGGGTACTCCATTATATAGTGAGATATCCATGTGAGAGATATATCATGCAAATGATAGTCATAGGGACCTGAATGAATGAGGGAGAATTCTTATGGGAGATATCATTTGGTATGGTAGTCTTTGGAAATATTAAATGATTTATGGATGAGCAAAAGCGATATGCCACACATATGATAATCACCTACACTAAGCTAACTAAAGAATAATTTAATGGTGAGCAATATTTGATACTAAATACGATGTATAAAGTTATAATAATATTACACCTAAACACTAGTAAGGAATGATAGACACTAGTATGGGATTTGGATCCCTTTTCTCAAGTGAACTATATAGGGTTAACCCATGTGTCGTGGTCAGAATGTCCTTCAAATGAGAGAAATAAAATGGGGTGACCACCCAAAATAGTCCTTTAAGTTATATGGGTAGTGTACAAGGTAAACCCTATAATAATTTATAGCAGAAGTGGCCACTCTTATCCACTTGAAGGATGTTGTAGCATCTAAAACTTGCAATGTGGTGAAATCTTCTTTGGAATTTATCTAGATAATCTTGGTTAGATTGAACCTAAAAGAAAAAAAATAGGGTGGAAATGAGGGTCATTACACATAGGTTGGTGAGGTCCCTTTTCCATAGACTATGGTGCCTTGGCTTCATAGAGGTAGTACACTATAATTAATAAAATTAGATCTTTCAATAATCCATTCCCACTCAAATATTATAGGGTTTAAAAAAATAATCATCCCTATATTTTTCCATCATCATATCTTCTATTAACTCCATTAGTTCTACAGTGGCCATGGGATTATTAATTTTCTCCTTTTATACCTTCTACTTGACTAGAATCACTTCCTTTATTATGATTTAGAGCATATGATCAAGATGTTAATTATTTTTTAATGAATTTACACAATATTTTATGAGGGGTATTGGTATCCTTATACTAAGTGGGATTTGAACCTTGGACCTCTCAAAGATAGGCCTATGATGTTAATTATTTAAACATATTTTACATACAATTTTTTTCCTCTCAAAATCTAAGCATATATAAAATGACAAGTACACAATTTTCTAATTTTACTAATTTAATAATAAATAATACCATTTAGTTTATTATGAGTTCAATACAAATCACTTTATTTTTTAGCTTACATTTGAAAATATATGATAGTATCCTTACATATTATACATGATAAGAGGATGATCATAATATTGGTTGATAATCAACCACTCCTATATGCTATGTATCTATGTTACTATGTCTCTATGTCCATTAATGAATTGAATCAAAATTATTCTCTATTGAAGATTACCCTTGTCATCCCATTGATATTAGTTTGAATATGAAATGTTGATCTTAGTTTCAAGAAAATATATTAAGGTTAGCATTGACAAAGATATTATAAAAACCATGAGGTGTTTTCTATATTCATAATTTCAGTATACTCAATCATAGGTTGATGCATTACCATATGTATAATATCTAGATATAGGTGTTCTTATCATAGGGTGCCTAACTATGGGATTGGAATATTGTCTCACATTGTGAAGCTTCTCTCTCTCCACATGTTGTCCAAATTTTTTTAAGTGATGGATGCAATAATAATAAAAAGTAAATTAAGGTTGCATTAATTTATTTGATAATCATTTTGACTTATAGTTTTTTCATAGCATGGTAGATAAAATAAATTTTAATTGGTTATGTGGGATCTAATAAAATAACATAAATATTACATCATCACAATAGTATCATAGAATTACAACAATTTATTTTATCAAGTTCCACATTGCCATGAGAGTTTCCATCATAGTGTGAAAAATTAAACTTGAATTATTCTTATATAATTTGTGATGCCCATTTTAAACTATCAAATGATTTTTTTTTTTTCATTTATAAAATGACATTGGAATATAAAGAAAAATATATCATACAACAAAATATTTTTTTGTATTAAGATAACAGAGGTTTTGGGATCCCCAAACCCATACAAAATTTGCTTAAGATATTTTTGAAGTCTAAAAATGGAATAAAAATTGTAATTGATCAACAATTAACATAAAAACCTACAATCCCTACTCTCTAACCTACAATTGCAACAATAGTGTCCACCAAAAAACTACTATTATTAAATAAACTATTATTATCCACCTTAAATATAAAAATAACATCATCACAACTAGGACATAACAAAAAACATAGATCAAAATTACAATGACCATCCTAAACATCTTGATACAATATTTTAACTACATCCAATTCCTCCAAATACCCAGCTAGAACCTTACCATCTATATGACCTAGGAAATTTGATTTTTTGACTAATGCCACCATGGTTGGACCTTTTTTGTATGTCCCATAGAGATTAGTTTCCATCATTGAATTCAAAGTTTGAACCATTTATTTCCACCTACTACTCTAATAAGTGCTTATTATTTGTATTTTTAACTTGTATGATATCTAATAAAATGGAAAAATAAAATTTCTAAATTCTTTTTTTCTCCAAGATTACTCCTTGGTTTACCATAAAACTGACTGCCTCATTACCTTCTCTACACTTGAATCATTACATTCTTCAATATCCTAAGATTTATTTTTCTCTCTAGCATCATATTTGTAATATTCCAACTCAGTTCCTATTCTTTCTTCAAGGCTTTGATTATATTCAAAGATTCTCCTTCGATAAGCACATTTTTTACTCCTAGTTGCAACAAGAGTTGCTACACCAGCTAGACCTATATTTCCCTTTACCACTTCAAAAAAGTTAAGCTTGATCTAGTTAGGGGGGAGTCCATTGTATCTCATATCTATATGGTCATTATTTGGGTTGATGGGACTGAACTGGAATGCACCATTATTTACACGTTGGAAAATCATAATTTTTTACTAATCCTCCTTGAGATTCACTATCTTGAGGTTCTCCAAGATTGCACTTTTAATTCTAGAACTGATAGAGGCCACTTCCCATTTTTTCTCCTTGAAAATTTTGTTATTCCATTCATACCACAAAAGATGGGGGGTGAGGGAGACAAAGTTACCATAAGGATTCCAAACACTTAATTATGAAAGGAGAAGTCCACTAGAGGTAAACATCTACTAAATTATTTGGTAGGACCCAAGAAACTAAGAACTTATTAAGGATAAGACATAACATATTATAAGAAAATTCACATTGAAGAAATAAATGATAAACTATCTCACTAGATTTCTCATGTAGAGGACACCTACTAACAATATTAAACATTTTTAAAAAATATTATCTATGGTCAAAATTTTATTTTGAACTACTAACCAAAAGAAAAATGAGATTTTAGGAATTAGATATTTTATCCATACTTTATTTATCAAGAACCAACTCAAGTCCTTCCCTATCTAGAAGAGAGTAGTCAGTCTTGATAGAATACTACCCTTTGCTTTCCTTACTCTAAACAAAGGAGTCTAATTCTCTTGAAGGGTTTAAAGGATAAAAACAAGAAGGTTAGCCAAGCTCTCAACAACTTTTCTTTGGATCTCATCAAAGCCTTCCAAACTTAGCTCTTTCCATATTGGTCTTCCTTCTCTTAAGACTAAAAAATATTTAACCCTAGGACCAAAAGTATCTAGTAGTCTTGGTTTCAAGGAGTTCAAGATTGGATCTGCCATCAAAGGGGAATTTTTCAACCAAAATTCTTCCTAAAATTTTACCTTCTCTCCATTATAAATCCTCCACCTAATGCATTTTTTGAGAATATCCTTACACTAAGTTAAACTATTCTAGAAAGGGGAGCCTATAGGTAGTTCTTCAGAATTGAGGAAGTCAAATCTATTTCTTAAATACTTTGCTTTTAGGATTTTAACCTAGCTAAGATGGTCATGTTTTAAGAGCTCCCAACCCATTTTCCCAATAAGAGCTTCATTCATAAATTTCAAGCACTTAAAACCTAACCCTCCATGTTCCTTTTTAGAGCAAACATGTTCCCAAGCTACTAGAGGTAGTCTTTTCTTATCTTTTAAACCTAACCAAAGGAAGGTATGTTGGATTTGTTCCAGCTTGTTTCTTATTGTTGCAAGAAGTTTAAAAACTGACATGAAGTAAATCAGAATACTTTATAAGGTTGATTGGACTAATTGAGATTTTTTGTCTTGGCTCAACAATTTCCTCCTCCATCTAGTTAATTTTTTGGAAAACCTTTCTAGAATAGGATTCCAAAGGTTAGCTTTTATTCTACCTCAAAAAAGGGGCATCCCCAAGTAAGAGGTTGGGAGAACTCCGATTTCACAACCAAAGATGTGGGCTATTCTTCTTTGTTCCATGTCCGGGCTATTAATGAAATATACTTTACTCTTATTGAAATTGACTTTTTGCCTTGCCACTTGCTCATAACTATCCAAAATGGATTTTATTACTTAGGCTTGAGGGATGGAATATTTAGAAACTATAAGAGTGTCATCAATAAATTATTGATGAGAGACAGGATCCATTATTGTTTTTGGTTTGAAACGTCCTAAACTACCCTCGTGAACTATTGCTAAAAGGATTCTTCTAAGGGCCTCTATTAGAATTGTGAATAAATATGGAGATAGGGTGTCACCTTGGAATAATAATTTTTAACTTTTGAAATAGTCTACTACTGCCCCATTCACTAACATATAAAATTTGGCACTGGAGATACAATTGAGTATGAGATCTATCCAATTCTTATGGAAACCAAACCTTTGTAACACTTTGACTAGGAAGGTCCAAGCTAAGTTTTATTCATATCTAATTTTAAGAGCATATCATCATTTTTGTATTTTATCTATGGAGTGGTTGACTTGGAATTTATCACCTTATTACAAACCCTCCTTGATTAATATCAATAATGAAAGGAAGGACAACCTTAAGCCTATTAGCCAATGTTTTGGTTAAAATTTTGTAGATCGTTGTAATGACCCTTGCATGTTTTAGGAAATATATTAAAGTATGTATATACTTACCTTTTTTCTATGAACCATGGTACTGATGATAACTTCTGTGAGTGCAAGACAATTGTGTAACGACAATAAAAGGAAGCAAGTCAAGGGGAAAAGGTGAGATAAGGAAGTGATGATTCATCTCGTGAGTACATGGAAAGTCATGCTTGCATATCATTTAAGTGCATTGCATATTGCATATTTACATGGGCTAAATTGATTTGAGTATTGCTTGTTTGGTAAGGAATGAGAAATGTTGTTTTAGGTGGCAATGATGATGGGAGCCACTAGTTTGGAAAAACATGTGTGTGTGGTTGTTTGTTAGGATATATGTGAGTTTATTATTTAAGAATGATCTTTTGTTTTATATGTGAATTTAATATAGTGATAGGTTTACCATGTAGGGAAGCCTATATAAATACTATTATTGTTTTGCTTTGAAATATAGGAAAATAGTTATAAAATTATTGACCTTGTGATGAGTATTTATTTAGCATGTATTATTTGTGATATATTGTTTAATTTCCATATTTAAATCATGATTGCAATGTATTTTAAAAGGTTATTTCTGTTTAATTATGTGATTTATCAGTTAAAATGATGGATATGATTAAATTTGATAAATGTATGTATTTCACGCAAAACGTGTGCAAAGTTGTGTATGATTGGATAGGAAAATGTTGAAGAACGTTTCATAGGTGTATGATGCAACAACATAAGGTTCAGATCAGAACTTGGACATGAAAGAAGATGGACATAAGGATGACATATCGAGAAGGTTGTAGACACGGTTACAGAACACAATGGCTAAAGACTGTTACAGAACATAGTGGCTGAA
Organism: Wollemia nobilis; assembly: GCA_028583015.1. Classification (NCBI taxonomy): domain Eukaryota; kingdom Viridiplantae; phylum Streptophyta; class Pinopsida; order Araucariales; family Araucariaceae; genus Wollemia; species Wollemia nobilis. The sequence continues at coordinate 2,124,563 of JAQPPZ010003494.1, read as the reverse complement.
GACTATTACAGAAGATAGTTACTGAAGTATGTTATAGAAGGTAGCTGCTGAAGACTATTACCGAAGATGTCTTTCACCAAAATTTATAGAAGATATTTGACCAAGTCAATTGACCAACATTGCATGCCACATCAGTGACAACATGGCGCTCTTACACGATAGCAAATGATTATAGTCAACATAGTTGGTTGACTTGTCAAATATTATTCACGAGGATATTATAATTAATAAAGTTGTTGTAAAGTTATTTTATAAAGTCATGAAATTAGAATATTGTTAGGTTGTCTAGATTCTGATGCAAGATTGTTATGTCCTTCTCATGAATAAAGGGGTATATAGTTGTGATGTTATATCTTGTGAAATATTTGATTTAGCATTATTTTGTTATGTTCATTCATGAAGTGCCACTTGGACCACTTAGGTTATTTATTGAGTCCAAGTAGGTTAGGAGATTATGTCAATTTAGATTATTTCTGTTAAGTACATAGTTGTCGCATTATCAAGTCCACAATGCCACATGGAAAAATACGTGGAAGAGTTATATTCAAAATTGTCCAAGTCATATTATATATTACATAGGGAGACCTTTGAAAAGGTCTAATGAAGAAATATTGAATGTTCAATGTGTCTGTACAATCTCTGAAGAAACACGTGATTATGTACACCTGAATTCCTAGTAATAAAGCAACACTTTTTATGGTAATTGTATCATTTATTGTTTGATTTCTTTTATGTAATTGTCATTGTATTTTCCCTGCATTCATAGATTAGAGTAATGTTAGTATTAGTTATGCATCTTAGTTATTGAGATAAAATAGTTTAGGGGAGAAAGACTTACACTATCCTCTAGGAGGTAGGGCCCACTCCTATAGTCAATCCCTATTCTCTCGCCCCTATAATAGGTTAGAAATAGTTAGTACATAAAATTAACTTTAGAATTATAAAATAAATTAAATTACATTTTCATAGAGCATAAAGTAAAAATAGATAATCAAAACTAACTATTTGCATGAGGATCCTCACCAATAGGTAAAATCATCATTGTTAGGTAAATATCATATTTAATTGCATATTATTTCAATTTTTGCATAATTTTTGTTTACTACAATTATTTTTTTTGCAAAACCTGAGACTGAAAAGAGATCTGAATCAAGCTTAAGAATTAATTATCATGGTACAATCTATATTGGATTTCTACTCTTTAAATCTAACCTTGATTTCCTTGGATTGATAAAATTAAATGTAAGCATTACTGCTAGACATTTTTGGCACCATTGTCGAGGAGAGTAGTGTCGTAATTGTTAATCAAAAAAGTTGTTTGGTTGCACAAGAAGAGAGGCTTACTTGTATGTGGAAAGAGGTACGTATGAGTCCTTGGAGTGCATACGAGTTAGAGTGGCACGATATGGTCCCAAAAAGCCCCTTTGTTCGATGTTGCCAGGTTCTTTTCTTTTGAGGAATCATTTTACCGCTTTCATAGTTAAAATTTTATTTCCAGCAAAATTTTATTTTCTGCAAAATTTTATTTCGTGCAATTTTATTTCTTACAAAATTTTATTTCTTGCAAAATTTCCAAGCTTTGGGTGATTGCTATTATTTTCTTTGGTCTGGGTTCCCCTGTAGAAACAAGAAGTAAGTATGATTGAGTGACACAGTCATAGTGAAAAAGTTCCTAAATAATCAAAGAAGTGATAGCAAAATAACCTTTTACTTTCAGTAATTTCATTTCCAGCAAATTTACTTTTCAAAAGAAATATTTCATTTATTTTCCTATTATACTAAAATTGGTTGTATGGATTCATAGACCATGAGTCGCACCTAGTTTTAGTTATAGTAGGATTGTTCAGAAAAAAAAAAATTTATTTTATTTTTCCTGTTGTGATAAGGATAGCTATAAATTCATTTGTTATGAGTTGTACCTAAACCTGACAATAGTAGGACTAGTTTGAATTGGTCATAAAAAAATAAAAAAAAAACAAAACAAAAATAGAAACCAATCAGAACCCAAAAAAAACCAAGAAAAAAGAGAGAGAGAAGGAAGAGGTAAAATAAAATATTGCTAGATGGTGGAAAATAGTCTACAATGCACTTATAGACCTTAGAAAATTACTAATTGAACAAGAAGTGAACCTTTTCTTTGAAAAACAACACCAAACATCTAGTAAAGAGTGGGAGTGTTTGTGTGAACATTTGGACATTATTAAGGAGAGATCAGATGAGTTGAAAAATATCAAAAGAATTGACATAGCCAAAACTCTAGGACAAGACTACTATTCACCTTATCTAGATCTTGGAAGGAGTTGTGAGTGTTGGCTTTGGGATAGGAGAGCATCGGTAAATCCAACAATTTACCCTTGGAATCAATATTTTGAGGACTCCCTCATCATTCACAACTTCCTTGCAGACATAGAAAAAAGGGAAGTAGCCCTAGAATATAGCAAGAAATATCACAAGATACCTAGAGTTGTGCGCTTTAGAGAATTGTGTCAAGACTTGCGTTTTGAATTATAGTTTGAGAACCCTAATCCAATTATAAAATAAGATTTTATTGTCCAATTGATTACTCTGGTAACAAAAGACTTTGGATTTAATGAAGAGCATTATATGACTCTCGAACAACTCGAACCTATCAACGATATTCATAAGTTGTTCCAGGAAGACTAAAAATTTGTTTCAAAGTTTCATGTTTAGACCTAGAGACTCAAAAGGTAGATTTATTAAAATCAGTAAACCAGAAGTAGAGTGCCAAGAAAACCATAGTAAGAAATCTAAAAATTCTAAGTTAAAAGAAACTAAAACTGCATCTTTAGAGCAAATTGAAATTCTAGAACAAGATCCCAAGACATATTTGCTACTCAAACCAAAATTTGATGATCATATCGATCCCTCATCTATTTTTACTAAACCTATACCTGAACCAATTCTTGAAATTCTATATTCAATCATGGCTGATCAAGGTAGTGAACAAGGGGAAGTAAATAGAAATCAAAGGCAAAGAACAATGGATCAAGGAGAAGTAGAAAATCAAAGGGAGGGTGGACAAAGAAATACTTTTGCCTTCCCAATCCCTTCTTCCAAAGATAGGCTAACAAGAGAACCAAAATCGGTCTCTATTTTTATTTTGCCTACTTTCCATGGGAAACCACATGAGGATCCCGATGCCTTCCTCTTTGAATTTGAAGTGGTGTGCCAAGCTTACTTTTACACCACAAATGAGCAAAAACTAAGGCTATTCCCTTCTACACTTAAAGATGCAGCCTTGATATGGTTCATGGGTCTAGGGGAAAACATTTGCACCTAATGGGATGGAGAACAAGGATTAAAAGACATATTCCTTGAAAGATACCAAGACTATTGCAGGGTTTGAGATAAGAAAGTAGAATTATTTTGTATGAATAAAAAATATGATGAATCCCTTGAGGACTATCTCGAGAGATTTTAGTTTGTGGGATCTAGGGTAAACATTGAGTTGGATGAGGAAGTTTAGAAAGAAATTTTTCTAAAAGGGCTTAAGGAAGATGTCTTAGACATACTAAACCTTATGGCAAAGGGAGATATCCATCATATGGGATTAGGAGAGATCATAAATCTTTGTAAAAATTACTCAAGGAATAAACCATTAAGAAGTAATAAATACCCATCACCAGGAGGGGGAGTAACACGAGCTGAAATTGATAATATGCTAGAAAATATCAAAACCGATTTATTAAGCACATTGACATCATCCCTCGACCTCATGGATAAGAAACCGAAGGAGCAAAATTTTGAAGAGATATATTGTCATAGATGCATAAAGAAACATAATCTAAGGGAATTCCCTTTGAATGTTACAAATATTTCCAACATTTTTGCCTATTGTAAAATTTGTGACAAAAACCATAATACTAAAAATTGTAAATATATCTCAGCTATCAAAATTGCTATCAAAGAGCTTGAGGTTGAAGAGTAGAATATGTCTACTTTATATCTCAAATAAGGAATGGTCCATTTAATGGCCCACCCAATTGGTCAAACTCTAACTATTCCAACCAACAAAGACCCAATTATTGGTCAAATGCTCCAAATTGGTCAAATTGGAATCAGTATAATCAAGATTGGAACATGCCTCCTTGGGCACAATTCATGCCCAACTCATATGGAAATTCACCTCCATGGATGGCAGGCCAAAATCAAAACACATCTAGTTGGAATATGAATGGCCAATACAATCAGATAGGACCAAGCTAGTCTCAGGGGCAGCCCCAACAACAAAACTTTCAAAATCAATTTAGGGGGCAAGTACCTCAAAACCAACCTCAAAATAGACTCCTTCCACCTCCAAACAATAATACCCCTAAACAACCACCTTTACCAACTCAACCTGTGCCTAATCCCAATAATAATAAAAATACTCAATAGGTCTATGAAACAAATGAGGTATGTTCAATATCTATAATGCCTTGTCAACAAATTCAATTAAGATCTGGAAAAGTATTGGAAGATCATAGAGCTACCCTCATAGAACTTGAAGAACCTACCAAAAATTTGAGCAAAGAAAAAGGACAAGATGATAAATGTGAGGAAGGAATAGAAATTCCCCCAGAAGAAGTGTTGGATCAATAGAAAGAGGTTCAGATTTCTCAAAAAGAAATAAGAGCTCCATTTCTCGAAATACTGGCTATACCAAAAGAACCATCTAAACCAACTTTCGATTTTTTGCAAGAATTAGAAAATATCTCTATTATAATTCCTCTTTTATAAGCTATTAAAGATATTCCCATCTACTCCAAATTGGTAAAGAATATAACAAATTCACAAAGGAGAAAGAGGAATGAACCTAGGACTATTCAAGTTATAGGGCAACTATCTGAAATCATGATTGGTGAGAAGTTGTTACCAAAATACACAGACCCTGGAGTACCTATACTCACAGTTCACATTGGAAGGACAACCTTGCATAATGTCTTAGTAGACTTAGGGGCTGCCATAAACGTCATGACAAAGGAAACAACAGAATATTTAGGGGTACACATGATTCAACTGACCTCTATAGTGCTTCAACTTGTAGATAGATCTACCATTAAACCAGAAGGAAAACTAGAAGATATTATAGTTTCTATAAGTTCATGGGAATACCCTGTAGACTTTATAGTCTTACAACCAAAGAAAAAGTTAGGGGGACACCCCTTGATATTAGGAAGACCATGGCTTGCAACAATCGATGCTTATATTAGTTGTAGATCTAGGAATATGACTATTTCAAATGGTAAGTATACTAAAAATATTAGCTTATTTCTTGAATCAATAAAAGACAATGATTTTTCAAACCAATTATGGTATGATTCTCCTGAAGATTTAGATGATCTACAAAATTTATCAATCAATATGCTAGGAGAATGTTTTCAACAAGAAATTGAAGGGCCTTTAGCTTCACTTCTTGATGAGGAACAAGGTACTAATGAAATTTCCATGACTAATGGTGAAGCAAGCATGAGTAACCCTCATCAGATGGCCCCTTACAATTATCAACTAAACACTCTTAAACATGAAATAATGAGTATAGATAACAATTATAAGCAAATAGATATTACATCTAGAAAAGCTTTAAATATAAGCAATGAGCTTACAAACATTCAGGAATCACAACTGATAGAAGTGTTAAAGAAGCATTGGATAACATTTGCATGGAATTATGAGGACATGAAAGGGATACATCTGAGTATTTGTACTCATCGTATTTTCATTCAAGAAGGTTGTCACCTAGTGAGACAACCTTAAAGGAGATTAAATCTAGCTATGAAGGACATAGTCCAGGAAGAAATTGTTAAGCTCTTAAATGCAAGATTTATATACCCTATATCTGATAGTCAATGGGTTTCACCATTGGTGATCATTCCTAAAAATAATGGTAAATGGAGAATCTATGTAGACTACAGAGAATTAAATAAAGTGATAAAAAAGGACTATTTTCCATTGCCTTTTATAGATCAAGTCCTTGACACTCTAGATGGTAAGAAATACTTCTATTTCTTGGATGGATTTAGTGGATATAATCAGGTCTCAATAGTTGAGGAAGATCAAGAGAAGACCACTTTTACATGTCCCATAGGAACTTATGCTTATAAAGTCTTATCCTTTGGATTATGCAATGCACCTACTACATTCCAAAGAGTTGTTCTCACTATTTTTTTTGATATGATTAATGAATGCGTAGAAGTTTACATGGATGAATTTACAGTCTATGGTGACACCTTTGAAGAAACTCTAGCAAATTTACAAAAATTCCTAGCTAGATGCATAGAGCAAAACCTTTCTCTAAGTCATGAAAAGTGTTTCATGATGATGAGAAAGGGAATTGTTTTAGGACATTACATATCCGAAGAAGGTGTTAAGGTAGATCCTACAAAAATACAAGTTATTCAGTCCCTTCAACCTCCAAAAACTCAAACATAGGTAAGAAGATTTTTAGGGCATGCAGGATACTATCGAAGATTCATTAAGGATTTCAGCAAAATTGCTTCTCCTATGCTTAAGCTCTTAACTAAAGAAAGTGAATTTAACTGGACTAAAGCATGTCAGGAAGCCTTTGAAGTTATAAAAAATAAATTGATTACTTCTCCAATCTTAAGAGGACCAAACTAGAATTTACCCTTTCATATCCATTGTGATGCCTTGGGGTATGCAATAGGGGCAATACTACAACAAATAGAGAATAAAATACCTTATGCTATCTATTATGTGAGTAAAAACTTGCATGGAGCTGAGCTTAATTACACCATCATTGAGAAAGAGTTTTTAGTTGTAGTCCATGCTATTAATAAATTCAAACACTACATAATAGGGTATGAAGTATTTGTTCACACTGATCACTCTGCCATTAAGTACTTAATGAACAAAGCTACAGTAGGAGGTAGAGTGGTTAGATGGCTTCTTTTGTTACAAGAATTTAATGTTACCATCATAGATAAGGTAGGAAAGGATAATGTCATTGTAGATCATCTATCTCGTATGCAAATATTTGATGATAATGAGTTAATCCCTGATAATTTTCTTGATGAACATTTTTTTGCTCTCTCTATCTTCACTCCTTGGTATGTTGATATCGTAAATTACTTAGTAATAGGAAAAATACCTCAAAACTATACACCGCATGAGCATAGAAAACTAATACGTCAGAGTATTCCTTACATGTGGATTAATGGAATCTTGTTCAAAACATGCCCTGACCAAGTAATTAGGAGATGTGTGCAAGAAGAAGATGTATATGACATCATTCGGGCAACACATGAAGAACCCTATGGAGGTCATTATGCCACCCAAAGGATAGTCAGTAAAATACTACAAACTAGTTATTTTTGGCCCACTATGAATAAATATACCTATAAATTTATTGATAGATGTGATGCTTATCAAAGAGCTAGTAAACCTATGCCTCTGGTTTCGCAAGTAATGTTTGAACCATTCGAGAAATGGGGGATTGAATTTGTTGGACCAATAGACCCTCCAAGTGTAGGTAATAAACACATACTTGTGTGTACAAACTATGTTACTAAGTGGGCTGAAGTTAAAGCTCTACCACGAGCACAAGCTGAACTAGTAGCCAATTTCCTTTATGAAAACATTATGCAACGCTTTGGAGCACCTAGAGAACTAGTCTTGGATCATGGATCCCAATTTCTCTCCAAAGTAATTGCACATTTTGTTGACATTTATCAAATAAAACATAGGAAAACCTCACCATATCACCCTCAAGCTAATGGACAAGTAGAAGTTACGAATAGAGAACTTGAAAATATCATTACAAAAACTGTAGTTATCAATAGGGTTGATTGGGCCGAAAGATTAAAAGAAGTTGTATGGGCATACAATACAACTTGGAAAACCACCACAGGATTATCCCCTTATGAAATGGTCTATGGAAAACAAGCTATCATGCCTATTGAATTCAAGATAGAAACTCTTCGCACAACAATACAACTTGACATGAATTTGGATCAAGCACAAAGGGCTAGATTGGAAAAGTTAAACATTTTGGATGAGAGGAGACTAGAAGCATTACACAGGACTGAATTAACCCAACAAAAAAGGAATAAATGGCATGATAAACATATTTTACCATGAAAATTTCAACCAGGAGATTGGGCCCTATTGTTTGACTCCCGCTACCAAGATTTTCAAGGTAAATTAAGGACAAGATGGCTAGGACCCTATGAAATTGAAGAGATGTTTGGTAATGGTACAATCAAACTTAAACCCATAGATGATTCAACAAGAAGACTACTAGTAAATGGGCATAGGCTTAAAATTTATAAAAAGCCATTATCTAAGGAAGAATTCATCCACCATCTTAAGCAACAAGCTGATTTGTAGTATATCTCTAAACTACAACCAACAACTATTGAATAATAACTTCTCTCTAAAAAAATATTATGCTTCCTTTGTTTCATAATGGAGTTCCTATTTGCAATATTTATATCTTATTTTCATCAATCTTTAGTCTCAATATTTCAAAAAAATAGCCTAAAAGGATATTTCTTTACGAGCTTGTAGGAAAATGACTACCACATGTTGCATAACACCTTGTTTTCTAGATAAAATCTAGGTGTTTTCAATTACTCAACCATCACTAGTGTTTTGAGAAAAATTTCATTGAAAGCTAAGCAATATTTTGGTGTTGTAAGATATTCCTAGTCAATCAAGTTTTCTCTTGGACTACGCACATTAGAACACATAAAAACATTGTGAGATCTAGAAATATTAATTCATGAGTTACTATTGTCATAAAGTGAATGGTTTCCCCTACTTATCCATCTATGTGCATGGCCTAGAGTACTAATGAATTGGCAAAAGGACAAGCTCACCCTTCATCCTTCAAAAAAAAAATCCCTTGCTCCTCATCTAATCGAGCAAGTATCCCAAAAATATCTTCTTGCTTCCTCTAAAAATAAAGCAAGAATCCCAAAAAGCAATAAAAAAAATCCCTTGCTCCCTCTCAAAATGAGCAAGTATCCCAAAAAAAAAAGTCAAATAAGGGTAAAAGAGCTTGAATCCTTGGAATTCTTAGTGTCTCGAAAACCATGGGGTGATCCTCATTACAGTAATGGGTTGAATGAAACCCACCTGGCAATAAGGTATCCTTACGTAGTAGCGCTAAGTCTGGACAAGACCTATGGATGCTCACAGATAAGCTAACTTGTTGGCAAAAGTGATCATTGTTTTACTCAATCCTTACTCATAATGGGAAATGAATATTCACTACACACACAGTTGGTCCTTGAGGAGCTTGAAAACATTAGGGAAACTTTAACATCATATCGATTTGTGAAATGAATAAATGAATTTGTTTGAAGTCACTAGGTTGTTTGAGTCCTTGTGAAACAACCCTAGAATATCATAAGCAGGCAAAAGTTAGAAGCAAATATTTATGGAAGTACCATAGTTCATTTTATCCTACAAAAATATGGCTTGTATCTCCCAAAACTTTGCACCCTTTAGCAAAAGCCATCATAATATCAGAATATCTATTCCACTTTTTCTTAAGTATTGAAATTATCCAAGCCTTTGATAGAGATCTATTTTTGCATATATTGATGACTGATATCAAGCTTTATAATCATTACTTTTCTCTCACTTGGAAACTCCTTAATGAAATTCAGGAAGCACAATCACAAAAATTATAATAATCCCCCATAAATAAATCTCATTACTATATCATTCACCATAATATAAATAAAACACCCTTCATTTTGTTTTGGCTATATAGCCAAAATTACAGTTTGGGGGGAGAAATTAGGTAAAGTATTTTCTTAACTCTACAATTATAGTTTTTGTAGATATCTTCCGTAGATAGCTTATGTAGGCATATTCCTTAGATAGCTTTTGTAGATATCTTTCGTAGCTAGCTTTTGTAGTAATATTCCATAAACATCTTCTGTAAACACCATCCGTAGATAGTGTTCATAACACACATCATGAAATATTTCTAAGTGTCAATATTTAAACTGGCCCCAAATATGAGCGGCACGTGTCAACCTAGGATATAAAAGAACATGTCAATGTAGAATATAAAGGAAATTTATTAATGTTATTCGTTAAAGCTTCAGGAAAGAGGAAAGGTAAACTTCGTGAATATGTATAAAACTTCTTTTGACCACTTTTGAAATTCGTGAAACTTGGCATATGGACTAAGGTATGAAATTAAAATTTAAAATGTTAAAATATATATGCAAGAAACTGATGCCAAGAGTCCTTCCACAAATGTATAAAGGCAAAGCTGAAACAATACCACAAGCCAACATCTAACGTGTACGCTTTCGGTTGGTCACCACACATTATAATCTAAAAGAAAAAAAGGGGTTTGAGCATCTCCTTGAAAGTGTGGATGACGACCATGGAAAATTTCATGTTGTCAACCATGAAGGATGCGTGGATGCCAATTATAAAGGCAAATGAGATCGAGTATGGACCAACTCAGATAATGACACAATGAAAAAATAATAATAATAAAATAAATAATTCAACCCGATGTGGTATTAATGTTAGCAACATGGTGGAGCAAAACATGAAAAAGAGATGACGTGGGCATTAAGGTCAGCGACATGGTGGAAGAAAAAGGTTACATGGCATATACATGTAAAGGTAAAATTTTAAGGAAATTTATTATTGACCACCCCAAAAGACCATCGACGATGAGTGACATGTGGACCCATGCGCCTATAGCAAGCAATGCCACGGATGGAAGATGTCAGCCATCGATCAAGTTTCAAATGAAGGGCTATGATAAAAAGGGAAATTCATGCTAAAATTTAGAAACTTCACCATGCTATTTGCAAATGTAGGGTTGAGATGCTTTGCATGGCTAAGACTCCATGCAAAGGAAAACAAAACCCTAAAAATTCATTTTTCTTCCATAGAAGGCTCTGTAAGCGCAATGAAAATACTCTACAACTTGAAACTAAGCTGAAACTCTAAAATTTTCTTTAGCGAGATGAAATTGAAGACTTGAAGCAGATACAAAAGGAGATATTACTATAAATAAGCAATATTATGAGTGAAAAAGGTGGAAATATGAGCGAAGAATGGTAATCAACAAAGATTTAAAAAAAAAAGACTCTTTTTTGGGGATGACCAAAAGTTGACAACAGCAGAAAGTGACAGGTAAACACTTTTCAATTCTGATTTTTTTTTGTTTGTTTCTAGTGAAGACCGATTGCAGATATACATTTATCTAGTGATTATACATGAAAACGTTACTCAATCATTTCTAATAATCATTACATAATTTAAAATTATTGTTAAAACTTCTCCATTTCTGCATAAATTTTGAAATCTTTTTACTTCACAAGAAAAAAAGGAGTTTTTATTTTTTTCTATCTATGAAATGATTACTGTAGGTTTTCTCTTCTTTGGATGCTAAAATAAACTTGGAAACCACCCCATTAGATTTCACCTTACCCTGTCTATTCTCCACTCTAAATAATGCCCCGTTCCATGTTCCAAAAAAGGAGTGAACCCCTGTCCATTGAAATGCAAAACCCCAACGATTCTATAAAGAAATTGTTTCAAAATGCTAGGAGGTGGGATGCCCTCACGAATTTTCAAGGGTACAACCAGTGGGTTGCAAAGTAGTTTATCATGAACTACAACCCCACAATTATGGTCACTCATGAATTTACATTAATTTCTTCTATTTTATTTCCATTTTAACCAACATTATAGATACCAATGCAAAAATCTAATTTGATTCATTCCCACATTGTACCTTCTTGAACATTCTTATATATAGATATGCTAGGCAATTTTTTTTTTTTTAATTTTGATTGCATTTTAGATTACCACCAAAGAATAATTAAGGAATCAAATATCCACAAAATAGCATTTAGTTTGCCTATTGGATTATTTGAATGGCTAGTCATACCATTTGGTTTAAAAAATAATCCTACACAATTCCAAATGAGAATGGACTAGATATTTAGTTCTTATTATGATTTCATTGCAAATTATATTGTTGATTTTTTGGTCTACTTTGATTTATTGTAGGAAAATCTAGAACATTTGATTATATTTCAAAAGGTAATCTCAAACCATGGTATTGGATTATGAGAAAACAACAATTTTTTTTTTTTCTACAAATGACACTAATTTTCTAGGGATTACTCTCACAAATGGCCAAATCAAAATGCAACTACATGTTAAAAAAAGCTTACAAATTTCTGGATAAGTTGCAATTAGTGGAATATATTCAAAGCTTTTTGGGGAGCATCAATTATGTCCACTAGTTTATTGCCAATGTTGTAGCTAAAATAAAACCTAATAGGCAAGTAATGGTGACAAAGCATTTTCAATGGACATCACAAGCCACAAAATCAGTGATAAAACTAAAACATTATTATTATTGCAAAAGTGGCTCTTTTTCCATGCAAATATTTATATGGAAATAATGTTTTCTTTGATTATTTGGAAAAAAATGTCAAACAAAGACTAGCATAAAAGTCTTAAACAAAATATCATAGGGTTCAATTTTACTAAACCAAATCATATACAACTATATATAGATGATAAAATCTAGGAAGTGCCAAGACCAAATCGACATGCATCAAATACTACTCAAACTTGAAAAATCTCTAAAGGAAAATCATCATAGCATGAGCACATATAGGACATTCATGATCCAAGAGGAATATGAAGAGGCATTCAAAATATTATTCTAAAAATTAAAAGCATGTTGAAAGTGTCAAAAATATACCATTGGGTTTGTCCCACTCATGACCTTTACTAGGGTAAATTTGGAAAGGGACTCTCATCATGGGTAGAGGAATAACCCTTGTATAAAGAATATTTGTACCAAATAAAATGAGCCAACACTACCACAATGCCATAGGGTCTAACTATGGTAGGAACCTCATCTATTTTAGCTAGTAGTGTCTATTCATTATGTTTTCATAGCATTAGTGGAGGTACAAAGTATATCTTTACGAGATAATAAAATGTTTTCATCCTATAATGCTTTATTTTTTGTTGATATTGAGATTCTTCATTCATTACCTAGATTCTATAAAACTTCATTGTAAAGGTAGAACGAGGCATTTAAGTTTCTATCGAGAATATTAAAAAAATTAGAGATCTCTATATTTCTTATTTTAGTGATCAATAGAAGGCTCTATTGAATGTTTTACTTAAGTACCATTTTTGTTAATCTATTTGCCCTATGTGTTGAGTATTGAAGGAGACAACCTCTCATCTAGACTTCTTTGTACTTATCCTTAAGGAAATTCCATTTGTGCCCTATCATCTAGTTTAAACGATAGAATCCCATCAACTTGTAATAGCTAGATTCAAATATGTGATAGCTTTCTATGTGTATTTTTATAGTGTGCTATAGTCGACCTACCTTTGGTAGTTGGAATATAGCACATTGTAGAAATAAACACAAAAACTTATCATAGATATAAAACTAGCTATTGCAAGCTAGAAGGAGCTTACCCTTCAAACTAGATGATAGGGAACCAATATAATTTATTCAGTGATAAGCACAAAGTAGACTATATGAGAGGTTATATCCTTGAATACTTGACACAAGATAAATATGTTAACAAAAACTACACTCAAGTAGCACCTTCCACAGAGGCTTCTAGTAATAGCTAAAACAAGAAATACAAAGATCTCTAATTTTGTCTAGAGGATCGATAGTAAATTTGATACCTCATTATGATTTTACAATGAAGTTTTATAAAATCTAGGTAGTGAGTGCAGAATCCCAATATTGATAAAAAAAATTATTATAAGCTGACAATATTCCAATATCTCGTAAAGAGATATTGTGTACCTTCACTAAAGCTATAAAAACATAATGAAAATACACTAGAGGTTAAAAGAGATGAGGGTACTACCACATTTAGGCCCCATGGCACTATGTTAGTATTAGCTCATTACTTTTGGTACAAATATTATTTGTACAAAGGTTAGTACTCTACCCAAGGTGAGGGTACCTTTCCAAATTCACCATATTAAAGGTCATGATTGGGACATAATCTGATGGTAGATTTTAACACTTTTTGAATGCTTTTATTTTTTGGACTAAGATTCTAAATGCCCCTTCATATTCCTTGGAATATTGAGAGTCCTACACATGCTTGTGCTATGATGATTGTCCTATGGACCATTGTCAAGTCTGAGTAGTATTTTATGCATTGGGATATGGTCTTGACACTTCCTAGATTTTCTCATCTATATATAGTCATATATGATTTAGTTTCATAAAATTTAGCTATATGAGATTTTGTTTAAGACTTTTATGCAATTATTTATCTGACCATTTTTCTTCAAAATATTCAAAGAAAATATTATTGTCATACAAATCTTTGCATGGAAATATTATATTGTGTACTTTTTAGCATCCAAGACATACTCCACCATGTGAGGAAATTTTGTGGTCCACTTTGTTAGCTTTTGAGAATATATGCAGTGGGAGAGATCTATCACAGGTCCTTATAAAATGTAGAAAATATGAAAGAAAGTAATTCTACAATATGATTGAAATATACTATAAATAGAAAGTGGTAAAAATACAATGAATTATGGAGGTAATGGTCACTCCATTATTATAAGCTAAATAACTACATTGAACTTCATACAGGAGTTCTACCACTATCTACTACACTCTACTATTATGCACTTGATATGTTTGATATGATATTTATATGAGCTATCATTATGAGGCCCTTTATATAGGAAGATAGATTCCTTGGCCAACACTGTACCTAGATGTACAAGGGGACACCTTGCACATTATAACTTGCACACTGAAACTTGTGCATTTATTACATTACTTGAAGTAAGTAGCTAATTTTTCCCTAAAGTAATATCCTACTCTAACAATGTACCAAAGGTGGTACATTTACATGACCCAAATGATGTAATATGATCTAACTCTAACACCCTCTGTATTACATTATTTGGGTATTGAATATTTCCATGTTTAATATAAATCTTTTTCTATTGAGTACCGAAACTTGTATCCTCCTTCATTGCTTACTGTAATTTGATCAAGCAAGGAGTTTGTGTCTTCATATGATGCAAAGTAAGATATAGCTGAAGGTTCTTCCACCTTTTAAATGTGTCCAATAGGTTCAGTATTTATGGTTTCTTCTTTGCTATGTTCTTTTCTAGCATGTTTTTTCTTCCTCTTTCTCCTTCTTTTGCGATTCTACATTGATACTTGTGGAATTTCTATTTCATGATGAGTTAGTCTATCATCACAATCATATTGACTTTTATTATTGGATTGCTTCCTATGTTGATTAAGCACAAACATAATTAATGATAGATAGATCATCAAACATTCCTCATATGTGAATATAACTATCTTTTGTAAATTCCACCATGCCTTCAAAAAGGTTTTCATGAAGATAGTAAATTAATGCTTCAAAGCTACCTTATTTTTCTTCTTTAATAAATAAAGAGAATATCTCCTTATCACTAGTTGATATATTTTCATATCCTTCAAGGGTATCTATCAAGTTTTGAGAATACAATTCCATTTCATGAAATAATTCTTTATTAATAAAGGTATTTTTTATTATTTCATCCATATTCCTTCTTGGTAGGTTTGAGATAGTGTTTATTGCTATTTATTAGGGTTGTAGAAATGGGTTTGATAGAACCTTTATATTATTCTACGTTATGACTCCCTAGTTAAAGTATGTAAGATTGATTTGATAAAACCTTTTTAGATATTAGGTTTTGTAGTCTTCCTTATGACTCCCAAATGGATTGAGTACTTGATCAATTTTGATGAATGCTATTATTATCATGTTTTGTAGAATACCTTATGTCTCCCTAGTTATTTGGATATGCTAAATGATTGATAAAGTAATTTTAAGAATAGTAGTTAAATTTTGGGTTGATTTTGTAATGTTTTGTGAATAGAAAAAATCAACTTATATTACACCTTATTACTCCTATTGAACTTAAGCACTTTCTATTTTGATGAGGTCCTAATGGTTGGATTTATTTTATCCCTTTAATGTGGTTTTGATACAAGTATACCAATTAATTTCCAACCCTTGATAATATTTAATGAACCTTCTATTATAGCTTTCAATATTTGATATTTAATGTTTCTAAATTCCAAAATCCTACTTTGGTGTAGTATGCCTTATAACTCCCTAATTTGGAATATTAGAAAACAATAATATTTGCAATAATAGAAATTTTATTTTTCTAGGTAGAAATATTTATTTATCCTATGTTTTAAATTGCAAATATTAAGCTATAATTATCCTTTAATTTTACTTTCAAATATGGTTTATTTCCTTATAGTTTCAACATTATTTTATATTCTTATATCTCCCTATTAATGAAAGAAAATAAATTAAGTTAAAGCCTTATCTTTATAATACTGCAAATCTGCTATATGAGCACTATATTTTCCTTGTATTATCCAACATATGCATACCGGTCTTAATTCTTGCTTTGACCTTCTTTCAATGGTGGATGGTGGAATATTACTTTGACTGCAATATTAGGTGCTTCAATTTTGCTTAACCAAGAGCCTTTAATTCTCTTACTTCTTCCTCCATGTTGCACTCCCTTGGCTACTACAAATACACTCTTCCTTGGTCTTTGGCACCTCAAATAGAGATAGAATATTATAGTGGGTGATAAGTGTTATAATAGTTTCACTTTAACACCTAGGAGAGATAGAACCTTGTTGACCCTTGGAATTGTTTGTAGAATTGAAGGTCAGCATTATAGTCTTGTATTAGCACTTATATTCCTTCATGAAAAGTGTCACTTCTCTTCTAACACACCTAGTATCCTCCTGTGTAATGCCTTCTTGGAATTTCCTTCAAGCATGCAAAGGGTGAGCTCTCATGTATGAGACGTTAGGATTTCCTTCAAGATGAAAAGTGTCACATTTATTTTTTGTATGGGCCTTTTTTCTCAACGTCTCTCAATCCTTAACATTTTCTTTGCAAGGTTATTTTATCAGCATATTGTGGCCAACTTCTCCTTTGATTTATGCTTTTGATGGTGCTTGGTGTGATTTGGTTCTAGATGAAGTAGTGAGAAATGCTTTGGTGGCTTTGAGCTAGGATTTTGAGCAACGCTTTGGTAGAGTTTTGAGATACTTCAATGGTAACCTTGAGTTCTCCTTGTAGATGTACGTCTACCTGGTATAGCCTCTTTTGTGCTTTATTTTCCTCATTTCAACCTACTATGTATTTTCCTTTGTAGATAAAATTTCTCCTTATGTTATGATGTGTTTGCTTGTAGGTACCTTTATATGACTATCCAAGACCATGGATGATATGAGATCTTTGAGAGGCTCTTTTACCTTGCTCGAAGAATGATTTTACATGGCCACTATGAGATGATTTATCCTTGTGAAGAATGTTTGTTTTTGGAAATTATACCCTATCCTCTTTCCTATGTAGGAAAAATTAGTATGGTGCAAGATGATGTAAATGAAATTGTGAATATAATACCTTTTTACACCTCCTTTGGTAGCCTTATTTTTGTTGGTTTTAATGGCAGATTTCTTGTAGGCAATGGAATATTTTGAATTTGTCTCCTTTTATAGATAAATCTCCCCTTTGCTTGGTTATTTTTGTAATAAACCCAAGATAACCATGTAGATGGAAGCTTTTGTAGAAAAATTTTATGCAATAATTTTTTTTGTAAATAGCCCTTAGTGTACCCTGAATCTTAGACTCTCCAAGTCTCGATTTGTAGCTTCTTTTACTGATTTTGATGATGGCTTTATTCTCCAATCCTTGGAAGAATTTGATATAATTTTGGTGGCTTATTTGGACCATGAAATGTTGCAGGTTCTGTGCACCAAATAGTATCTCTAGACACTTTGACAATCTGGTAGTTTTGTGCCCTTGATCTTTAATAAAAAACAAACACAAACTAACCCTTTTGAGAGTAACTAGTTAAATATCAAATAGTAGAGTGCTAATGGATTAATAGTGCACTTTAATGGTAACAATAATATCACCTTATTTCTCCTATAAATAAACTCTCAAAATAATTTCCAAATGCACTTAATAATCTTATGCAACTTTTCAAGAGTAATTTGTAATGAACCCTTAATGAATATTCTGCAATTTTTCACTACAATCAATATTGTAGGATGTAGTCTTCTTGCTTTCTGGATAGATAATAGGTAGGTGATAATTTTATTTCTTTCAAAAAATATCCAACTCCTATTTAATGTGCAAATATATCTTAAAATTAATTCTCCTTTTTGTACTTTTTTGAAGACTATAATATAATCCCTTTTCATTTACAACTCTAATCTAAATATGGTGCTTAATGGAATTTTATAATGAACCCTAATTGGAAATTTAACTAATTGCACCCAAGTTGCTTACCTTTAATGGCTTTTGTAGTAGATGTAGATCTTGGTGTTTTGATTCACCAAGTTGTTGCCTTATAATGGATGAATTCGTAGCTTCTTGTTGGCTGTCCAAAATAACTTCTTGCTTCACCAAACTATGGTCTCAAACCTTCTATCTTGAGCCTAGGATTTGGTGGCTTGATCCTTCCAGTGATCTTCTATTTTATACTATATATTTAGATAAATATTATCTTAAACTGTACCTTCTTGTTGTGAGAGGTAATCTCCAAGTCTCGTGGATTTGGTAGGCTTATTTTTTTTTAATATTCCTCCAATATTCTTGTTGAATTCTAACTTTAAACAAGATCTTCTTCTCAAGATTCTGAATATCTTGAGGTCTTCACTGGATTCTTCTTCGGGATTTGGAACTCTTTGCTAAATTCATCTTTTCTTAGGCTTGTTCTCGAATGGTGATAATTATCCCAAGTCCTTCACTATCAAGAGCTTCTCCTTGGTATTGGATTTTTCCAATGAGTTCTACTATGAACTCTTTTGATGATTGCTTCCAAGAGCTCTACAATAAGGCTATCCAAGCCTTCTTCTTTTCCTCCTTGATACCTATCCAAGTTATTATATCTCGCAGCTTCTATGGTCTTCCAACTGAGATATTTTATTCAAAATTTTACTTTTGGAAGTATTGGTAATGAGATATTCTTCTCAAATCTATAAAATCTACTACTTCTCTAATCAAGAATAGGACTCTCTTAGTCCCTCTCTATATCTTCCAATATTGGAATTTTTTCAATGAGACCTACTTTAGATCTCTTTAGATTCTTTTGAAAGAATTATTTAATTTATAAATGAGATCACCAATCTCCTATTTCACGAACTCTTCTCTAGAGTATTCTTATGAATCAAGAACTCTTATCTAAAGTCTTCTTCAAAATTAAGGTTTCCATGGCCTTCATATTTTGGTTCAAGGCTTCTATGGCCTTTTTTTTATGTATCATGGCTTCTATGGATTTTTATTCTATGGAGATCACCAGTCTCCTATTTTCTCCTTGACTTGTCTTCTCAATTCTCTTCTTCCTTGAGTATGTTATAAGGCTATTGTGGCCTTTCCTTCACTTTTGCAATCTGCAATATTTTTAGCTCTTGTAATGGGATATTTCTCTGAGGTCTTTGAAATGTTCAGTGTTATCCTTGTTACTACAAGTACTGGAATGATTCTAAGAAGATATTTTTCCTAGGTCTCTTGTAGGAAGCTTCCCAACATTTTTTTGAATTTTATTTTCCTATAGTAAGTTATTAGAAACTAGAACAAAAGAATTTATAATTCTAGAGATAATAATATTCACTAGTTTATTTGTCAATCTAGTGGTATGAATGTTGAGTCCTTCTTCACGAGTTTTTTTGTAACTCCGTGGAAAGGCTCTAGCCAAATGTAATCTCAAAATTTTTGTAATTGAGATTTATTTTAATCCTTTCAATCTTTCCTTTGACTCTCCCTAATTCTATATCGATTTACCATGGATTTGATACCACTTTTAGATTTTGAGGATATATACAATGGGATAGATCTATCATAGGTCCTAATAAAATACAAAAATATGAAAGAAAGTAATTCTGCAATATGACTAAAATATACTATAAATAGAAAGTGGCAAAAATACAATATAGTATGGAGGTAATGGTCACTTCATTACTATAAGCTAAAGAACTACATTGTACTCCATATAGGAGTTATACCACTATCTACTACACTTTACTATAATGCACTTGATATGCTTGATATGATCATGATATGAGCTATCACTATGAGATCCTTTATATAGGAAGATATATTCCTTGGCTAACACTCTACCTAGTTGTACAAGGGGACACCTTGCACATTACAACTTGCACATTGAAACTTGTGCATTTATTACATTGCTTGAAGTATCTAACTTCCCCCTAAAGTAATCTCCTACTCTAAGTATGTACCAAAGGTGGTACATTTACATGACCCAAATAATGTAATATGCTCTAACTCTAATACAATTGGCATTAATGACAACAA
This sequence comes from Wollemia nobilis, assembly GCA_028583015.1. NCBI lineage: Eukaryota > Viridiplantae > Streptophyta > Pinopsida > Araucariales > Araucariaceae > Wollemia > Wollemia nobilis. The sequence goes on along the minus strand of JAQPPZ010003494.1, from coordinate 2,104,179 downwards.
CATTGATGCACCTTGTAGAATTAGACATAAAATCTATAATAAGATACTACCATGGAGTTATTTTTATTTGATCAGGAAATAAAATTTGAATTCTCCTATAAAATTAAAATAATCATTAGTAGTGATCAAGTTACAATTATACCAATGGTTATTTTGTGAAAATATTTTTACATGAACCATATCCCTAGTTAAAGCATTGAGTCAAGATTTATATTTTCTTGTTATATATTCCATAGAAACTAATATTAGGATAATATGGTCTACCACTATGCATATCTTCCTATACAAAGCTATGATAAAATTTGATTTTCCATAAACCATTTAATTTTTTTTGCTATCAGTATGAATTAGGAATTCTTCAAGCAATAATAAATTCATAAATGTTTCAATTCTTTTGATAATTGCCAAAATATCTTTTTCAATAGGCCAATAATTTAACTCATGTCTTCAGAAAGAGCCACTTTTGTACACTGCAATCCTTTTAGTGTTATCGATTTTTATAAGAAGAAGTTTAGCCCAATATTCTACTGATGTATTAGTTTGTAATATATACAATCCTAAAAGGCATGGCTCTAATGGTGGTAGCTAAGAAAAATATTGTTTTAGTTTTACCACTACATTTGTGGCTTGTAATGTCCACTAAAAATGCTTTGCCACCATAACTTGTCTGAAAGGTTTTACTTTGGCTACAATATTGACAATAAACTAGTGAAAATAATTGACGCTCCCCAAAAACCTTTGAATTTGTTCCACTGATTGTAACTTATTAAAAAAATTACATTTTTTCTAAAACATGGAGTTGCATTTTGATTTATCCATATGTAAGAGTAACCCATAGAAAATCAACTTCATTTATAGCAAAAATAATTTTGTGTGTTTACTAATAATCTAATAGCATGGTCTAAGATTTCCTTTTGAAATATCTTCAAATGTTCCAAATGTTCTTATAAAGAATATAAGTAGACCAAGAAATCATGAATATAATTTGTAATGAAATCATTATAAGAATTAAATATCTAGTTCATTCTTATTTGGAATTTTAAAGGACTATTTTGAGACAAAATGACTTGACTAGCCATTCAAATAATCCACTAGGTGAATTAAATATTGTTTTGTGGATATATGATTCCTTAATTATTATTTGGTGGTAACTTGAAATGCAATCAAATATAGAAAATATTTTTCTCTTTGCACACCTCTGAATTAATTGAGCTTTATCTCGTAATAGTCAATTAATGAATTGTGTTATCATTTAGGGGTTTGTAATTAACTACCATTCTTTATTTTTACCTTTTATTATATGAATACTTTTGGAAAATAAAACATGATCAAGCATATGATGAGGATGATGCTCTGGTTAGTCCCTTTTACATAGTTCTTCAATTTGTTTTCTTGCTTCAAGATCTTCCTTAGTTAACACAATTTTCTTACCTTTCATAGGTAACTAATGCAATGTTGGAATTTTTGCTTTAGGAGAATCCACATCCCATTTTTCCAAAGGATGCTTTACACAACATTTGATCTTTTTATCCTTTGCTACTTGTAATTGAGCTGGATTAACTTGACATTAAAAATATGAGAGCTACGAAAATAAAGAATGATATAATTTTGCTTGTGGTAATTTTACTTCATGTTTGATGATTTGGTAAACATATGGATCTATCCATTGTATCTTTAGCTTTTGCGCATGGAATGCTCATAAAATTCTTGGGACTATAATTTTTGTGTTGTAAATATTTGAGATAAAATAATTGGTGACCAACTGTATATGGTCCTATAGTATCTAGGAATATACTACCTAAGACTCCATAATATCCTGATTCATTTATTTGAATAAAATTTGTGAGTAACTGTCACTACCACTCAAACTGCTCAATTCTAATCCACCTATTTTTTTAATTGGTAAAAAAATTCATTAAAAGTGGGTTTTGAAAGACGACCCAAAACCTTTTTACATTAGGTCAACAAACCATACATAATACCAAATTATAGGCCAATTTAAAAACACATTAAAAATCCTATCCAAAGTAGGGACTTTATAAAATCCTGCCCAAGTAGGAAATTAAACCAGGAAATTTAAAAAATCCTACCTAAAGAAAGAAAATTAAAAAATCCCACCCAAAGCAATAAATTTGAAAAATCTCGCTTAGGTAGGAAAAATACAATTTGAAAATCACACCCAAGGGGAAAACTGGATACCAGAATCCCGCAAAGGAGAAACCATAAGATAAAGTTGCCTAGAAATAAAATCCACCTTAAGAAGGCAGATGGACTAGAGAAACTTGCTAGTCGTACTAGGATGGACCATCCCGCCCAAGCAAGGCTAGGACTAACACGAGCACATAGGAAAAATAGAATCCTATCTAGGAAAACCAATAATATCTATAGGAGATCAAGAACAATAGAAATCTAAAGAACAATTTCAAGATCTTTCCTAGGGATAGCTTGGGAAGGCAATCTAGGAAGTAGCATCCCACACAGAGCCTATAAAATGGATCAATAAATTTGAGGATCTCCACTCTATGAGATCCTCTTTCATGTGAGGTTGAACTACAAGGAATCTAGAAGAAACTAAAGGATGCGATGGAAACGGACCCATCAACCATGAGAAAAGGGGCAGGAAGGTCCCAAGGAACCTGATCTAAAGGAAGAATAGGGTGATCAATGTTGCAAACATAAAGCATAGGTCCTCCTCCAAGACCAAAATATGTAGCAAATAATCCCAAGAACCAAAACAATAAGAACCAATAAAACCCTTCAATATCACACATGAACAACTTTAGGGAACCATATCAGGACAACCAATGGGAATATATCAATAGCAAGCAAAAAGGACAAGGCCCTCCACCAAGACCGAGAAAGATACACTGAGTATCCACCAAGTAGAACCAATCCAAGAACCCAGGGAGAAATTTCACTAGAGATGAAGCATGTGGTCCCTCCCAGACAAAAAGGATGCAATGAAACCTCTTGAAAAGCACAAGGGCAAATTAAAACCCCCAACCTAAATCCATAATACTCCACAGCCAAGGAAAATAGGAATTCGACATCAAGTAGAGAACCTACAAAAAACTTGGGAAAAACCTGAGAGCAACCACAAAAGGATCCCAAAATCTTAATAGGAAACCCAAGGGAGAACCCGGGGACACACTAGATCAAAATCATAGATAGGAAACCCTCAACCAATTCAAATACAAGAGCAAACAAATGTATCAAGGACCTCCCACCCCAAGGAGATCATATGCATCAATAGCAAGCCTAGAGATAAGGTCCTGGGAAGTGCTATGAAACTAGGGCAAGGCTAGGGGAGGGGGAAGTAGGGAAGAAAAATAGGACATCCCACCCAGAGTGGGAAGTCTCTTGCATTCCCCCCAGATCCTCCCAACCCTTATTTTTTTTCATAATGTATATATACATTTATGTTACTTGATCCATTTATCTAATTCTTTAAATACAAAAATATTATACACATTACACCTATAACTACTCTATATTTTATTTCATGTAGGAGTACTATGTATCACACCCCTTTTTTAAGCTATTAGTATCATTGGCCAAATGAGTTAGATTAACCTTTATTTCAATCAATCAAAAGAAACGTAGTAATATCTACTCCTCACATAATCCCCTCTGTGTAAGTGCACTTAGCATGATGGGTGTTGACTATAGCTCACATAAATTAGAGATATAGTCTTAATTTTGAGCTCATTTTTAACTCATGGTGGTATCTAGTCATTGAATACTATCTAGAGAATTCCCCTAATAACTTTATTTATCTTAATAATTTTTCCTTAAAATATACTATTCCAATAATTTTCATTTATTATTTAGGAATTTATAAATCCCTTTTATAATAATATGGTTAACTACTCATTGAATCAAACCAACACACAACGCCATTAAGCATTAATTTCAACTATAAGTTTGGTCAATAATATCCATAACTCATAGATGACTATCACTTGATGCCCAAATGCTGGCCACAATACACTTTCTTGTAATCTAATATTTCCATTACCATAACCCAAAAAGGATTAGCTCTTCTGTAATACTAGCGCACAAGAATTATGGTGGATATAAGTAAACCTCTTCATAAACTACCAAAAGACTCAACCAATTAGTTTAGTGACATAAGATATGGAAATAAATTCACTTAAATCTCTATTTAAAGAATTTATAATATAGATTTCACCATCTAGCTTGATGATGTCACAAGGCAAGTGACCAAATTACAATCAATTTCATTTATACCAAAATCATCGACAACACAAGGCTCTATTAACAATATCTCTAGTAAAGCTAGTGTGTCACTAAGAAAGCATCCATAGATCAGGTTACATTAATATAACAATCCATGATGAAATTATTTCTACCTTCTTATCTATATTCATGTTCCTCTAGCAAGTCCATGTCCATCATAGGATCTTTTGTTTTACTGAACTCAAACATGTTCTACCTAGGTTGGCTATAAGATTAGAAGTTCCTCCTATGGTAACCACTCCATCGTATCCAACCAAAAAGAAGTCATTTTTTCCTTCTTCAAAGTAGGTTCACTAACCACAAAGTAAATTTACCTTTTATTTGGGATCAGATATGACTCCATTTTCTATTTAGCAATCATTTTGTTTAATGGTATATTTTCAACCAACCCTTTTCACAATATCCATTTCAATTGGAATTTTGAACATAATCCTATATATACCTAAAATACATCATGTTGAGAAGACTACATATATGGACCCCTTTTTTAGGCCATATGACCCACCTTAGGAAGCCTCAAGGATCAACAGTGGTTTTCACCACTCATACAAGGAGGATTTCCCTTTATAGCCTGGATCATCCCACCAAGGGATGGCCTCCAGAGTTTGTATTACCTCGATATGGTCAGTAGTCACAGTTGTATCACCTTAATATGGTCATTCCTAAATTAGGTTCAAAATATAGCACCATGGGTACAATGGTTACACCAATCTAGCCAGGAATAATGATAATCATAGTCATTTGAAGGAAGCTTCTAGATCGGGTAGTTAACTTTATTGATCCTAACCACTTCTTAGATTCTCCTAAAATCTTTGGAATCCCATTTGGAAGTCTATGAAAAGGTACCCTTACCTTCAATAAAACTTCATCTATGTTTTTTATGCAACGAAGTGCTATCAAAATGAAGAATCAAAGAGCTCTCATTCTCAAAGAAATGAAGTGATACCAAAATTCAATCATGGAGATTCCAAGAATTCCAATGGACCATGTTGAATATTCATGCTTCTTGTACCATCAAATTCCCTTACTTTGGTATGATATTTTTCTCCTAAGTCATTCCTCACAAGCACACCAAGAATATCAATTAATCCATAAATCAAAACCTAGTGTTGCCTCACATAAGCCATAAGGAAATCACTCACTATTTAGATGTCATCTCTCTTAGAGATGATCCATATGTACAACTGTATTCCTAAGGGAAAACCCATAGGCACAATCGTCTTGCATAGGATGACCTCATGAGCAAATATGTGTTCCCTATTTTCTTTAATTTGTTATATTAAGCAGGATTTTAATTACTGTTTAGCATAGTTTGAATACATTTTCATGCATGTATTTATCATATTTTTGCTTATTTGTCATCATTATGGGCCTCATATTAGAAGGCTCTTCATATAGTTTTGATGATATTCATATTTTCTTGTGTACATATTATTGGTCTTTACAACGAAGCAAATGGCAAAAAGATTCATCCATAATCATCATACATTGTGGAGGTCATGAGAAACCCTCCCCAAATCAGGTTGTGAGGGTGCAATAAATATCCTATGAGATACATCTTAGATTACTTTTAATATTGTAAATATTTGTATCAAATTGGTAGAAAACCCCTCAATCAAATTCTATTGTAACCCTCTTGAAGGACATAATTGGTATTAATTAAAAAGACACCATTATTTCATATCTTGTTTTATTATTATGGTTACATAGTTTGTTATCTAGTTTGTTCTCTATTTAATTACATAGGTGTAAGATATTTTTAGCATACTTCAATGGTGATCACAGTCAAACTTAGTCCATATTTTGCAATTTCATTGTTAATTGCTATTAGTCTTGGTGTTTTAGAGTTCAAGGTATCACCACCCCCGATATAGATGGTCAACAGTTGCAATTATCCCCTATAGATATGGTCAGTAGGTGCCACTATCCCTCCCATATATGACCTTAGAATAGAGAAAAAAAACACAAAAATACATCTTCATCAAATGTAGGCTATTACAATAAGCCACTCTGATTTTCTTTCTCTGTTTTAGTAAAGAAATATTTTTCATACTTAATTGAAAGAATTTTATAGGGCTTTTAGTCTTTAATGCATTCTATCTATGACCATCCCTAGGTCATATGTCCTCTATATATGACCTCCCCTAGGTCATATGGCCTCTATCTATGTCCATCCTTTTCATAGATGACCCTTGTTTTTTACCATATATGTGTTAGATGAACTCTTATACAGATTGTTCCTTGCAGAGATGGCCCCTATTTGATTACTATTATGGTATGATTGCTTGCTACCTCCTTAAAGGCTACTCATGTAGGGTTCTATATCTAACAGGTTTCTAAAATTAAAACATTAATTATTTAGAAATTTGAATTTGAAACATTATTTTATGCATTAGTGAAATATCATGGAATGATTTTTTTCTTTTACTTTATTTTACATAAAATAAAAGGAATCCCACACACCATGTTTGACTTTAACATAAATGAGTTAGACTTCATACCCAATCATTTACTAATACCAGTGATAGTGGGCTTCATCTCCATATGTTGGCTCACACCCTAGAAACCTAGTGGTCAAAAGTGAGTGGCTTTCTGGAATTCATCACCTAAATATCCCCTACTCTTGGGTGCACCCAAAGTGATAAGGTTATCAAAGCTATTTTACCATGGGACTCTTTAAAATACTCATTGGATGCAACTATCATTATTATCTATGCCTTAAATGTGATGGTTAAAGGAAAGTGAGGTTTCATTGGTACCAGGACATTAGACAAAATGACCCCTTTAAAGGGGTAATTTATTCTCTTAAGGTTACCTTGAGCCGATATCCAATAGCAAACCACTTTTTTCTATTTAAGTTACATCCCTTGATAGGGGTGTTCTTGAACTACCTTTTAGTAGTTTTCTATTTTTACCCTTAGTTTCATAGGAGATAGGGGTTTTTCAACATCAAAACACACAAAACAATATAGGGATTCACAAAGAAAATTTAAAAGAGATAATCATATTATATACTTTGTTTATTTTTTTACTGTTTACGTAATCAAATATCATAGTAACTACACACAACAAAGCTTGATCATGATCTAGTGCTACTCAAAATATTATAGGTGAGATTCAATTAGCTATCCAATTAATCAAATGAGGAATATATAATACAATGCTAGGCCCAGATTAGCCCGAATAAATAGGATCCAACAAACTGCATAGAGCCCATAAATAAAAGATGCTAACAATAGTCTAACAACATAATATTCCCTAACAACCTATTAATATCCCACTAACTAAATAATGGAATAATTAAATATACGCTAACATCCTCCCTTATTACATTATTTTTAAATACAAAGGGAGTTGCAAAACAACTCAAATTTGACACGTGCAAGTGCCTTAGTAAAAATATCCGCAACTTGATCATTGGTGGGAATGTACTGAAGCTGAATGTTATGCCTTGGAACTTCATCATGAATGAAGTGATATTGAGTGCCAATGTGTTTGGTACATTCATGAAATACTGGATTCTTGACAAGCTTCAAAACACTCTAGTTTTCATAAAACAAATGAATTAGAGATTTGTATGAATGACCCATACCTGTTAAGATGTGATGCAACCATATCATCTCAGACACTACTTCTCATGTGGCACGATAGTATCTGTAGATGAAATATCAACCACCTATTGCTTCTTGTTGTGCAAAGAGATAGGATTGGACCCAAGATGAAAAATATATCTTGAAGTTGATTTTCGATCATCATATAACCCTACATAGTATGAGTCCATGTATCCTTGCAATAATAATTGATCATTCTTCTTGTACTCTAGGTCATACTCAATAGTACCACAAACATAGTGAAGAACATGTTTTAATACTTTCCAATGACTGACCTTAGGCTCCTACATAAACATCAAAATATAATTTACAATAAACACGATATCTACCCTAGTGTTGGTTAGATATATGAGACTCTTTATTAGCTAGAAATATAGAGTACCATCTACCTAAGGTGAATTATCATACCATGATAATTGAAGCCCTATTTCCATTGGAGTTGTCATAGGCTTACATTTAGTCATGTGATACTTCTCTAACAATGTCTTGGTATACTTTTTCTATGTCACCTTGATGTGATGCTTCTTTTGGTTCACTTCCAAGCCAAGACAATAGTGAAGAAGTCCTAGATCTATCATCTCAAAATATTTGCTCAAGTCACCTTTGACTTCAACTATCAATTTTTTTGAGATTCTTGTGATAATAATAACATCTACATAGAGTACAACTAGCATTATTTTAGAACCTTGTTTCTTGAAATAAATATTTGCATCTGAAGGAATTCTCTTGAATTTATGCTACAATAGGTGATCATCCATCTTAATGTACCAAGCTCGTGGAGCTTATTTCAAACCATACAAGGACTTGACCAATTTGTAAAATTTTTACTCTTGGAATTCTACTTCAAATCCTTCAGGTTGTGACATATACACTTCCTTTTTGAGATCACCATTCAAGAAGGCACTCTTGACATCCATCTAATGTAATTTCCACCTGAATTGTGCTACCATAGTACAAATAACATGAATGGTAGTCATTCGAGTAGTAGGTGCAAAAGTTTCCTCATAGTCAATGTCTTATTTCTATGCATAGCCCTTTGCAACAAAAAAAAGGTTATGCTTATAAATTCTTCCACCTACCTTGTACTTTACTTTGTACATCCATTTACAACTAATGGGATTTTTTCCATGCGATAGAACAACAATCTTCCAAGTCTAATTTTTCTTTAGAGACATGTACTCTGCATCCATAGCATCCTTTCATTGTGGCTTACTAAGGTCATCTTGTACTATGGTGGGTTCATGCTCATCAAGAGAAGACATAAAAACCGTGATATCATCCACATCCATATCTTCTATTTCTCTCTTTGGATCCATAGAAAAATCCTCAAAGTATTGACAAAGATCATCAACCTTAGTAGTCTCTGTTGCTTCTCTATCTTGTGTCTGTTATCTTCTATATTAAAAGTCATATTTTGTGGTGTGAATATATTTGAGTCTCTGGTAGTACTTGTATACCACTTAGGAATATTTTTATGTGACAAAGAATAAGAAGGATATTTCTCAACCTTAGAATCCTCAAAATCAAGGTATACATTGGATGTGTTATGTGATGTGAAAGCTTCATCAAAGACCACATCTCTTCTTACATGAATATTCTTGGTGAAGTAATATAGCAACTGATATCCTTTCAAATGCTCATCATAACCAAGAAAAATACATTGCAAGGAATTCTCATCTAACTTATTCCTCTTTGATTTTGATATGTGCATAAAATCCTTACATCCAAAAATATGTATATGATAAATGGAGGGTTTCCGACCACTTCATGCTTCTTGTGGAGTTATATCCTTTAGGGAATTTGTGGATGCCCTATTAAGTAGGTCCACTACTATTGTGGTAGCTTCTACCCAAAAATGCTACTTTATATGGGATCCTTTAAGCATATAATGAACCATTTCCATGATGGAACGGTTTATTCATTCAACAACTCTATTTTTCTATGGAGTATAGGTAGTAGTGAGCTATCTCTTGATCCCATGTGTATTCAAGTATGAGAAAAATTATTTAGAGGTGAACTCCCCCCATCTATCTGAACGAAGGGTATTTATAGAAGTCCTTGAATCCTTCTCAATATATTTATTAAATTTTTGGAAGTAAATGAAAGCTTCTAATTTCATATGAAGAAATAAAACCCACATCTTTCATGAGTATTCATCAACAAACAACTAAAAGTACCTCTTGCCCTCATAATTATTTGGCATAGGACCACATAGAATGATGTGAACTAACTACAAAGGTTTCTTTTCTTGGGAAGATCTCTTTCCAAATGGTCTATGTTGCTTTCATACTAAGCAATCATAGCACACTAGCAATGTAGAGGAAAGGGAGGGAAGACCCTTTACCATCTCATATTTACTTAGGTCAAGTAAATACCAAAAACTTAGATGCCTGTATCTCTTGTACCAATGTGAAGTGGGCTCTTTTGTAGAGATGGACATGGCAAAATGAGGGGTGGAGATAGCATCTAAAGAAAATAAGCCATGCTTGTATGAAGCTATTGTGATGTGTTTACCCCTCTTGGTGATAAAGCAACACTCTTTCCATCCTCAACACAAAAATCAACAACCATATCCTTATCCAGGATTTAAGGGACTGATAACAAATTGTTCACTAATACTGGAACATAAAGGACTTTTTCAATATAACATTTTTTATCTAGAAAGATGACTAAAATTGTACCCTCACCCTGAACCTGGTAGGTCTTATCATAAAAAATAGTTACTAGTTTGCTTTCATTGACTTCAAATATCTCAAACCATGACTTGTCATTAGTCATGTGTTTATTGGAACCATAATCAACATACCACACAAGATCATTTTTCTTGGAGGTTGTGTTAGTCATGAGCACCTTGTGTGCCCACTCAGAATCCAAGTCCGATTCTTCAACAACATTTCCCTTGGGGTGCTTGTTTTTATTTTATGGTTTGTTAGGGCCCTTGTTTTTAGGTTGTTTATTTTTGTACCAACATTGATTGGTGTCATGGGTATCTTTCTCACAAATTTTGTAATATCTCTTTTGTTGTTGAGGTTTTTTTCCCTTGGAATACTTTAAAGAATATCCTACCTTCTAAAAATTACCTTTCTTCTTAGATCCCTTCTTATTTGAATAGAGAGTTGTATTAGAAGTTTCATCTTTTTGAATTTGGATGGCCTCCTTAATTTGAAGCAAATTGACCAACTCCACAAAGGTAAATTGTCTTTATGAAAATTGAAGGGAAGTTATCAACATTCTAGATGAATTAGGTAAAGCTATCAAAATCACTTGAGTGAGGAGTGCATCTTCTATAGTCTCTCCCATAGTATTCAACCTTGAATTCAACTCGACCACTATACATAGAAATAGTTCAACTATCTCCATACCTCATACTCAAACTATGAAATTGAGATTGAAGTTTAAGAATGGTGGAATCATTCTTACCCTCATAGATGGTATTAAGTGCATCCCATGCATATTTACCATGTTCTTTGTCAGCTATGTGAGGTTGAACATCATTTGTGACAACAAGCAAGATGAGCATTCTTGCTCTACTATATTTCTTGTCATATGCAATCTGATTTGCACCTAGTGTTGTAGGATGTTTTGTTGTGTCAGAGACAACATCCCATAATTATTCTACTTGGAGAATAGCCTTCATATTTTTTTCCATGGTGCATAATTTGAACCTTTTATTAATCTAACATATATTTATGGATAGCAGCCATAATGAAGGTTTATTATATCACCAAATGGTTCCCCTTTCTTTATACCTACTAGGCCTTTATACTAAACCTCTTGATATACCCTACCTTTACATGAGGGAGACTATACGGTACGTGAGATAATGACGATATGTGGAACATAGGTAGTATTGAAAGGGATTTATTTTTTTTATGACACCTACCATAGAAGGTCTTCCACATGAATGGGACATAACTTCCCCTAAACACTTTGGATAGACATTTCATCAAGATTTACGTCTAACAACAATAACGATTTAGGGAAGAGAATGGAGTGAAAATAAAAAAATGGTAAACTTGCTTCTCCTCAATGATTTATTGAGAACAAGCTCAGGCATCATTGTTGCAGCTATATTAGGTGTTAGATACAGTAGCCCAAAGCACACCAACTTTACCTGTAAGTGTGGGCTAGAGGTATCGTTTATACCAAACGTTGCTATGCAAATAAATTGCATGGATGGGTTCAATTTTTGGGGACTTAAATGTGCTTGATTTTATACTTAATGAAGTAGTGCAAATGAAATGTAAATGCAACTAACAACAGAAAGTGCCCACAAAAATTGAAAATTTAGGTGTTGATTTCCACCAAAAATGCACCTAATTACAATGCCAAATTTGTTTTGAAAATGAAGTTTCACTCACTATGATTCCCCCTTTGCATCCTTATTTGAGAAATGTAATAAAATGCCATAAAAAAATGTCCCCCCTGGTTTTGCAAAATAGTCTAGGATGAAATTTGTTTAGGGTTTGTGCTTCAAAAGTTATTTAGAAATTGTTATTTGAAAGCAAAAATAAATTTTAATGAAACAATTTTATACTAATTAAATATTAAAATTTCTTAATTAAATTTATTTAAAAAATAATTAAGAAAATAAAATTTAATTAAAAAAAATAATCATTAAAACAAAATGCTTAAAACAAAACAATTAAAAAAATATACCTTTGATAGTCAATGGGTTTTGAACCCCTGACCTATCGACAAAAAAGCCTTAGCATAGGTAGCATGACTACACAATATATCAAGCTCAGTGAGAATGAAAGGGAGTGTTCCCCTTCCTATCCTCTCCATTGCCCATGAGAGTAGGTGGCTCACTGGCTATCACCACCATGTAGCTCTTCCACCACCACGTGGCTCTTCCTCCACTTGGTGGCATAGCTACCCTCGTCTCTGGCCACTCCTTGAATTTTGAGATTGTGAGCTATAAAAATTCTACATATCTATAAGAATTTTGTGTGAGTGGTAGGTGCTACCATAGAATCTATTATCTAGAGTGATGTCTCCTCTCTACATCGTCAGTGAACATGCACATACTAATATGAGGTTTTGTTTGCACCAATTTTAGATTCTACCAATTCGACCTTTGCAAATACCTCCGTCTACTACTACAAATATCTCGATAGCATATTGTGAGTAGAAAAATGCAAATGGTATCGAGTCAACGTTTGATGTCTATGTTCTCTTGGTAAAACAACTACACAAATCAAAGTTTTGGCTTCACATTTTGTAATTGATCTATAGACCGTTTGTCTACAATCATGTTGTAATGTCATCGACTGCAACTATTTCATCCACTATGAAATATTTGAAGGTATAAGTCTACCAAAGATAAATCTATCTACAATCTACATTGTTTTATCAGTAAGTTTTGAGAACAAGAGATAGCAAGGAAACACGATAATAACTAGGGATGAATATCCCACATGGATGTCAATAAAATACTTGTGAGGTTTAAAAATATAAATGCTCACATTGGATTTTGATTGACTTCAATCAATTGGCCCATCCTCTTATGCTACCCATCCTCCTTGCCACATAATATAAAATTGTCCTCCTAAATCTAGTCACTCCCATCCATGTATTTGATGTAAATTTTATCATTAATCCCTCCATGTCAGATCACTTCATACTTCATGTTTGATCTATCAAGTATCTGAGTCATCCATGTTAGGTAATATGACTGTAGATCTATAGTGTCACCTTTGCATTCGATATCTCCATGTTATATCACTTCATACTTCCTGTCTGATCTTCCACTATCCAGTTAGTGTATGACTAGTCAGTCACACTAGTCAACCTCGATCTGCAGGCTAGGTTCAGTCCACCTCAAACTAGTCAGCCACATTTTGTAGGCTAGGTCTGATCCACCTCAAACTTCATGCATCTTATGGGCTAGTCAAGCACCTCAAGAATAATACCCAAGATACCCATGTCGATCAACCTTGAAAATCATACCCGAGTCGACCAAATACACACAATAATCAAGCTATAAAAATGAGCTTCAACAATAGGGCTCTGATACCACTGATAGGTGAGAACCAATTAGATATTCAATTAATCAAGTGAGGAATATATAATACAATGTTAGACCTAGATTATCCCAAATAAATAGGATCCAACAAACTACATAGAGCCCAAAAATAAAAGATGCTAACAATAGTCTAACAAAATAATATTCCCTAATAGCCTATTAATATCCCACTCTAAATAATGGAATAATTAAGTATACGCTAACAAAACATACAAGGAGGCACATGATGTCTTCACTTTAGTCTAGAGGATTTGGTCATTCCAAAATGGTGTCTTGGCCTTTGTCATAATATTGACACCACTTACAGGAATTGTGACCTCTAAGATGTCCCAATTTAGGATGCATCTATGGATCCTTCATATAATCAAGAAGATGAGATTCTTGATCAAATTTGATATTGCACTACTACTAGAAATAATTTGCCCACTGAGGGGATTAGTAGGGTAGTGTCATGGATCCACATTCCAACTTGATCTATACATCGATCTAAGTGATATCAATAATGTGCACCATCATCTAACCTAGGGGTGAGACACTCAGCTTGATTTTCCATGGATGAGAATAAAATTTGCTAACCTAGATAGGTATAGTCCCCATCATCCTAATAGAGCAGCCTCATATTCTTACCTCTATTTTGAGTATGAGGAAGAAGAATGTCTACGTCATATTATTTATCCCCATGGAGAATGCTCCATGCAAGCACGTGGTGCTTTTGTCCCATCCAAGTACATGGAGTTCTCCTTCAAAATTGAGCATCAAGTTAACACAACTTCCCTCAATCGTACGAAATGGGTAGCCAACCCTGCTGGGCCTACAGAATAGGCCAAGGTTCTTTGCATTGATGTAGGGGCTTGTAGGCCCCACATGAATGATCCACTACTTAGGCAAACCACAAACCAACTCTGGTTGGTTAGGTTACAAAAATATAGAGAACACTAGAAATAAGCTGAGTAGAGCATCAAAAGGTGCACCAACAGAGGTTGCACCAAGAATAATTGCAAAATTTTGTACATGAGGAGGTACTCACACCTAGTACCTATAGGTAGTAGACCAATTAAAATTGAATTTCACAACATCATGACCTACCTCTTAGACCAAACCAAAAGTTCCCTCCTCATGTACCTATCTAGAGCCATAGGTCTCAATTGTATCAACTGCAAAATCATCAACTGGAATATGAGGTCTATGATGAATTAGTATTGGAGTATCAAGATAAAGGGTATCCTGAATCACTCCATGAGGATGTGGTGGAATATTATATTCAACCACCTCAATACACTAGGAATTTTCTACCTCTTCCTCATCAAGGACCAATCTAGGAAGATGATATAGTCATCTCAATCCTATAGGGCACTCAAAAAGTGCATTAAATCATTGGAGAAACAAGGTACAAGTTATAAAAATCCCATGTTGCATCAATTATACAACCAACCACTCCATCATTTAGTACCATGTTCTCCATATCTTGAGCATTTTGAAATGCCCATATTGGATAAATTTAAAGGGGATGAGGATGCACAAGAACACATGACTAGTTTCATGAACCTTTGTTTCCAACTTCAAGAAGATGATGCATATTTCTCAGAACATTCTTGATAATAGTCTCTGGCCTAGCCTAGCCTTAGAGTGGTTCAACCATTTACCAAGGCATAGCATCTATATCTTTGAGCAACTCGTGAACACATGCTTTTCATTCAATATCAAGAAGAAATCCAATTTGATTAACTTGTATAACCTTAGAAATTTTGACAATGATCTTGTCACAAACTATGGCAACATATGGAGAAAGGTGATGTCAAAATTACCTTTCACTCTACCTATAACAAAACTAACTCAAAATTTCACTAAAATTTATTCAAAGCATGTCTCAATTTTCCTACAACTACAATAATATCATACATCCTAGGAGGCTTTGGCATAGGACAACATCATAGAGGACATTAAGGTCCAATAGGGGGACATTAAAATCTAAAATAAGTGAAACAAAAACCCTAGAAGCAATTATACACAACAAAAATTGCCTACGATCAACCAAGTTGCCCTAAACATTCTAAAGCCTGAGAAAGTACTCCAAAAACCCAACTATCAAGCACAACCCCCTCCTATTCAAAACCACAATCGAACACAGTTTAATCAGGCATAGAATCAACTACACTTAATATTTAGTATCACTTTTCAATCGATTATGTGAGGTGAAGACTATAAATTTACCTAAAATTTACCTGATAGATCTAGAGCACCCAAACTTAAAGTGGTACAAAGAGGACTATACTACCTATAGCATCTATAAAAGAGTCATGATATCTAGACATGTTACACATTTAAATATAAAGTATAAGATATTATTGACACGAACGAACTTCAAATTAATAATCCTATTGTTGTCGATAATCAACAAATAGGCATATTCAAACATCTCTTACCTAAGCATGAGGTTAAGGAAGATCAAATCAGATAATTTAATTAAGTCCATATGGCCCCACCCAATGAGGGTTTTGTTTGCATGATCAATATTGTGATGAGGAATAGGATATATCCTGACTGAGCTCTACCACCTATATCTCCAACCAATGCTCATCATACATCACAACCCTCGCCATAGTCAAACCCTATCCAACACTACAAGGAACTTGTAATTACCTTCCATAATCATGAGATCAAGCTAGCTCCCACTAATGGACCTGATCCTCCACTACACATCATCACTAGTATGAATCAGATTCCATATAAGTGAGTCTTTATTTATATAGGTTCATCTATTAGTATCATCAACATGACTGCACTACAATATCTCAACCTTCCACCTTCACATATCACATCATCCACATTAACTCTGTAAGTATTCAATGATGCTTTATGCTACAGTGTTGGCATGATAGTCCTCCCTATTCATCTTCGGCTAAAAATTATACCTACATTATAACACATATTTGAGGGTTCAAGGTAGTATAATATACTTATTAGGAGGTGTTGTATGAGGGACATGAAGTGTGTCCCATCCATTATGCATTAGTATCTTAAATTTATACATGAAGGGCAAGTTTATATGGTTCATGCCAATCTAGAGACCTTCAAGTATTATAATATGATCGATTATATGCAAGAATCTACCTTATCATCCACTCACCTAGACATCCAACCAAATGATACCATAAAAATTATAGCCGCACCATTACAACCATCCACTAAATCATCACCTCCTCCTTCATATCTGCTATTACCATCAGTTTATCCTATTTTTCCTTATACATCATAAGATAATCCTAGCGAGGAAAAGTTGAAGGAGCCAATATATGAGTTTTCCCCATCCATTTCCACCATTTCAATAGGGGATATTCCCATTCCTATGAATGAGGAAGAATCTGCTATTGTTACAGGTGAATCAGATCACACCATACCATCTTACCCACCCCACCACAAGTTACAATTCATTTAACAAATCCTAGGCTCAGTGAATATAACACAAAATGTTATGTTCACACCTATCATTGAGTCAATCAAAGATATCAGTTACCCTCCTATCAAGTTGCTACCCATTGGTACCACACATGATTCATTACTTGAACATGAGGGTCATGATTCTTATCAAGAGAACCCTAGGTAATTTAATGAATTTTTTGTTGGAATGGTCAATATGGTAATAGAAGAATAGAATTCTAATGTTCCATATAACATTTCTCCAACATTACAACCCCCTCAATCACATGTCAATAGCTACCAATCACCCCAATAGTCTTACAATATATCTTGGATTGGCTAGCAAAAATTGAGATACAAGTGGGTCACCAAAATGATGCTTTACAACAAATAATGAATCAACTCACAAACATTGATCTACAACAAAAAATTGTATCCAAGGCTAAAATGCCTTCTCTACAACCACAAAATAAACCCCAAAAAAATTAGGAACAAAAGAAACAATGTCGCCAACTGCATGACTATACACCACCATCTAAATATTTGACATCAATTTTTAATCGATTGTGTGAAGCAAATGCTATTACCTTAAAAAATATTCACCCTTGGGATCCCAATCATCCAAAACCTAAGTGGTAATGAGAGGACATACACTATACTTATCATCAATAAAATGGTCATGAAATTCAGTCATGTCACTCAATTAATAACATAATACATGACATGCTCGAGAGAAACCAACTTCAAAATGACAATCCTCTCACTACCAATGATAAAAAAATAGGCATATCCAATGATCCATTACCTACTTCAGCAAATCAAGTAGACAAACCTAGGTAGGTGAATGAGAGACACACAACCTTGCCATCTCATCAAATTGATCCACCTCCTCCACCTCATTCTAGATGCTAGCCTTGTACTTGGACTTCTTTATCCAAGCCCATATTGACAATATTTTACAAGCTACTGGAGGCAAATGAAATTTTTTACCTAACATACACCCTCCTTACTTGAACAAGCCTAAGCCTAAGAATTATAGGGAGTATCACTTTTTTCTTTATCATCAAATAGAGGGCCATGACATTAATTATTGCATTGCTTTTAAAAATATGGTCCAAGATCTTATTGATAGGGAAGCTTTTGTTAGTCTCACAATGACACTAAGAGGGGGGGTGAATCAGTGTAGCTATTTAAATTCTTAAATATTCAACTCTTAATGCCAAAACAATGAAAAATTAAAACCTAATAAAGCAAATATAACAAGAGAGCATTCCACAACACATGATGTAATGAGGTTCACCAATTTGGCTACTCTTCAAAAATAACTACTTGGATTCCTGTCCAAATCCAGCCTTTGCAAAATACCAATTTTAAAATCAATTTACCAGAACCCACTGGAAGGAGCACCAACCCCTGATTTATTTGCACCAATAGAAAAGAGCACCAACCTCTAATTTATCTGCACCAATAGAAAGGAGCACCAACCCCTAATTCCAAGCACCAACTTGGACTGCAATTTTGAAACTATAAGATTGACATAAAAATGCCTTCACTTATACCAGACCCTGACTGGTCTATTGCTAACCCAACCTTTCTCGCTATTCACCAAAACACCACACACTCTTAAGGCTCTGCTTACTACACTTTTACAGCTCTCACGGATCTGCTTAATGCTCTCTTACGACACTCTTCCAACCCTCCTTTTGCATCACTTTCACTCAGTTTCAGCAACACTTTAATTCTCCATGCATACCTCCTTTTATAACAAAGTTCTGAATCTATTTTTAACTTCCATATTTTTGCATACAACCTATAACTGGCCCTGTAACTGTCGTTCTGACTTCAGTTCACTGTTCTTATTTTAGCTGGATGATTTTTCTTTGTAACTGCACCTGTAACTGTTGTACTGACTTCAGTTCACTGTTCTTATTTTAGTTGCATGATTTTTCTTTGTAACTGCACCTATAAATGTCGTACTACTTCAGTTAACTATCACATATCTTATTTTGGCTGGGTTCTCTTCTTAGCTCATGCCAAAGCGACCTGTCACAAAATCATGACACTTTTGCCTCCTTGCTTCTTTTCTTGGCTTGTACCCGTGAAAACACAACATGTCGCGATATCACGACACTTTTGCCTCCTTGCTACTTTACTTTGTTTGTACCCGTAAAAACACATGTTGCAATATCATGACACTTTCACTTCCGTACTCTTCCTCTTTACTTTTGTCATGATATCGTGACACTTCTGCCTTCTTCCTTTCTCTCTCCTCCTTTAGTCACGAAAATGCGACATGTCGCGATATCGCGACACTTTTCCTTCTCTGCCTTCCTAGTCTTTTCAAGTCACAAAAATGTGACATGTCACGATATCGTGACACTTTTCCTTCTATGCCTTCCTGCTCTTTTCAAGTCGTGAAAATGCGACATGTCGCGATATCGCGACACTTTTCCTTCTCGGCCTTCCTACTCTTTTCAAGTCACGAAAATGCGACATGTCGCAATATCGTGACACTTTTCTTTCTCGGCCTTCCTGCTCTTTTCAAGTCGTGAAAATGCGACATATCGCGATATCGTGACACTTTTTCTTCCTTGCATTTTCTCTTGCATTTGGGTCACGAAAATGCGACATGTCGTGTATCGCGACACTTTTTCTCTCGGACTCTCTCTCTTGCAATATGTCACGAAATCACGACACTTTTTCTTTCGTACAATCTCTCTTGCAATATGTCATGAAATCATGACACTTTTTCTTTTGGACTCTCTCTCTTGCAATATGTCACGAAATCACGACACTTTTTCTTCCGTACAATCTCTCTTGCAATATGTCACGAAATCGCGACTCTTTTTTTACTTGCATTTTTCTCTTCCAACATGTCGCGAATCGTGACACTTTTTCTTCCGTACTATCTCTCTTGCAATATGTCATGAAATTGTGACACTTTTTCTACTTGTATTTTTCTCTTCCAACATGTCATGAAATCGTGACAGTTTTTCTTGCTTGCGCTTTCTCTTCGAACATGTCGCGAAATCGCGATAGTTTTTCTTGCTTGCGCTTTCTCTTCGAACATGTCACAAAATTGCGACAATTTTTCTTGCATGTGCTTTCTCTTCAAACATGTCATGAAATAACGACATTTTTTCTTTCTTTTCAACATATCGCGATATCGCGACAATTTTTCTTTCTTGCTCAACATGTCGCGATATCGCGACAGTTTTCTTCCTTGTGATTTTATTTTGATTTTTAGCATATGGGCCACTTTGATCTTTTGGAAAATCACTATACATACTCTGAAGAACCTCTTAACTCCTATCCACTGCATCAACTGATCTGTCTAACTATGTTGACAACAATGACAATACTGATGCTGCACCTTGCTCAACAATCTCCCCCTTTGAAATTGTTGGCAACACACATGCAATTTCCTATAATTCTTCTCCCCCTTTGACAATAATACCAAAGGGCTGCTGCAGACTCCCCCTGAGTCAATGCATAACATTCTCAGGCACAAATTATTCCAGTTAGTAAAAATTACAAACATGAGCAAAAATATAATCAAATATATAAATGCTCCCCCTGAGAATGTGGTCCCGATAGCTAGTCAGTTCTTGGGAAGCATGACCACTCTCAATTTATTGCGAAGGTACTCAAAAATTTCCTTGGGCAGCATTTTTGTGAAGATATCCACTACTTGCTCTGTAGTTGGGACAAAATCCAACATAACCTCACCTTTCGCAACTTTCTCCTTCAAAAAGTGATATCGGATAGCAATATGTTTTGTGCGAGAATGCATAACTGGATTCTTTGAGATGTTAATGGCACTGGTGTTATCACACTTAACTGAAATTGGCTCACTAAAGTTAATGCCAAGATCTTTCAGGGTTTGTTTCATCCATAAGACCTACGTACAAGTTGTAGTTGCTCCAATATATTTTGCCTCTGCTATGGATAAGGAGACTGACTCTTGTTTCTTATTGTGCCATGCGACCAACCTGTCTCCAAGATAGAATGCACCTCCATTGGTACTCTTTCTGTCATCGACACATCCTACCCAATATGCATCTGAATACGCAATAAGGGTGAAGTCCTTACCTTTCAGATACCATAACCCATACTCCATAGTTACCTTCAGATACCGAAGAATCCTCTTCACTGCTGTCACATGAGTCTCCTTGGGACTAGCCTTAAATCGTGCTACCATGCAAACTGCCTACAAGATATCTGGTCTGGTAGCTATCAAATACAGTAGGCTCCCAATCATTGATCTGTACATGGTTTGATCAACATCTAGAGATTTGCCATCCTTTCTCAACTTGAAACCTGTCATCATGGGAGTGCTAACAGGCTTACAATCCTCCATTGTGAACTTTTTTAGCATCTCTTTCACATATTTAACTTGAGAAATAAATATGCCCTTCTCATTTTGATTAACTTGTAGTCTGAGGAAATATAAAAGTTCACCAATCATTGACATTTCAAATTATTTCTACATATTATTTGCTAAATATTTACACGACTCATCATTGTTGCTGCCAAAAATGATATCATCTACGTATATACAACAAGGACAATGAGATGGCCATTATCTATTTTGACATACAAATTTCTATCCACCATACCCTTTTTGAACCCTTGTTGAGTAAGATAGTTGTCTAACCTTGCATACCATGCTCTGGGTGCCTGTTTCAAGCCATACAATGCTTTCTTCAACTTGCATACGAAGTTGGGATTATCACCAAGTTGGAAACCATCTGGTTGCTCAATATAGACCTCTTCTTCAAGTTTTCCATTCAAAAATGATGATTTCACGTCCATTTGATAAACTTTGAAATTCTTGTGAACTGCTAAAGCCAGAAACATTTTGATTGCCTCTAGTCTAGCCACTGGTGCAAAGGTTTCCTCAAAGTCAATATCTTCAACTTGTGCATAGCCTTTACAGACCAATCTTGCTTTATTCCTGACTACTTGTCCATCTTCATTCAATTTGTTTTGAAAAATCCATTTAGTACCGATTATATTTTTATTTGTAGGTCTTGGTACTAACTCCCAGGTTTTGTTTTTCTTGATCTGATCTAATTCTTCATTTATTGTCGTCATCCGAATTTCATCTTTGCTTGCTTTAGCAATATTTTTGGGTTCAATTCTGGATAATAGAGAGTAGTTACTACTCTTCTTCTTGTATGAACACCAACTGTGGGGTCTCCAATTATTTGCTCTCTAGGATGATTTTTCTGCCAGCTGCCTATTTTGAATTTCTTGTTTTCTTCCTCTTCTGAATCAATACTTAAATCATCTTAGTCAATTTTCTATTTCTTTTTCATTTCCTTTTCCTCATCTCCTTCAATAACCTCTTCATAAAATGGGTAGTTTTCTTTATAGCTTATTTCTCGTTCCCTACCTTCATCAACTTTAACATCGACACTCTCCACAATTTTCTTTAGCCTCTTGTTGTAGCATGTGTAGGCTTTGATTTTTGTCGAATAGCCAAGAAAAATACCTTCATCAGCTCTATCTTCAAACTTACCAAGATTATCTTTAGTTCTTTTGATGTAACACTTACTGCCAAAAACTTTAGTATCTTGTTGTTGCCTTTTTACCAAACCACAGCTCATACAAAGTTTTGCTTTCATGTGTCCTCAACATGCACCTATTTTGGATGTATACCACAGTATGGACTACCTCTTTCCAAAATCTTTTTGCTATTTTGCTCTCAGTCAACATAGTCCGTGCCATTTTCTGCACTGTCCTGTTCTTTCTTTCTACCACTCCATTCTACTGAGGTGTCCTTGCTGCTGAAAAGCTGTCTCCTAATCCCATACTTTTCACAGTACTCTACAAACTCCTCTGAAATGAACTCTCCTCCTCTATATGATCTTAAACTTTTAATCCTTTTTCCTATTTTATTCTCAACTTGTTTTTTGAAAATCTTGAACATCTCAAAGGCATCTGATTTAAGCTTCAATAATAGTACCCATGTCATCTTAGAATAGTCATCTATGCACAACATAAAGTATTTGTCACCATTTATGCTTTGCGTTCTCATGGGTCCACATAAATCAGTATGTATTAGTTCTAAATATTTGCTTGTGAAGTACTCTTTTGTTTTAAATGTGGCTCTAGTTTGCTTCCCCTTTTGGCATGAAGCACAAATGCTATTTAATGGTTTGCAAATGGTGGGAATATCTCTCACTGCCCTTTTTGAGCTGATTTTTACTAGATTATCAAAATTGATATGGTCGAGCCTCTTGTGCCACGACCAATTTTCTTCTTCTTGTCCAATCAAGCATGCTCCTTCGAAGTCTCCGAGAGAGTATACGAGTTGCCGGATGTCCTTGATCTAGTTGCTATCAACTTTCCATAGTTTGTTGTTCGACTTCACAACCCCGCTTCTTGAAAATTACTTCATGACCTCTCGTCACAAATCCGACTTACGCTTAACAAGTTATGCTTCGGACCAATCACAAACAAGACTTCTTTTGACTTGATTTTTCTATCACTGATCTTAATTGATCCTTTGCCAACTATCTTAGCTCCATCATTATTTCTAAATTTTACAGAACCACCTTCATGTTTCTGTAACTTCACAAATTTTTGTTTGTCACCTGTCATATGACTGGAGCATCCACTATCAAGTATCAATGGTGCAGATTTGTTCTGTGCTTTAAATGTTGTCTGTACGATCAAGGATTCCTTTTCTTCCTTGGGTCGCTCCTTTTCTTTCCACTCTAGTTTGATTACAATTTTGGTCACTTGTTTTAACTTTTCTTTGTCAGTAGCCTGTGCATGTTTTTTGGGAAATTTTCTATTGTGTCTCAAACCATTTGGTTGAAATTTTCTTCCCTGATGTTTATTTTCTACAAATGTACTTCGATAATTTCTTGCAATGTGCCCAAAATTATGACAGTTATAACATTCTACTACATAATCCATCAATGGTGAAAAAACATTTCTACTGGTAAAGTTCCTTTGTCCTACATTATACTTGCAATCTAAAATCTTATGTCCATAACCATTGCATTTAAAAAAATAACCAGAAAAGGAATGAGTGAACCTGGGTGATGGTCTTTGCCATTTTGTAGTGGGAGCCATAAATCTTCTTCTCCTTTGATGAGTGACATTGGTGAATCCATCATTGTCCATACTCCTCTCGTGCCTGGCATTATTGCTTTCTTTAGCATGATTCATTTTTTCTTGATCAACCCTGATCTTATATTCATTATTTATGGGTTCTACAGTTATGGCCTTTGATCCATTTGATGATTCTCCTTCGACGAAGCCTAAACCAAATTTGATGCCAGTAGTCCTTTGGTTATTTATAATCTTATTCAGCTTCACAGAACTTTCTTCAAGTTTGTGATAACAACTCATTTTTTGATTCATATCTTCTAGCTACATCCTTAAACCAAAAATCTCTTCTTCTAGCTTGCTGCACTCATCTATTTTCACGGTTAATTGTACTTCAATATCTTTAGATATTTTTTGAAATTCGTATATCTGTACTTTCAAGCTGGTTATGATTTCATTGTCATCCTCAAGCTTTCTTGAAATTTTTTTATTCTTTTTTATTTCTATACTCAGCTCTTTAAGTGTAGCGACCAACTCACCTTCCAGATCTACTTCAGCCTCAACCTCAAGTTTTTTATTACTTTCCTATTTTTCCTCTATTTTTTCTTCTTTGAATGCCATGAAAAGAGATTCACCTGTTTCTTCTTCAGAATCCTCATTGGAGCTGTCTTCTGAAGGACTGATATTCTTGGATATGAAAATTTTCTTCTTGAAGTTGCCTTTTCTAAATTTTGGTTTCTTCTTCCAGTCACTTCTTTCTTGGTGTGAACCTTCATCATTTTTTTTTTCTCATTAAGTGGAAATTTAGCTGCAAAGTGCCCAACGCCTCCACAATTGAAACACTTAAAAGGTAGCTTTTCTCTGTATTTTCCTTTTCCCCTTATTAGTTTTCAAACAAAGTTTGCTTTTGCTTCATCTAATGTCTCTTCTTCATTGGATTCTTGTTTTGCTTTTATATTTTTATGTGCTTTAAAAGCATCTTCTCTGTCTGTGGGTTTAGTTTTTCCTATTCTCATCTCATATGCAGTCAAAGAACCATGCATCTCATCCATACTAAAAGTATTTAGATCTTTAGCTTCTTCTATTGCTGAAACTTTAGAATCAAATATTTGGGGAAGAGATCTTAGTACCTTTTTCATGATGACAACATCTTCCATTTCCTCGCCGAGTCCTCTAATCGCATTAATGATTCCATTAACTCTCAGCATGTATGCCTTTATGTTCTCATCATCATTCATATTTAATGCTTCGAACTGAGCTCGATGCGTTTGTAACTTGGCCTCCTTGATCTTGTTGTCTCCTTCATGAATGCTCCTTAGTTTGTCTCACATGTCTTTTGTCATTTTACAACTCATGATCTTTATCAGTTTGATGTCCACTAAACTACACATGATAGCATTCTTTGCTTTAGAGTTATTCTCAAACAGTTTCTTATCGACAACATCGATTGGAGGAGTGGTGGGTATTGTGTATCCATTATCCATTGACTCCCAAATGTCATATCCCAAAGCACATAGATATGTCTGCATCCTGAGTCTCCAAAATGCGTAATTAGTTCCGTCAAAAAATGGTGCTTTGTTTGATGAGAATCCTTCACCACCTGCCATTGTCTCACTTCCAAGATCACCTTAGCCGATTAATCTTGTTCAGGAACTTGGCTCTGATACCAATTGTTAGTCTCACAATGACACTAAGAGGGGGGGTGAATCAGTGTAGCTATTTAAATTCTTAAATCTTCAACTCTTAATGCTGAAACAATGAAAACTTAAAAACCAATAAAATAAATATAACAAGAGAGCATTCCACAACACACGATGTAACGAGGTTCACCAATTTGGCTACTCCTCAAAAATTACTGCTTGTATTCCCGTCCAAATCCAACCTTTGCAAAATATAAATTTTACAATCAATTTACCAGCACCCACTGGAAGGAGCACCAACCCCTAATTTATTTGCACCAACAGAAAGGAGCACCAACCCCTAATTTATCTGCACCAACAGAAAGGAGCACCAACCCCTAGTTCCAAGCACCAACTTGGACTACAATTTTGAAAATATAAGATTGACATAAAAATGCCTTCGCTTATACCAGACCCTGACTGGTCTATTGCTAACCCAACCTTTCTCGCTATTCACCAAAATACCACAGACTCTTAAGGCTCTGCTTACTACATTTTTACGGCTCTCACGGATCTGCTTAACGCTCTCTTACGACACTCTTCCAACCCTCCTTTTGTAGCACTTTCACTCTGTTTCAGCAAAACTTTAATTCTCCATGCATACCTCCTTTTATAACAAAGTTCTGACTCTATTTTTAACTTCCATATTTTTGCATGCAACCCGTAACTGGCCCTGTAACTGTCGTTCTGACTTTAGTTCATTGTTCTTATTTTAGCTGCATGATTTTTCTCTGTAACTGCACTTGTAACATTATATTTATACAGGCACTAACTATTTTATGCACACATTTTATTTTGAAAAAGATCATAGGGAAAGTCCCCACATTCCACATATTTCAGCTCACACATTCTCATTCAAATGAACAACTTTTGAGACAAGGTTAACATTTGGATTCATGATTTTTATATATTATGTGGTTTCTTCCATTAGTTTTTTAAACACATTTATATTCATTCATCATGTTTTAAGTAATTAAATCATACATACACAATTTGCATTAGAACATCCATACAAAAAAAAATAGTGCATCTCATACGCATTATATTTTTCATATAAAAAATGATGAATTTACATTCATAAATAAAATAAACAAATCTAATCATGCATATAACATTAGGTACTACATCATCTACATACATACATCTAGGCATACATCTATGCATCTATACTACAATGTCTATACATACATCCATATCCATGATTACATCCATAAAGTGCATCCACACATAAAACAAAAATATAGCAAGAACACACGATGAGTCACAAAAGAAAATATATCATATATATGTGTGATAAAGTCTAGTACATCATGATACAAAAATTATTGTAGGCTACAATAGAGTGGGTCCTCGGACCTCACACTCTCATAAATAGGAGCATATATAGATAATTTAGGATTGCCCTACACCACTGATCTCACCTCCACCCTCAAACCTACTCTAAAGAGGCTAAGAAGACTCGCTAGACTTTGACCTCTGAGGAGGATCTTAGAATATGGACACTTGCTAACTCATTTATGTATATCCTGACTTAGTGCATTATCTCTTATGTGATTCACCTAATGACGATCATGCAGGTAGTATGCCTCTACATCACTATACCTCATCCTCTAGGCTAATGATGTATTATCGATCTAACCTATGATGAGTAGAATATTGAGCTACTTGTGTCTACAATGTACCCACATTAACTATATCCTAGCCACCTATACCTACCTAGCCCTGAACTACCATTAAAGCTACCATCTATACATGTAGAGAATCTCACTCTATAGTCACCCTATCCCTCTCTGTCATCACCCTACCCACTACCTCCTAGAAGCTTTGTAACTATAAATTTAGAATAGACTTATCCTCAAAGAAGCCCCTCCTCCTCTGTTGCTCTCTAACCATATGGCTCTATAACACTACTATGGTGGTATCATGTGCTATGAGCTACACCTATAGAGACTACACATACTATCTAAGATATGCATCCTCATCCTAAGGATTATCCAAATCATCATTAGCCTCATCTTATGGGTCCTTCACTCCCTCTAGGATTTGGCCCCACTCCCCTTTTATTCAATTATGCACTCATTGCCTAGTCTTATCATCACCTTCATCACCCACTGCTCTAATATACCCATCCATAGGACCACCTCCCTTCCATAGCTAAGTCATCCACTAGGCATCATACTCTATTATAGTGCTTGCATCCTCAATATTTGGATCTACTAGCGACTGATCTACGTCATCTCCTATTGGAACTACTTAAGACCACTCAAGTTGAGTATCAACACCTTGAAGTTGGTAGATTATGGGATCACCAAGTATATATTGATGAACCCTAAACTACCAAGTAATATAAGAGTACTGAAGTACTCCCACTCTATCACATGCCACCTAATCAAACACTGCTCATATCCCACACACATTAGCTGCTCAGTTGCCTCTATCCATAGCAGGTAATCCTGATAAGGCCACCATATAATTTGACCTGGTCTCAATCCCTCAAAGGAATATATATAAAGAGATAATTAATTTGAATGAGGATGGCTAAAACCCACCTCCCAATCCCACCTCCACTAGGTTTTTGTATAGTGGTGAATTTCATAATTTAGCACAAATATTGGGATTTTCAAAATGTTAATTTTGTAAATTTTGGGACCATAGACGTTGGCCTGTTCACCTAAAAATTTTGGGATCTAATTTTTTTAAGGGTAAATTCACACCATTATCATAAGGTTTCCTGCCTAATGTTCACCCAAAATTTATTAAAAATAAGAGCCCAAATCACCCCTTGTACCCCTATATATATAGCTAACATTGATAGCAAATCCCATACAATTATAATATATTTTTTAGATAAAAAGCGATACAAAGCAGAATACAAATGGTAGAAGGCAACCGAAATAAGGTGAGTGGAATAAGGTGAGTGGCATAATGTGAGTGGTATAAGGTAATGAGCATAAGGATACTGACAGAAAGTGACAGGCAGAAGGCGAGTATCAAAAGGTGACTAGCATAAGGCGATTGGCAGAAGGTGACTGGTAGAAGGTGATTGACATAAGGCAACTAGAATGAGGTGAGTGGTATAATATGACTGGTATAAGGTGAGTAGTAAAAGGTGACTGACATAAGGTGACCGGTATAAGGTAATTGGAAAAAGGTGACTGGTAGTAGGCAACTGGCAGAAGGTGATCGGCATAGGGCAACTAGCATAAGGTGAATGGAAGAAGGTGACTGACATAATACGAGTGGCATAAGGTGAGTGTCATAAGGTGAGTGGTAGAAGGTTACTGGCATAAGGTGAGTGTCATAAGGTGAGTGGCAGAAGGTGACTAGCTGAAGGCAAGTGGCATAAGGTGACTGGCATAAGGCAACTAGAAGAAGGCGACTGGAAAAAGGCGAGTGGCATAAGGCGACTAGCATAAGGTGACTGGCAGAAGGTGAGTGGCATAAGGCAATTGGTATATGGTGACTAGAATAAGGTGAGTGGTATAAGGTGACTCAATTTACCGATATGTTTCTTTTACCATTAAATTTTATTTAACATTTTATTCATGGACACTCAATAAGAAGGTTTATTCTACTTGTGAACAATATTCATGGGACATATATTCTACTGTATCTACTAGTAGTTATCTTTTATACCAGTTATTTTCATTTTTAAAAATGATGTTCTTTGTTCATGTTATTCTTCTATTCATATAGGTAAAATTTCAACTACAGGAAATGGAAAGAAGGGAGGCCAATCTTCCAATAAAAGGAGTATCCTCAAATACTTTCATAATATTTCTAAACCCAGTCAGCCATCAACATCTGCATAAACTGAAGGTATGAACACCTTTACTCACCAGTTAATTTTTTTACTTTGTTAATTTTAAATATAATGTCTTCATTCATAAAGAAGTGTGCTTTTTGGTTTATGGATTTTTTTATTTTTATCTGTAGAAGGTATGTTTTTAAATTCCATAGTGATAATAAACCTACTATTGACACTAGTATTATCTCTACAAAAAACACTTTTAACCTTGGTATGCCTCCACTTCCACATATCCATGTTAATGAATAGTCCACTAATGAAAATATTCTTAATAAAATTGAACAACAACATGAAGATATTCCTAAATCTAACACACCAAGTGGAAAAGAAACTAATAGTTCTTATGCAATCCCTACTTCCGAAGAATCTTCATAAAAAAAAATAAACATGAAAGGTTATCTAGGTGGACAATTAACAGATCATTTCAGCCTGATTGGATATTAGAATTTCCATTTATTGATCTAGTGCTGCCAGAGAATAGTAGTCATGCTATAACAGAATTGAGATGCGTAATTTGTAGTTGAAAACACGGAAAGGAGCATAGATTGCAACTTAAGAAAGATACAGTAGAAAAACATTGTGGAAAGGTTTATATCAAAATAAAAGAAGGTGATCCACCAAAACCAAAAACTTATAGGTGGAAGGATGCATCATAGTGCGCACATATAAGAAATATGCAATAATATGATAAAGAAATGAAACAAAAGCAAACATTGGTTGAGAAAGGTGCAATGATTCAAGCCCAATTTCAAAAAATGAATAAGTTAACTTTAGCTTCAAAAAGTTTGCAGTTTACTGTTGTATCCTCTATTCTTAATATGGGTAGACCTATGTCTGATTTCATGAATTATAAATCTCTATTTTGACTAGTATATGGGCAAAACTTACTCAGTGTCCATTGGTCAGATCGAAGTGGTTGGGAAATGGCAAAATGTCTCTCATTGGTTGAGCAGGATAACCTCAGAGAGAAAGTAAAAAAGGAAAAATTAATTTCACTTTAAATTGATGAGGTGACTATTGTTGACAATACATATTGGATTTGCATGCATGTTTACACATTGGAAAATAATTTAAGGCAACCTCATTTACTTGGAATACGTAAAATGGTGGAAAATTGTAATGCAAAAAATATTTACAATGTTGTTGTAACTAGTTTAAAATAAGAAACATGAATGAATGAAATTGAAATAGCCACTAAGTTAATATGTGTAGGAGTTGATGGTGCTGCTACAATGAAAGGACACATGAATGATCTTTGTGTTAGACTACAAACATTGATTACCCCATATTTGATCCCTATTCATTGCATGGCTCATGGAATAAATATTGCATACAAAATTGTTGATACATTTACAAATGTTGCGAGAGTGGAAGAGCTTGTCCGTGAAATTCATGAATATTTTTCACATAGTACAAAAATATTTTCAAAGTTTCAACAGTTTGAACTAGGAGTAATCTAAGGTAAAAAACTATTGAAATATGTGGGTACTAGGTGGATTTCGATGTATCAACCGACATTAAGAGTTTTCAAAGAATATCAATCCTTGATAGGGTTTATGTATGCAAATCGTAGGGCAATTGATAAGGCTAAAGATTTAATTTTTTGAATGAGTGACTTTGAAACTCTTCTCACATTGTGTGGAATTCTTCCAATGTTGGAAAAATTGAATACTTTGATCAAAATTGCACAAGAAATATCAATTTATATTGTGGATTTCATCAGGGTGAGAATACAAATTTGCATGCATATTGATATGATGTATGCATCTGGTCAAAAATTTATGGATCCCATGTTTGAGAGTTGGAGAGTATTAACAAACGTGAATGGTCATTAGAGTTTTCTAAAGTTCAATATAAACGATCATCTATGTATTAATGTCCATAGAAAGGAAATACCTTTATATTGTTATGGTGTGCGAATGGATATAGCTACAAATGAATTTGAGAAAATGCCCATAACCTACAACATATTTCATGTAGTTGTAGACGATACAAAACTTAAACTAAAAAAATAGCAGAATCATTGACAAAAGAAATAAGAGATCATTTTAAA
The DNA here is from genome assembly GCA_028583015.1 of Wollemia nobilis. NCBI lineage: Eukaryota > Viridiplantae > Streptophyta > Pinopsida > Araucariales > Araucariaceae > Wollemia > Wollemia nobilis. Next base: position 2,072,258 of record JAQPPZ010003494.1, on the reverse strand, counting down.
AGAGATGAATTGTTAGAGGTTATGGGTGTAGTTAATCCGATATTTTGGGATCCTTGTAATGAATACCAGAGTATAAATTATTTATTTCTCAAATACATGGGAAGTCTTGCTGTCCATTTTAGTAAAAGTGTTGTAGTTAATGGTATTGAAATCAATGGCATTCTCAACAGAGATATTTTGAAGAAATAATCAAACTATTTTGGAACAACAATGTCTACTCAAGTTTCACAACTCTCTAACCATCATGAAGCAGGTTCTATTTCATGTTTGTGGAGAATATTACAACCAAGTACTATCTTACAACATACTATGAGTGAATATTTTCATTTATATGAATTATGTCAAATGATGATTTTGGGATCCGTGGAAGATGAAAGGGTGTTCAGTGCACTATCATATATAAAATCTAAAGTTCGGAATAGGTTGGACAAAAAATTGAAGAATTGTTTGAGATTATATGTGTCGACCTATGAGGTGGAGGAGTTTCCTTATGAAAGAGCAATATCACATTTGAATTCTTTGGCAGAGAGAATAGGTGTAATGAATATTGATGATTATGAGGATGATAGTAACATTGGTTAGATTGTGATGAAATTTTTTTTGGGAATGAGTGCAGAACATTTTGTACAATTTGAAAAGGGTTTGTTCCAGCTTCCAACAATATGATGCAAGGATGCATTCATTTGATTTGATTACACATATTATCATTTGATTTGATTTTAAATATCATAATGAAAGGATGATTTCATTTGATTTTATTTGAGTTCACATATTATAATTTGATTTGATTTCACATATTATCATTTGATTTGATTTCACATATCAGAATGAAAGGATGCTTTCATTTGATTTGATTTGAGTTCACATATTATTATTTGATTTGATTTCACATATTATAATTTGATTTGATTTCACATATTATCATTTGATTTGATTTCACATATTAGAATGAAAGGATGCTTTCATTTGATTTGATTTGAGTTCACATGTTATTATTTCACATATTATCATTTGATTTGATTTCACATATTATCATTTTATTTTATTTCACGTATCAGAATGAAAGGATGCTTTCATTTGATTTGATTTGAGTTCACATATTATTATTTGATTTGATTTCACATATTATCATTTTATTTGATTTCACATATCAGAATGAATGGATGCCATTGGATACTCTATATAGCATAGACCTTTGATTTGATTATGTATTATTGTTACACATGTGTTACACCTATTATTTGGTTACACAAGATTTTGCAAACATACCTTTGGTTCTAAGGTTGAATATTATATCAAAACTATAAATCATAGGAAGAGATGGAGAGTTTTATTTAGTATTGACTTATCTCTAGCCAATAAAATGACCCTTAAGAAGATCTCAAACCTCCTAAAGTTCCAAGTCATAATATATACTAATGAAGCTAATAATATTTTATGGAAGGTAGAAATATTAGGAGTATTTTTTGTGAAATCGACATATATCCTCCTAGAGGGTCCTAGACCCCTTTGGTTCCTAAGTAGACTTGTTTCACAGAAGGGATTAACACCTAAGGTAAATATGTTTCTATGGATTGCTATACAAAATAAAATATTGACCATAGATCATCTACGATCCCCATGTATGATTATTCCAAATTGGTGTTAGATCTATGGATTGGATGTTGAGTTAGTAGAACATGTCTTTATTTTGTGCTCATTATCTAAGGATGTTTTCTCCATATTTTTCAATTTGGTTGGTATTTATGAGTTTCATTATTATCATCATTTAATTTTATATTTGTTAAATCCAGGGTAGTGTCCAAGGCTATATACAATAGAAGGTTCAAGTATATTGTAAATTAGTCATTCAGATAACATGATTTATTGGTGAAAAAAATGTTGTTGGGGTATTTTTGAGGTCACTTAAATCCTAATGTGCATGAATTGAAACTAATTTAAATCCAAGAATTAAAAATTGCTTCTAAGACAATTAACTACAATTTGCAAAAAAAGAAATTACAGAATAAAATCTTGCTGAATTAAAATCTAAATTACAATTGTAAAATTGAAATATTTGGAATAAAAAATATGCTTGAATTAGAAAAATTCTAGTCTAATTCATGCTAAAGGAAAGTTGCAAATAGATGTTAGTGCACTGTTGTAGAAGGTTGTCAGATTTCTACTGTAGGAACTGACAAGAAATAAAATTGTTGAATTTGATAGTTAGTAGAAAATAGAAAATAGGGGAATTCAAATCTATAACTACTGTCATCTGACCAAACACACTTTGCATAAACCAAACTTGAGAGCATAAAATATTACATGAACTAAAATAGGGGTTAGTTTAATTAGCAACAAACAACAAATTAACAAGAAATCTGACAATAAATTACTGTAGCAAAAGTTGTCAGAAAACCTGTTTAAATAGCCCCTGCCTCCAGGTTTGAGAGTGGTCCTTGATCTCCAATATAGAATATGGTGAAAAAAACCTCCTAGATACAAAAACTAATCACTCAACTCACAACACAAATAGAAAAATATTGCACTTTATTTGATTGTCAAGTCATACTGAACGGTTACAAAAAACATTTTTCAATGCCCACTATTCTATTGGCCAATTTTCACTAAGTCAACTCCTCCAAATAAACCAATGAGGAAGATACATATTTAAACTAATTATTACAAAAATGCCTTATTTTCATATTCAACTAATTGTTTTTTAATTGTGATTGCTTCTTAGGCTACAATAGACTCAGTCTAATTTAGGATAAAATCTACCACAACAGCTTTCCATTGGCCACTTTGTTCCTCTAAAATGGTAGAAAAAGGTTGGAATTAATTGAAAAAAAATTATCACACCTATCCTTATCTCCGTGCACCTTCCCCATGTGAATTGGATGCAACTATGCCTATTTTTATTGAAACAATTTTGTCTCCCTTGTCTTTCCAAAGATCTTCAAAATATCAGTCAAAAAAGGAGATTTTACCCAACTGCAACAAAATGTACGAAGAAACTCTACCAAGTGGATAGGATATCTTTCGTAATCTTCCTCAACTATTTCCAAGCATTTTTCCATGCTTTGGTTGACAAATTCCATGCCATCCTTTATAATGATAGGTGGTTGGAATTTGTATGGACTATAGTTGAGTTGTCCAATTTTTTGCACAAACTTTGAAATTTGGTGCTATTTCTTCTTTCCATTTATTTTCAAGGTGGGATAACATTCAAAAATCATAATGCAAACATGAAATATAACACTCATTATTACTACTAAATTAATTATGCATTTTGTTCACTAATTAACCATGCAAAAACAATGCAATAGTGCTGAAAAATAATCAGAACAGGGTATAATGCTTCTATACAAATTAAACATGCAAACATTAGTAAATAATGCACTTAAAACAAATAATTAACATAAAATAACATCATATTAGGTTATATGGCATTGTTATTGATGTCCAAAATATGTAAAAAATGAGGTAATTTCTTGCCTCATCATTCCCCCCAACCTGACCTAATGCATGCCCTCATGCATTTTGTTGGGCTACAGAGGCACACAAATCTAACTCCTTGTACCAGCTTTCCCAAAATAACACATCTCCAATGTAGTATCCTCTGCTCTATTTTAGCTATGTGAGCCAGTTATAAAATTGCTCATCTGGTTGAGGGTCAGTGTCAAATATGTTAGTCTTACAATGGCACTGAGAGGGGGGGTGAATCAGTGTGGTACTTTAATCATGAATTTACAGCTCTTAAAATAGCAGCAATTAAAAACTTATAAATAGATACAACAAGTACAACAAGAGAACATCACACAACACAAGATTTTAACGAGGTTCACCAATTTGGCTACTCCTCAAGAATGACTGCTTGGACTACCATCCAAATCTAGCCTTTGCAAAGCACCAACTTTACAAACAGTTTACCAGCTTCCACTGGAAGGAGCATCAACCCCTGATTTATCTGTACCAACAGAAAGGAGCAACAACCCCTGATTTACCAGCACCTACTGGAAGGAGCACCAACCCCTGATGCCAGATCGCAACCTGGACTTCAATTTTGAATCTATAAGTTTGATGATAAAATACCTTTGCTTTTACAAGACCCTAACTGGTCTACTTCACCTTTGCATTCTCTGCGCACTCTGCTCTCTCTGCGCAATCACTTCGCACAATCTGTTGCTTCATTATCGAGCTTCACGATCATCTTCTCCCTTTTGCGCACTCTACTTCCTTTGCAAATTTCACACTTAGCATGATTCGACTTCTTTGCTCACTTTGTGCACTTCACCATCATCTCACCGCTTCTGCGCTGCTCTTACGGCCACATTTCCCGCTTCGACACTTATACGACGATATCTTCGACAACACTCAATTCTCCAAATAGCCCTACTTTTATAACAACATTTTCATGATGAAAAACTCTAATCTTAGTCGGCTGTAACCCTAATCTTAGTCGACTACAAACCCTAATCTTCGTCGATTGCAAACCCTAATCTTCGTCGGCTAACATCGGTCTTCGTCGGCTTCAACTGCCTCTGTAACTCTTCTATTGTTGTTGCCATGAAAACACAACATGTCACGATATCATGACACTTTCGCCTCCGTACGCTTTCTCTTAGCTTTGGCCCATGAGAATACAACATGTAGCGATATCGCTACACTTTTTCCTCCATACGCTTTCTCTTAACTTTGGCCCACAAGAATACAACATGTAGCGATATCGCTACACTTTTTCTTCTCTATTTCTTAGCTTTGGCCCCACGAAAACATAACATGTCATGATATCACGACACTTCTGCCTTCTTACTTTCTCTCTCCTCCTTTAGTCGTGAAAATGCGACATGTCACGATATCACGACACTTTTTCTCCTTAGCGCTTTATCTTGCCTTTGGGTCATGAAAATGCGACATGTCATGATATCGTGACACTTTTTCTCCTTAGCACTTTCTCTTGCCTTTGGGTCACGACATGTCGCGATATCGTGACACTTTTCTCTTCCTTTCTCTTGCCTTCCAAACGACATGTCACGATATCGCGACACTTTTTCTCTCAGACTCTCTCTCCTGCAACATGTCATGAAATCGTGACACTTTTTCTCTCACTCTCTCTCCTGCAACATGTCACGAAATCGTGACACTTTTTCTTTCTCTCTCTCTCCTTATGTCAAATCGCACTTTTCCTCTCTCTCGCAACATGTCGTGAAATCGCGACACTTTTTCTCGTAAACCTTCCTTGCAATATGTCACGAAATCGTGACACTTTTTCGTCCGTACAACCTTCCTTGCAATATGTCACGAAATCGTGACACTTTTTCATCCGTACAACCTTCCTTGCAATATGTCATGAAATCGTGACACTTTTTCGTCCGTACAACCTTCTTTGCAATATGTCGAAAATCGACAAACTTTTTGTTCGTACAACCTTCTTTGCAATATGTCACGAAATCGTGACACTTTTTCGTTCGTACAACCTTCTTTGCAATATGTCACGAAATCGTGATAGTTTTGCTTGCTTCTCAACATGTCGCGATATCGCGACAGTTTTTCTTTCTTGCCAACTTGTCACGATATCGCGATAGTTTTTCTTTCTTCTCTCTTTTCCAACATGTCGTGAAATTTTTTCTTTCTTCTTCTCTCTCTTCCAACATGTCATGAAATCATGACAGTTTTTCTTTCTTCTTCTCTCTCTTCCAACATGTCGCGAAATCGTGACAGTTTTTCTTTCTTTTTCTCTCTCTTCCAACATGTCGCAAAATCGTGACAGTTTTTCTTTCTTCTTCTCTCTCTTCTAACATGTCACGAAATCATGACAGTTTTTCTTGCTTGTATATGTCGCGATATCGTGACACTTTTCTTACTTGTCTTTTTCTTTGACCTTTTGCAAGTGGTCCACTTCGGTCTTCTTGGAGAATCACTGTACATACTCTGAGTAACCTTTGAACTCTTGTTTTCTGCATCTGACTAGCTTTTGAACTTCCTGTCCACTGCATCAATAGATCTGTCTGACTGTGTTGACAACAATGACAATATTGTTTGTTGCACCTTGCTCAACAATCTCCCCCTTTGGAATTGTTGGCAACACATGTGCAATGTTCCTGTAATTCTTCTCCCCCTTTGACAATAATACCAAAGGGCTACTGCAGACTCCCCCTGAGTCCATGCACAACATTCTCAGCCAAAATTTATTATATTTAGCAAAAATCATGAACATGAGCAAAAAGATAAACAAATACTGAAATGCTCCCCCTGAGAATGTGATCCCTATAGCTAGTCAATTCTTGGGAAACATGACCACTCCACAATCTGTTGTTGGAATGAAAATCCAACTTAACCTCACTTTCTACAACTTTCTCCTACGTACAACATGCTATCGTTGTAATATATTCTGCCTCTGTTGTGGATAAGGAAACTGACTCTTGTTTCTTACTGTTCTATGCGACCAATCTATCCCCAAGATAGAATGCACTCCACTGGTACTCTTTCTGTCATCTACACATCCTACCCAATCTGCATCTTTTGGATACCATAACCCATACTCCATAGTACCCTTGTGATATTATAGAAGACTCTTTCTCTCTGTTGCACTGACTGGTGGACCTCTTCTTCACTTGAAGAATCCTCACTCAGGTCTATCTTCAACTGTGTTGGCTGCTAGATTTCTATCCATTGAGACTCTGTCCTCTGTACTCTATCACCTCCAAAGCTCAGTCAATAGGCTCACTAAGAACCTGCTCAATAGGCTCACATAGAACCTGCTTAACAAGCTCACATGGAACTTGTCCAATGTTGAATAACTAGCTCATTCAAAACCTGTCCAAATCTGCTCCACCAAGCTCTCTAAAAACTTGTTCGAATCTTCTCTAGCAATCTGTCCCAGCATTGTCCTCAAATATTTCCAAAAGGCCTTCTCAAAAGCTCAATCAATCATGCTCAAGTAGTACTCAAAAAGAATGGCGATCTCAAATCAAATCTACTTCATAGAACTTTAAAAATCACTTCACACATAACTTGACTAGGCTCAATCGAATCAACTCAACCCATCATCTCTCACACAACCCTAGTCCAAGTATGTATCAACCAACTCAAATAATTCCAACAATGCTCAACCACAAATATGACATAATAATGATACTCATGTTCTTTTCTAACTCAAGTTCTTTCACAACAAATGGGCTTAAGCCACTATGCTTATAACACAAGGCTTAAACACAACTCTCAATTCAGAAAACTTTGATGCATTCAACCAACCACTGTCACACACAATTATTTTCCCTTCGATGATATTTCAGAAATCAACCACCATAATGTTGTCATATGAGTCTCCTTGGGATTAGCCTGGAATCGTGTTGCCATGCATACTGCCTGCAAGATATCTGGTCTGATAGCTGTCAGGTACAGTAAGCTTCCAATCATAGATCCTTCTCAAACCTTTGTTGAGTGAGATAGTTGTCTAGCCTTGCATACCATGCTCGGGGTGCTTGTTTCAAGCCATATACCTTCAACTTACAAACCAAGTTGGGAATATCACCAAGCTGGAAACCATCTGGCTGCTCAATATAAACATCTTCTTCAAGCTTCCCATTCAAAATGCTGATTTCACATCTGTCAACAAAATTGATAAGTGACTCACACTTGTACCAACTTTTGTTCAGCACTGTACCAACACTGCAATTTTACTGCCAAATCTGTGCAAGCATCAAACACTGTACCACAACACAACCAAATCCCTTTTTATATTTTCAACTTGGTCTATGTTTTCTACAGTCACCGCTGGTCACACCTTACTTTCAACTGTTCGAATCAGGAGACAATATTTTGTTAAACACTTTACGGCCAACTAAAGTGCACCTTACTCAAACTCATACTTCTGGACCTCGGATAGGTATGATTCACAAAGCAAAGTTGCTCATCTTGATGGGCTAACCATGAGTTAATGATCAGACTTCAATATTTTTCACCACAACGTCATAATAGATCTAACAATCTTCACGTCAATGTGTAGTTCAAATACACATCGCTTTTATCGAAACACATATATGCGGCTAGGGCAGCATTCGTTTACTAACCAAGTTATCTGAACTGTTATAATCCTTAACTTTGGACAGTGGCAGTAAGAATCATCACCAGTACAACAATGACATATAGCAATACTACCAATAATGACAACTCTCAATTTAATCACCACCCTTCACGACACTTCCACAAATTACATGAACAGAAAAACACACTTTGACAACTATACAACAACTTCCCTGACTACTTGCCTTTCATCCTCAGGTACTCAAATAAATACATAGGAGCATTAAAATGAAACTTTCAAGATTGCTCCCCCTGAGGATGTGCTACCTGGAGTTGCTTAGTGCAATATCGGAGTAGTCTCCTTCAGTCCAAGGAGACATGAATTCCTTTCTTCTATCTTTCTCCAAACTTTCTTGAACTCGGGCTTGGATTTTTTAGCTGCATCCCTGTTTTGCACCTTTTCGTGAACTCGAACATTTCTCTTGTGTGGTTGTCTCTTGTGCATCCTTGATGAATGATTATTTTCCTTTTTTATGCACCTCGATTTATTCCCTGTCTGTGTTGCGTTCTTTGCGTCTGATGAAATCTACTATTTTGCCTTAGATTAGATACAAAAATGCTTGGACAAAACCTTGCTATGTGCCCATGACCATTACATTGAAAACATTGTACATAGTGTTCACTCAAAAATGTAGATGTATTTCTACCAGCATAACTCTTTGATTTATTATTCAATCCACAATAAATTGCCTTGTGACCATACTGGTTGCATCTGAAACAATAGCCATTAAAAGTATTATTATGAATAGAGTGAGAGTGATAGAACCTCTTTTGTTGTGGTTGCTTTGTTGTAGATCTCCTTTGATATTTTCTTCCTTTTGAAGATTCAGCTTCAAACTTTTCTTGCTTTGATCCTTCAATAGTGAACTTCTTCTTTTCTATAGAGTTGGAAGATGAAGGTTGTTCAGCTTCATATCCAAGACCACGCTTATCCGTGGAGCTTCTTTGTTGGCTTATCATTTTATCTAGCAACTCTGTGCTCTTCTCGAATTTGAGATTTGTATTGGCCTCTTCTAGTTGTTTCTTCAATAAAACAATCTCTTCCTCTTGTTTGAAGCAACCAATCTCTTTCTCATTGATCTCGTGACTTGAGAGTTTCTTCAATCCTTTTGAATTCTTCTACCTGTACTTTCAACCTGGTTATTATTTCATTTGCATCATCAAGCTTTCTTGAGATTTCCTTATTCCTTTTTCTTTCTATCTTCAATTCATCCAGAGCTGCAATTAGTTCCTCTTTCAAATTTATTTCTGCATCAATTTCTTCTTCATCACATTTCTGTTCTTTTTTTGTTTCTCTTTTAGAATCATCCTCTAGGACTTCATTAACTTTCAGCATATATATCTCTATGTTCTCATCGTTATTCAACTTTAAAGCTTCGACCTGAGCTTGATGTGTTTGTAACTTGACCTCCTTGATCTCATCGTCTCCTTCATGAATACTCCTCAGTTTGTCCCATATTTCTTTTGCCGTTTTACAACTCTTGATCTTTACCAGTTCACTGTCTACTAATCCGCACCTGATAGCATTCCTTGCTTTTGAGTCATTTTCAAACAGATTCTTATCGGCAGCATCGGTTGGAGGAGTGATGGGTATTGTGTATTCATTGATTACTGAATCCTAGATGTAGTATCCCAAAGCACAAAGATATGCCTGCATCCTGATTCTCTAGGTCGTGTAATTAGTTCCATCAAACAAAGGTGCTTTGTTTGATAAAAAACCTTCAACCTCTTCTGGTTCAATTTTCTCTTCCACAGGAACTGAAACTGACTGAGATGCCCTTTTGGAGGAAGATCTATTCTTCTTACCCATTGCGTACTAATCCAAGATCAACCCTAGCTGATTTAGCCTGATAAGGGAACTTGGCTCTGATACCAATTGTTAGTCTTACAATGGCACTGAGAGGGGGGGTGAATCAGTGTGGTACTTTAATCATGAATTTATAGCTCTTAAAATAACAACAATTAAAAACTTATAAATAGATACAACAAGTACAACAAGAGAACATCACACAACACAAGATTTTAATGAGGTTCACCAATTTGGCTACTCCTCAAGAATGACTGCTTGGACTACCATCCAAATCCAGCCTTTGCAAAGCACCAACTTTACAAATAGTTTACCAGCTTCCACTGGAAGGAGCATCAACCCCTGATTTATCTGTACCAACAGAAAGGAGCAACAACCCCTGATTTACCAGCACCTACTGGAAGGAGCACCAACCCCTGATGCCAGACTACAACCTGGACTTCAATTTTGAATCTATAAGTTTGATGATAAAATACCTTTGCTTTTACAAGACCCTAACTGGTCTGCTTCACCTTTGCATTCTCTGCACACTCTCTCTCTCTGTGCAATCACTTCGCACAATCTGTTGCTTCACTGTCGAGCTTCATGATCGTCTTCTCCCTTTTGCGCACTCTGCTTCCTTTGCAAATTTCACACTTAGCATGATTCGACTTCTTTGCTCACTTTGTGCACTTCGCCATCATCTCACCGCTTCTGCACTTTCTACGCTCTTACGGCCACATTTCTCGCTTCGACACTTATACGATGATATCTTCGACAACACTCAATTCTCCAAATAGCCCTACTTTTATAACAATATTTTCATGATGAAAAACTCTAATCTTAGTCGTTGTAACCCTAATCTTAGTCGGCTACAAACCCTAATCTTCATCGGTTGCAAACCCTAATCTTCATCGGCTAACATCGGTCTTCGTCGGCTTCAACTGCCTCTGTAACTCTTTTGTTGTTGTTGCCATGAAAACACATGTCACGATATCGTGACACTTTCACCTCCGTACGCTTTCTCTTAGCTTTGGCCCACGAGAATACAACATGTAGCGATATCGCTACACTTTTTCCTTCGTACGCTTTCTCTTAACTTTGGCCCACGAGAATACAACATGTAGCGATATCGCTACACTTTTTCTCTTTCTCTTAACTTATGAATGTCACGATATCGTGACACTTTTTCCTTCTTACTTTCTCTCTCCTCCTTTAGTCGCGAAAATGCGACATGTCACGATATCGCGACACTTTTTCTCCTTAGCACTTTAACTTCTTTTGTGTTCGTGACACTTTTCTCCTTAGCGCTTTACTTGCCTTTGGGTCAAACACGACAAAATGTCGCGATATCGCGACACTTTTCTCTTCTAGCACTTTCTCTTGCCTTCCATGTCACGATATCGTGACACTTTTCTCTCTCTCTCTCCTCCCAACATGTCAGAAATGTGAACACTTTCTCTCTCTCTTGACTCTCTCTCCTGCAACATGTCATGAAATCGTGACACTTTTTCTCTCTCCTCCTCACAAATGTCCGAAAATCATGACACTTTTCATCCGTACAACCTTCCTTGCAATATGTCATGAAATCGTGACACTTTTTCATCCGTACAACCTTCCTTGCAATATGTCATGAAATCGTGACACTTTTTCGTCCGTACAACCTTCTTTGCAATATGTCATGAAATCATGACACTTTTTCGTCCGTACAACCTTCTTTGCAATATGTCACGAAATCGCGACACTTTTCGTCCGTACAACCTTCTTTGCAATATGTCATGAAATCGCGACACTTTTTCATTTGTACAACCTTCTTTGCAATATGTCACGAAATCGCGACAGTTTTCTTGCTTCTCAACATGTCGCGATATCACGATAGTTTTTCTTTCTTGCCAACTTGTCATGATATCGTGACAGTTTTTCTTTCTTCTTCTCTCTTTTCCAACATGTCGCGAAATCATGACAAGTTTTCTTTCTTCTTCTCTCTCTTCCAACATGTCATGAAATCGTGACAGTTTTTCTTTCTTCTTCTCTCTCTTCCAACATGTCGTGAAATCGTGACAGTTTTTCTTTCTTTTTCTCTCTCTTCCAACATGTCACGAAATCATGACAGTTTTTCTTTCTTCTTCTCTCTCTTCTAACATGTCGTGAAATCGTGACAGTTTTTCTTGCCTGTTGTATATGTCGCGATATCGCGACACTTTTCTTACTTGTCTTTTTCTTTGACCTTTTGCAAGTGGTCCACTTCGGTCTTCTTGGAGAATCACTGTACATACTCTGAGTAACCTTTGAACTCTTGTTTTCTGCATCTGACTAGCTTTTGAACTTCTTGTCCACTGCATCAACAGATCTGTCTGACTGTGTTGACAACAATGACAATACTGTTTGCTGCACCTTGCTCAACAAAAGAAAAATAGTACATGATTTATAATGGTATGTGGCTGGAACCTTAAATATTGTTGGAAATATGAGCAAGATTTGTTGTCATTGATGTCAAGAGTCAGTTTCAGTGAGCAGTGCATGAAGAAGGATGTCAAGAGTCAGTTTTAGTGCAAGAGAAAGATTGCTTCTAGACCTAAGGAAAATAATATTCAAGGTGGTCAGATAAGGTCTACAGGAGAAATAAGAAGGCCCAAGAAAAATAATATTATAATATTTTATTATAATATTAAAGGTCTAATGGTAAGACCTAAAGTAATTAAATTAATTATAAATTAATTATAATAATTTCATTATAAATTAATTATTATATTTTTGTTTTTTGGGGGGTTGGGGGGGGGGGGGGGGGGGGGGGGTAAAAAATGTAATTTAATTTAATTAAACCTATGGTTATTAAATTAATTATAAGTTAATTATAATAGTTTTGTTATTAATTAAATTATAATCTAATTTAATTAACCCTAAGGTTAGGGTTATAAGGGAAAAATAATATGCCGACATCATACATTAACTCCTCCACCGATGTCAATGAAATTCAAGACATGGATATAAATACCCAAAGCCTAAGAGGCTCCAAAGCATCTACGATTTTAATTAAAACCCCCAAGCAAATCGTGTGTGCAATATTCGGTGAGTAAGAGTGGGAAGAAGTCCACGTTTGACTTCTTTGGTAGGTAGCGAAGGGAGAAAAGGCACAAGGTATGAAGGCCTTGTCACCACCTAGCCAGGTGGGCTAGTGGTAATTGGCAGCATCTTAGGAACGCGAGGTACCACATTCGATTCACAACAGGGAAGTTTGTGAGGTTGTTTTGTGCACCAAAAATGCCAAAGACTTTTGGCTCTTGGTGCCTAGGTAGAAGATAAAGTGTCGTGGGTGTTTTTCCTTCCATGTGAGCACTTAGCTCATGCGGCTTGGCATTCATGGCTAAAGTGTTGGAGGCATTGTGACGTGGGATCGAATCCCATTGGGAGCACTTTGAGAGGTACTAAATTTTTTGTTATAAATTGATTTGTGCTTCTAAGGTTGTATGGTGTATTTTTGAGCTTAGGGAGATATAAGGTTGATGAAATTAAATAATTATTTTATTTAATTGTTTGGTGGATTGAGTTATTTAGAGTGGAGTTATAAGGTGTAATAAGAGATTTGTTTTTATATGCTTTTGGTGAATGCTAATTTCAAGGAGTAATAAGGTGTATTTGAGTTTAATTATCTTTGTAATTGTAAAATATTTTGAGGGAGTGTTAGAGTGATATTTTGTCATCTAACCTTTGAAATTGGCAAAGAGAGTAATTGTGATTGAGATAGGTTTTGTGGTTAATCCTTCATCAAACAAAAGGTATGGGCACATCTTCCTTGTGAGTGATTGTTGAATGTTGTGAATGCTAAGTTGGAGTGAAAAGGGTTGTTTGATAAGCATTGTTGAGTTTTATTGTTAAAGATTTTTCTGAGTGAAATTTGATGGTAAAAACCTTGTTTGATAAGCATTGTTGAGTAAGCCTTTTGAGATTTCTTGAGTGAGAACTTGTGAACTATCTTGAACTAGGGTTTAGACAAATATCATGAGTATCATTGTTATGTAGATTGTTTGATAAACATTGTTGGAAATAATTGAGTGAGGGTTCATATGCTTGGACTAGGGTTTGTAAGCAAGGATTGTTTCATTGAGTGATTGGTTGAGTGGAGTTGATTGAGCCTAGTCAATTGGAAGTATTGAAATGATAGTTCAAATTCTATGAAATAAATTATTCTATATTCTAATTTGATTTGGAAGAGAGATTAAAAGTGATTGAGTGTTATGCTAGAGTGAAACATATTGAGTCTCTAACCATTCTCTATATGTTTCTATGGTTAAGCAAGAGAGTTTGAAAGTGATTGAGCATTGTTGTGAGTGTGAAGCATATTGAGTCTCTAACAATTCTCTATATGTTTATGTGATATTGGACAAGTTCTAGTGAGGACTTGTTGAGCAGATTTAAGGTAAGTCTTGGTGAAGACTTGTTGAGCAGATTGGACAAGTTCTAGTGAGGACTTGTTGAGAAATTAGTGTGAAGTCTTGGTGAAGACTGTTTGGACAAGGTAAGAATATTTGAGATAAGTCTTTGAGAAGACTTGAGAGTAGAATTGATTGATTGATTTATTCAAACCTTGAGTTAAGGTTTAGGGTAGATCTAGCAGAGTTGATTTGTGATTGATTCAATATTTGTATTAAGGCTTGAGGATATATTTGTGCTAGATCGAAGGATTGTGTTTAGTGCAAATTTGAGGATATATATTGAGAAGATTTGTACTAGACCAAAGGACTATGTTTAGTGTATATTTGAGGATAGATATTGAGCATATTTGTGCTAGACCAAAGGACTATGTTTAGTGTAGATTTGAGACAGAGCTAAGAGTAAGCTTTGGAGGTGATAGAGTATAGAGGATGATAGTCTCCAGTGGATAGAGGTCCATTAGCTAGGGTAGTGAAGATAGGTCTTCTGAGTGAGGGTAGGAGTCTTCAGTGGATAGAGATCCATTAGCCAGTGTAGTGGAGGTAGTAGTTCTTCTAGAAGATCACCAGCCAAAGTAGAGGGGATTGGTTTCTCTTATGGATAGAGATCCATGAACTTGATTAGGGTATTGGTGTCTCCTTTGGACAGAGGTCCATAAACATTATAATAGGGAAAGGTTTCCCAAGAGATTTTTTGAGAAAATTTTAGTGAAATATTTTCTCCATGGAGTAGCCCACATTGGGTGAACCACATTAAATTAGTGTCTCAATTTTGTGTGGTGATTTGTGCATTACTTTTATTACTTTTGTTGATATTTCCATTGATATATTGCATAATATTGATTGGGAAAGAAAATTAAAAAGTGGTCTTATATTATTCACCCCCCTCTCAGTATAAGCTTGTGTTCTTCAATTGGTATCAGATCGGGTTCCTTCAGAAGAGTTTAACAACTTGAAGGAAAATCTTACAAGAACATAGATGGATTCTAAGAGTGGATCCTCAGATAATTTAGCACCAATGTTTTATGGGAGCAATTATATATTTTGGATTATAAGAATGAAGATTCACCTGATGGCACTTGGAAATGAAATATGGGAAGCAGTTGAAAATGGATACACACCACTAGCTACTCCACCTATATATAAATATGGTAAGCTTCTACATCATTACAATTCAAAATAAATGAATGCAATTTTGAGAGGTTTGCATAAAATAGAGTTTATAAAGGTTATGCACTGCAAATCAACAAAGGAAATTTGGGATAAATTGCAAGGCATATATGAAGGAGATAAAAAGGTCAAAAAGGTAAAGTTGCAAAATCTCAAGGGAATATTTGAAGACCTAAGAATGAAGGATGAGGAAAATATTAGTGCTTATCTACTTCGTGTAGACAAGGTTGTTAACTCCATGCAAGGACTTGGACTTGAAGTTCAAGAATCTGATGTTTGTGATAAGATTTTAAGATCACTCCCAAAAAGGTTTAGTGAAAATATTTTAGCTATAGAGGAATCAAAATATAGTGATATTTTGACAAGAGATGAATTACATGGCATTATCATAGCTTTTGAGATGAGAACAAAAGAGGAACCTAATATCCAGAAGGAAGCAACCTTCAAAGCTACTAAGAAGACAAAGGGAAAGAATTCAGATTCAAGCAATGAGTTATCCAGTGATGAAGAAGCAAATTATGGTAGAAGGAACAAGGATACAAGAAAGTATAAAGGTATAAAATTATTTAGATGTTTCAATTGTGGAAAGTATGGTCACTATGCAACTGATTGTCAAGAAGCTGGAAATAGCAATGATGAAGAAAAATAGGATCATAAGAACAAGGAAACAGAAAAACATATGTACCAAAAGAAAAGTAGGGATGGAAAAGGCAAGCAAGGAAATAAGTTCTTCCAAAGACATAAGAAGAGTTTCTATGCAGACAAGGCAAGTAAGTACTCAAGTGATAGTGATGATATTTCCTCAGATAATGATAAAGATGAAGTTATATTTATAGCAAAAGAAAAATAAGTGGTTAGGAAAAGGTCATCAATAATTCTCAAGTATTTTAGATGTGGTAATTTTGGTCATCTTGAAGATAGTTGTACAAGGAATGGATTCAGTTTCAGTGATGATGAATATGAAGATACACTTGAAGGACCAAAAGAGAATCTTCTTATGGCAATATAATAAGGAAGTGCTTCTAGTAGAAAAGAGTCAGAAAATAATGAAGATGTTTTCAAAGGCAAACAAATAGAGGAAGAATTATAGAAAGGAGAAGTTGACCTTGAGGGAGAGCTTATTCATGCCCTTGATGCATTAAGAGAGGTAAGAAAGCAAAACTCAAAACTCAAGCTTAAATTTCAAGAATGTGATGAAGAGAAAGGAAAGCTTATAGAGGATCTAACCAACTCAATAGCTAAGACAAGGAGATTCAAAGAGAAGCTAAAATCAAAGGTTGTAGAATGTGAAAGGTTAGAGCAAGAAGTAGATTCACTAAGGAAGGAAGTAAAAGAGTCTAAATATAAGCTACAAAAGTTTGGGAAAAGCTCAAAAACCATAGACAAGATTATCAATGTACAAATACGGTCAACAAACAAGACAGGTCTTGGTTTTGAATAGTTACAAAAGAAATAAGGAGATGAGTCAACCTTAAGTTCTGAAGAAGAAGAAACTTCAAAAGAAGAGAGTGTAAGAGAGAGTGAGACTTCTGAGGATGAGTTGGACAATAGAAATTTCAACAAGGAAAGGAACAATGCACAAAATAGGAACATATGGAACATGAACCAACATAGGGTAAAAGATACTAAAATACCCATGGGGTCAAGGCAGGGTAGTTTGAATGGAATATATTTCTCTTATCACAGGTTTGGGTACAAGGCTACACAGTGCAGGACACATGAAATACAAAAATATGGGAACTTCATAAACATGCAACTTTTTCAAGGGTATTTCTACTCTTGTAATATGTTTGGTCACAAGGTAGTGAATTGCAGGTTTCATGACAGGAATAGATATGGTTTCACCAGGAGAAATACCAAGAAATTTGCACCTCCAAGGAATAACAACATTAAGTGTTATAAGTGCAATAATGATGGACATACAAAAAAGTGGTGTAGAGCATAAATTCCAGAGACAAACAAAATAGTCAAAGGAATAAAAAGGATCAGATGAGGAGCAAAGTGGACAAAGGTAAAGATCAGTGCATGCTAGGAGTAGAAATACTCCCACCCTATAATTAACCACCTCAAGAGGAGGTGGGGGAGGGGCTAAGCTAAGAGTCTCATTCTTAGCCCCGAGCCCCAAAGGTGACCCTTTTCCATTGATGAAAAAGGGGGATATATTTGAGTAAGGGGAGAGCATTTAGTCAGGGGGAGCAGTTTCTTAGGGGGAGCAAAACAAGAAAAGGTAAAAGGAATGGTAAAAGGAAAATGGGTTACCATAAATGATAAAGGGGGAGATTGTTGGAAATATGAGCAAGATTTGTTGTCATTGATGTCAAGAGTCAGTTTTAGTGCAAGAGAAAGATTGCTTCTAGACCTAAGGAAAATAATATTCAAGGTGGTCAAATAAGGTCTACAGGAGAAATAAGAAGGCCCAAAAAAATAATATTATAATATTTTATTATAATATTAAAGGTCTAATGGTAATACCTAAAGTAATTGAATTAATTATAAATTAATTATAATAATTTTATTATAAATTAATTTGTAATTTAATTTAATTAACCCTATGGTTATTAAATTAATTATAATAATTTTATTATTAATTAAATTATAATATAATTTAATTAACCCTAAGGTTAGGGTTATAAGGAAAAATAATAGGCCGACATCATACATTAACTCCTTCATCGACGTCAACAAAATTCAAGACATGGGTATAAATACCCGAAGCCTAAGAGGCTCCAAAGCATCCATGATTTTAATTAAATCCCCCAAGAAAATCATGTGCGCAATATTAGATGAGTAAGAGAGGGAAGAAGTCCATGTTTGACTTATTTTACAGGTAGCAAAGGGAGAAAAGGCACAAGGCACGAAGGTCTTGTCACGACCTACCTAGGTGGGCTAGCGGTAATTGGTAGCATCTTAGGAATGCGAGGTACCACGTTCGATTTGTAGTAGGGAGATTGTGAGGTTGTTTTGTGCATCAAAGATGCCAAAGCCTTTTGGATTTTGGTGCCTAGGTAGAAGATAAAGTGTCGTGGGTGCTTTTGCCTTCCACGTGAGCGCTTAGCTCATGTGGCTTGGTAACCATGGCTAAAGCACTAGAGGTACTGTGACATGGGATTGAATCCTGTCGGGAGCACTTTGAGAGGTACTAAATTTTTTGTTATAAATTGATTTGTGCTTCCAAGGTTGTATGGTGTATTTTTGAGCTTAGGGAGATATAAGGTTGTTGAAATTAAATAATTATTTTGTTTAATTGTTTGGTGGATTGAGTTATTTAGAGTGGAGTTATAAGGTGTAATAAGAGATTTGTTTATATATGCTTTTGGTGAATGCTAATTTCAAAAAGGAGTAATAAGGTGTATTTGAGTTTAATTATCTTTGTAATTGTGAAATATTTTGAGGGAGTGTTAGAGTGATATTTTGTCATCTAACCTTTGAAATTAGCAAAGAGAGTAATTGTGATTGAGACAGGTTTTGTGGTTAATCCTTCATCAAACAAAAGGTATGGGCACATCTTCCTTGTGAGTGATTGTTGAATGTTGTGAATGCTAAGTTGGAGTGAAAAGGGTTGTTTGATAAGCATTGTTGAGTTTTATTGTTAAATATTTTATGAGTGGAAGTTGATGGTAAAAACCTTGTTTGATAAGCATTGTTGAGTAAGCCTTTTGAGATTTCTTGAGTGAGAACTTGTGAACTATCTTGAACTAGGGTTTAGACAAAGATCATGAGTATCATTGTTATGTGAGATTGTTTGATAAGCATTGTTGGAAATAATTGAGTGAGGGTTCATATGCTTGGACTAGGGTTTGTAAGCAAGGATTGTTTCATTGAGTGATTGGTTGAGTGGAGTTGATTGAGCCTAGTCAATTGGAAGTATTGAAATGATAGTTCAAGTTCTGTGAAATAAATTATTCTATATTCTGATTTGATTTGGAAGAGAGATTGAAAGTGATTGAGTGTTGTGCAAGAGTGAAACATATTGAGTCTCTAACCATTCTCTATATGTTTTTGTGGTTAAGCAAGAGAGTTTGAAAGTGATTGAGTATTGTTGTGAGTGTGAAGCATATTGAGTCTCTAACAATTCTCTATATGTTTATGTGAGATTGGATAAGTTCTAGTGATGAATTTTTGAGCATATTTGAGGTAAGTCTTGGTGAAGACTTGTTGAGCAGATTGGATAAGTTCTAGTGAGGACTTGTTGAGCATATTTGAGGAAGTTTGGTGAGATTCTTGTTGAAGA
This sequence comes from Wollemia nobilis, assembly GCA_028583015.1. Taxonomy (NCBI): domain Eukaryota; kingdom Viridiplantae; phylum Streptophyta; class Pinopsida; order Araucariales; family Araucariaceae; genus Wollemia; species Wollemia nobilis. The sequence goes on along the minus strand of JAQPPZ010003494.1, from coordinate 2,052,574 downwards.
ATTGGACAAGTATATTTAGCATATTTGAGAATATAAGTCTTTTAGAATACTTGAGAGAATAATTGATTGATTGATTTATTCAAACCTTGAGTTAAGGTTTGGGGTAGATCTAGTAGAGTTGATTTGTGATTGAGTCAAACTTTGTGTTAAGGCTTGAGGATAGATTTGGGAAGATGGTGTTGTGCTAGATCGAAGGATTGTGTTTAGTGTAGATTTGAGGATAGATATTGAGCAGATTTGTGCTAGACCAAAGGATTATGTTTAGTGTAGATCTGAGATAAATATTGAGCATATTTGTGCTAGATCGAAGGACTATGTTTAGTGTAGATTTGAGATAGAGCTGAGAGTAAGATTTGGAGGTGACAGAGTATAGAGGACGATAGTCTCCAGTGGATAGAGGTCCATTAGCTAGGGTAGTGAAGATAGGTCTTTTGAGTGAGGACAAGAGTCTTTAGTGGATAGAGATCCATTAGCTAGTGTAGTGGAGGCAATAGTTATTCTAGAAGATCACCAACAATAGCAAAGGGGATTGGTGTCTCCTATGGATAGAGACCCATGAACTTGATTAGTGGATTGGTGTCTCCTTTGGACATAGGTCCATAAACATTGTAATAGGGAAAGGTTTCCCAAGATATTTGTTGAGAAAATTTTAGTGAAATATTTTCTCCATGGAGTATCCCACATTGGGTGAACCACGTTAAATTGGTGTCTCAATTTTATGTGGTTATTTGTGCATTGCTTTGATTACTACTATTGATATTGCCATTGATATATTACATAATATTTATTGGGAAAGAAAAGTAAAAAGTGGTCTTATACTTTTCACCCCCTCTCAGTATAAGATTGTATTCTTCATACATATCCATTAATTTTTAAGTACTAGGATGGTTTGTATTACTGCCTCTGCTCTCCTTCTTGACCATAAAAAATTGGTGGGTGACATTGGTTCTCTCTTTTGTAGAGAAATCGATAAATCTGCCCATCTTAGTTTACAAGTTGTCAAGGCATTTGTGAAGTTTCCTACATAGAAATTCTGAAAACAAGTCATACTCTCCTTAAGATTGTTTATATAGGTAAACCTAATTTTTGGCTTGTTCATCATATTGAAATGCTGACTTGTTGGGACCTTATGATTTGGCTGAATATGTCTCAACAAGAGTTCAACTTTCAATTCAACTTCCTTATTCTACCTTTTTTCCTGGTCCCAAGTATAAATGATTTTGCAAAGTAGATATAAAGGACCTAAGTTGTACATCCCCTGTGAAAATGTGAGGCAATAATTCCACATCCTCTGCCATGAAAAACTTATACAAGAACAATTCACATAAAATAAATTTTTATTTCTCAAGGATATCCAAATAAGCTTCTAAAAATTCTTCTACAGTATTTAAATTGTAGGAAAGTGAAGAACACAGGCTTATACTAAGAGGAGGCGATGAACAGTATAAGATCAACTTTTGCTTTTCTTTTTAAAGTAATATTATCCAATATTATCAATGGCAATATCAATAGTAGTAATCAAAGCAATGCACAAATCATCACACACATGAGAGACATAAATTTAACGTGGTTCACCAAATATGGGTTACATCCATGGAGAAAATATTTCTTCTAAATTTTTTCAAAAAATCTCTTGGGAAACAATTCTCTATTACAATGTTTATGGACATCTATCCAAAGGAGACACTAATCCCCTATGATATTATTTGTGGATATATCTCCATAGGATAACTCTATCCTATTTATCTGGTTCATGGATATTGATCTAGGATAAATATATCTCCTCGACTAGTTCATGGATCTCTATCCACAAAGGAACTCTATCTCCCTAGCTACTTCACATATCTCACTCCACAGGAGAAATATTTCCTCTTTGCTCTGGTTCATGAATATTTATTAATAGGAGAACTATTTCTCCTCTACTTTGGCTGGTGAACTTCTAGAATACTTCTATCCCCACTTCTCTAGCTTGTGGATCTCTCTTCATAAGAGACCTCTGCCCCACTACATTGGATTATGGACCTCTATCCTATTTGATTTGTCACCTTAAAATATTACTCTTAACTATGTCTCAAATCTACACCAAACTCGGTTCCAAGTCTAACATAAATCTTCTCTACTCTACTCACAAATTTGCACCAAACTATCCCAATTCTATCATAAATCTTCTCTAACTCTGCTCATAAATCTGCACCAAAACTATCCCAAGTCTAGCACAAATATAATCTAACTCTCCTCATAAATTTGTACCAAAACTATCCCAAGTCTTCTCTCAATACTTGCTCAAATCTATCCTCAAGCATTCTCAAAGACTTGCTCAAACATACATCAAAGCTACTCCAAGTATTCTCACAAGACTTGCTCAAATATACCTCAAATCTACTTCAAGTCTTCTCACAAGACTTGCTCAAATTTGCCTTCAAGCCTTATCAAAATACTTGCTCAAATATGCCTTCAAGCCTTCTCAAAAGACTTGCTCAAATATGCCTTCAAGACTTCTCAAAAGACTTGCTCAAATCTACCTCAAAGCTGCTTCAAGTCTTCTCACAAGACTTGCTCAAATCTACCTCAAAGCTGCTCACTAAACCTGCTCAAATATTTCCAAATCTTGCATACAAAACACAACTTAAAACTCTTTTAGAAAAGCTTTCTATACACAGAAAAAATATACTTAGAATTCGTTTAACCTTTGGAACATACAAAGAATGATATACTCTATCAAAAACTCAATATGTTCTTCATACTCACAAATCTTGTACTTAATTAACCAATATCTATCTCTTGCAAAATCCCTTTCAAATCAAATCAAAATAATGTATAACTTGTTTCACAAAACTGGTCTATATTTCTTGTAAATTTTCTCTCTAAGATCAATCACACTAATGCACAATTTTCCCTCACAAAATTGATCTCAAACACTTTCACAATTGCTATCAATATCTCTCAAACCAATGTTCAAAAGGTTTCACAATGATGCAAAAACTTGTTTTCAAATCTAGCACAGTAGTTCACAATATCTAGCACAAGTGTCTCAATCTATTTCAATAATGGAATCACAATCTTGTACTCAAACTCTATCCCAAATGTTTCCAAAATCATTCAAAAATGAAGCACAAATCCTAACTCAAATATTTCCAACAATTCTTACCAAACAACCCTTTTATCTCCACCTTGTGTTCTAAAACATTCACTTCAACAAAACACTTTAAACAAGGAATGATGTTCCCATACCTCTTAATTTGATTTTATGGAGATATGTCTTCAAAAACCTATTCTCACAAATAACTGATTTTTCTAGTTCCACTTCAAGGGTTAGATTGCAAGATACTCTCTCAAAACATCCACATGAAATTTCTTCTCAAAAAGATATGCTCAATGAAATATGAAATTGATATTCAATCACTCTTATTTTGTTCTAAAAAATAAAGCATTAAAACCCAACAAAACCTTTCATATCTTCCTTTCACAATGCAAGGGTTATAATAAAATTTCAAGCAACTTATCACACCTTATTACTCCTAATCTTGCAAAATAAAATTCAACCCAACAACACCACAAATTACACACATAAATTTTCTTATACACCTTATACCTCCTACTTAAAATAAAATATTTCAATGCACCTCAATTCTTCAACAAGACCATAACATCATTTACTTAACACACCACACATGGCACTAGGAAAAACTCCTTTTTAATTCAACCAACCTTAATTAATCCACGCTGCCCTTTTTAATTAAAAGTAAAAATAAAATAAAATATCACCTTATGACTCCCCAAGCAAGCGCATACCTTAGCCTTAGCGAATAATTAAATCATAAAAAAATATTTCCCCCTTGATGTTGCCTTCACGATTCAAACTGGCATCACTTACTGGACCACACCCTAGCTTCGGCTAGGATATCGGGTGGGCTGGCCACCCACACGAAACTTAAAATACACACTCTACTTTATTCCCTGTCTTCGGTGCTAACAAATATTAAAAAAAAAACTTTGACTCTCTGCCTCTTCCGTGTCTCGAACTCGAGACCTCCTTGCTGCTACGACTTAGCGCTAAGGGATCTACCGTCTGGGCTAGCTGCCCATATGGGATTTCTTTTCACTATCACAATGATTTATCCCAAATTTGACCTCCGAAAAGGTGCTATCCCTTTTGTCCTTTCTCCCACGTGACCACAAACAAAGCACATACCACTGTCACGAATTTTGCACATGCATTAACACCAAATTTTTACATTTCAATTACAACACAACTTTGCAATAAAATTTATGTTATAAATATGCATTTGCCCTTATGATCCTTCACGTCGGTGCTTGGGGAGGTATTTGAAAATTACAACTTTGGCACCCAACTAAACTTTTAAAATTATTATAATAATTTAAATCTAAAGTAGATTTAAATATTATAATTTATATTTTAACCTTTGGGCCCTTTTAATTTTTTAATTGTTATAATTATTTAAATCTTCATAGATTTAAATATTATAGTTTTTTTTCTCCTTTGGGAATTTTATTTGGATAAAGTATTTGCCACCATAAACATCTTCCTTTTTCTTTTGCAAGCACCACAATGGTAAAACCATTAACTCTTTATTTTCCTTGACATAAATGATAACTAATATCATCAACTTATGATATTAATCTTTTGACATCAATGACAACAATATACTCAAAATTTCCAATAGAAAGACCAGAGCAAATACCTGCCATCGAAAGTGTTTCTCTTTTAGAAGTAGGCTATATAATCTAGTTGGCCTTCTGCATTGTACTAAGTATTCTGTAATTTGACACAAATACTGCACTCTTTCTTGCAATTTAGTAATATTTGTAGCCTATACCTCAATATGTTTTTCCAATGGTTTTAATGTTGCAATATGAGATTCTAAATTTTGACAATGCAACACCCATTTTGCAATATCTTCATTGTATTTTACCAATGGAACTATCTATGGTGGTCATACTACTAGTGGGTTCCTAGGCAGCAGATCAACTTGAACTCCTATTTCTGTTGTCTAAAATTTATGAGAAATTGATGGAAAAAAAATTAGGAGCCTGGTGCAAGATTGTACTTACTTGTAGTGTAGCTTCCTAAATGTTTGTGGCTTCCATATTTGATAATTTTTGCTCTTCCTACTAGTGTGGAGTGTTAGATGGGCGTTTTGATGGATTTCCTAGTCATTCCGAAGCTTCTTCAGAATGAGACTGTTTATATTAGGAATATTCTGAAGCTTCATAAAATTGCTCTAAAGCTTCATCATCATGATCAAATACATATTCAATATCCAAATTATCCTAAAAAATTAGTGCTGATCCACTTCTGAAGTATCTCTGCCCTATTGAGAGCTCTAATTTAAATATGTTGTCTCCTCACCTGCCCTTATTGCAAGTGGTGCTACCCATTATGTAGGTTCTATCAAACATAAAATTTATCACATGTGTAGTAACTTCAAGTCTTTTTTCTAGGTTAGGCTCTTCAATTCTAGGAGAAATTCATTTTGACATCACCCATTTTAATATAGCCATGTAAATTTAGAAACTTGTGCTTGACTTTGCAGTTGCTTTGGGTGATGCGTCACATAAACAACTATTTTCTTGATTACCCTATACACGCATGCCAGGTGGAATTTTCCAATTTTAAACTTTATTGTGTAATTTGAATTTTAAATCTATCAAATCCTCATTCTGGAGCTCAACCTCATTTTGAAGCTTCATATTTTATGTCGTATTTACAACAGTTTTCTCATTCTAGAGCTCTCGTCATTTTGGAGCTCTCTACTTCTCTGTTATAGTACAAATAGAGCAATTTTTCTCATTTTGAAGCTCTGTGTCATTCTGAAGCTCTATATTTTTGCTATATATATACCATCAAAATTGCATCTAATTCCATAATACTACATTTTTTCCATTTTTTTCTCTTCTTCCTACTAGACCTGCAACTCAGAACAACAGGGAGTACTTCTTGCCCCTTTGGAAAGGATGTATATTTTGGATTTGCCAAACCTTATAGATGTATTTATGCTAACTACTGATCTCTGTACACTATATACTAAATGCCTACTATGATCAAAATGCAAGAAACACATACCTGGCTGCTTTGAAAAGTTATCATACACCTTACAGATTATTGCTTTTGTTGATCATTAGCTGATTTGTTTCTTCTCTGAAAGTGAAAACAATACATGTATAGTTGGTGAGTTTTTTTACAATGGTGGAATAGTGATGGGTAGGTCAATCAAGGCAAACATACTGAAAAACTGATTTTCATGTAAGCCTTAATTCAGCGCGCCTCCGAGAAGGTTTTCACTACTGAATTATTCATTTTTTTTATTTCTCTTTTTTTCAAAATTTCTTGTCTTGGTTGTGCCCATGAATGAATTTTAAAATTTCCCTGAAATTTTTCCCATGAAGGAAGTTCACAATCAATATTATTTTTCTTTTCATTTTTCTTGTTTTTCTTGTTGTTTTTCTTCTTTTCTATTTTTTCAAACCCTCTATCAATTTTTTGAATTTACTGAATCTGTGATGGAAGAGGGAATCCCTTCCATCATATGTATATCCAATTTCTTAATTTTCTGTAAGAACTCTTCTTTAGTTAATTGTTCATGGTATACCTAAAGGCGATGTCCATTCACCACTAATTTCCTCTGTGAATCATCAATGGGAGAAAGACGAATTGTCCAATTTATGAACACTTCTTTTATGAAATAAGGTCCAAGCCACCTAGTTTATAACTTCCCAAGAAAATACTCATAGCGAGAATTAGAAAATAAAGCCCAATACCATTGCTAAATTTTTTGTTGCTGAATATGACTATCATGCCATAATTTCCACTGCTCTTGAATCACTTCAGTTTGATGCAATGCATCCAACCAAAGTTCAACCAATACATTTAGCTATAGAATCTTATATGTTTGTGCTTGTGACAAGTAAATACCAACTTCCAAATATGTACAAAGTACTAGTAGCTCAAACTCAATACGCAAAAGATATTTATTACCATAAACCAGTTCATAAGGTGTGAAATCCTTGGTGGATTTCCATGTAGTATTGTATGCCCAAACTACTTCTGGTAGTTTATCTAACCAATTTCTCCTATGTGAGGCTACTATTTTGGTTAGAATTATTTCTAATTCCCTATTTGTTACCTCAAATTGACCATTTTATTGTGGGTGATAGGGTGATGATTTTCTATGCTTAATTTCATAGAGTTTAGAAAAATCTGCAATTACCTTTGATGCAAGTTGGGGTCCATGATCAGTGGTGATAGATTTTGGAGCTTAAAATCTCTAAAAAATTTGAGTGTACAGGAAATTAATAACCTTATCTTCACAATATTCCTTAAAGGCATACACCTCAACCCACTTTGTCATATAATCAGTGCATACCAAGATATGCACCTTCCCTTGAGATGATGGGTCAATGGGTCTCGCAGAGTCTAATCCCCATTTTGCAAATGGTTCTAAAACTACTTGAGGTTGTAGAGGCATTTCATTTGTGTGTGGGTTTTCCCATTCATTGAAATGCATCACAATAGTGAATATACCTTTTCACATATTTATGAAGCAATGGCCAATAATAACCTACACCTAAAATATTACAAATTGTGCCTTTTATAGAATAACGTCCTCTTGATGGTTCATCATGAAAAGCATGGAGGATATCATATAACTCGTCCTTTTGAATACATCTGCATAAGATATGGTCAGGACCACACTTGAAAATTAGACCTTTTATTTATTTAAAAGATGAAATGTGCCTTACCAAATGCTTATTTTGTTTGGCAGTGAAATGTGAAGGAATTTTCCATGTTACCAAATATTTAGTTGTATCCAAAAACCAAGGTGATTATACTGATATAGAAAATAATTTATCATCTATCCTCAACTAACTCCTCTACCCTTGTATTATCCAACCTTGATAGGAAATCAACTACTACATTTTCTTTCCCTAGTTTATTCACTATGGTAATGTCAAATTCCTGCAATAGCAATAACCAACGAATAATCCTTGCACTAACCATGGGTTTATTCATCAAGTACTTAATAGTTGAATGGTATGTATGAATGAATACTTGATAACCAATGATATAGTATCTAAATTTGTTAATGGCATACACTACTGCTAAAAATTCCTTTTCAGTAGTAGTGTAATTCTTTTATGCTCCTATAAGATTTTTTCTTATGTACTAAATGGCATAATTCTCTCCATTTTCAATCTGCCCTAATGCTGCTCCAATTGCAATATTGGAAGGATCAGTTTGGATATGATATGTCAATTTCTAGTTAGGACCTCGTAACACAAGTGGAGTAGTCATTTTTTCTTTCAAGGCATCAAAAGACTCTTGGTATTTCTTAGTCCAGTTAAATTCAGAATCTTTGGTCAATAATGCAAACATGGGTTTTTCTATTGTACTAAAATTAAGAATGAATCTATGATAAAAGCCAATGTGTCCTAAAAAACTCCTGACATCAATTTGGATTTTGGGAAGAGGAAGGTATTTCATGATTTTAACCTTCTTAGGATCAACCTTGATCCCATTATAAGATATATGGTGACCAAGGACTATCTCTTCCTCCATCATCATAAAGTATTTGTTAGGATTCAAGGATAAATGGTAAGTTTCACAGTGAGTTTCAACCTTATCAAGATATTCTAAAGTAACATCATATATTTCTCCAAAAACTTTGAAATTTCTATATTTTTTGTTATTAAATAAGAAACAATAGCCAAAACAACTTGCTATAAAGTTGTTGGGGCATCACACAGTCCAAAGAGCAAAGCACTATAATAAAATGCTCCCCATGGGCAAGTAAAGGTGGTTTTCTCTTGGTATTAGGGTGCAACCTCTATATGGTTATACCCACTAAAACCATCAAGAAAATAAAAATGCTTCTTCCCTATGAGTGTATCTAACACCTGATCTATGAATGGTAATGGAAAATGGTCTCTATGTGTGACTTTGTTTAGCTCTTGGTAGTCTACACATACTCTTAATTTTCCATTCTTCTTTGGTACAATAACCAATGGAGAGACCCATTGGCTATCTGAAATTGGATATATGAATCCTAATTTCAAAGGTTTTTCTATATTCTCCTTAACAATATCTTTTAGATCGGGATTCAAACACCTTTGGGGCGATCTCATAGGCTTGATATATTCAGTGTATATCCTATGAGTGCATACATTATGATGAATTATTAACATATCCTTATAGTCCTAATCAAAGGCTTGAACATATTGTTTTAAGACAACAAAATTTTTTGCTTCTTGTTCATTAGTCAGCCAGCTATTAATGTTTAGAAATTTTCATGGTTGTACTTCAATTTGTTTTGTCCTTGGGTGGAAAAAATTTACTCCTTCATATTTTCTTACTAAGGAGTTCAATGGACAATGGTGTGGTTGAAGAGAGTGAAAGACTCTTGTCTCCTTATTGAGAGTAATTCCTGAAGGAATCAAATCTTGCATAGGATAGTGGAAAGAGGAAAGGAGATGATGATGCCATCCATGTGGTAATGTAAAGGAACTTTCCTATAATGGAATAGGTAATAGATTTTCAGATGTTTGATCCTCATCATTCCATAACAAGCGATGAACAACTGGTTCATCTTCAAGTCCTTGCTCCTACAGAGCATTTACTAGGATAGTTTCATCCTCAAAAATATCTCTTTCTTGTGAGTCTATCTCTTCTATGTGTTCTTTCACTACTAAAGTAGCTAGTGTGGAAATGGTTTCTTCTTGCTCCTTATCAAAACCGAAAAACCATAATTGGCTTGAATTTCTTTTTGAAGGCTTGGCAGGAGGGTAAAGAGATTTTTTTTACAAATCAATGCCATTATATATTGGCATCTCCCATTTCCTACAGTCTATGAAGGTAACTATAGTAGTAAGCCAAGGTCTTCCCAAAATAATGGGGTAGTTATTTATTGAATTTAAATAACTACCCCTTGGCTTTTATGATGACGGTATCTTTTTTGGTACTGCATATTTTATAAATAATCATATAAAAATTTGAATTAACATGTGTGTACCTTATTCGATGTTTTAGGCATCGTGAAGGGCACTGATTTTTTTATTTGTGACACGAGGGAGGGGTATGGTCATCTAGTGCCACTCATTCATGTGATGCTTCATTCTGATTGAGGCGTCCAGGAGGCATAAGTGCTGGCTGTATGTGGAAGACATTCTTTTGTACCTTGCCCATGTGGAAGGTGCTGATGTGGTGCCTTATCGATGTTGTCGATGCTCTCTGAATGGATGCGCCTTTCGATGGTGGAAGGCACCTTCTTGATGATGGTGCATACCTGCTATGAAAGGTGCTTCTAATTGGGTGTGCATTTTGGTGGTGGAAGGTGCCTTTTGAATGGGTGTGCCTTCCCGATGTGGAAGGCACCTCGGTCTGCATGCACCTTCCCTATGTGGAAGGCACCTCGGTCTGTATGCACCTTCCCGATGTGGAAGGTGCCTCGGTATGTATGCACCTTCCCGATGTGGAAGGCGCCTCGATTTGTATGTGCCTTCCTAATGTGGAAGGTGCCTCGATCTGCATGCACCTTCCCAATGTGGAAGGCACATTGGATTTTTTTTTTATGGTGCCTTCCAACCATGAAAGGTGCTTATATATATATATATTTTGTGTGCGCCTTCTTTATAAGGAAAGTGCCTTCTTCTAGTTGGGCTCATTATTTATAAGGAAGGCACCTTATTCTTGCGGGGTGCATTATTTATAAGGAAGGTGCCTTATTCTGGCAGGGTGCCTTCTTGATGTGGAAGGCGCCTTCTTCTGACTAGACGCCTTCTTTATAAGGAAGGTGCCTTATTCTTGGAAATCATATTGCGATTTACTGGGAAAGGGTGATCAAGCCTTCTCAGTCTTGCTTCATGCTACGTCAAATTCTACCTACGAGTGCTGGTGTTAGAATGCTGAGCCGAATTAGGCCTTGTTTTCTAGATACCTATTCCTTCGTGCTGTCAGGTCCTCCACCTATAAAAAGCAAACAAAAAGAAAGAAAAATAAAGGCAGTTAGATGCATTCTATGCTTGTTAGGCCTTGGGTTAGAATGCTTGTAGCTTGCATGTGGGTGTCGTCCCTACAAAACACATTGTAAGAAAAAAAACTAAGTTAACTGATTTTGGTGAGCATCTCCATGCCCACCGTTTTTCCTGTTGAGTGTTTAGTCTAACAAGATGGGGTCTCCCCCATGTCTATCCTAGATTCCACCTACAATGTTTTAGATGTGTTATAGGGGCGCAATCGGTGGCCATTAACCATTAACACGGTGTTGCTGTTGTTGATTTTTCTAATGTGCACTGCCCCATTCCTGATGAGTTCTACCACCTCATACGGTCAAATCCATCTTTGCATTAATTTACCTTTTCTTTCCTAGAACTGAGAATCGTACAACAAAACCCATTCTCCTTCTTGGAACTACTTCAGTTTAATGTGGCGATCATGCCATCGCTTTCTTTGCTTCTGTATGATTTTCGTTCTCTGTAGAGTGTCCATTTAGATTTCGTCTAGCTGATCGAGCTGCCAAATTCTTTATTCTTGAGCATCATCCAAGCTCAAGTTCAACTTTGAAGCTGTCCTCAATGTCTTGATTTTGAATTCAATGGGCATCATCACACTCTTCCCATAGACCAATTGGAAGGGTGTGAAGCCTGTGGTGGATTTCCACGTGGTATTATATGCCTAGACCGCATCCGATAACCGTGTAGCCCAATATTTTCTATGTTGCTGCATGATTTTTTTTAGGATGTTCTCTATCTCCCTGTTCGTCACTTCCACTTGCCCATTTGCCTACGGATGGTAGGGTGTAGTTTTTTTGTGCCAAACTTTGTATTGCTCCATCATCTCCTTGATCAATCTGGAGGTAAATTGAGACCCCTGGTCTATTTTTATCTCTCTAGGGACCCAAAATCATGTAAAAATGTGAGAAAATAGGAAATTGGTGACCGTTATTTCTTTTGAGTCCCTCAACACTTGAACTTCAACCCATTTGGTGACATAATCTGTACAGACCAGAATAAACCTCCTCCCTGTTGAATGTGGGTTAATTTGTCCCACGAATTCCATGCCCCACTTATCAAAATGTTCTAGGTGTACCTAATGTTGGAGGGGCATTTCATCTCGATGGGTTGGTTTACCCATTATTTGCATTTATCGCACTTGTCGGTGTACGCAACCGCATCCTTGAATAGAGTGGGCCAAAAGTACCCAGCATGTAGGATTTTGTAGGCAGTAAATTTCCCTGCAAAGTGTCCTCCACATGGTTTGTCGTGACACGCTTTGATTAATTCTGAGAACTCCTACTCCGCTATGCATCTCCTTATAATTTGGTCACGTCCTCTTTTGAACATGAGGTCATCAACCCATATGAACAATGCACTTTTCTCTATGACTGTCTGCTTTTCTCGAAAAGAGAGAGCATGTGAGGTTCTTTCGATGGCCAAGTAATTGGCTATATCTGCGTACCATGGGACTTACTCACTAATGGTGAACAAATGCTCATTTGAAAATTGATCTTCCACTGTTGCATGATTTGCTGGTATAAATCTAGGTAGAAAATATGCTACAATGTTGTCCTTGCTTGGTTTATCAACTATTGTGATGTCGAATTCCTTTAGTAACAGGAGCCACCTGATAATTCTTCCACTAATGGCCAGCTTGCTCATCAAGTATCTGATAGCCACGTGGTCCGTGTGGAAAATTACCTTATACCTGGTGATATAATGGTAGAATTTGTTTATGGTATGCACGATTGTAAGGAATTCCTTCTCTGTCATCGTGTAGTTGAGCTCGACTCCTACCAAGATTTTGCTGACATAATAGATGGCATAAAATTATTTGCCATCCTTATGTCTAAGGACTGCTCCAATTGCATTGTTGGATGCATCATAGTAGATATGGAATGGTATGGCCCAATTTGATCCTCTTAGAATCGGTGTGGATATCAGTTTCTCATTGAGCAAGTAAAATGCTTCCTTGTAGTCTTTCATCCAGTTGAACTCCACATCCTTAGATAATAGAGTGTGCAGTGGTTTCGCAATTTTGCTGAATTTGGTGATAAATCGCCGATAGTTCCCGACTGATCTAAGAAAACTCCTTACCTCTCTCTACATTCTAAGGCTAGGTAGGTCTCTCATGACCTCAATTTTTCTTTTATCAACCTTTATTCCTTCTACGAAGAGGTGGTGTCCCAGTACGATGCCTTATTACACCATCATGAAGCATTTCTCATTGCTCAAGGACAAATTGTTTCCTTGCTTATTTTGAGCACTCTTTCCAAATTTGTCATTGCTTCATCAAAGGTTTCTCCATAGATGATGAAGTCATCCATGTATACTTTGACCTTGTCTCCCATCATGTTTGAAAATATGCTAAGCACCACCATTTGAAAGGTGGCAGGTGCGTTGCACAATCCGAAAGGTAATACCCGATAGGCAAACGTTCCCCATGGGCAGGTGAACGTTGTCTTATCCTAATCCTCTTCTCCTATCTAGATCTGGTTGTATCCACTGAATCCATCTAGAAAGGAGAAATACTTCTTCACTGAGAGTGTATCAAAGACTTGATCAATTAATGGGAGTGGGAAGTGGTCCTTCTTGTTCACCTTGTTCAATGCTCTGTAATCCACACAGATTCACCATTTCCCATTATTTTTAGGGACTACCACTAATGGTGATACCCATTCACTGTTAAAAATTAGATAGATGAATCCGATAGTCAAGAGATTTTGCAGTTCTTCCTTGACAATGTATTTCATTGTCAGATTCATTATTCTCTATGGTTTCTTGCTTGGAGTCATTTGATCATCGAGGTATATCCGATGGGTACAGATTTCTAGGATGATGCCCTGCATATCTGTGTAATCCTATGCAAATGCCTGCTGGTGTCTAGCTAGGAGCTCTTCTACTTTCATCAACTATGTAGGAGTCAACCCACTACTGATATTCAATGTTTTTCTTGGCATAATGTGTATCTACTGAATGTGGTGATCCTGGATGCCATCCAATGGTGATCTAGGTATAGGGATGGAGGACTCCCCATGGAGGAACTCCATAATAGTGCCATCCTCATATTATTCTACCAAATCATCCAACGTCATCACTGGTTGGATCATGGACAACTTAGGATTTACATGCTCGATCAACATGGGTTCTCCCATTGAGTCGACGGACTGAGAAGGGGGTGAAATAGTTAATATTTTAACGTTCTTCCCATCTTGAAATGGTCATCAACCCATCCCGATAGATGATGTTGGCATCAGCTGTTGCCAGCCATGACATTCCTAGGATGAGCAGGTAACCTCCCAGCCTAGTCTTAGATTGCAAGACTAAAAATTTGGCTGGGTATTCCCATGCGCTCACTGTTACTATTACATCTTCCAACATTCCTTTCGGTGCCATGGTCGATCGATCGGCCAGCTGCAGCACTGTCCTAGTGGGTTTCAAGTTTGTGAGATGTAGCCTCTACATGGTATCCTGAGGTATTATGTTGATGGATGCTTCGAGATCGACCAACGTATTGGACAAGAAATATCCCTCAATTTTTACAGTCAGCATCGGGCTACCCGAGTCAACATACTTCGAATGGCACGTTTTGCCCATCATCAAATTTGCTAGTTTACCCATGACGTTGATGGTCTAGGTTGCTCTTCATCCTGGATTCCTTAGACACATCTCTCTTATCACATTGGTATATATCAAAACATATCGGATGGTTTGAAATAATGGAATTGTCACGATGAGGTTCTTCAAGCCAGACAAGATATCGAACTCTGGCTGTGTTACTTTCCTATGTTATTGTAGCCAGTTGGGAAATGGAGCCTTTGTTCTCTCAGGTGTTTCTTCTATCACCTCTTCTACAAGAGGTGTTTCTACCTCTTCCTCCTCTTCTACCAGTGGAGGCATTCCTACTCCTAGCTATCTACCAGACCTAAGCTGAATATGGTACATCGGATACATCTCACCCTCCATAATGTATGCTGGCTGATTCACTCTATTATTCAAATTTACCCTTCGGTTGTGCGGGTAGCTACATAGGTCTTACTACTGGTAATGCCGGTAAGTTCTATTGGGGGTGAGCTGGTGCTACGTTCTGTGGAGCCTGATTCCATGGAGTATGGCCTCTCCACTATTGCCTAGGATATGGATATGGCATCCATGGCTGCTTGTTCGAGAATGTTGTTGGGGGTGCATTAGACCAGGGTGATGGCCCCCACCACCCCATGTTAGGTGGTTGAGGTGGACCTTGGTGCATGTATGGTCCTCCTCCATATGACGACATTCCGGTTGGCATATTCTCCCCAGGGGGTTGTGTCCAACTCTTTTGATTGCTTATAAAATAGGCATCCATGCTTTCAGCTTCTTCCTGATTATTGGGCAGTTGTGGGTACAATCGAGTTTTGTGGTTTAGCCTACACACAGCACATACTCTGACTTTTTTCTCTAGGCATGCATTATTTACATGCTTCCCTATACATTTTGGATAGAAGTAATCCAATGCTGCTTCATTTTCCTACTTCTCTAATAGCAACATATCCATCTGCAATGCTAGAGACGAGAGCATTTCACTCTTTAAATATTCTAGCATGTTACCTATTTCTATCTTCATGACTGAAGCAATCACTTTCATGGTTCTAGAAGTGGTCTTTCCTCTCCTTCTTGAGTCATTTCGGCATAGTTATCAGATGTCTTCCATAGCATGCTGGTAGAAATCACCTCCAAAAATCATGTTGAGAGCCTCCAATGATTCATTGGTAAGTCCTCTCAAAAATATGTTTTTGAGGGACTTATTAGATAGTCTCATGTGAGGAGACCGTTGAATATTGAAGTTGAATCTCTCCCAGTATTCCTCAAGAGACTCATCTTATTTCTACGTCATGCTCAGGATTTCCTCTCTGGAGTCTCTTGCTCTCCCGAAATCTTGGTATTGCTCTAAAAATAGCCTCTTCATTTGATCCCAAGTGGCAATGTGTTTGTCTCCCATACTGATGAACCACCACAGAGCTGCATCATCCAACATGGAAGGAAAGAGTTTCAGCTTTTGCGTATCAAATTTGTAGTCCATAAACCTGCATAAGACATCAAACTTGAATAAAAATAGGTCAGGGTCCTCAGTTGGGTATCCTCTAAAGGTCGAAAGGTGAGCAGGGGATATGTTTTTCATTTTGGTATCTCATACTCCTTCCTCAATCGAGAAACTAAATCCAGATGAGACTTCTTCATTGTTAGCCATTTTTTTAGGAAATGTGGTCTCAAATGCAGTGTTTATGGCCTTATGGTCATTTAAGACTTTCTGAGTCAAGGCTCTAAGGTTGTCTGGTGCTATCATCCGATCTTCTACAACTTCCCACAATAGGGCTTCCTCTAAGGGTGTCCTATTAAATAGGGGATTTATGATGATTCATTCTTCCCCATGTTGATGGGATGAGGAGGCACTTTGTACAAAGTGCAATTCCTCACTCCAATAGATTGCTGGTGGGTCAGGCGAGTCTAATTCAAATTCAAAATGCTCGGCTGACTTAGGTTCTGATGGATTGGTTTTTATAAACTGATCATTAGGTCCTCTTCTTCTCGAATAACTCATACAAGGTCAGATGGAAGGTTTCTAGGTATTGTAAATAATCTAGTTGAGATGCTTCCCCGACAACAACACCAAAATGTTGCGGGCCAACAAGGTGAATTTATTTCCTACTTTAGTCACATGCCCGTGCGTTTAATTTATCAACCCAGGGAGCTTCGTAAACTTGTGAAGGGTATGAATAAGATTGCTTACAATACCACTTGAGATGAGTCCGCTAGTTCTACTATTCGGGGGTGTTTTAAAATATTCTCAATCATTCATGCACTCCTCAATAATTTACATAAACAAATGATTAAATATACAAAAATAAAATATCCACACATTCCTGGAAATGAACCTACTACAAATACTAGAAATATCGATGCGATAAACAATATTATAAAATAGTAAACTAATCTAGAAAAGAATATAGGAAAAGTAGGGGAAGAAATACTAGCTTGGAGTGGGCCCAGGCTCCAGCAGCTTCCTCCCAGCTGAACACGCACTTAGAACTCTTAGAACTGTATTCCAATTGTCAAAGTATTACAAAAATATTCTATCTCCTCTCTCTGTATATCTTATTTCTATATCTCTATTTCTACATGTTTTCTATATATCTTTAGAGAGGTCTACGTGTGTTTATATAGCACACCCACAGAACTTCTATTACAAAAGAAGTTGTAATAGTCGATTCATCCTAGACTAAACTAAGATAGTCTGGCAAATATAATCGACGTCTACTAAAATTGGCATTCGATTCTATTGGTGGCATGTTCACTGATTAGGTTGTGCTTTGCCTTGCATTGGTAGGACATTCTCATACGTTGGCGCGATCCCCAATTTAGATCTACTTGATATAGAGTTGGAACTGCACCAGTCGCTTTTGTCCATGTTGTGCTTGTCTAGTCAACGGGCAAAGAATAGGGGCGCCTTCCCTATGAGGAAGGTGCCTAAGTATATCAGGTGCCTTCTCCATGCGAAAGGTACCTTATTGCCACAGGAACCTTCTTGGAAGAGGAAGGCGCTTATCTTCTATTGGCACCTTCCTGTGAGAGGAAGGCGCTTTGCCTTCTAGTGGTGCCTTCCTGCCGACACCTTCCTTATGAGAGGAAGGCACTTACATTCTAGTGGCACCTTCCCATCGGCACCTTCCTTATGGGAGGAAGGCACTTGCCTTCTATTGGTGCCTTCTCGTCAGCGCCTTCCTTATGGGAGGAAGGCACTTTTTCTCCTTTGACGCCTTCCTAGAAGAGGAAGGCGCTGGCCTTCTATTGGCACCTTCCTAGGAGAGGAAGGCGCTTGTCTTTCCTTGGTGCCTTCCTGGAAGAGGAAGGTACCTACTTTCACTTGGTGCCTTCTTGGAAGAGGAAGGCGCCTATGATGCCTATCTTTTCTACATTGAACCCAAAATAAATAAAGTTCCAGGTCCATAAAGAGACCTCGAATGATCCAAATCTAACTAAATCAACTGCATTTCCACAAAAACACACTGAAAACACATAAATTAGATAACACGCATAATTTCATCAAATATCTATATAATCATTTATAAAAGTATGCAATCCTTATTATACAGCCGCATAATGATCAAGAAAATGTGTACAAAATATGAGCATTTCTGGTGCTCATCATCCCCCCACACCTAACATATGCCATGCCCTCGTGGCATTGAAACTGTAGGTAACCCTATTTACCCCTCATCATTGCCATTTATTGGAGGATTCGGCTATACCTGCAGCCCGAGTTTGTCTCTTCTGCATGCTGGCATCTGAAGGTGTGGCTCTCGTTTTCCTACGTGGAACTAAGGGTATGGTTGTTGACTGTCCTTTCCTCATTCTGGCTGCTATCGATAGTGATCTAGCCAGCATCATCTCTACTAATTAGAATGCAGCTTCGGTAGCTTGCTAGATATTAGCGTTCAGAGGTCTGACCACTGCTAGAGGGATATCTAAATTATCCCTCTTGGAATGGACTACTTGGGCTTTGTATAATCTAGTTGCTTCAGGAGTAAGCCCTGCATTCTCCTTTGCAATGGTGGCAGCCTTCAATTTGGGGCCATATACCTCCCATCATTCCAAATACCTCCTCATCATGGAGGGTCATCCCCGGGATGACCCATTAATATCCTAGAACTGGTTGTCCTCTATCGGGTTAACGCAGATACCAATGTCCCCCTACATCCTCGAGGTTGCATTTTGGGTCTCCTTGGCTGCCATAATATCTTTGAGCAACCATTAAAATTGTTTTTGCCTCTCCATGAACAACTGCATATCCCACTCGTCCTCTTATGGCTTGGTGAAGGTCACCTTCGCCTTATTTCGATCCGTCCTAGGACCTTTTCCTCTGGCCTCTGCAGAGAATGCGACAGCTCAAATAGGGGTTTTCCATTTCTCCCTGGAGGATGTCTTCTCGCTTGGAGGGGCATACTATGGAGCATTTTCTTCACTCTATGCTACCATCCTTGGGGGTGCTCCTTCATTCTCCTGTCTAAACTGTGTTGACCCCTCAGGCTCTTATCCTTCTTCCTCAGGTCTAGGGAGTTCCTCCTTATCATTTGGTCCTGTATGCTACTGGAGGCCTTTGTACTGCTCTGTATCACTCAAGATGATGATAGGAGGTATTGTGGGACTTCTCTCCCAAAAATAGATGAATTCTCCCCTACATCCAGGCTGATCTATCGGGCATCCGATCGAATTTATCTCGAAGAAAATACTCGTTCGATAGATGTGGGAGAATTCATCAAGACTTATTTCACCCAATCAGTTTGGGTTGACGCATGCTGTCTTTCCATCCCCTTGTACTGGAGTAGCTAGTTTTCCTCCCACAACTACCAAACTAGCTGCTCGAGCTGGGCGATTTGTCCATCTTGTTCCTTCAGCTCCCTCGTATGCTTGTTCTGGCAGTCCTTCAAAATTTGTTGGGCCATCCAGCAATTGGTTTACCATTCAAGCACCTCCTCCAAGGCCGCATCAACCTAGTCATTGTTCTCGAATGTCCCTATATCTTATGGGCTCCGATTTGTCAATTCTCGGAGGGTTTGGGCTGCAACATCTACTTCCGGGTCGCTCTGTTCTTCTCCTATCAAGAGGAGGAGTCACCACAAATGTTTCCTCCTAGGGACTAGTTCTGTCAGTCGAAACTCATCGTCGTCGCTAATAAGCGATGCTCCTTCCTCCTCACACTCGGGCACTAGGGAATGCCCTCTTTCCTTTATGTTTTTGGGTACTGGTGACTGTCTTCTTTCCTCTATGAAATGGGGCAATTCCAATTTCTAGATACTCACCATTTCCTCTGTAGGGCTTCTCTCTTCTTGCCCTATTTTGGCAATAACATCCTATCGCCTTTCTTGGCAGCCATCTCCCTCTATGTCGGGGTTCTGCTTCCATGGTACTGCATGGCGGACCAGTGCCGATATCAGCCCATGGTGGGCTAAGGCAAATGGTGCCCCATTCTGGTACCGAGCCACTTTGTCCTTTAGAGCATTCACCAGGTAGAAGGGCATGTTCAACTTCCTTCCATACACTAGGTGATTGAGAAACTGCACATGATTAGTGTGCAGATGGGTATATTTCCCGGTGCATGTGAAGATGAGTTTGGGGGTGATTGGAATTTCTACCCCTCACACTTGAGCTACATCGCCCCTCAAGGAGGAAGTGAACTCCTTGGCTGCCTCCATATCCTGGCCCTGAATGACCAGGGTATAGTATTAGATCCATACTTTGGCCTCGAACTGTGTCTTCACCACCCCTTTAATTCCGTCCGTATCACCTGGTTCATTCTTCTTCACTGCGTGATTCTTAGACCTTCCTCCCATGGTGCCTTCCCTTACTACTACTATTTTTTTCTGTCCTTCCTTCCTCAAGAAGGTGCCTTCTTATAGGGATGGTGCCTAACCCTAGAAGTTATGGAAGGTGCCATATCATTGGCACACGGTTCTTGCTATGGGGGGATATGATCTTTATGACAACGATATATTTTTTGGGACTACATATTTTATAAATAATCATATAAAAATTTGGATTTAACATGTGCATACCTTATTCATTATTTTAGGCATTGTGAATGGTGCTGATTTGCTGATTTGTGACACGGGGGGGGGGTATGGTAATCTGGTGCTGCTCATTTGTGTGATACTTCATTCCGATCGAGGCATCCGAGAGGCATAAGTGTTGGCTATACATAGAAGGTGTTCTTTGGTACCTTCCCCATGTGGAAGGTGCTAATGTGGCATCTTCCCGATGTTGTTGGTGCTCTATGAATGGATGTGCCTTTCGATCGTGGAAGGCGCATTCTTGATGATGGTGCCTTCCTGCTATGGAAGGTGCTTCTAATTGGGTGTGCCTTTTGATGGTGGAAGGCACATTCTGAATGAGTGCGCATTTTCAATGTGGAAGGCACTTCGGTCTACATGTGCATTCCCTATGTGGAAGGTGCCTCAGTCTGTATGTGCCTTCTCGATGTGGAAGGCACCTCGGTCTATATGCGCCTTCCCGATGTGGAAGGTGCCTTGGTTTGCATGCGCCTTCCCGATGTGGAAGGTGCCTTTAGCTGGATGCACCTTCTTGATGTGGAAGGCGCCTTGGTTTTTTTTTTTTTATGGCGCCTTCCAGCCACGGAAGGCACCTTCCATAGATTTTATTTTATTTTATTTATTTTTTTGTGTGCACCTTCTTTATAAGGAAGGCACCTTCTTTTTGTTGGGTGCCTTATTTATAATTAAGGTGCCTTCTTCTGGCTGGGTGCCTTCTTTATAAGGAAGGTGCCTTCTTATGCTGGGTGCCTTCTTTATAAGGAAGACACCTTATTCTTGCGAGGCACCTTCTTTATAAGGAAGGTGCATTATTTTGGTGGGGCACCTTATTGATGTGGAAGGAGCCTTCTTCTGATTGGGTGCCTTCTTTATAAGGAAGGTGCCTTATTCTAGACAATCATGTTGCGATTGACTGGGAAAGGGTGATCAAGACTTCTCAGTCTTGCTTCAATTGCATCAGCTTCTACCTACGAGTGCTGGTGTCAGAATGCTGAACCGAATTAGGCCTGGTTTCCCAGATACCTATTCCTCATGCTATTAGGTCCTCCACCTGCAAAAATCAAATGAAAAGAAAGAAAAATAAGGGTAGTTAAATGCATTTCGTGCCTGTTAGGCCCTAGGTTAGGATGCCTGTAGCTTGCATGCGGGCGTCGTCCCTATAAAACACACTGTAAGAAAAAAAACTAAGTTAAATGATTTTGGTGAGCATCTCCATGCCCACCATTTTTCCTATTGAGTGTTTGGTCTAACAAGATGGGGTCTCCCCCACGTCTATCCTAGATTCCACCTGCAAGGTTTCAGATGTGTTATAGGGGCATAGTCGGTGGCCATTAACCATTAACATGGTGTTGTTGTCGTCGATTGTTCTAACGTGCACTGCCCCATTCTTGATGAGTTCTACCACCTCATACGGTCTCATCCATATTTGCATTAATTTACATTTTCTTTCTTGGAACTAAGAATCATACAACAACATCCATTCTCCTTCTTGGAACTACTTCAGTTTAATATGGTGATCATGCCACCACTTTCTTTGCTTTTGTATGATTTCCATTCTCTGCAAAGCGTCCATTCAGATTTCATCTAGCTGATCGAGCTGCCAAATCATTTCTTCTTGAGCGTCATCCAAGCTCAAGTTCAACTCTGAATCCATCCTCAATGTCTTGATTTCAAATTCAATGGGCATCATCGCACTCTTCCCATAGACCAGTTGGAAGGGTGTGAAGCCTGTGGTGGATTTCCACGTGGTATTATATGCCCAGACCGCATCGGATAATGGTGTAGCCTAATATTTTTTGTGTTGTTGCATGGTTTACATGAGGATGTTCTCTATATCCCTGTTCATCACTTCCACTTTCCCATTTACCTACGAATGGTAGGGTGTAGTGTTGTTGTGTCAAACTCTTTATTGCTCCATCAGCTCCTTGATCAATCTAGAGGTAAATTGAAGTCCCTGGTCTGTTGTTATCTCTCTAGGGACCCCAAACCATGTAAAAATGTGAGCAAATAGGAAATCGGTGATAGTTATTTCTTTTGAGTCCCTCAATGCTTGAACTTCAACCCATTTGGTGACATAATCTGTACATACCAGAATAAACTACATCCCTATTGAAGGTGGGTTAATTGGTCCCACGAAGTCCATGCCCCACTTATCAAAAGGTTCCAGGTGTAACTAAGGTAGGAGGGTCATTTTATCTCGATGGGTTGGTCTACCCATTCTTTGGAATTCATCACACTTGCCAGTGTACGCAGTCACATCCTTGAAAAGAGTGGGCCAAAAATACCCAGCATGTAGGATTTTATAGGCAGTTCATTTCCCTGTAAAGTGTCTTTCACATGGTTTGTCGTGACATGCTTTGAGTACTTCTGAGAACTCCTGCTCTGCTGTGCATCTTCTTATAATCTGGTCATGTCCTCTTTTGAATAGGAGGCCATCAACCCATATGAATGATGCAATTTTCTCTATGATCGCCTACTTTTCTCGAAAAGAGAGAGTAGGTGAGGTTCTTCTAGTGGCCAAGTAATTGGCTATATCTATGTACCACAAGACTTGCTCACTAATGGTGAAAAAATGCTTATCTAGAAATTGGTCTTCCACTACTGCATGGTCTGCTGGTATTAATTTGGATAGAAAATCTGCTACAATATTTTCCTTGCCTAGTTTATCGACTATTGTGATGTCAAATTCTTGCAGTAACAGGAGCCACCTGATAATTATTTTGCCAATGGCTAGCTTGCTCATCAAGTATCTGATAGTCGCATGATTTGTGTGGAAAATTATCTTATACCTGGTGATATAATGGCAAAATTTATTTATGGTGTACACGAGTGCAAGGAATTCCTTCTTCGTCACCGTATAGTTGAGCTCGAATCCTGCCAAATTTTTACTGACATAATAGATGGCGTAAAATTCTTTGCCATCCTTCTATCCGAGGACTGCTCCAATCGCATTGTTGGATGCATCATAGTAGATATGGAATGGTATGGACCAATTTGGTCCTCTTAGAACCAGTGCGGATATCAGTTTCTCTTTGAGCAACTAAAATGCTTCCTCACAGTCTTCCGTCCAGTTGAACTCCACATCCTTAGATAATAGAGTGTGTAGTGGTTTTGCAATTTTGCTAAATTTGATGATAAATCATCGGTAGTACCCGAATGATCCAAGAAAACTCCTTACCTCTCTCTATGTTATGGGGTTGGGTAGGTCTCTGATGACCTCAATTTTTCTTTTATCAACCTTCATTCCTTCTATTAAGAGGTGGTGTCCCAGTAAGATGCTTTCTTGCATCATCATGAACCATTTTTTGTTTCTTAGGGACAAATTGTTTTCCTTGCTTCTTTCGAGAAATCTTTCCAAATTCGTCATTGCTTCATCAAATGTTTCTCCATAGATGGTGAAGTCATCCATGTATACTTTGACCGCGTCTCCCATCATGTCTGAAAATATGCTAAGCATCGCCCTTTGAAAGGTGGTGGGTGCATTACACAATCTGAAAGGTAATCCCCGATAGGCAAATGTTCCCCATGGGTAGGTGAACATTGTCTTATCCTGGTCCTCTTCTCTTATCTAGATCTGGTTGTATCCACTGAATCCATCCAGAAAGAAGAAATACTTCTTCCCCTAGAGTGTATCCAAGACTTGATCAATGAATGGGAATGGGAAGTGGTACTTCTTGCTCACCTTGGTCAATGCTCTGTAATCCACATAGATTCACCATTTCCCAATATTTTTAGGGAATACCACTAACGGTGATACCCACTCACTATCAAAAATTGGATAGATGAATCTGGTAGTCAAGAGCTTTTGTAGTTCTTTCTTGACAATGTCCTTCATTTCTAGATTCATTCTTCTCTATGGTTGCCTGCTTGGAGTTGTTTGATCATCGAGGTATATCTGATGGGTATAGATTTTTGGGTTGATGCCCTGCATATTTGTGTAATCCTATGCAAATGCCTATTGGTGTCTAGCCAAGAGCTCTTTTACTTTCGTCAATGTTGTAGGAGTCAACCCACTGCTGACATTCAACATTTTTCTTAGCCCGATGTGTATCTACTGAATGTGGTGATCCTGGGAGCCATCCAATGGTGATCTAGGTATGGGGATGGAGGACTCCCCATGGAGGAACTCCATAATAGCACCATCCTTGTCTTCTTCTACCAAATCATCCAATTTCATCACTAGCTGGATCATGGACAACTCAGGATTTACATGCTCGGTCAACATAGGTTCTCCCATTGAGTCGACGAACTGAGTTGCGGGTAAAATAATTAATATTTTAACATTCTTCCCATCAGATATGGTCATAAACCCATCCTGACAGCTAATGTAGGCATCAGCTATTGCCATCCATGGCCTTCCCAAGATGAGTGGGTAACCGCCCAGCCTAGTCTTAGATTCCAAGACTAAAAAGTTGGTTGGGTATTCCCATGCACTGACTATTACTATTACATCTTCCAACATTCCTTTCGATGCCATGGTCGATCGATCGACCAATTGTAGCACTATTGTAGTGGGTTTTAGGTTCATGAGCTATAGCCTCTGCATGGTCTCCTAAGGAATTACATTGATGATTGCTCCAAGATTGACCAATGTATTAGATAGGGAATGTCCCTCAATTTTTACAGTCAGCATCGGGCTGCTCGGGTCAGCATGCTTCGGATGGCAAGTTTTTCCCATCATCAAATCTGCTAGTTTACCCATGACATTGATGGTCTAGTTTGCTCTTCATCCTGGATTCCTTAGACACAACTCTCTTATCACCTTGGTATATATCAAAACATCTCGGATGGCTTGAAATAATGGAATTTTTATGATGAGGTTCTTCAAGCTAGACAAGATATCAAACTCCGACTACGTTACTTTCCTCTATGTTAGTCTTATAATGAAACTGAGAGGGGGGTGAATCAGTGTAGCTCTATAAACTTAAATTTATAGCTCTTAATACCACAACAATTAAAACTTATTACTAGATACAACAAGTATAACAAACGAGCATCACACAACACAAGATTTAATGAGGTTCACCAATGTGGCTACTCCTCAAAAATTGATTGCTTGGACTATCATCCAGATCTAGCCTTTGCAAAGCACCAACTTTACAATCAATTTACCAGCACCCACTAGAAGGAGCACCAACCCTTGATTTATCTGCACCAACAGAAAGGAACACCAACCCTTGATTTACCAGCACCAACTGGAAGAAGCACAAACCCTTGATGCCAAGCACCAACTTGGACTTAAATTCTAAAACTAGAAGATTGACAGTAAGATACCTTTGCTTTTGCAAGACCCTCACTGGTCTTCTTCACCTTTGCATTCTTTGCACACTCTGCTCTCTCTGTGCAATCACTTCACACACTCTACTTCAATACAATTGAACTTCACGATCGTCTTCTCCCTTTTGCACACTCTGCTCTCTTTGCAAATTTTGCACTTAGCATGATTCGACACGACTTGATCTCTGTGCACAACGATCGTATTTCACACACATTCCACACACTTCTCAATTCTCCAAACAACCCTCCTTTTATAACAATATTTTTTATGATGAAAACCCTAATCTTAGTCAGCTTTCATAACAACTATAAACCCTAATTTTAGTCGGTTGTCATCGGTCTTTGTCGGCTTCAACTCAAGAAGATGTTCGGTTTATCCATTGCTTGATGATTTCATTCTGGACAGACCCTGTAATCACCATACTAACTTTTGATCACTCTTCATATTTCAGTAGTATGAAATCACTCTATATCTACCCCTGTAAATTCCGTATTGATGTCGGTCCACTGTCATACTTCTCATTTCAGTTGGGTTCTCCTTCTTGACTTGCACATTTACGACCTATCACGAAATTGTGACATTTTTGCCTCTGTAGCTTCTTTTGCTACTGTTTCCATGAAAATATAACATGTCGCAATATCATAACACTTTCAACTCCGTATGCTTTCTCTATTATTTTGTCATGATACATTTTTGCCTTCGCAGACTTCATATTTTATTTTGTTGTGATATCATGACATTTCCATCTTCGTATACTTCGTCTTTGCTTTTGTCGCAATATCGTGACACTTCTGCTTCCATAGACTTCGACTTTGCTTTTGTCATGATATCGCGACACTTCTGTCTCTTTAGTATTCAACTTAGATTTTGTTGTGAAATCGTGACACTTCTACTTCCGTACTTAGCTTCTTTGCTTTTGTCATGAAATCACGAAACTTCTGCCTTCGAAGTCTTCTTCTCTGCTTTTGTCATGAAATCGTGACACTTCTGCTTTCGTACTTTATTTCTTTGCTTTTGTCATGAAATTGCGACACTTCTGCCTTCGAAGTATTCTTCTCTCCTTTTGTTGTGAAATCACGACGCTTCTACTTTCATACTTTACTTCTTTGCTTTTGTCACAAAATCGTGACACTTATGCTTCTGAAGTCTTGCTTTCTGCTTTTGTCGTGAAATCGCGACAGTTCTGCTTCCATACGCTTCCTCTCTTTCTTTTGTCACGAAAATGCAACATGTCGCGATATCGTGATACTTTTCAAACTTACTTTCTCTCTCCTATTTTTAGTCGTGAAAACGTGACATGTCACGAAATCATGACACTTTTCTTACTTTTTCTCTTTCTTCAAACTTGTCATGAAATCGCAAGACTTTTTCCTACTTTCTCTTTCTCTTCCAACATGTTGCGAAATCGTGATAGTTTTTCCACTTGCCTTTTTATCTTCCAACATGTCACGAAATCATGATAGTTTTTCCTACTTTTTCTCTCTCTTCCAACATGTCGTGAAATCGCGACAATTTTTCTTGCTTTTTCTCTCTCTTCCAACATGTCACGAAATCATGATAGTTTTTCCTGCTTTTTCTCTCTCTTCCAACATGTCGCGAAATCACGACAATTTTTCTTGATTTTTCTCTCTTCCAACATGTCACGAAATCGTGACAGTTTTTCCACTTGCCTTTTTCTCTTCCAACATGTCGCAAAATTGTGATAGTTTTTCCTGCTTTTTCTCTCTCTTCCAACATGTCGTGAAATCATGACAGTTTTTCCTGCTTTTTCTCTCTCTTCCAACATGTCATGAAATCTTGACATTTTTTCCTAGTTTTTCTCTCTCTTCCAACATGTCGCGAAATCACGACAGTTTTTCTTGCCTGTTGTATATGTCACGATATCGCGACACTTTTTTTACTTGTCTTTTTTTCTTTGATCTTTTGCATATGGGCCACTTCGGTCTTCTTGGAAAATCATCGTACATACTCTGAATAACCTTTGAACTCCTGTCTTCCGCATCCGAATAGCTTTTGAACTTCCTGTCCATTGCATCAACAGATCTATCTGTCTGTGTTGACAAAAATGACAATACTTGTTGCTGCACCTTGCTCAACAATCTCCCCCTTTGGAATTTTTGGCAACACGTGCAATTTCCTGTAACTCTTCTCCCCCTTTGACAATAATACCAAAGGGCTACTGTAGACTCCCCCTGAGTCCATGCACAACATTCTCAGGCAAAATTTATTACACTTAGAAAAAATCATGAACATGAGCAAAAAGATAATCAAATACTTAAATGCTCCCCCTAAGAATGTGATCCCTATAGCTAGTCAATTCTTGGGAAGTGTGACCACTCCCAATTTATTACGAAGGTACTCAAAAAATTCCTTGGGCAATGGTTTTGTGAAGATATCTGCTACTTGCTCTGTAGTTGGAACAAAATCCAACTTAACCCACCTTCCGCAACTTTCTCCTTCAAAAAGTGATACCTGATAGTAATTTATTTTGTACGTGAATGCATAACCGAATTCTTAGAGATGTTAATGGCACTGGTGCTATCACACTTAACTGATATTGGCTCACTAAAGCTAATACCAAGATATTTCAAGGTTTGTTTCATCCATAATACCTGTGTACAACATGTTGTCACTGCAATATATTTTGCCTCTACTGTCGATAAAGAAACTGAATCTTGTTTCTTACTGTGCCACGCAACCAATATGTCTCCAAGATAGAATGCACCTCCACTGGTACTCTTTTTGTCATCGACACATCCTGCCCAATTTGCATCTGAATACGAAATAAGGGTGAAGTATTTACCTTTCGGATACCATAACACATACTCCATAGTACCCTTGAGATACCGAAGAATCCTCTTCACTACTGTCACATGAGTCTCCTTGGGATTAGCCTGAAATCGTGCTACCATGCATATTGCCTGTAAAATATCCGGTGCAGTAGCCGTCGAGTACGATAAGCTCCCAATCATAGATATGTACATGGTTTGATCAACAGGTGGAGATTTGTCATCCTTGCTCAACTTGCAACTTGTCATCATGGGAGTGTTAACTGGCTTACAATCCTCCATTGTGAAATTTTTTAACATCTCTTTCACATATTTAACTTGAGAAATAAATATGCCCTTCTTATTTTGATTAACTTGCAACCCGAGGAAATACGAAAGTTCACCAATCATTGACATTTCAAATTATTTTTGCATCTTATTTGCTAAATATTTACACGACTCATATTTGCTGCTGCCAAATATGATATCATCTACGTATACAACAAGAACAATAAGATGCCCATTTTTTGTTTTGACATACAAATTACTATCCACCATACCTTTCTTAAACCCTTGTTGAGTGAGATAGTTGTCTAGCCTTGCATACCATGCTCGAGGTTCCTGTTTTAAGCCATATAATGCTTTCTTCAACTTGCAAACCAAGTTGGGATCATCACCAAGTTGGAAACCATCTGGTTGCTCAATATAAACCTCTTCTTCATGTTTCCCATTCAAAAATGCTGATTTCACATCCATTTGATAAAATTTGAAATTCTTGTAGACTGCCAAAGCCAAAAATATTCTAATTGCCTCTAGTCTAGCTACTGGTGCAAAACTTTCCTCAAAGTCAATGCCTTCAACTTGTGCATAACCCTTACATACAAATCTTGCTTTATTTCTGACTACCTGTCTGTCTTCATTCAATTTGTTTCAAAAAATCCATTTAGTCCTGATTATATTTTTATTTGCAGGTCTAGGTATTAACTCCCAAGTTTCGTTTTTCTTGATCTGATCTAATTCTTCATTTATTTTCTTAATCCAACTTTCATCTTTGCTTGCGTTAGCAACATTTTTGGGCTTAATGTTGGATAATAGAGAGTAGTAACTTACTACTCTTCTTCTTGTTTGAACACCAACTTTGGGGTCTCCAATTATTTGCTCTCTAGGATGATTTTTTTGCCAGCTACTTGTTTTGAATTTCTTATTTTCTTCCACTTCTGAATCACAACTTAAATCATTTGAGTCAATTTTCTGTATCTTTTAAGTTTCATTTTCCTCATCTCCTTCAATAACCTCTTCATAAATTGGGTAGTTCTTTTCATAGCTAATTACTTGTTATCTACCTTCATCAAATTTAACATTGGCACTGTCCATAATTTTCTTTAGCCTCTTGTTGTAGCATTTGTAAGCTTTGGTTTTTGATGAAAAACCAACAAATACCTTCATCCTCTCTATCTTCAAACTTACCAAGATTATCTTAAGTTATTTTGATGTAGCACTTGCTGCCAAAAACTTTGAGGTATTTTGTTGTTGCCCTTTTACCGAACCACAACTCATAAGGATTTTTGCTTTCATGTGTTCTCAGCATGTACCTATTTTGGATATACACCGTAGTATGGACTGATTCTTTCCAAAATCTGTCTACTACTCTACTTTCAGCCAACATAGTCTGTGCCATTTCCTGCATTGTCCTGTTCTTTCTTTCTACCACTCCATTCTGCTGAGGTGTCCTGGCTGCTGAAAACTATCTCTAATACCGTATTTTTCATAGTACTCTATAAACTTCTTTGAAATGAATTCTCCTCCTCTATCTAATCTTAAACATTTGATCCTCCTTCCTATTTCATTCTCAAATTGGTTTTTGAAAATCTTGAATATTTCAAAAGCTTCTGATTTATGCTTCAAGAAAAATATCCATGTCATTCTGGAATAGTCATCAATGCAAAACATAAAATATTTGTCACCATTTATGCTTTGTGTTCTCATGGGTCCACATAAATCAGTGTGTATTAGCTCTAAAGGTTTGCTTGTGTAGTACTCTTTTGTTTTGAATGTGACTCTAGTTTGCTTCCTCTTTTGGCATGAAGCACAAATGTTGTTTGTAGGTTTGTTGATGGTGGGAATATCTCTCACTGCCCTTTTTTAGTTGATTTTTACCAGATTATCAAAATTGATATGATCAAGTCTCTTGTGCCACAACCAAATTTCTTCTTCCTATCCAATAAAACAAGCTCCTTCTGAAGTCTCTGAGAGCGTGTACAGGTTTCCAGATGTCCTTGATCCAGTTGCTATCAATTTTCCATTGTTTGTTTTTCTGACTTCACAACCTTGCTTCTTAAAAACTACTTCATGACCTTTATCACAAATCTGACTTATGCTCAACAAGTTATGTTTCAAACCATCCACAAACAAGAATTCTTCTGACTTAATTTTTTCGTCACTAATTTTAACTGAACCTTTGCCAACTATCTTAGCTCCATCATTATTTCTAAACTTTACTGAACCACCTTCATATTTCTGTAACTTCTCAAATTTTTGTTTGTCACCTGTCATATGATTGGAGCATCCACTATCAAGTATCCATGGTACATATTTATTTTGTGCTTTAAATGTTGTTTGTACAATTACGGATTCCTTTTCTTCCTTAAGTCGTTCTTTTTCTTTCCACTCCGTTTTGATAGTAGTTTTGGGCTCTTGTTTTGCCTTTCCCTTATCAATAGATTGTGCATGTTTTTTGAGAAGTTTTCTATTTTGTCTCATCCTATTTGGTTAAAATTTTCTTCCCTAAAACTGATTTGATGCAAATGTACTTCTACAGTTTCTTGCAATGTGCCCAAAATTATGACAGTTATAACATTCTACTATATAATTCATCAGAGGAGAAAAAACATTTCTACTAGTGAATTTCCTTTGTCTTACATTATATTTGTAGTCTGAGATTTTATGTCCATAGCCATTGCATTTAAAATAGAAACCAGAAAAGGGATAATTGAACCTGGGTGATGGTCTTTGCCATGTTGTCGTAGGAGCCATAGGTCTTCTTCTTCTTTGATGTGTGACATTGGTGAATCCATCATTGTCAATTCTCCTTTCGTGCCTGGAATTATTGCTTTCTTTTGCATGAGACATTTTTCCTTGATCAACCTGTTTCTTATCTTCATTCTTTATGGATTCTACATTTCTGGCCTTTGATCCATCTGATGATTCTCCTTCAATGAAACCCAGACCAAATTTGATGCTTGCAGTCCTTTGGTCATTTATAATATTATCCAGATTCATAGAAATTTCTTCGTGTTTGTGATAGCAACTAATTTTGTGATTCATCTCTTCTATCTGCGTCCATAAACCAACATTCTCTTCTTCTAGTTTGTAGCAATAATCTATTTTCATGGTAATTTGTACTTCGAGATCTTCAGATATTTTCTTGTATTCTTCTGTCTATACTTTTAGACTGGTTATGATTTTGTTTGCATCCTCAAGATTTTTTGAAATTTTCTTATTCTTTTTCCTCTCTATTTTCCACTCTTCAAGTGCAAAGATCAACTCACCTTCTAGATCTACTTCAGCCTTAGGGTTTTCACCACATACTTCAGAGTTCACTCCTTCTTCCTTTTCTGATTTTACTTCTTCAAATGCCATGAAAAGAGCTTCACCTGTTTCCTCTTCAGAATCCTCATCGAAGTTGTCTTCTGTTGAACTGGCATTCCTGATTCTATAGAACACGTAATTAGATCCGTTAAACAATGGTGCTTTGTTTGATGAGAAGCCTTCACCACCTGCCATTGTGTTACTTCCAAGATCACCCTAGCCGATTAAGCTTGTATAGGAACTTACCTTTAATACCAATTGTTAGTCTTACAATGACACTAAGAGGGGGGGTGAATTAGTGTAGCTCTATAAACTTAAATTTACAGCTCTTAATACTGCAACAATTAAAACTTATTACTAGATACAACAAGTATAATAAATGAGCATCACACAACACAAGATTTAACAAGGTTCACCAATGTGGCTACTCCTCAAAAATTTACTGCTTGGACTACCATCCAAATCTAGCCTTTGCAAAGCACCAACTTTACAATCAATTTACTAGCACCCACTGGAAGGAGCACCAACCCCTGATTTATCTGCACCAATAGAAAGGAGCACCAACCCCTGATTTACCAGCACCAACTAGAAGGAGCACCAACCCCTGATGCTAAGCACCAACTTGGACTTCAATTCTAAAACTAGAATATTGACAATAAGATACCTTTGCTTTTGCAATACCCTAATTGGTCTTCTTCACCTTTGCATTCTCTGTGCACTCTACTCTCTCTGCGCAATCACTTTGCACACTCTGCTTCGTTATAGTCGAACTTCATGATCGTCTTCTCCATTTTGTGCACTCTGCTCTCTTTGTGAATTTTGCACTTAGCACAATTCAACATGACTTGCTCTCTACGCACAACGACCGTATTTCACACACATTCCACACACTTCTCAATTCTCCAAAAAGCCCTCCTTTTATAACAATATTTTTTATGATGAAAATCCTAATCTTAGTCGGCTATAAATCCTAATCTTAGTCAGCTTTCATAACAACTATAAACCCTAATTTTAGTTAGATGTCATCAATCTTCGTCGGCTTCAACTCAAGAATATGTTCGGTTTATCCATCGCTTGATGATTTCATTTTGGATAGACCTTATAATCGCCATACTGACTTTTGATCACTCTTCATATTTTAGCAGTATGAAATCACTCTGTAATTATCCTTGTAAATGCTGTAGTGATGTCGGTCCACTGTCATACTTCTCATTTCAGTCGGGTTCTCCTTCTTAACTTGTGCATTTACGATCTGTCACGAAATCATGACATTTCTACCTCTGTAGCTTCTTTTGTTGTTGTTGTCACAAAAATATAACATGTCACGATATCGTGACACTTTCGCCTCCATACGCTTTCTCTATTCTTTTGTCATGATATCATGACATTTTTGCCTCCGTAGACTTCATATTTTCTTTTGTCGTGATATCGCAACATTTCCACCTCTGTATACTTCGTCTTTACTTTTGTCACGATATTGCGACACTTCTACTTCCATAGACTTTGACTTTGCTTTTGTCACAATATCGCGACACTTCTGCCTTCATAGTATTAAACTTAGATTTTGTCATGAAATCATGACACTTCTGCTTCTGTACTTAGCTTCTTTGATTTTGTCATGAAATCGTGACACTTTTGCCTTTGAAGTCTTCTTCTTTGCTTTTGTCGTGAAATCGTGACACTTCTGCTTCGTACTTTA
The DNA here is from genome assembly GCA_028583015.1 of Wollemia nobilis. Lineage (NCBI taxonomy): Eukaryota > Viridiplantae > Streptophyta > Pinopsida > Araucariales > Araucariaceae > Wollemia > Wollemia nobilis. The sequence continues at coordinate 2,018,647 of JAQPPZ010003494.1, read as the reverse complement.
CTTCTTTGCTTTTGTCGCAAAATCGTGACACTTTTGCCTTCGAAGTCTTCTTCTCTACTTTTGTTGTGAAATCATGACACTTCTACTTTCGTACTTTACTTCTTTGCTTTTGTCACGAAATCGTGACACTTCTACTTCCGAAGTCTTGCTTTCTGCTTTTATCGCAAAATCATGACAGTTCTGCTTCCATACGCTTCCTCTCTTTCTTTTGTCGCAAAAATGTGACATGTCGCAATATCGTGACACTTTTCAAACTTACTTTCTCTCTCCTATTTTAGTCACGAAAATGCGACATGTCATGAAATCGTGACACTTTTCTTACTTGTTCTCTTTCTTCGAATTTGTCGTGAAATCGTGACACTTTTTCCTGCTTTCTCTTTCTCTTCCAACATGTCGCAAAATCGCTACAATTTTTCCACTTGCCTTTTTCTATTCCAACATGTCACGAAATCACGACAGTTTTTCCTGCTTTTTCTCTCTCTTCCAACATGTCGTGAAATCACGATAGTTTTTCTTGCTTTTTCTCTCTCTTCCAACATGTCGCGAAATCATGACAGTTTTTCTTGCTTTTTCTCTCTCTTCCAACATGTCGTGAAATCACAACAGTTTTTCCTGCTTTTTCTCTCTCTTCCAACATGTCACGAAATCACGATAGTTTTTCCACTTGCCTTTTTCTCTTCCAACATGTCGAAAAATCGTGACAATTTTCCCTGCTTTTTCTCTCTCTTCCAACATGTCATGAAATCACGACAGTTATTCTTTCTTTTTCTCTCTCTTCTAACATGTCGCAAAATCATGACAGTTTTTCTTGCCTGCTATATATGTCGCGATATCGCGACACTTTTATTATCTTTTTTTCTTTGATCTTTTGCATATGGGCCACTTCGATATTCTTGGAAAATCACTGTACATACTCTGAATAACCTTTGAACTCCTGTCTTCTGCATCTGAATAGCTTTTGAACTTCCTGTCCACTGCATCAATAGATCTATCTGATTGTGTTGACAAAAATGACAATACTGTTGCTGCACCTTGCTCAACACTCTATTCTTGTAGCCAATTGGGAAATGAAGCCTTTGTTCTCTCAAGTGTTTCTTCGATCACCTCTTCTACAAGAGGTGTTTCTACCTCTTCCTCCTCTTCTACTAGTGGAGGCATTCCTACTCCTAGTTGTCTACCAGACCTAAGATGAATATGGTACATAGAATACATCTCACCCTCCATGTTGTATGCTAGCTGATTCACTCTGTTATTTGGATTTGTCATCGATTATGCAAGTAGCTATGCAGGTCTTACTATTGGCAATGTTGGTAAGTTCTATTAGGGGCGAGTTGGTGCTACGTTCTATGGAGCCTGATTCCATGGAGTGTGGAATCTCCACTGTTGCCCAGGATATGGATATGGCATCCATGATTGTTGGTTCAGGAATGCTACTGGGGGTGCATTAGAACAGGGTGATGGCCCCCACCATCCCATGTTAGGTGGTTGAGGTGAACCTTGGTGCATGTATGGTCCTCCTCTATATGATGGCATTCCAGTTGGCATATTCCCCATAGGGGTTTGTGGCCAACTCTTCTGATTTCCTATAAAATAGGCATCCGTGCTTTCAGCTTCTTCTTGATTACTGGGTAGTTGCAGGTACAATCGAGTTTTTTGGTTCAACCTGCACACAATGCATACTCTAATTTTGTTCTCTGGGCATCCATTATTTGCATGCTTCCCTCTATATTTTGGATAAAAATAAGCCAATGCTGCTTTGTTTTCCTACTTCTTCTCTAATAGTAGCGTATCCATCTGCAATGCTAGAGACGAGAGCATTTCACTCTTTAAATCTTCCAGCATGTTACCTATTTCTATCTTCGTGACTGAAGCAGTCACTTTCATGGTTCTAGAAGTGGTCTTGTCTCTCATTCTTGATTAGTTCCAACATAGTTGTCGAATGTCTTCCATAGCGTGCTAGTAGACATCACCTCCAGAAATCATGATAAGAGCCTCCAATGATTCATTGGTAAGTCCTCTCAAAAAGATGCTTTTGAGGGACTTATTAGATAGTATCGTGTGAGGAGACCATTGAATATTGAATTTGAATCTCTCCCAGTATTCCTCAAGAGACTCATCTTCTTTCTGTGTCATGCTTAGGACCTCCTCTCTAGAGTCTCTTGCTCTCCCAAAATCTTGGTATTGCTCTAAAAAGAGCCTCTTCATTTTATCCCAAGTGGCAATGTGTTTGTCTCCCAGACCGATGAACCACAGTAGAGTTGCATCATCCAATGTGGAAGGAAAGAGTTTCAGCTTCTACATATAAGATTTGTAGTCCATAGACCTGCATAAGACATCAAACTTGAATAAAAATAGGTTAGGGTCCTCAGTTTGGTATCCTCTGAATGTCAGAAGGTGAGTAGGAGATATGTTTTTCATTTTGGTATCTCCTACTCCTTCCTCAATCGAGAAACTAAAGCCAGATGAGACTTCTTCGTTGTCAGCCATTTTTTTAGGAAATGTGGTCTCAAATGTAGTGTTTATGGCCTTATGGTCATTTAAGACTTTTTGAGTCAAGGCTCTAAGGTTGTCTGGTGCTATCGTCCTATCTTCTACAACTTTCCACAATAGGGCTTCCTCTAAGGGTGTCCTATTAAATAGGGGATATATGATGATTCGTTCTTTCCCACATTGATATGGATGAGGAGGAACTTTGCACAAAGTGTGGTTCCTCACTCCAATGGATTTCTGGTGGGTCGTGTGAGTCTAATTCAAATTTAGAATGCTCGATTGAATTAGGTTCTGATGGATTAGTTTTTATAAACCGACTGTTAGGTCCTCTTCTTATTGAAGAACTCATACAAGGTTAGATGGAAGGTTTACAGGTATTGTAAATAATATAGTTGAGAAGCTTCCCTAGAAACGGTGCCAAAATGTTGCGGGTCAACAAGGTGAATTTCTTTCCTACTTTTGTCACATGCACGTGCATTTAATTTATCAACCCAGGGAGCTTCGTAAACTTGTGAAGGGTCTGAATAATATTGCTTACAATACCACTTGAGATGAGTTTGCTAGTTCTACTATTAGGGGGTGTTTCAAATGGTTGTCAATCATTTATGCACTCCTTAATAATTTACGTAAAAAAATGATTAAATCTATATAAAGAAAATATCCACACATTCTTGGAAATGAACCTACTGCAAATACTGGAAATATCGATGCAATAAACAATCTTATAAAATAGTAAACTAATCTAGAAAAGAATACAATAAAATTAGGGGAAAAAATACTAGGTTGGCGTGGCCCCAAGCTCCAACAGCTTCCTTCCAGCTCAACACACACTTAGAACTCTTAGAACTGTATTCCAATTATCAAAGTATTACAAAAATATTCTATCTCCTCTCTCTATATATCTTATTTCTATCTCTCTATTTCTATATATTTTCTATATATCTTCAGAGAGGTCTGCATGTGTTTATATAGCACACCCACAAAACTTCTGTTACAAAATAAGTTGTAACAGTCGATTCATCCCAGACTAAACTAAGTTTGTCTGGTAAATGTAATCGATGTCTACTAAAACTAGCATTCGGTTCTATTGGTGGAATTTTTGCTGATTGGGTTGTGCTTCACTTGGAATTGGTAGGACGTTCTCATATGTTGGTGCGATCCCCAATTTAGCTCTACTTGACATAGAGTTGGAACTGCACCAGTCGCTTTTGTCCACGTCATGCTTGTCTAGTCAATGGGCGAAGAACAAGGGTGCCTTCCCTATGAGGAAGGTGCCTAAGTATATCGGGAACCTTCTCCATGCGAAAGGTACCTTATTGCCATAGGCGCCTTCCTGGAAGAGGAAGGTGCTTATCTTCTATTGGCGCCTTCCTGTGAGAGGAAGGTGCTTTGCCTTCTAGTGGCACCTTCCTGTTGGTGCCTTCCTTATGGGAGGAAGGTGCTTGCATTCTAGTGGCGCCTTCCCATCGACACCTTCCTTATGGGAGGAAGGTACTTGCCTTCTAGTGAAGCATTCCCTTCGACACCTTCCTTATGGGAGGAAGGCGCTTCTTCTCCTTTGGCACCTTCCTGGAAGAGGAAGGCGCTGGCCTTCTATTGTCGCCTTCCTAGGAGAGGAAGGCGCTTGTCTTTCCTTGGCACCTTCCTAGAATAGGAAGGTGACTACTTCTACTTGGCACCTTCCTAGAAGAGGAAGGCGCCTACTTAAATTTTGTGCCTTCCTAGAAGAGGAAGGCACCTATCTTTTCTGCATTGAACCCGAAAGAAACATAGTGCCAGGTCCATAAAGAGACCTCGACTGATCCAAATCTAACTAAATCAACTGCATTTCCACAAAAACACACTCAAAATACATAAATTAGATAACACGCATAATTTCATCAAATATCTATATAATCATTTAGAAAAGTATGCAATCCTTATTATACAGCCGCATAATGATCAAGAAAATATGTAGAAAATATGAGTATTTCTGGTGCTCATCAAATTTATAGGCTACAATACCAGAAAATCTACAAGATACTTCCAAGAAGAGATTTATATGGGAATATATTCTATAATCCATTTTGGTTTTACAACTAACTTATCATCCATTTCTAGAACTGTAGATGTGGGGTTCAGATTGTTTAGCTATAATTTTTGCATTGTGTCTTTGGTCATGACATTAATTTTGCTCCTAAATAAACCAAGATGTTATAAATTTACATTGATACAATATTTATGGTGATAATTGGACTCCCTAGGTCACTATACTTTGGTGGGACAAATTTCCCATATAGTAGGTCAGCCAATTTTCCTTCTACTTGCATAATTTTAGGAAAAGATTTCTTCTTTCTACCTAGTTTTTTATGCATAAATCTTGAACAATTTTTTTGATCAGAGGCACATCCTTAATTGCTTACAATAAATGAAGTGAAATGGTCAACCATTTAAGTTCTTTAACCAAATATGGTTCAAAGATATTTGTAGAATTTTTAAACCTCTTAGGATATGGTATTGTCTCTGAGGAAGGTACATTTTCTGTGTGCAATTTTTCTATTTTTTCTTCTTCTTTTCCAGGGCTGATTTCAGTTGTTCTAGATTAGAAGGTTCTTGTGTTCCATTAATTTTGATTTCTTCAATGGTGGGTGGAACAAGCTCAAGTAATGTTTTCCCTAAGTGTAATTAGATGTCACTACAGTCAAGAATATTATTTATAGCATTCTCGTTAGATTCAGCTACATAGATAAGGGATGTCTGCCTTGTATTATTCTAGTTTGTCATAGGTTGGGCTGGAAGTGGAGGTTGTTTGACATATTGTGGTTGTTTTTATTGTTGGTGTTGGGATATCCCTTAAAATTTTTGGATACGAGAAGATAACAAGTTTTGAGTTTGTCCTTGATACCTTCACTACCCCTGATAAGATGGATACTACTATCCCCAACTTTGTCCATGAGATTGATTTTACATCCAAGGTGGATTGACCTGATTCCATGATGGATTACTCCATCCAAATTGTGACCAATATTGAGGATATGTCCAAGGAGGGTTATTCCAATATTGTTGGGGTGGTTTTGAATAACCCCATGGTATATTCCAGGGATTTTATCCCCAATTTATGGGAAAACAAAGGGTATTTTGATATTGTGAAAAGTTTCCCCCCTATTTTTGCCTAATAAAATTGAGTTCTTTAGTTTGTGTTCCTAGAATATTTCTAAGTTGTGGAAGTAGATGAAATTTATCAGTAATGTATTCCTTTGAACATATGCTACAAATAGCTGAAATGGAAGTTTTGTTCAAGGGATAGTCTTTTTAAGTATGTTTATTTCTGCATATTGGGTAGTAAATAGCTAGGGGTTCCATATATTTTGATTTTGCACTCATTTATGCTAAAGTTGTATTTAAATGCACAAGAATGTCATTTTTCATGTTTGTAAATTCTTCCATTAGATCTTTTATATCATTGCCATTAGTAATTTGTTTTTATCTTCTTTGCCTAGTGCAGGAGTAATTTTTGCAGAAGTCCAAAATTGCATCAATGTCAAGGGTATTTACATCCTCTTTACCCATTAAGGCCAATACTTCCCTGGAATTGTCTTGTAATCCTCTCAAAAATATAGCCTTACACATTTCTGGATCTAAAGGTCCACATATTATTTGAATAAAGGTAAACCAATCAATATAATCCTCTAAGGTCTCACCCTCTTATTATTTAATTCAGAATAATTCATATTTTCTATTTCTCATCCAACAATATTCTTGGTATTTTCCCAAGAATTCACTCTCCATTTATACCCAAGTTCAAATAGATTTTGGTTCTAGACTCATAAACAATATAGAGATACATATTTAAGTGTAGAAGGGAATACTTTAAGCTTCTGGTTGTCGTTTATGTAATCATACGCTTGACACACAACATTAAATTCAAACAAGAATTGATCAAGATCTTCGAATACAACCCCCCTAAAGGTTGAAAGTACTAAATGTGAGATTGTTTTCATAGGATAATTTTATATATGATTTAATAGAATGGGTTATTTAAAATTCCTAAAAGGAGGATTATCTACTCCATTGTGGATATTACTATCCCTATATGGGTTTTCTTGCAAATATACCATAATATTATTCCAAACCCTAGTGTAGATATGCATAAATTACCCCAATGTTATGGATTAAAAAGGAGTAGGTGGAGGAGTACTAGTAGAGAGTTCCTCTAAAATTTCTTTCTCAAGAGATCCTACACTTCATGATGATGAAGATGATGGTTCTTGTTTAAGTCTATCAGGAATTTCAAACATAGGTAATTCACCTCTTGAGCGTGAATATCACCTTCCTATCATAGGAAAAGGGCTGGTTCTGATAAATCTTCCTTTTTTGTCCCTTAACCTATTCATTCATGCTTGTTTTCTAAATGAACTAAAATGCAATTTATCAATTGTTACTTATGCCAGTTATTACATTCAGATTTCACTCTGAAGTTCATAGTTTAGTACACTAATAATTATTGGATAAATTTCCTCTTATAACAACACCTAGTCCTAAAAAACAGTGCCAAAAATGATGAGTGTCATTATTATCATAATTTAATTTTATGTTTGTCAAATCTAGGGTGGTATCCAAGGCTATATACGATAGAAGGTTCAAGCAGATTGTAAATCAGTCATTCAAATAATAGGCTTTATTGGTGAAACCAATGTTGTTGGGGTGGTTTTGAGGTCACTTAAATCCTAATGTGCATGAATTGAAACTACTTTAATAACAAGAATTAAAAACTACTTCTAAGATAATTAACTATAATTTGCAGAAAATGAAATTACAGAATCAAATCTTACTGAATTGAAACCTAAATTACAATTGTAGAATTGAAACAACTGGAATGAAAAATATGCTTGAATTGGAAATATTCTAGTCTAATTCATGCTAAATAAAAGTTGCAAACATATGCCAGTGCACTACTGCAGAAGGTTGTCAGATTTCTGCTACAGGAACTAACAAGAAATAAAATTAGTGAATTTGACAGTTGGTAAAAAATAGAAAATAGGGGAATTCAAATCTATAACTACTATCAACTGACCAAACACACTTTGCATAAACCACACTTGAGAGCATAAAACATCACATGAACTAAAACAAGGGTTAGTCTAATTAGCAACAAACAACAAATTAACAAGAAATCTGGCAATAAATTGCTGCAACAAAAGTTGTTAGAAAACTTGTTTAAATAGCCCCTATCTCTAGGTATAAGAGTGGTATTTGCTCTCCAATCTGGAATAGGATGAAAAAAACCTCCTAGATACTAAAACTAATAACTCAACTCACAAGACAAATATAAAAACATTGCACTTTATTTTATTATCAAGTCATATTGAACAATTACAAAAATACTTTTCAATGTCCACTATTCTATTGGCTACTTTTCACTAAGTCAACTCCTACTAGCTCAACCAATGAGGGAGCTACCTATTTATACTAATTATTACAAATATGTCTTGTTTTCATCTTCAATTGACTATTGTTTGCTCGTGATTGCTTCCTAGGCTACAGTAGACTACGTCTAATTCAAGACAGAATATACTGTAGTAGTTGTCCATTAACCACTTCGTACCTCCAAAATAGTGGAAATGAGTTGGGATTGGTTGAAAAATATTTATCACACCTGTCCTTATATCCATGAACTTTCCCCCATTTGAATTGGATGTAGCTGTGCCTATTTTGGTTGAAACAAGATTGTCTCCCCTATCATTCAAAAGATCTTTGGAATATTAGTCATAAAAAGGAGATTTTGTCTAGCTGGAATAAAAATGCACGAAGAAAATTTATCAAGTGGATAAGATATCTTCCTTGATCTTCCTCAACTATTTCTAAGAATTTTTCTATGCTTTTGTTGACTAATTCCATGCCATATTTTATAATAATAGGTGGTTGGAATTTGTATGGATTGCAGCTAAGTTGTTTAGTTTTCTACACAAAATTTAAAATTTGGCACTATTTATTCTTTTCTTTCATTTTAAATATGGGATAACATTCAAACATCATAATGCAAACATGAACTATAGCACTCATCATTACTACTAAATTAATTATGCATTATGTTCACTAATTAACCATGCAAAAATAGTGCAATAGTGCTGAAAAATAGTTAGAACAAGGCATAATGCTTATATACAAATTAAAAATGTGAAAATTAGTATTTAATGCACTTAAACCAAATAATTAACATAAAATAATATCATATTAGGTTACATGGCATTGTTATTGATGTCCAAAATATGTCAAAAATGAGGTAATTTCTTGCCTCATAAGGTGTCTATTAGGTACGCCCTTTCAAATATTTGATTTTTTATACCAGTGTGACCCTCCCTTGTTTTCTCCTTGACTTTGTATATTCTAGAGATTTAGCTTGGCTCACATCATGTGGTGTATCTAGAAGGAAAATAATTTGATGGTTTTAAAAATGAAGCCAATTTAAGCCTCTCTATTTGCAGTAATAATGGAAAATATCTCTACAATATATTTGGACTTAGGTTCCTTTGCTAGGGAATTAGCTTTGGAGCATGATTTAGGGTTACTTTTTTAAGGTCTATTACCCATTTGGATTTGAGTAGGAGAAGATAGATTTTCTAGGAAACACCCCCTGTAGGCTGGATTAAACTTAATTTCAATGGGGGCTCCAAGGGTAACCCAGGAGAGCCAGGTGCAAGTGGTTTAATTTAGAACAGTATTAGAAAACCCCTTCTTGACTTTACTGAGAAGCTCTAATCTTAATCAAGTAATTTTGCTGAAGCTTATACTGTCTTCCAAGGGATCTCTCTATTGAGTGGATTCAAGCAGAGTAAGGTCATCATTGAGGGTGATTCCCTTAATATCATAAATCTAGTGAAAGGTTCTCAAAATCCTAGTCCTTTTGTTGCTAATATGATTTTTGAGGCAAAAATAATCCTTTAGGCCTTTGAGGATGTGGTTTTCAAGCATGTGTATAGGGAAGGTAATAAATCAACTGATTTCCTAGTAAATTTGGGGTTGATCTAGGATGGTCTAACTATTTGGAGAGAATATTTTCCATCGGTATCAATGATTTGGAGACTAGAGGTATCTATGTTGAGCTAGGGATAAGCGGGTCATCTTTTGGAGGACCCCAATAAGGACAACCTAGACATAAACAAACAATAATGGTTGAGGGCCTATTTTTTATGGGTATTTCTAAGTTTTTTTATTTTTTATTTTGATTGTTTTATGTGCATGGGTGTCCCTACATGCATTGATCTGTATGGGTTATGGAGGCTAGTTGTAAATTGTTTGGTCTTCTAACTATATATCAATTTTTTTTGTATCTGCTTTATTGGTGGTTGTGCTGGTTTCCCTACATGGATTTTGGATACTAGTCTTTGTTTGACTTGCTAACATCCCTTTGCCTAATACAGTGTTAGTTGTTCCTTTTGTAATAAGGTTCAAGGATGCTTTCAAAACCCCTTATTTCAACTAATAAATGGAATAGACTACTTTATAATTATGTTTGAGGTAAATTTATAAAATTAAAATATAAAATGGAGATAAATCTAATAAAATTATCAAGTTCAAAATAAACTAAAAAACATGATAACAAATTTCACCAATAAATTCTTGGTTCAAGAGTTGGATAGAATTTGGACGATACTAAATAAATCAATATGACTAAATAAATGTAAAAGGAAAATAATAACCCTTCCATTTTTTTAAATGTGAATTAAAATAAAATGTGATTGAACAATATTCTATAAATTTCTTATCTAAAGGATTTTTCTCCTTACCTCTAATTAAAAATATAGGGTAATCTATGATGTATGAGAAGATTAAATTGTATTTAAGAATAGAGAATGAAATCATTATGTTAATTTATGTGACACCAAATTTTATCCAAATTTTTATTTTGGATGGATCTTTCAAAATTTTCCAATAAAATAATGAAATAGAACCAAAAGATAGGCTATAAAAGAACTTCATTTTTGTGAGTTACATGCAGCATGGTAATATATACATGACAATAAATTATGAAGTAAGAATATTTCAAAAATTATTTAATATTATGTGTATAAGTCAAGCCTACAATCATATAACAACATAAGACCAGACCACTCAAGCCTACGATTGAATTAAAGAGACCATGTAACAACATAAGACCAAACCACTCTTACTAAGGATTTTCCACTTTAAAAAATATGTCAAAGAAATATCTCTTACCTTATCAAAATAAAATATAGAAGAAAACAATGAGGAACACTAGCTGAACAATTAAAATGTAAGAGATCAAATTTAAAAGAATATAAAGTAAAGAGGAAGTTCTATAGCCAATTTTTGAAGGTGAAAATGTGGAAGTCAGTGACTATTATAAGTAAACCATATCTATCCTCTTCAAATAATAGAAAACCATGCAATAAAAATAAATTTAAAATTAAAATTAAAAGTGTGAGTTAGAGTGCAAACCTTAAAAAATCCTATAAAATAAAAAAGTTTCATTTTGAAGATCAAAAGCAAATATTATAAATTTTAAAAAGTAACCAGCATGCTATTAATCTCTCAATAAAAATAACATAATATAAATATAATGAGGATAAGTAATATCATCTAAGTTATAAAAGAAGTTTTAAATTTTAAAATAAAACAATCCTTTATGATTCATAGAAAATATGTTTACAATGCTCTACTAACTAGTGTAAATGCTGGTGGAAGTCTAGAATGAATAAAGGAACTACAATGAAAGGATGAGATGCTAGGTGGAAGGTTGGATCAACTAAACGAACCATAGTAGAAAGCTGAGATATTACATGGAAGGCTAGATCGATTGAAGAAACTGTAATGAAAGGTTGGGATGTTGGGTGGAAGACTAGAATAGCTAAAGGAAGTACAATAAAATGTTGAAATGGCTGAAGTAACCATAGTAGAAGGTTAGTATGTTAAGTGGAAGGATGGTTTGGTTGAAAGAATCACAATGGAAGGTTGGGATGCTAGGTGGAAGGATGGAATGACTGAATGAACCACAATGGAAGGTTGGAATGTTAGGTGAAAGGTTGGATTGACTGAAGGAACTACACTAGAAGGATAGGATATTAGGTAGAAGGCTGGATCGACTGAAGGAACCACAACAAAAGGATGGGATGTTAGGTGAAAGGCTAGAACGACTGAAGGAAAGGTTGGGATGCTGGGTGGAAGTCTAGATTGGATAAATAAATCATAGCAAAAGGTTAGGTGGATGGTTGAAGGATCTATAGTGAAAGGCTATGATGCTGGGTAGAAGGTTGGTGTGGTGCTGTGGCCCTGTTTTTGTCTTTGATGTGCTAGTGAATTTAGAAACCATAGGGATTGGGGAGTTTCTGCCCACTCCTTTTGTAGTGGTAGGAAACCTATTCTATAAGAAATTATTGGTCAAATATTTTTTAGGTTTGATCCTATGTGTCTGTTGTTAGAAGGAAAAATATAGATTGGTTCTAGAAACATGGTTTCTAGGTTGATCAAGAAATTACAGTTGTTAGATTTTTTATTTTGAGCTAGGGAGGGTTGGAGGCTTCTCTTTTTTCGGTTCAGATTTTTTATGTTCTGTTAACTCATGCTTTGTTGTGATAAACTTTAGGGCTCTTTTTTTTTTTTTTTTTGGTGGTGGCCACAAGGGGTAAACAGACTGTGACCATGAGGGAACCATTACATAACATATCCGCAACATGTGAGGCGAGAGATTTGAACCTGGGCCTCTTAGCAACTAGAGAGGTTTAACTACCCACTTGCTCTCCAACTCCTCTACATGGGCGGATAACTTTAGGGCTCTTTTTGTAGATCAAAAGGTTTTCATGTTATTGCAGAGTAGACCTTACTTGGTTGGATGTTTTATCAGACTCAAATTGGTTGTGTTTTGGGAAAGATGGATCTCAGAGAATGGATCCATGTTACAAAAATTTCAACAAGAATTTTTCAAAATTATTTGGTTTGTTTAGGTGCTCCCGCCATGGCCTTTATGGGAAAGAATTTATTTTTTTTAATTTGTGTGATTTTTTGTGTAAAATTTACAATTTTTGGCTTGGGAAGGAATGTGAATTGTAATGTTGAATTTAAATTATCTCAATATTATTGAGAATGAATCTATTTTTCAGAGATTTGGGTGAAATTTTTTCTTTTTAAAATTCCCTGGATCATTTATGGGTCCCCCATAGAAATGTTTTTCCTTATGAGTGGGAATTTGTTTTTTAGAATATGTTTGAATTTTTTGGGTGTAAATCTATGTTTCCTGTCTTTGGTGGGAAACCCTATTGTAATGTTGATTTGAATATTTTCAGGTTAGTGCAAAAAAATTATGGGGATCAAATTTGATGGTTTTGTAGATTTTGAGATTTCCTCAGTACTCCCAATTTGTTTAACCTTTAGTTTATGTTTGGTTATATTGGATCCTCGGGATCCAACACAGTTTTTAGTTCTAGATCCTGGTTTGTTGGATCGTAGTTCAACTCCACTTTTTTGTTGCTCTAGTAACCATCTTCTTGTAAGTGGTTGGGGTTTCTCTAATCATTTTTATTGCTTTGTAAAAGGTTCAAGAAGGCTTTCAAAACCCTTTCTTATACATTATTAAAACAAAATCAGTATAAATACCATGTACAAAAAAAACTACAATAAACTTCATTAAATTATATATTATATTTTTTAATAAATTAATAAAACAAACACTAATGAATAAAAGAAAAATTACAATAATTAAAATTTTAAATAAATTAAATAAAAAAATTTAAATTATATTAATATATTTTAAAATATATTAATTTATTAAAATCAATTTTATTTCCTACATTTTACTCACCCACAAATTAATTAATTAAAAAGTAAAATAATTAATTTTATTTCTTACCTTTTACACATTTTTTTTTGATAAAATATGTGTAGTTGATACATTTAGTCTATATTTTTTCAATGACTATACACAAGTTTTTAAGAAGGGTCCTCTCTTAGAATGGAGTTTGAATCTCAGACATCTGAAAAAGAAACCAACACTCGTACCATTACAATAGCTACATTTAACCTTTACTTAAACATATTTAATTTAATATATATAATAATGTATATTTATAAAACTTATTATATATCTTATGTTTAAACCGTTTTTTCATTTGAAAGTTGGAAATGGAGGGTAATTATATATATCGATATCATATTTGTATTTGAAGGTGGCATCGTTGTTGAACTCCACTTGTTATAAAGTTGGATTTTTTATTTTTATTTTTTCCTTGCCACTTGTCTTGTTGGTCAATGAAAAACACAGTTTATTTTTTTCACTGAGCCTTAAAAATATTCCCCAGCACAAACAGTGCAAGGTATAAAACTTATCTGTCAGCTTATAGTAAAAAGCTTCATGGATTGAAACACTAGTTTTCAGATACAAGATAAGCACTAATTCAAAGTTCAAACATTTAAAAGATCATCACGATTGGTCACCCAAGATATGAAATTACTATCGAAAGAATAACTCCACTGACATCAGAATATGAAAGGTTCTTGTACAGAAAGATTACTTCTCTGGGTTAGAATTCACATTATCTTCTTCGCTTGGCTGCGGATTCCCAGTTTCTGCACACAAACATATTTCGAAGAACAGATAAATGGATACATCAAATGTGACTTTCTTAAGCCATTATGGACCTTAAAAGTACAGAATGTTGTGATATTAATATTGTTCGTGCACAATAAGAAATTGCTTAATGTCTGCATACCTTCAAGAAGTTGCTTAACCTAACTAATAAAGATACTTCTTAAAAAATGAACCTGTAAACGCTGAACCCTTTGGTGAAATTGAACATGCAGGGCTCCTTTCCTGGGACGACGTTGAGCTGGAGGATTCTGGCGATTCCATCACTAATAAAACATTTGCAATTCATGCATCAGACCTCTCAACACAAGATAAGAACCTAAATCAAGGGAACCCAACAAAGTTCTAAGCAATCATAAACCACAAATATCAAGTGAAAAAAAGCTTTAAACTAAAAGAAAATACTAGTTCAGAAACATACCAAGTACCAGCAATATTTTACCGAGTTTACATACCAGAGCTGATCTTTCTTTTCATAGTTTTGATCTCACGTTTGATAATTTTATATGTGGCTTCCACCTCGTCAACATAGCCCCTAGGCCAAGCGGTAAGCCTGCTTCTTTTCACACATTTACTTCGATAAGGGCTTAAGGAAGAACTCCTACAGTGTAACAGGACCAAACCCTTGTCTAGTTACAGATCGTTATAAAATTATTCATGAAGAAATTAATAATAGCAACGCTACTCTAGTGGATGCACCTTCGCTTAACGTTAGGAGAGGAAGAATCTCGCCTAGGAGTTTCAACCACCAAAGGAATCCTCGCACGTTTTGCATTCACCCATTTGCTAGTGAAAGTCGAACCCTGTAAACAACCACCATTACTATCGTAGTCCTTTTTTTAGAAATTGTGTTATGGGAGCACAAATTTGGGTGTAGAATTTAATCTTCCAGATTGGGCACAGAGAATAATCAAACACATAAATGGTTCTGGAGAAACAGATATAGAAAAATACTTACCTTACAAAAAGTTTTTGTTTGAGCATTAGTTGTGCGTAAGGCAGACTGGAGGGTGGATTTTGGTGTTTCTGGGTTGGGATCTTCGGCTTCCATTGGAAATCAAGTAGAGCGGGTGGAGAGGAACCCAATAAACTGGAGGCACCTAGAGAAGGTGAAAAATCTCTATGCAGAGTACAGTGCAACCAATTCAAGGGATCTCCGTAACCGGTGTATCCTAGCGCATACATTTAATTTTGGTTGAGGGGGTAGAAAAGCAGGCAAGCAGAGCCAGATAACCGTCTAAACTACCTATTTAAGTGGAAATATATATATATATATACTTTTTAAAACGAAGATTTAAGAATCGAATTAAGATAATTTACAAACAAACAACTACAACTTACCTATAACCTATAATTTTTAGGTTTTTTTAGATAAAGTGTTCTTTTTTAAAAGGTCTACGGTGGGTGTGAGGTGATTGTATGTTAAATTTTTTATAGCTTTCCACGAATTATATTTGTAAGATACTCAACCTTATACATTTGATTATAAAGATTTATTATACTAATCAAATAAAAATAATAATAATAATTTACTGATATTTAAATGCCAGTGAAATCTATGACAACCGTCGCCTTCCCTATCAATAACATTAGAATACGTCCTCTAGACATTAAAATTTAAACTTCTTGGAGATAATTTTTTTCATATCATATATAAAAGAATCTAACCGGCCTTGTTTCTCAACACAATATTATTTTTTCTTAATAACAAACTTTTATATATATAGATCTTGAATAATGTGAAAAATTCATATGATAGATTTTTAGGGTGGAGCATCCCCATCAATAGAATCAAACACACACATCACAGAGCTAAACACAGCCATCACAGACTCACCCACGCTGTGGTTTGAAATTTGGACCTCTGAGAAAACAGCCAAAGCCAGAGCCATCCACTAACGACATACAATAAATATGTATTTATTACTAGAAACAATTTGTAATAAGTTAATAAGTTATATGTCATTTTTATTAGGTGCCATTACTAGAACAGCCAAAGCCAGCGCTATCCACTAACGACATACAATAAATATGTTTTTATTGCTAGAAACAATTTGTAATAAGTTAATAAGTTATATGTGATTTTTATTAGGTGTCATTATATTAAAAAATTAAAATATTGTATTTGTTAGTAGGGTAATTAGCTCACATTTTATCAAAAATATTTTCCACCTCTCTCATAGAGAAATCTTAATATCATTTTCATTTAGAGATAGAAGAGAGAATTGTTTTAGACAAATTGTCTTTTAAAATTTAAATTTTTTTTATAACAAGGATCAAATTTCTAATTAGCTTATCTAACACTTATTTCTCTCTACTTATCTTGGCATTTTCAAGATGCTACCTCTCTCAAATAAGTAATGAATAATGCTGAAATGGATTTAATATTTACATCTTTTGTTTTATAATATTAACAATAGTTTGTAAATCCTCCACAGTTGAATATATCTCCATTGTAACAAACCTTATTTTTTAACTATCTTGAAAGAGGACTTTTTTTTTTAATACTCATAAGTATAGTGTATGTTCAAGGGTTATTCAACAAATGTATTCATTGGAAGTTGTAAGGAAACACATCAATAAGATGGGTATCTATTATTTATAGTGCTTTGTTACCCTCATCTCCACAATGGGGTAGCTAAGGTGGTTATCATTTTCTAATGATAAACTCATATAGACCATCTATTGTCTAACGACTAACTTACATGCATAAGACTCTCCTACATGAGTTTTGGGCCCCACTTGAGTTTTGCAAATCTAAATTAGACCTTCCAAATATTACCCTCTTTGGGCCCCACTTGAGTTTTGCACCCCAAGTGTAACTTATGCAAACATTCTAGGTATTACCTTTTTCTAATTACCTCATGTATAAACTCTATCATTCATTCCTTGAATATCTCTCTCAAATACATAAATAGGGTGTTTATTTAAGTCCATCTACTTTAATAATTTAAATTCTATCTCTTCAACATGAAGTCACTTAAATAAAATGAAATCCCTATTTCCATTATTAATCCATAAAACATGATGATTTATACATCATAAATCAAAGTACAAAGCTACATTATACATATTTTGAGCATAACTAGAAATTCCATAATTTACAACATATGTCAAAGGGATCAATGTTTGAATTGTATAAGTCTTCACTAGTCCATATTTCCTCTCCATCGCTCAATTGATGGTGGTAAGGGATCAAAAAAACTCATGATATTCATGTAGTTTTTCCTTAAATGCACTTTTTCTAAATAGTCTATCATAAAGCAATGTATGCATTTTATCATTTGAATGCAACCATGCAACAAACATTCACCATAATGTAACCATGCATTATACATTCATAACTCCATAATTTCCTAAGAAATAATTCCATATACATTCTTTTATCACATACATTTTTTCCACAAAAAAGATATTCCTTTGTTAGATCAATTACAATTACAAACACTTCTAGTCCAAGCAAGAGAGAACCCCATAAATTCCCCCAAAGAATATATTCCCCACCCATTCTTTCTTGTTCATAACTTAGAAGATGCATTTGTAATTAAATTTCCAAGATTCCTCATTTCAAGCAATCACTTCTAGTCTAGTTTAAACAAAAACAAGAGGGAACCCCATAAATTCCCCCAAGAATGAGTTCCCCACCCATTATTTCCTAAACATAGCTAGAAGGTGATTTTATAAAGCAAATTCCTTTAATTTCCATTCATACAGAAATGACATTTAAACAAATGAATCAAACATTTGATCTTTCCTTAAAATTTTGGTCTATAAAACATTCAATTTTTCTACAAAATTATTTGTAAAAATAACATTCAATTTTTCCACAAAATATTCCTTTAACTAGCATTCAATTTTTCCACAAAACATTCCTTCAACTAGCATTCATTCTTTCCACAAAATTGTCCTAGCTAACATACAATTTCTCTACAAAATTACCCTAAAGTTTCCCTACAAATTTTCTACCAAATTGAATTACAATTTTTCCACAAAATTGTTTCACAATAATATTCAATTTCTCCATGAAATTATCCTATAGCTAACCTATAATTTCTCCACAAAATTATCCTATAGTTAGCCTACAATTTCTCCACAAAATTTTTCCATAATTATCCTACAATTTCTCCACAAAATTATTCCATAATTAACCTACAATTTCTCCACAAAATTATTCCATAATTAGCCTATAATTTCTCCATAAAATTATTCTAAAATTAACCTATAATTTCTTCAATTTTTTTTTCCAAAGTTTACCTACAATTTTTCCACAAAAATTTCCTAAGGTTAACCTACAATTTCTCCACAAAATTGTCCTATAATGCTATCAAAATTTTCCCTAAAATTTGACTTAAGGATGCATTCAATTATACCACTTATCTGGGATGTCTTAGAGAGCTCAAATATCCTCTAAGGCAAAAGATAATTTTGACAAATTAAAAATGTGGTTTAACAAGAATATCAATTCTCAAAATATTAAGGTTTGTTTCACCAAAATAAGGGTTTAGAAGGTCAAACTAATCAATTGGTTTCCAACCAATCAACCTCCTTAGAACTAAGACACAATGCTCATGCCCCCACTAGTAAGTTAAAATCTCTACTAGTAAGTCAAACAATACCGCCTAGCAACCAGTGCCCTAGCCTCCTTAGCTAACCTCATCACTATCTCATGGTAATGTTAATAAGGATGGTTTCCCTTATTAAAACTCCTTGAATACTCCCATCGAGAGCATTTGGCATAAATCCCACATAATTTTTAAAGGTTTTGAACCAATTTACCCCTAGACCACTAGGCATATAACCAGGCATAGTCAACCACTAAAAACTAATAACCATCCATTTATAATACTCCATGTGGTAGGGTAAGGTGAGTCAACAACTAGTAAGTCTAAGCAAGCAATCAAAATAACACTAGTGTTCAAAGCAATCCTAATTTGTGCATAATGGCCATGCTCAGTGGCCACCTTGACCATCGAGTGGTGGTCACTTCTTTAAGGGAGCCAAATCCATTATAAATCCCACTACATTCCTGGTATAGGGAATGTGGGATAATACATCCCATAAAATATAAAAGGAGGTTATCAACTATTGATAATCGAACGCTAGCCAATAGATGATGGTATCTAAGTATAGATCATCTGGTTAAGCGACCTCATGGAAAGTCTGAATGGGGCCAAGTTATGACATAAGGATGAGGACAACAAGCAACCACGTTCCTCCAACTAGCACTTAGCTGACCACCAAGTGGATTAGTATCATGACCACCATTTGGTGGTTGATAGAATTAGGTAGCCATGCTCCCTTTGAAGTCTATCATCATCCAAGCATGTCCCATGTGGAACAATGCTCATGGAAGGGTTTTTAAAATCCTCTAGCTTGAGTGAAGCCAAGTGCAAAATAGCACTTCGATCGCTCAGGGTCTAGCTCACAAAGGTCTGAAACCTCATAGGAGGTCTCCCCTAGAACCTATGCAAGTACTTAAATACATACCTGGGACAATCTAAGGATTAGTTGCTTATCACAAAATCTTCTACCATTGACATGGATGTTCAAAATGATATAGCTCAAGAAGAGATGATCATAATAGGTAGATGGTTGTTATAATAGGTCAAATTAGATGTCACATTAGAACATGTTTGATGTATCTACTAGAAACATATTAAAGCAATAATTTTAGAGCTAAGGGAGTGAGATACAAGAGTCATTAGGCATGTAGAATGGAATGTTTATATTAGCATAAAGGTCTACTTTATTGGAAATTTTGAGTAATAAGGTTTTCATTGATATCATGTGTTTGGTCCAAGGTAAACTCCATTTTGGTACAAGAAAAGTGGTAAAAGAATTGGTTATAATATTTTATATTATAAGCCAAAAAGGTTGGCTAAAAGGTTGAAGACAAAAGATTTCCCCCATTTTTTTAAAGAGAAAAGAAGATATTATAATATTTTAATATTATAATGATTAAGCCATAAGGGATTATTAAAAATAAGGGAAAAATAATTGATGAAGACCCCCATGCAAAAGTATTATTTAATACTAAATTAAATAATATAATATTTAACCTAAAGTTAAATATTATATTAATAAATAATTAAATTTGAATTTGGAAAAGGCACAAAAAATCAAATTTAAAATTGGAGGCATCTATATTTTCGTCGATGTTATAATATCACCTTGGGAGCATATAAAAGGAGGAAAAGAAAATAATTAAAAGGTAATTTGAATGACTAAGGTATATGTGCATGCGACAAAATTCGAACGAAGAGGATAAGGGAAACGTGGTGGTTTCTCATTTGTTGAAAGAGGGCAAAGGAACAAGATAAGGGCGATGAGTACTTTTGTGCAGCAAGGGCTGGTAGCTCGAGTGGCAGGTGGGTCCTACGTTAGTCGTTGGTAGAAGGAAGGTTTAAGGTTTGATTCCCCCTAGCACCGGATTGAAGGTTTTAATTTTTATTTGTCGGAGGCAGTGAGTATAAAGTGGGTGAGGCTAAAGCTTAGTCTCAACTTCTTGGCTAGCGCAAGTGGTCGAGCGCTGCACTTGGTGGGCTGAGGTTGGAGGGTAGATTCATATCCATAACAAAGCAAGTTAAATTTTTATAAATGTATGTGCCATTATTAATTTGTAAGGTTTGCATTGTTGGCTGTAGTGATATTTGGCGGATGATATTTTGACCTATAGTTTGAAACATAGGAGATATAAGGGGAAATATTTTTTTTATTATAATTAAAGGGTTAAATGTCATTTATTTTATTTGTTGATATTGGAGTGATAAGTTTGTAATTGGTTTATTTATCATTGTAATTCTTTGTTCTTTGAAAATAAATTGGAGTGAAAATTATTTTGAAAGAGTGGAGATAAAAGGTGTGAATGTCTTGTTATTTGATTGTAATTCTTATTTTATAAAAAGGGAAATTATTGAGAGAGCTTTTGTGTTGTCCACGAGAGCTAAATAAGAATTCTAGAATATTATTTTCAGAATTCTTTGAGCATCTTGTTGAGGGAATATTCATGTGGAGGTTTTGAGATAGACTATTGTTATCTAACGTTTGTGTGGCACAAAAGGAATTGGTTGTGAGTGTGACAGTTTTTGAAGATATATCACCATCAAAGCAAAAAGGTATGGGCACATCATCCTTGGTATGAAGTGTTTGTTGGAATGAATGTTTTAAAACATAAGGTGGAGTGAAAAGGATTGTTTGATAAGCATTTTTGGAAATATTTGGGTGAATTTTATGTGTCTCATTGTTAAATGTTTTGAGAACATTTGAGATAGAGATTATGAATTATTTGAGTTAAGGTTTGAGACCTACATTGTGCTCATTATTGAAAAAAGTGTGAAACACATTATTAGGGTTTGTGAAAAAGTTGTGATTTATTATTTGAATGATTATGTGAAACATTTGAGTATTTGTTTGAGTGTTTTTGAATAAGTCTTTGAGAATATTTGAGGACAGATCTTGAGTAGGATTGGAGGTAGACTTGGGAATATGTTAGAGATAGAGGTTGAGCAGATTTTGAGACATATTTTGAGTAGGTTTTGAGACATACATGGGAATAGGTTAGAGGTAGATTTTAAGAAGATTTTAAGATAGACTTATGAGCATATTTGTGAAGCACTGTTGATCAATATTGAGTAGAATAAAAGAAATAGAGTTTTCCTATAGAGAGATCCACAATCCATAGTAGTGGGGATAGATGTCTCCTATGGAGTGAGATCCATGAACCATATAGGGAGATATATTTGTTCTATGGAGAGAGATCCATAAACCAGTTGAGGAGATAAAGTTATCCTGGATCAAGTTCCATGAAGCAGATCAATGAGGAAAGAGTTCTCCTATGGAGAGGGATCCAAAAATTAGAGTACATGATATTGGTGTCTCATTTGAATAGAGGTCCATAAAAATTATAATAATAAATTGATTCCATATAGGTTTTATTGAGAAAAATTTATAAGGAATATTTTCTTTGTGGAGTAGCCCACATTAGGTGAACCACATTAAATAATGTCTCTCATGTGTGTGATGATGTGTGCAATGCTTACTTCTTTGATATTGTTGATATTATCATTTGTATTGAAAAGTAAAAAGTTACATCTTATACTATTCACATCCCCCTCTTAGTATAAGCTTATGTTCTTCAGTTGGTATTAGAGTGGGTTCCTTCGTGAAAAGCCTAACAACTTGAAATAAGATCTCATAATAACATACATAATATTAGAAGATGGAAAAGAGACCATGATTGACATAAAATAGGAATTCTTTTGTGCTCTTCAAAACTTGGAAAAGGTTAGAAAGAAGAACTCAAGTTTGAAGGATCAAATTCAAGAGGATGAGGAAGCAAATATGGAACTTCTACAAAATATCATAGAACTCAAGGTAAAAGTTGAAGAGGGAAAGAAAATTGAACAAGATATGATAGAACTATTAAAGGCAAGAGAGGAAGAATGTGAAATATTGGAATCAGAAATTGTCTCTCTCAGGAAGGAAGTTGAAAATACTAAGGATAAATTGCATCAAGACATAAATTTAGGGAAACAGAAAGAGGAGTCAAGCTCCCAAGGAACAAAGACATCAAACGAGGAAGAGCCCATGACTTATGATAATGCACTAAAAGGAAAAGGCATCAGGAAATAAGAGGGAAAAAAATATCCATGGACAAAATTCAATTACAGGAACAACAAAAGAAGAAGCACACGACCATATTATTCAAAGTACTCAAACAAGTTACAAAATCTCTTCCATGGCTATTGTTTTTCATGTAACAAATATGGTCATAGATTTGTACATTGCACTAGTTATGTGAAATATAATGTTGATATAAATTTCAATTCCTTTGAACCTCTTATGAATGACAATATCATATGTTACAAATGCAATAATTTTGGGCACAGGGCAAAATGGTGTAAAATGGTATTTCCTGAATCAAGCAAAAAGAATACAACTTCAAAAAATATGAGAGAAATAAAATAGCAATAGAAATTTAAGTAAACGTTATTACAAATAGCTCTTCATGTACAAGATAAGGGAAAATAGTGGTTCCTTGATAGTGGTTATTCTAGTCATATGACAGGAGATAAAATTAAATTTCTTGTATTTAAAGAAATCAATGGAAGATCAGTAAAATTTGGTGACAATGGTTCAGAAAAAATTTGTGGGAAAGGAACCTTGAGTTTAGATAATGGAAAAACAAAGACATAAAATGTATTTTATGTCAAGGGATTGAGGTGCAATTTGCTAAGTGTAAGCCAATTTTGTGATCAAGTACACACAGTTACCTATTATCCAAATAGATGTGAGATTAGAAAATATAATACTAGAAAGTTCATTGCAGATGCAAATAGAATTACAAACAACCTCTACATGTTAAGTGATATTAAGGGAGAAAAGTGCTTTTTATCACAATAATATGATATTTGGTTTTGTTATAGAAGAATGGATCATTTGAACTTTGAAAACATAGTAAAAATAAGCAACAAGCATGCAGTCAAAGATTTACCCAAGATAAAAGGGCCACAAAACATAATTTGTGCACAATTTCAGCATGGGAAGCAAACGAGAACAAGTTTCAAGTCAAAAGGATTTACGTCATCTGAGCCATTGAAACTAGTTTACATTGACCTATGTGGTCCTACAAAGAAAAATAGTCTACTAGGTTAAATTTACTTCATATTGTTTATAAATTATTATTCTAGAATGATTTGGATAGCCTTCTGTAGACACCTAAAACATGTCATGTTTAGGAGACTACTCATATGAGCACATCCAAAGACCATATGACTGATCTTGGACCTTTCCAAGAGCTAGCAGTGGTCCTAACCACTCACAAGGGGTAGTTCTGGCCCATTCAGGTGTGATCCCTATCGACCATAGCGACCACCAACATAGGTCGCTGAAGCTCAGAGCGGCCACTGCTAGTCACTACTCTAGACAATGACTAGCACTGAAACACAAACTAGCCATGAATGTGGGCCCGAATCACATAGGATGACTGCACTTGCATTGGATTCGAGTAGTTTTTGGCGTGGATCTCCCAGAGGTCCTCCTGACTACCACTTCCATGCAAATATGTAACTAGGCCTTTCTCTCCAATGGCCAGTTACATGCAAATCTAGATCTTGGCTTCTCTAGGAAGCCAAGATCTAGAATTTGGGAGGCCTACATATGCATCCTCCTAGAAACAAGAATGGATCCGAGTTTTTATGCAGTGAAGCCCTAGTGAAGGGCAAATTTGGAGAGCAAATCTTCCCATTTGTAGAGTAACAAAGTGCTGACCAACCATTGAGCAATGATAATAGTATACATCACAAATTCATATCAATATAACACTAATCCCCATGATTTTCACTACCAATACATCTCTAGACATGAATGCGACCCTTGAACATCAATTTGGATGAAGGATTGAGTGTCATAACCCCTGGTTCATGAGGTAGAAAATTTCAATTAGTGATCATTGTCATCGATAACAACCTATAGGCATGGCCGCTCTAAGCGACAACGGCTAGGGTTTGAGTCATCATTTCTTCAATTTTTAGCATAAATTTCTTATTGCTTCTACTTTATCAACTTAGATTAGCATAGATCTATCTTTTCCATTGCATTTGTATGGTGATTTCTTAGTTATTCATGCATTTTTACTTATATTTGCACCTTTATGCTTGTATCATGCTTCTATGTCATTTCATGCAGATCTTCAGAAAGAGCCTCATCATGAGAGGTTGCATATGCTACTAATATTTCTATGTTGTTTCCTGAGCGCAGATCACAGGTTCCTAGACTAATTCAAAGTATCTTTGGCATCAGATCCCTCCAAGAAAGTGAGAAGAAGGCATCCGTAAGCCCTTGAGAAAATTCATGTCGAATCTAAGAAGCCTGTAGAGTACACCATCCCCATTCAGGGGCCTTCACATTTTGTAATCATTGTATCAAGTGTTTGGTATCCCTAAGAGGGACCTATCTGTAACCGGATTTCAACATGAATTAATGAAAAGAGATCTTATGTTTTGATTAATTCATTGTCTTTATGCTTTCATGGTTTTATGCTTGATATGATGCTGCAAATAGCTTAGGTGTATGCTTTTTAGGATCGTACATATGGTGATTATGGTGGGGACACCCACATTTTATGTTGTTTTACTGATTTATTGAGTTTTTTTGTATGCAGGCATGGTCGCTCTGGTTGACAATGGCTAGTAGAGCTTAGCCACTTTTGAAGACATTGGCCAACCATAGTCACTCTAAGCAATAACGACTGAAAGAAAACATGCAACAACAGACAGCCTAACCAGAAACAGACTTGGATTCCAGGTTGGTGGGATTCTCTATAATTTTTATATCTCTTTCTATGTTTAATTTCTAGAATGTAGTAGAGAAATTTATTT
The DNA here is from genome assembly GCA_028583015.1 of Wollemia nobilis. Taxonomy (NCBI): domain Eukaryota; kingdom Viridiplantae; phylum Streptophyta; class Pinopsida; order Araucariales; family Araucariaceae; genus Wollemia; species Wollemia nobilis. The sequence goes on along the minus strand of JAQPPZ010003494.1, from coordinate 1,993,201 downwards.
TAATTAGAAAACATAGAGAAAGTTAAAGGAAAAATGATGATTAAATTCTCTTAGGTTTTCTACTAGCCATTGCTAGGAACAATGAACTTCTGATTTCAATCCACCCTAGTCTCCAGTGGTCTAGATTGTTTGTAGGGATTGCATGCTTGGGGCCCAACCAGAGGCCATTGCTTCATAAGTAATATTGCATTCTCTAAAAATCATGTAGTTATTTAGACGTGCATTTTCTTAAAGTGAAACATTTCTTTTTAGGCATATAGGAAAAAGCATGAGTGCTTCATGATGCATCTATTTCTTTATGCAAATTTAAAAGGAACAATCACACACCATGTTTCATTTAAATGCTAGTGAGTTGGATTTCATCACCAACCACTAGTAGAGTACAATGATGGTGGCATTCATCTCCACCCGTTGGCTCAAATCCCATGAACCCATTCTATTTGGCCAATATCGGATCCAAGAACTGATGTAGCCTAGAAAATTTGCATGTACTTCTCTTTGGAGGGTATGACGCTGACCAGGTGAGACTGGGTGAGGATCTAGCAGGACCTGTGCTCCCTGATCGGGTATGGGTTTCATCTCCATACTTTGATTGGTTTACGTGACCGTGACTTTCATTGTCAGTTGTCGAGCTGTGAGCATACAGGTGAAATCCACTTAAACAATCTAAGTATATCATCAACAAAATGCAAAACACGATGAGAGTTAGATTGTAGTTTTCAACAAATATAAAACACACAAGACCATTTTTAGGAACACCAAGAACATTTAAAAGAGATAAACATTTTGTCTACTTTGTTTGCATGTTTTAAAATCTACACAAAATATAATTTCACATTGTCATGGTCTTCACATGGAGCAACCACCCTCGGTCCAATGCCCAGGTGAAAACTAACACTCCATCCAAACATCCAATGATGTTGAGCCACCCACACACAATGTCGCTGAATGAAGTTCAGCGAGCCTTAGGGGGGATAACTCAACCCGTGGGGGTACTCCTCGAGAAACCCCAGCTAGAGAACCATATCCAGGTTCTTCTCATGATAGACATGAGGGAGCTTCAAGGCCCCAATATTCACATGATAGACATAGGCAAGATTAGCCCACTAAGGGGTAGAACACAAGGGTTGCATCCAGTCATAGACCCACCACATCTCCTAGCCTCTCTGAATATGGTAGGATAGCAATAGACCTTAGTCTCATTGGTGCCAATGGAACTCCACGAGATCAACCATGGAAATCCAGATAGCTTGATGAGTTGGATCAGGTTTTCTCGAGACCAAATTAGAGAAGCAATGCTACTGTGCATTCCATTTTTGGGATTTCACATAGCCATCAAACAACAAGGCACACTAATGAACTAGGGGAAGCTTCAAAGTACCCCCATAACATGCACACTACTTCCGATCATGGGGGTATTGAACATAGGTCATTGTACACCGACCATGTCACCCTGATAGACAAGGGAAAAAGCATAGTAGGAGCCTCTCCAAGGGGCCTCTCCATTAGGACTCCTTGTACGGAGTTATAGAGTCATAGACCTTTAGTAGCGGATCAATATGACCGTGTACATAGGCTATATGAAGATGCACAACATCAAAAAAAATTACTCCAAGACAAGGAGGAGGCACTGCGTGTAGAACAAGAGTGCTTAGACATCCTCGAATAGGAGGAAGCATGAAGGAAAAGGTATTTATGCCTAAATGAGCAGCGCTTGAGAGAGGAACAAATAGAGCATGAAGAACAAGCAAATAGGTTAGCTCGAGCCAACTTACACATGGGTAGTGAGCATTACCAATCCGATAGACATGCCATTTCTCAACATGAGAGATACACTAAACAAGGATATGAGCACACTCACCACACATCACATCATGCTTCAAAACACCAACAATACCTAGATCTAGAATAGGCACAACATGAACAAGAATGGGTAGAAATGGAGGATCAGGAGTAGACATATCCTGAACCCTCATCCGTAGTTGTGGGAGATGAATATAGATGCCCATATCAGGAAAATGCAGAGTTACCTCCCCGACCACCCCAAGTAAACCTTCAAGAACAAGATATCATCTCTTCGAAGGCATACAAGATACTCATTGAGAGAGTCAAGTCTCTTGAGAAATAGGACACAGTTGGGTAGAAGCCAACCTTGAGTAAGATACACAATCAACCTTTGTACCCTTCGGTACCAAGTCCTGCTTATCCTAGATACTTCGAGATGCCTAGGTTAGATAAATTCAAAGGAGAGGAAGACGTGCAAGAGCATGTGACTAATTTCATGAATATGTGCTTCCAACTAGAACACAATGATACCTTGATGTTAAGAATATTTATCATGACATTATCAGGTGCAACAACTGAGTGGTTTAATCAACTACCCAAGCATAGCATCATCAATTTTGAGTAGCTGGTGAATGCATTCCTTGAACACTTTTATTTTGGCATCAAGAAGAAAGTAAACTTGTCCAACTTGGCTAATCTAAAGCAATATGATGATGAGCTAGTCATGGACTATGAGAACAGATGGAGAAAAATAATGGTAAAACTACCATTTTATGTTCCCACTACTGAGCTCACTCGAATGTTCACTAAGAGTTGTATTAAGCACATCTCACTGTTCTTGCAGCTACAACAATACAAAACATTCGAGGAAGCCTTGGCTCAATCTAAGTTGATAGAGGACATCAAGGTTGAAGAAGGATATCTTAAGCTCCACAACAAGAAAGATTGGAACAACAACAACCACAACAATCGAAATCAACAAAAGCAATCCAAGCTTACACCAGTCAATCAGGTTGTACTAAATATGCCAAAGGGAGGAAATAGCCAACAACCATAGAATTACTAGGATCAGCCTCCCCGGCCTAATTACAACCAAAATAACAACCAAGGCCAAAATAGGGAATGTCGACCACCTCACTACTTCACACCTTTGTCAGAATTGATGCAATCGATATTCAATCAACTGAGCAAGGCATAGAGAATCAGATTTCTTGAGGTACAACTTCTTGATCCTAATCATCCCAAGCCCAAGGGATATAGGGATGACCATTATTGCCCTTACCATAGACAACAGGGGTATGATATTGAGGCATGTATTGGTTTCAAACACATCATACAAAATATGATCGAGAAGGGTGAGCTAAAAGTTGATAATCCACTAGCACCCAACAATAGAGATATGGGCATATTTAGAAACCTATTGCCAAACCATGAAGCCCCTAGATATCAGGGCACTCAAGTAAATCAAATCCAAGTTGAACCTCCCACTCAAGGATTCATTGGGATGGTTGAGATAGTCAATGTGGTTATAAGAAGCTAGATGATACAACCAACTAGAGCCTCCAACGGCTCCTATTCGTATCTCAATTACACCTCGATAGAGGTAGGTGTAGAATCATCCTCTAGGTCCACCATCGCAACCTATGATAACTATCTAGAATAGACTTGTGCAGAATATCCAAATGACATCACCAAGTTATCAATATATGAGCTCATCCAATAGTCTCCCAGATATAGGGAGACTCTAATGGAAATCTTGAGATCAATTGAGCTACATCCCCACAACCCTGAGATATTTATAAACTTTATGGGGCAAGTACAACAATGTCAAGAGCCCATGATTCATTTTTATGATCATGAAATAAATGTAGTCCCTACTACCATAGCAGACCCACCTCTGCACATCATCACATGTATCAATGACATACCTTTCAAGTGGGTTTTAATCGACACAGGCTTGTTTATTAACATAATAACAACCAAGGCTATAGGGCACTTGAAGATTCCTAGGTCAAACATCATCCCTACCTCCTACACATTGAGAGCCTTCAATGATGCACTGTGCTCCATAGTGGGTACAATCATCCTACTTATGCAAGTGGGGTATAAGACCATCCCTATGATGTGTCATGTATTGGAGGGGGCCATGCAGTATAATATCCTCCTAGGGCATCCCTAGATAAGGGACATGCAATGCATTCCCTTGATCTTGCATCAATGTATTAAATATGTGCATGAGGGATAGGTACATGTGGTGCCATCAGATGAAGAGCCATTCAAATATGTTCATCAGGTTGACTTATTAGGGGATTTTTTCCTTCCATCCACACACTTGTACATTAGGTCATCATCCCCTACCACATAACTAGGAAGTAAATCCAAATCAGTGCGAGGTGACCCATCCACATCGGTGCCACCTCCAGCTTCTAAAGCTACTAGTACTTTTGAGAAACCAACAACGTCTAAGGAAAAATATTCTCAGAAACTAAAGGCACCCATGGTGGAGGAAAGACCTAAGGAAGTCCCTACCATAGCAATAATAAAAATTCCAAATCCCATGGAGGAGGAAGATTCCCAAGACATAGTCGAGGAGGTACCTCAACCTTCCTTGCCTGCATCATCATCAATATCATCTGCATCGTAGGTGATAGTTCACCTAGCTAATATAGGACTAGGTGAATATCTTGTGCAGAATGTTACTTTCACTCCAATTATCAAGTCTGCACAAGACATGGGATGACCAAGAGTCCCAAACTTACCCATAGGGATAGTGGTACCATTGGGGATCCCCCTAACTAGACTAATTTCATTTATGCTGGTTTGTATTGTGTCCATAATGCTTTAGATATTGAAGAGGATGAGGATGAGCCATTCACCATGAATGTTCATTACTTTTCTAATCTTGAGTTTGCTCTAAGATACTTTGAATGCAACCATTGGCATGGCTATGGTTTAGGTATTTATGAGCAAGGGTGATGAAACCCAGTTGAACTATGATATCAGTTACCTACTGATAGATCTAGCCTAGGATATCATATCTGAAGCTACGATGATTCATTAGTAGCATCTTTGGATATATTGAGCTTAGGGTTCATGGAAGACATTGAATGGAATCCCTACCAACCAAACATAAGCTACTTGGGTGATAGGTGGGTGGCTATGGTCAATATAGAACCACCCATTGAGTATCATCCAAATTTCTCTCTCGAAGTAAACCCATCAGGAATCATCCTATGAGAGGATGAACCAAGCTATGGTTATGAATGAGAAGAGAATGAGTACATCACAAGTGAGTCCAAGGATGAGATCGAATTGGCCTACCTTGGACCTCAATATTTACATCACCTCATAGAGCCAATTAATATGGAGATTGGATACATCATAGATGACAATGATTATGAGGATGAGACTAAATTGGCCTACCTAGGGCCTCGACATTCATGTCACCTCATAGAGCAATGGGTATGAATGATGGATTCTTCATAGATGATAGTGATTATGAAGATGAAACTGAGAGGGCCTACCTTGGACCTCACTACTTGCATCATCGTAATGAACCATTCGACATAGATGAGATGTATCATAGAGTATATCCTAGCCCTCACCTCAGGGGAAGACCAACCAATTTAGATGTAATCCATCATATAGTCTTCCCTAATCCTCCTACATTTAGAGAGTTGCTTCAACCAAATGATCCCATATTCCTGTCTATTCATAGATCAGATCCTGAGATCCCCATACCCCTAGAGCCTCATCTTGGGTATGGAAGGTAAATCAACAATGCAGAGTTACACCCATATGGTCTTGGAGATTCCATCCCATCCATCAACATGATCTCCATTGATTTGACCACTCCACTCCACAACCCAACTGATCCTTCTAAACCATTATGTCTTAACTTAGATGCTATTGATTGGGATCATGTTGATTCACCCTTAGAGCCTAAAGATTTCTTCCCCAATGAAGAAATGCTACAACCATTTCATTTTGCACCAGGCTATGCACATGATGTTTATCATGCTAGTTTCAACCCTAATTCAGTTGAACCTTTAAACCCAATAGATGACATCCACTTGATCCCCACTCCTCACTAGCTTGAGGAGGGGTCACATATGTCAATAGAGGAAAATTTTGAAGTGGACATCAGTGATGATCCTTCTAATCCAAATAAATTTAAGTTTAGAGAAATATTATCTCTAGAAGAATAGGCCACCATCATACCTCTATTGAAAGAGAGACCTAATCTCTTTGCTTGGACCTACAAGGATATGTTGGGTTTAGATCTAAAATTGATTATCCATAACCTCTCGCTAGATCTTACAAAGAAATCAGTCAAGCAGAAGCTCAGGAAGATGCATCCAACCATCACCTTGATGGTAAAGAATGAGTTGCAAAAGCTATTGGATGTAGTCTTTATTGTACCCATCGACTATCCAAAATGGGTATCAAACATGGTACCTATAGGAAAACCTGATGGAAGGATCCGTATTTGCATGGATTTTAGAGACCTCAATAAGGCAACACCGAAGGATTCATTCCTTTTTCCCAACATAGATGCTCTTGTAGATGCAACTATAGGTCATGAGATGCTCTCCCTCATGGATGGTTTTTTTGGTTACAATCAGATTTGGATTAAACCTGAAGACCAACATAAAACCATGTTCACCACTCCATGGGGGATATTTTGTTACAAAGTAATACCATTTGGTCTTAAAAATGCTAGTGCCACATATCAATGGGCTATGACATATATTTTCCATGACTACATGCATAAGATCCTAGAATATTATATCGATGACTTACTGGCAAAGTCATTGCTATGTGAAGAGCACGCTGAGGTTCTGAGAAAGGTCTTCGATCACCTAATAGAGCACAATGTCAAGTTGAATCCCAAGAAATGCATCTTTGGTGTAACTTCAAGAAAACTCTTGGGATTCATCATTTCTAAATGAGGGATCAAAGTCGACCTAGCAAAGGTAAAGGCTATCCTAGAAATGGCCCCGCCCACTAACATCAAAGAGTTGAGAAGCCTACAGGGAAAAGTAGCATCCATAAAGCGTTTCATCGCACAACTATCAAATAAATGTCGACCCATGAATCGACTACTACACAAGGGGATCCCATTCCACTGGGATGAAGAATGTCAGCAAGCCTTTTCTGAGATCAAGAAATACCTGGCAACATCTACCATTACTAGCTCCACCAAGGCCAGATGTGCCATTTCTGCTTTATATATCTGCTACCAATTTTACTTTGGGCACCATGTTAGCTCAAAAGAACATGCAAGACAAAGAACAAGAGATATACTACATCAACCACACCTTGGTGAGTTATGAGCTAGGGTACACATACATAGAAAAGTTGTGCTTAGTAGTGGTCTTTATGACCAAGAAGCTACACCACTACATGTTGAGCCATACAATGTATGTGATATCAAAACAAAATCCTTTGCAGTATATGATGAGCAAGACATATCATAATACATATACTACAAAGTGGATCATGCTATTGATAGAATTTGATTTGGAATTCATAAGCCAAAATTCCATCAAGGGACAAGTCATAGTTGATCAACTGGCAGAGGCACCTCTTTAGGAAAATAGGCCTCTCACCATTGAACTTCTCAATGATGTAGTCTTTGCATTATTGGAAGCACCTAAACCCGAAGAACCTAATAATAAAGTTGACATGACTTTGTTCTTTGATGGTTCAAAGTGTGAGCAAGGGGGTGGTGCAGGGATTATGTTTTTTATGTCACAAGGTGCTCCAATGCCCTTGTCATTTAAGCTAGACTTCCCTTGCACAAATAACAATGCTGAATATGAGGCCCTAATATTGGGTCTCCAAACAACAATCACTATGAAGATTAAAAAGCTAAATATCTTTGGTGACTCCCTTCTCATCGTTAACCAAGTTAAGGGATTATTTCAATGTAGGTGTCCAATCCTGAAAGCTTACAAAGAGCTTGTTGATACTTACCTAGCCCAACTAGAATGGTATGACATCGAGGCAATCCCTCACACATCCAATATATTTGTAGACACTATGGCATCTTTGGGATCCTTGATCCCTCAAAATCCATCTACTGATTTCACTACCATTCATGTGAAGATGCTCTCGCAATAAGCGATGCAACGTGAGGCTTTTGAAAAAAAAGAATCAGTCAACATGATTCATATAGAACCAAACCATGAGTGGTTCTATAAAGCCAAAGAACTTTCTAAAGAAGGTGCCTTGGGGGTCTTTGATCTCGTAGGGTCCTACGGGGAATGGTATCACCATTCACCACAAGGTTATCTCTCAATATGCATTTGTGCATATCGAATCGTAGGGAGAACAAGTCATCTTGTCTATTGAGGTTGTAGCTTATCAGGATTGGTTATGCCAATTACAAGATTTCCTTAAGCTTGGAATCATCCCATAGGGATTATCGCAGGCCGCAAAATGAGCATTTAAACAAAAAGTGACCAGATATGTCTTTCTAGGAGATATATTGTATCATCGAAACTATGATGGAATCCTCCTTTATTGTCTTGAGCCCCAAGAATCAGCTTGGGTAATTTTACAAGCTCATGATGGTACCTACGATGGCCATTTTAGTGGCATGGCCATCATCAAGTGCATCCTTTGAATGGGTTATTATTGGCCCACCATGGAAAAGGATTGTTGTGAGTATGTCAAGAAGTGCATTAAGTGTCAGCATCATGTGAATCTGATGCACCTGCCATCATAGGCCTTACAGCCCATTCAGGAGGCTTGGCCATTTTCTCAATGGGGTTTCAATCTAATTGGAAATATCTCTCCCCCATATTTGAGCCAACACACATTTATCTTAATGGCCATTGAGTACTTCACCAAATGGGTGGAAGCGGTCCCCTTAACGTCAATGATAGGACCACGAATTGTGGAGTTCATACTTCACAATATCATCTGTCACTTTGGGATCCCATTCAAGATAATTTTGGATAATGGTCCTTCATTTAAGAACAAAAATATGTGGGCTTTAACATCCAAGTATAAAATTCAACACAGTTTTGTGACACCATATTATCCACAAGAAAATGGGCAAGCAGAAGCCTCAAACAAAATAAATCGTAGCCATCTTAAAGAAGATGGTAAAATAAAATCATAAGGATTGGCATCTACAGTTACCTCTTGCATTATGGGCTTACAGAACTAGCATGTGGATGCCCACTGGGGCAACACCATTTTTGCTTGTATATGGCATTGAGGCCATTATGCCCTTGGAGTTAGAAATTCCAACATTACACATCGCATTGAAAGAATTTATCGATGATGACACTATGCAACAAGCTCACCTTGATCAATTGACCCTTCTTGATGAACGTCACATCAATGCTCTTGAGCATCTCTACATTTACCAAGATCATCTAACATGAGCTTATAACAATAAATTCCACCTGAGAGACTTTAAGGTTGGGGATCTCATGCTCAAAGAGAACCAACAAAATTCAAACCTACCACCACACCTACGAGACAAATTTATGGCCAACTAGATAGGTCCTTATATTATCTCAGAAAATATTGGACCTAGAACATATCACCTAACATCATTAGAAGGTGTTGAAGAGCCTGAGCCTCTCAACATTCTTCATTTGAAGGTATTTTACACATAAAAATCAAAATCCAAAAACAATACATACAAACCAAAAATTCAAAAACATTCAAAATAATCAAAATTTCAAAAACATTTGAAAATCATAAAATTCCAAACAAATCAGAAAACATCAAAATCAAAAGGCTCCAAAGGCATCATAAGCCCTTTGGTCAACTCACAAAAGGCTCCAAAGGCATCATAAGCCCTTTGGTCAACTCACAAAATGTTCCCAAAGGCATCATAAGCCCTTTGGTCAACTCACAAAATGCCCCAAAGGCATCATAAGCCCTTTGGTCAACTCACAAAAATTTCCAAAGGCATCATAAGCCCTTTGGTCAACTCACAAAAGGCTCCAAATGTATTTAAGCCCTTTGGTAAAAAACAAAACATAAAAATACAAAAATAATTGAAAACATTAAAATACAAAAATATTTGCATTTGCATTCATGTAATTGCATTGCATTAGGCATGGTGCATCCATTGCATTCACATTAGAATAGGTTGTGTTTGCAATCATACAAATGACACCATGTTTGTATCTAAATCATGCATCTATTCATCATCATCCATAACCCATGTGAGTAACTATGTTTTTCAACACAACCCCTTCTTGTTGCTATAAGGAATATACTAGGGTTTTTTGATCATTCAACCATACCTAGTGATCTTCTCAGATTTTGTAGAAAGCTATCTTTGCTTTTGTAGATGAGGTCTAGTTTTGATAGCACCTAGCATATATCAAAATCCCATCACTAATCAACACATTAAAAATCCTAGTTGGAACAAGGGAGATAGATGAACACTACAAAGTGGTACTAGGCATCCTAAGAGAAAGGTTTTTACTTGCTCATTTTGTGATGTGCATGGTCTAGAGTGTTGATCATTGACAAAAGGACAAGCTCCCCCTACCCAAGGAATCCCTTGCTTTATCAAAATGAGAAAAATCCCAAAACAAAGTAAAATCAAAGGTAAAATAAATAGTAATTATTATCACTAAAAAAATCCCTTGCTCAAATAAATTAAAATTTAAAAAATAGTGATTTTCATCACTAAGCATGAGCAAGTATCCCAATAAATCAAAAGAAAAGAAGGGGGTGAAGAGCTTGAATCCCTGGAATGGTCACTACTTGAAACCATAGAGTGATCCCCAATACAACAATGGGCTGAATGAATCCCACCTGGCATTGGGGTAGTTCTAAGCAATTTGCAAAAAGAGCTAGCTTTAGGTGTCCTGTATCACCCAAATTTCTAATCCGACTGAGTCCAACTTAGGATCATGATGAGCATTTGGTGATCCCTAATATAGAAATGGGTTGAATGAATCCCACCTGGAATTGGGGTAGGCTTATGTTTCATCTAATATATTCATTCGCACACACAGGGATAATGAATATCTTGGTCTTTCATTACAAAAACTTTATCTTTCAGAAGTCTAGTATGGTCATTATACAACTTTTGATTAATCAACTAGGGTGTTTGAGTCTCATGGAAAACCTCAAAAATTCCTCTCATAGCAACAAATCATTTCATCAATCAAATCATCAACTTTATTTATGAGGTTTTGTTCATTTAAAGGGTGTTTATGAAATATGATAGATACCGAATAAATATCAACAATGATATTTAGACGACCATTGACTATTTTGTACATATATTTTAATTTACAGAAGCTTATAAAGAAAGCACATACATATCATATCATCTCATCTCACATATGGATGTTTAAATGATTATTTCTTATGGTGAGAATTATCATTTACATTCATAAATTTTATACATTCTGTGGTGTCATCCATTAGTTCGTAAATACATATTAAATTCATTCCTTATGTTTTAAGTGATTAAAGCATACATGTTCATTTGCATTAGATCATCTTCATCTAATTAATGCATCATATCACATATCATCTATCACATCATGTCACATAGATTAAATGCATAAACAATTGAAACAAATTAAACATGCATTTAACATTCATCATTACATCCATATAAGTATGCATAGTAGTGCACCCACATATCTAGATCATAGCATCTAAGCATACATCTATCATCTAGCTAGTGCATGTCATGTATACATCACATCATATAGCACAAGATCATAAGCATTACATCCATTTTGCATCACATAACAATAAAACCAAACACATGAAACACATAATGAGCCTCAAAAAATAATATCATATATATATATTGTGTGTGTGTGTGTGTGTGTGTGTGTGTGTGTGTTTGTCAAAGTGTACATAGAGGTACAAAAATACCCATAGGCTACAATTGTGTAGGTCATCTGACCTTACACTCAAAAAATAATACAATATGCCAAAAGCATGATCATGAGTGGCTTGCACCACTAGTATCACCTCCACCCTTGTCACCCTCTCTATGAGGTGGCCTAGAGCTAGTACCTACTACCCTCTCTCTGACTGAGATCCTAACCTATTTCTGGGCCACACTAAAGAATACTCTGACACACTTTGCGTGCTCTGGTGTGACCCCCTGCTATGGACCTCTCTCTAGGGGTACTATCTAGCATCCAAATTTGAAGTTGTAGAGATGCCATATACCCAACATCTCCTAACATCTGGATGTCACAATCATCCAATAGTAATTGTAGGTGCCTAATATCTACCCCTAGTTCTAAACCTACTAGACCCTGATTATCTAGTGTAGCTAGTACAATATGGCCCATAGGAGCAGCTCCAACCTATGATAGTGTAGCATCTCTCTCTTTATTGAGCTACTCTATCCTGAGCTATGCAAAATCAACCTGTACTTGGAATGTGATCCTCTCCTCCTCAAAACCTCTCCATATAGATTGGCCTACTAAAATTAGGGCATGCAGTGTGTTGACCTGAGCCTAGAGTGTCACTATGGAGGTATTATACTCCATGATCTGCTAGTGAACTATGTGCAACTCACCCTCGATGCGATGTAGCTATTTTAGAGGGGATACTAATACTCGAGAGAAACATCCTCCTCATCCTTAGACATGACTTGTTCCTCCACTACTTGCTCCTCTACAACTTGACCCCACTCCTCAGTCTAGGAATAGAATAAACACCCCTCTCTATCCTTTGTAGCTACCTCATTATTAGAATGCCCAAGACTACCACTGCCATTCTAAAGCTACATCACCCACCACTAGGTATATGCCTCTTTAGTACTGGCATCTGCTATACCAACATCAACTATAGGAGGATCTGCCTCCTCAAATATTGTTATGGCTTGGGGAGCTATGAGATCTCTCTCTACTTGGATTTTCCTATACAATATCAACTCCAAGGGAAGGTCTTGTTGCACTCCAAACTACCTAGTGACCCTTAATTGGAATAACTCTCTAACACCTACCTTGATATCGATAACCCATCAATCATGCCTAGTCCATGCCATAAATTGGTCTACCTCCTCCCAAGTAGGGAAATCCACATAGGACCTCCAAATGATATAGCACACCTGCAGACTAGTTAGGGATGTTGTATAATGTACATAGTCTCTTGCATGGCATTAACTCCATTGCTTCTCTACCACATGTGACCATATAAACCCATATCACTATACACTATCATCTATCCTAGTGATATCCTGGGTAACCCTACTGGGCCTTCTATTCTAATTTGCTCTCATTCCTAGATCTATAGGAGCAAGTTGCATGCAACTGAAGCTCGACCACATCATTGGATCCTATACAGCTCATCGTAGAGATGTGCTAACAATGCACTCCCCCAAGCCATGATGATCGGCTCATATAGGTATAATAAGTCCTATACCATGGCTAGGAGGTTCCATGGGAACCTCACTCTTGAAGTATCTAGGAGAAGCATGTTACATATCATATGCATGAGAACAGCCTGGCAGGCCGAGAAGATGTAGACTCGATACCAATGGGTGACAGGAACTCCTTTGTGACATATGTCTCCCAGCGCTGCATATGTTCGATCACAAAATACCCTGGTAAAAACTATTGGTTTATGAGAAGTCATAGAGGAAGTGATGGCTTCCCAATAAAAATGAATCCTAAATATCCTATATACATCCTCAGAAGTAACTATTATCTCGCAAATCGAAATATGAAAGGTGTTGGTCCAACAGTCCCATCTGTGGTCCAACGTAGTAAGGTACGCTTGATCTAATATTATAGTTGATAATATAACAATGTACATGAGACCCATGCATTAAACCAGGTCTAGTATATGTCAATTATGAGTGGCAGTAAATCTACGAGCAAATCAAGCTCTCAAGCCCATGAAGACAAGAGCTAAGAGTGCAAAATAAATGCCTAATTAGATGCACTTACACTAAAAACATCAATAAAAATTCAAAATATGGTGTAACAATAAACCTAATCAATGCTACAAACACAATGATAAAATACACCATGACATGCAAAAAAATCAAAATTTACACTTGTAAAATTAAAAAAATCAATTAAATAACAAAAAATAAAAAAAAATCAAATAATTTTTCTAAAGTTTTGTGGCCTCTCATGCTGACAGCGGCCATGAAAGTGGTCACTGATGCCGATAGTGACTAGCCACCAATGGTAAAAAATTTGACCTTTGGAATTCAAACTAGCCATTGTCATCATTAGTGACCCCCTCTTTGCCAATTAGGGACTACTCTGAGCGACAACGACTACAAGGCAACATGCCAACGACATCCGCCCTCACCCAAAAATCTAAAAAAAATTGACAAAAGCAAAAATTTAAAGCAAACCCACCTAAATTAACCTAATTCTAAACCTATCTAGTAGTGTGGTTCATTACCAACAAGTTTAGTGAGGTTCATTTACCAATTACTTAGTTTGGTTCATTTTACCGATTAAATAATAAGCTAGGGTTTAGAGAAATACCCATGAAGCTCTAGCTCCTCCACTCGTGGATGCCTCACCCTGCTCTACCATGGTGTCTCGGTAATCATGTAGTGCCTTGGATCACTCTCTCTCCCTTAGAGCTCAAATTGCAAAATGATAGCTAGAAAATAATGAAATTCAAAACCCTAATTTTCTTTTTATATTTTTCAATTTTATCACAAGTACTACTGATGTCAGTGGCCCACACTTTCTAACCACTGACATTGATAGTAGTCACAAAATTGTAAAATTAGACCATTATTGCTAATAGCAGCTAGAAATTAGAAATAAATACCTCAAATTTCTCACCATGAGGAGTATCAAAATGGACAAATAAGCACATCTACCAGTCCAGAATCATCAAAAATTGCATAAATACCAAAAAAATCATAAAATCAAAATTTCAAAAACAATTATAAAATCATCAAAATTCACAAAAAACTCAAATAAATTTTAAATGTGCCTCGTATCTAGTTATTTACCCTATAAACTTGGTGGTTGCAATGACTGGCACTCCATGCAACTCGACAAGATGAGTAAATTACCATAAGGTCATTTGAGCCAAATTAATCATCGTTGAATTGCAATGCTTTGATTCAATACCAAATAAGTCCAAGGTGGCCAGACTGCCCCACATGAATAAGGTATTCATTTCAATTCTTCTATGATACTTTCAGCAGATCATCGAACATAGTGATTCAACACAAGCCTAAATGGAATTGCTATCATCTTGATTCCCTAAGAAGGCCATTGTGGTTGGACTACTCCGAGGGATAGGATGCATAATTACTATTAATGGTTGAAATCACACCTGTAATGGGACCTACCATATAACAACAATGCAAAACTCTTAAATCATCCAAATCAATCATCTTGGTCAAGTGACTCATCACTTTATTCACTGTCCTTCCCTCATCGACTCGTCGCTTGAGGGGGTAGTCATAATATCAATAATCATAATCAAAATCAACAAAGGATCACTCGATCATGTCAAATTGCATTCATCCTATGAATCATTGCTAACAACTATCATAAGCTTACCCTTTTCTAGGGAAAAAATCAAATATGATAGTTAAGCTTGTAGCTCTCCTCCTATCGGACCTATTGTAGCACTGAAGCTACCCGATCACCATTGGACTTGCAAAAGATTTTACAAATTTAAGCCTTCCATCCCATTGGAAGCAATGATTCTAAGATGCATGTCTTTATCATGATTGAGGTAATAATGATCATCATTGCCACCTCTAGGCACCGCACCCTACAATATGGCCCTAGGTAGTCTATTTTTTCTTAGCACTGTGTTTCCCATAATGCATCACAAAAAGGGGTATTTGTAGACACCTAAAATACATCATGTTTAGGAGACTACTCGTATGGGCACATCCAAAGACCATATGACTGATCTTGGGCCTTCCCAAGAGCTAGAAGTGGTCCTAACCACTCATAATGGGTAGTTCTAGCCCATTCAGGTGTGGCCGCTATCGACCAGAGTGACCGCCAACACAAGCCGCTGAAGCTCAGAGCATCCACTGCTAGCCACTGCTTTGGATAGTGTCTAGCACTAAAACACAAACTAGCCATGAATACAGGCTCGAATCATGCAGGATGACTACACTTGCATTGGATTTGAGTGGTTTTTAGTGTGGATCTCCTAGAGGTCCTCCTGACTACCCCTTCCATGCAAATATGTAACTGGACCTTTCTCTCCAATGACTAGTTACATGCAAATCTAGATCTTGGCTTCTCTAGGAAGCCAAGATCTAGAATTTGGGAGGCCTACATATGCATCCTCCCAAGAACAAGAATGGATCCCAAATTTTATGCAATGAAGCCCTATCCAAGTGAGTAGTGAGTTGATAAACCTTTAGAAGAGTCAAAGTGTTGTCCATTTGTAGATTGGCAAGCCTATGACTGACCATTGAGATTCTGAAGGACTGAGAAACATACATCACTAATTCACATCAATATGATGTGAATCCCCATGATTTGCATTACCAATCCATCTCTAGATACAAAGGCAACCATTGAATATCAATTTGGATGAATAATTGAGTGTCATAAACCCTGGTTTTTGAGGCAAAAGATCACAGTTAGTGGCTACTATCATCGATAGTGGCCTATAGTCATAGTTGCTTTGAGCGACAATGGCTAGGATTTGAGGCACCATTTCTTTAGTTTTAGCATAGATTTCTTATTGCTTCTACTTTTCCAGCCTATATTAGAGTAGATATGTCATTTTCATTGCATTTGTATGGTGATTTCCTAGTTATTCATGCATTTTTGCTTATTTTTACACCTTTATGCTTGTATCATTCTTCTATGTCATTTCATGTAGATCTTTAGAAAGAGCCTCCTCATTAGAGGCCGCATATGCTACTAATGTTGAGCAAGGTGTAGCAATAGTATTGTTATTTTTGTCAACACAGTCAGATAGATCTGTTGATGTAGTGGACAGGAAGTTCAAAAGCTATTCAGATGCAGAAGACATGAATTCAAAGGTTATTTAGAGTATGTACAGTGATTTTCCAAGAAGGCCGAAGTGGCCCATATGCAAAAGATCAAAGGAAAAAGACAAGTAATAAAAGTGTCGCGATACCGCGACATATACAACAGGAAAGAAAAACTGTCATGATTTTGCGACATGTTGGAAGAGAGAGAAAAAGCAAGAAAAACTGTCACGTTTTCACGACATGGAAGAGAGAGAAAAAGTAGGAAAAACTGTCATGATTTCGCGACATGTTGGAAGAGAGAGAAAAAGCAGGAAAAACAGTCATGATTTCGCGACATGTTAGAAGAGAGAAAAAGTAGAAAAAACTGTCGTGATTTCGCGACATGTTGGAAGAGAAAAAGGCAAGTGGAAAAACTATCATGATTTCGTGACATGTTGGAAGAGAGAGAAAAAGCAGGAAAAACTGTCACGATTTTGCGACATGTTGGAAGAGAAAAAGGCAAGTGGAAAAACTGTCATGATTTCATGACATGTTGGAAGAGAAAGAGAAAGCAAGAAAAAGTTTCATGATTTCACGACAAGTTCGAAGAAAGAGAACAAATAAGAAAAGTGTCGCAATTTTGCGACATGTTGCATTTTTGTGACTAAAATAGGAGAGAGAAAGTAAGTTTGAAAAGTGTCGCGATATCGTGACATGTCGCATTTTTGCGACAAAAGCAAAGTAAAGTACGAAAGCAGAAGTGTCGTGATTTCACGACAAAAGTAGAGAAGAAGACTTCGAAAGTAGAAGTGTCACAATTTCATGACAAAAGCAAAGAAGTAAAGTATGGAAGCAGAAGTGTCATGATTTAACGACAAAAGTAGAGAAGAAGAATTTGAAGGCAGAAGTGTCGCGATTTCAAAACAAAAGCAAAGAAGCTAAGTACGGAAGCAGAAGTGTCACGATTTTGTGACAAAAGCTAAGTTGAAGACTATGAAGGCGAAAGTGCTGCGATATCGCGACAAAAGTAAAGTTGAAGTCTATGGAAGCAGAAGTTTCACAATATCATGACAAAAGAATAGAGAAAGCATACAGAGGTGAAAGTGTCGCGATATTGTGACATGTTGTATTTTCATGGCAATAGCAACAAAAGAAGCTATAGAGGCAGAAATGTCATAATTTCATGATAGGTCATAAATGTGCAAGTCAAGAAGGAGAACCCGACTAAAATGAGAAGTATGACAGTGGAGCGATATCACTACAAAATTTACAAGGGCAGTTACAGAGTGATTTCATACTACTGAAATACGAAGAGTGATCAAAAAATTAGTATGGCGGTTATAGGGTCTGTCCAGAATGAAATCATCAAGCGATGGATAAATTGAACATCTTCTCGAGTTGAAGCCGATGAATACCGATGATAGCCGAATAAAATTAGGGTTTATAGTTGTTATGAAAGTCCACTAATATTAGGATTTATAGTCAACTAAGATTAGGGTTTTCATCATAAAAAATATTGCTATAAAATGAGGGTTGTTTGGAGAATTGAGAAGATGGTGGAATGTGTGTGAAATACGGTCGTTGTGCACAGAGAGAAAGTCATGTCGAATCGTGGTAAGTGCAAAATTTACAAAGAGAGCAGAGTGCACAAAAGGGAGAAGATGATCATGAAGTTTGATTGTAACAAAGTAGAGTGTGTGAAGTGATTGCGCAGAGAGAGCAGAGTGCATAGAGAACACAAAGGTGAAGAAGACCAGTCAGGGTCTTGCAAAAGCAAAGATAAATAAGGGGTTGGTGCTCCTTTCTGTTGGTGTAGATAAATAATGGGTTGGTGCTCCTTACAGTTGGTGATGATAAATTGATTGTAAAGTTTGTGCTTTGCAAAGGCTGGATTTGGATGGTAGTCCAAGTAGTCAATTTTTGAGGAGTAGCCACATTGGTGAACCTCATTAAATCTTGTGTTGTGTGATGCTCATTTGTTATACTTGCTGCATATAGTAATAAGTTTTAATTGTTGTGGTATTAAGAACTATAAATTTAAGTTTATAAAGCTACATTGATTCACCCCCCCTCTCAGTGTCATTGTAAGACTAACAATTGGTATCAGAGGTAAGTTTTTGTACAAGATTAACCGACTAGTGTGATCTTGGAAGTAACACAATGGCAGGTGGTGAAGGCTTCTCATAAAACAAAGCACCATTGTTTGATGGATCTAATTATGCATTCTAGAGAATCAGGATGCATACATATATCTATGCTTTGGGATACAACATCTGGAATTCAGTAGTTAGTGGATACACAATACCCATCACTCCTCCAAAAGAGGTTGACGAAAAAAAACTGTTTGAAAATAACTCAAAAGCAAAGAATTATATCATGTGCGGATTAGTAGATAGTGAACTAGTAAAGATCATGAGTTGTAAAACAATAAAAGAAATATGGGACAAACTAAGGAGTATTCATGAAGGAGATGATAATATGAAGGAGGCCAAGTTACAGACACATCGAGCTCAGTTTGAAGCATTAAATATGAATGACGATGAAAACATTGAGGCATATATGTTGAGAGTTAATGGAATCATTAATGCGATCAGAGACTCGACGAGGATATCGAAGACTCTGCCATCGTGAAAAAAGTATTAAGATCTCTTTCTCAAAGGTTTGATTCTAAAGTCTCAGCGATAGAAGAAGCTAAAAATATAAATTATTTTAGTATAGATGAGATGTATGGTTCTTTGACTGCATATGAGATGAGGATAGGAAGATCTAAAACCATAGACAGAGAAGCGGCTTTTAAAGCCCTTAAAAATAAAAATGCAAAACAAGAGTCCAAGGAAGAAGAGACATCAGATGAAATGGAAGCAAACTTTGTTAGAAAACTAAAAATGGGAAAAGGAAAATATAGAGGAAAGCTACCGTTTAAATGTTTCAACTGTGGAGGTGTTGGGAATTTTGTGACTAAATGTCCACTTAATGAGAAGAACAAAAATTATGAAGGATCGCACCAAGAAAGAAGTGACTGGAAGAAGAAAACGAATTTCAAAAAAGGCAACTTCAAGAAAAAAATTCATCTCTAGGAATGTCAGTTCAATAGAAGATAGCTCCGATGATGATTCTGAAGAGGAAACAGGTGAAGCTCTTTTCATGGCATTTGAAGAAGTAAAATCAGAAAAAGAAGGAGTGAACTCTGAAGTATGTGGTGAAAACCCTGAGGCTAAAGTAGATCTAGAAGGTGAGTTGATATCTGCATTTGAAGAGTGGAAAATAGAGAGGAAAAAGAATAAGAAAATTTTAAAAAATCTTGAGGATGTAAACGAAATCATAACCAGTCTAAAAGTATAGACAAAAGAATACAAGAAAATATCTGAAGATCTCAAAGTAAAAATTACCATGAAAATAGATTATTGCTGCAAACTAGAAGAAGAGAATGTTGGTTTACGGATGTAGATAGAAGAGATGAATCACAAAATTAGTTGCTATCATAAACGCGAAGAAATTTCTATGAAGCTGGATAAGATTATAAATGACCAAGGGCCTGCAGGCATCAAATTTGTTTCGGGTTTCATCGAAGGAGAATCATCAAATGGATCAAAGGCCATAAATGTAGAATCCATAAAGAATGAAGATAAGAAATAGGTTGATCAAGGAAAAATGTCTCATGCAAAATAAAGCAATAATGCCAGGCACGAAAGGAGAATTGACAATGATGGATTCACCAATGTCACACATCAAAGAAGAAGAAGACCTATGGCTCCTATGGAAACATGGCAAAGACCATCACCCAGGTTCAATTATCCCTTTTCTGGTTTCTATTTTAAATGCAATGGCTATGGACATAAAATCTCAGACTACAAATATAATGTAAGACCAAGGAATTTCTCCAATAGAAATGCTTTTTCTCCTCTGATGAATTATATAGTAGAATGTTATAACTGTCATAATTTTGGGCACATTGCAAAAAACTATAGAAGTACATTTACATCAAATCAGTTTCAGGGAAGAAAATTTCAACCAAATAGGATGAGAAAAAATAGAAAACTTCCCGAAAAACATGCACAAGCTATTGATAAGGGAAAGGCAAAACAAGAGCCCAAAACTACTATCAAAATGGAGTGGAAAGAAAAAGAGCGACTTAAGGAAGAAAATGAATCCTTAATCGTACAAACAACATTTAAAGCACAAAATAAATATGTACCATGGATACTTGATAGTGGATGCTCCAGTCATATGACAGGTGACAAACACAAATTTGAGAAGTTACAAAAATATGAAGGTGGTTTAGTAAAGTTTGGAAATAATGATGGAGCTAAGATAGTTGGCAAAGGTTTAGTTAAAATTAGTGACAAAAAAATTAAGTCAGAAGAAGTCTTGTTTGTGGATGGTTTGAAACATAACTTGTTGAGCATAAGTTAGATTTGTGATAAAGGTCATGAAGTAGTTTTTAAGAAGCAGGGTTGTGAAGTCAGAAAAATAAACAGTGGAAATTTGATAACAACTAGATCAAGGACATCTGGAAACCTGTACACACTCTCAAAGACTTCAGAAGGAGCTTGTTTTATTGGACAGAAAGAAGAAAATTGGTTGTGGCACAAGAGACTCGATCATATCAGTTTTGATAATATAATAAAAATCAACTCAAAAAGGGCAATGAGAGATATTCCCACCATCAACAAACCTGCAAACAACATTTGTGCTTCATGCCAAAAGGGGAAGCAAACTAGAGTCACATTCAAAACAAAAGAGTACTACACAAGCAAACCTTTGGAACTAATACACACTAATTTATGTGGACCCATGAGAACACAAAGCATAAATGGTGACAAATATTTTATGTTTTGCATTGATGACTATTCCAGAATGACATGGATATTTTTCTTGAAGCATAAATCAGAAGCTTTTGAAATGTTAAAGACTTTCAAAAACCAAGTTGAGAATGAAACAAGAAAGAGGATAAAATGTTTAAGATCAAATAGAGGAGGAGAATTCATTTCAGAGGATTTTATAGAGTACTATGAAAAATACGGTATTAGGAGACAGTTTTCAGCAGCCAGGACACCTCAGCAGAATGAAGTGGTAGAAAGAAAGAACAGGACAGTGCAAGAAATGGCATAGACTATGTTGGCTGAAAGCAGAGTAGCAGACGGATTTTGGAAAGAAGCAATCCATATTGCGGTGTATATCCAAAATAGGTACATGCTGAGAACACATGAAAGAAAAACTCCTTATGAGTTACGGTTCGGTAAAAGGACAACAACAAAATACCTCAAAGTTTTTGGCAGCAAGTGCTACATCAAAAGAACTGAAAATTATCTTAGTAAGTTTGAAGATAAAGTGGATGAAGGTATTTTTGTTGGTTATTCGTCAAAAAACAAAGCTTACAAATTCTACAACAAGAGGCTAAAGAAAATTATGGACAGTGTCGATGTTAAATTTGATGAAGGTAGAGAATGAGTAATTAGCTATGAAAAGAACTACCCAATTTATGAAGAGGTTATTGAAGGAGATGAGGAAAACGAAACAAAAAAGATACAAAAAATTGACTTAGATGATTTAAGTTGTGATTCAGAAGTGGAAGAAAATAAGAAATTCAAAACAGGCAGCTGGCAAAAAAATCATCCTAGAGAGCAAATAATTGGAGACCCCAAAGTTGGTGTTCAGACAAGAAAAAGAGTAGTAAGTAACTACTCTCTATTATCCATCATTGAGCCCAAAAATGTTGTTGATGCAAGCAAATATGAAATTTGGATGAAGGCAATAAATGAAGAATTAGATCAGATCAAGAAAAATGAAACTTGGGAGTTAGTACCTAGACATGCAAATAAAAATATAATCGAGACTAAATGGATTTTTCGAAACAAATTGAATGAAGACAGACAGGTAGTCAGAAATAAAGCAAGATTGGTATGTAAGGGTTATGCACAAGTTGAAGACATTGAATTTGAGGAAACTTTTGCACCAATAGCTAGACTAGAGGTAATTAGAATGTTTCTAGCTTTAGCAGTCTACAAGAATTTCAAAGTTTATCAAATGGATGTGAAATTAGTGTTTTTGAATGGGAAACTTGAAGAAGAGGTTTATATTGAGCAACCAGATGGTTTCCAACTTGGTGATGATCTCAACTTGGTTTGCAAGTTGAAGAAAGCATTATATGGCTTAAAATAGGCACCCCGAGCAAGGTATGCAAGGCTAGACAACTATCTCACTCAACAAGGGTTTAAGAAAGGTATGGTGGATAGTAATTTGTATGTCAAAATAGAAAATGGGCATCTTATTGTTCTTGTTGTATACATAGATGATATCATATTTGGCAGCAACAAATATGAGTCATGTAAAGATTTAGCAAATAAGATGCAGAAACAATTTGAAATGTCAATGATTGGTGAACTTTCATATATCCTCGGGTTGCCAGTTAATAAAAATAAGAAGGGCATATTCATTTCTCAAGTTAAATATGTGAAAGAGATGTTAAAAAAGTTCACAATGGAGGATTGTAATCCAGTTAGCACTCCCATGATGACAGGTTGCAAGTTGAGCAAGGATGAAAAATCTCCACCTGTTGATCAAACCATGTACAAATCTATGATTGGGAGCTTATTGTACCTAATAGCTACCAGACTAGATATTTTGCAGGCAGTATGCATGGTAGCACGATTTCAGGCTAATCCCAAGGAGACTCATGTGATAGCAGTGAAGAGGATTCTTCGGTACCTCAAGGGTACTATGGAGTATGGGTTATGGTATCCAAAATGTAAAGACTTCACCCTTATTTCATATTCAAATGTAGATTGGGCAGGAGGTGTCGATGATAGAAAGAGTACCAGTGGAGGTGCATTCTATCTTGGAGACAGATTGGTCACATGGCACAGTAAGAAACAAGAGTCAGTTTCTTTATCAACAACAAAGGCAGAATATATTGTAGCGACAACATGTTGTACGCAAGTATTGTGGATAAAAAAAACCCTGAAAGATCTTGGTATTAGCTTCAATGAGACAATATCAGTTAAGTGTGATAACACCAGTGCCATTAACATCTCCAAGAATCCAGTTATGCATTTACGCACAAAACACATTGCTATCAGGTATCACTTTTTGAAGGAGAAAGTTGCGAAATGTGAGGTTAAGTTGGATTTTGTTCCAACTACAGAGAAAGTAGCAGATATCTTCACAAAACCATTGCCCAAGGGAGTTTTTGAGTACCTTCGCAATAAATTGGGAGTGGTCACACTTTCCAATAATTGACTAGCTACAGGGATCACATTCTCAGGGGGAGCATTTAAGTATTTGATTATATTTTTGCTCATGTTCATGATTTTTACTAAGTGTAATAAATTTTGCTTGAGAATGTTGTGCATGGACTCAGGGGGAGTCTGCAGTAGCCCTTTGGTATTCTTGTCAATGGGGGAGAAGAGTTACAGGAAATTGCACGTGTTGCCAAAAATTCTAAAGGAGGAGATTGTTGGGCAAGGTGCAGCAACAATATTTTCATTTTTGTCAACACAATCAGATAGATCTATTGATGCAGTGGATAGGAAGTTCAAAAGCTATTCAAATACAGAAGACAGGAGTTCAAAGGTTATTCAGAGTATGTACAGTGATTTCCAAGAATACCGAAGTGGCCCATATGCAAAAGATCAAAGAAAAAAGACAATTAAGAAAAGTGTCATGATATCATGACATATACATCAAGCAAGAAAAATTGTCATGATTTCGTGACATGTTGGAAGAGAGAAAAATCAAGAAAAACTGTCGTGATTTCGTGACATGTTGGAAGAGAGAGAAAAAGTAGGAAAAACTATCACGATTTCGTGACATGTTGGAAGAGAGAGAAAAATAGGAAAAACTGTCATGATTTCGTGACATGTTGGAAGAGAGAAAAAGCAGGAAAAACTGTCACGATTTCACGACATGTTGGAAGAGAAAAAGGCAAGTGGAAAAACTGTCACGATTTCGTGACATGTTGGAAGAGAGAGAAAAATCAAGAAAAACTATTGCGATTTCATGACATGTTGGAAGAGAAAAAGGTAAGTGGAAAAACTATCGCGATTTTGTGACATGTTGGAAGAGAAATAGAAAGCAGGAAAAAGTGTCGCGATTTTGTGATAAGTTCGAAGAAAGAGAACAAGTAAGAAAAGTGTCACGATTTCATGACATGTCGCATTTTCATGACTAAAATAGGAGAGAGAAAGTAAGTTTGAAAAGTGTCACGATATCACATGTCGCATTTTCATGACAAAAGCAAAGAAGTAAAGTATGGAAGCAGAAGTGTCGTGATTTCATGACAAAAGCAGAGAAGAAGAATTCGAAGGTAGAAGTGTCACAATTTCACGACAAAATCAAAGTAAAGTACGAAAGCAAAAGTTTCGTGATTTCACGACAAAAGTAGAGAAGAAGACTTCAAAGGCAGAACTGTCGTGATTTTGTGACAAAAGCAAAGAAGCTAAGTACGAAAGTAGAAGTGTCACAATTTCACGACAAAAGCTAAGTTGAAGACTACGAAGGTAGAAGTGTCGCGATATCACGACAAAAACAAAGTCAAAGTCTATGGAAGTAGAAATGTCGTGATATCACGACAAAAGAATAGAGAAAGTGTATGGAGGTAAAAGTGTCGCGATATCATGACAAAAGAATAGAGAAAGTGTACGGAGGTAAAAGTGTCGCGATATCACGACATGTATTTTCACGGCAACAGCAACAAAAGAAGCTATAGAGGCAGAAATGTGATTTCATGACAGGTCATAAATGCACAAGTCAAGAAGGAAAACTTGACTGAAATGAGAAGTATGATAGTGGACCGACATCACTATGACATTTACAGGGGCAATTACAGAGTGATTTCATACTGCTGAAATACGAAGAGTGATCAAAAAGTCAGTATGGCGGTTACAGGGTCTGTCCAAAATGAAATCATCAAGCGATGGATAAACCGAACATCTTCTTGAGTTGAAGTCGATGAAGACCGATGACAGTTGACTAAAATTAGGGTTTATAGTTGTTATGAAAGCCGACTAATATTAGGATTTACAATCGACTAAGATTAGGGTTTTCATCATAAAAAATATTGTTATAAAAGGAGGGTTGTTTGGAGAATTGAGAATATGGTGGAATGTGTGTGAAATACGGTCGTTGTGCGTAGAGAGCAAGTCGTGTTGAATCATTCTAAGTGCAAAATTTGCAAAGAGATCAGAGTGTGGAAAAGGGAGAAGACGATCGTAAAGTTTGATTGTAACGAAGCAGAGTGTGCAAAGTGATTGCGTAGAGAAAGTAGAGTGCATAGAGAACGCAAATATGAAGAAGACCAGTCAAGGTCTTGCAAAAGTAAATATAAATAAGGGGTTGGTGCTCCTTTATGTTGGTGCAGATAAATAAGGGGTTGGTGCTCCTTACAGTGGGTGCTGGTAAATTGATTGTAAAGTTGGTGCTTTGCGAAGGCTGGATTTGGATGGTAGTCCAAGCAATCAATTTTTGAGGAGTAGCCACATTGGTGAACCTCATTAAATCTTGTGTTGTGTGATGCTCATTTGTTATACTTGTTGTATCTAGTAATAATTTTTAATTACTGTGGTATTAAGAACTGTAAATTTAAGTTTATAGAGCTACACTGATTCACCCCCCCCTCTCAGTGTCATTGTAAGAATAACAACTAATATTTTTATGTTTTTTCTTAACTACAGATCACAAGTTCTTGAACTAATTAAAAGTATATTAGGCATAAAATCCCTTCAACCAAGTGAGAAGAAGGCATCCATAAGACCTTGAGAAAATTCATGTCGAATCTAAGAAACTTGCAGATTACACCATCCTTGTTCAGGGGAGTTCGCATTTTGTAATCATTGTATCAAGTGTTTGGTATCCATAAGAGAGACCTATCTGTAATCGAATTTCAACATGAATTAATGAAAATAGATCCTATATTTTGATTAATTCATTGTCTTTATGATTTCATGGTTTTATGGTAGGTGGATGCTTTTTAGGATTGTACACCTTCTTAAAAGAAAAGTTAGAAGCCCTTGAGAAGTTCAAGGTGTTTAAATAATTAGTAGATAATGAAATAGGTAGAAGGATTAAGTGTTTAAGATCAAATAGAGGAGGAAAATTTACTTCAAATGAATTCATAGACTTTTGTGAACAACATGGGATCAAAAGAGAATATTCAGCAATAAGAAATCCTCAACAAAATGGAGTAGTTGAAAGGAAAAATAGGACTATTAAAAATATGGTCAGATCTATGTTTAATGTGTCTAAGGTTTCAGATTGTTTTTGAAGACATGTAGTTCATATAGTAGTGTATATCATCAATAGAGCTCAAGTAAGAGTAAACCATCACAAAAACCCATATGAGATCTAGAAAGGGAGACTAGCCACTATAAAATATTTTAAAATTTTTGGAAGAAAATGTTACATAAGACAAGAAGAGAAAAATTTGGGTAAGTTTGACTCAAGATGTGATGAGGGTATTTTCCATGGCTATTTCACTAAGAGCAAATCCTATAGATGCTATAGCAAAAGGAAACATACAACTATAGAAATTATAAATGTGATAGTTGATGAGTAGACAAAGTCAAAAGAACCAACTCAAGAAATTGTGTATGAAGAAGAAGAAAGTTGCCAAGAAGAGTTAGGTGAAGAATTAGAAGGAGAAGAAACACAAAGACCACTACCTAAAACTCCATCCAGGTATGTGCAAAAAAATAATCCAAGAGATCTAATCATTGGAAATCTAGATGAGAGACAAACAAGGAGGAAGATAATAGGAACAAGTGAGCATGCAAATTTTTCTTTATTATCTAAAATTGAGCCCAAGGATTTCAATGAGGAAAGAGAAGATAAGTTTTGGGTCAAAGTAATGGATGAGGAACTGAATCAAATAGAAAAAAGTGATACTTGGGAACTTTTCCCATGACAAAAATGTAAGAATGTAATTGGCACTAAATGGGTTTTCAAAAATAAGTTAAATGAATATGGTCAGGTAGTTAGAAATAAAGCAATATTTGTATGCAAAGGTTATACATAGGTTGAAGGGATTTATTTTTATGAGACATTTGCTTCGGTTGCATGAAATGAGGCCATAAGGATATTTTTAGCTTTCTCAAGATTCAAAAATTTTAAAGCATATCAAATGGATGTTAAATTAGCTTTTCTAAATGGTGTCTTGGAAGAAGACGTTTACATTGAGCAACATGAGGGATTTAGCATAACTGATAAGCTAGATTATGTATGCATATTAAAGAAGAAAATTTATAGACTAAATCATGATCCTAGAGCTTGGTATTCAATATTGGATAAGTATCTTCAGGATTAGGGTTTCAAGAAAGGAATAGTGGATAGTAACTTATACATCAAAATAAAGGAAATGATTTCCTAATTGTGGTTGTTTATGTGGATGATATAATTTTTGGAGGCAATAATGATAAGATGTATCAAAAATTTACAAAGAACATGCATAATGAATTTAAAATGTCAATGATTGGTGAGTTGTCCTTATTTATTGCATATTTCACAATCCAAGAAGGGTGTATTTCTCTCACAAACCAAGTGTATAAAAGGGATGTTAAAGAAATTCAAGTTAGAAGATTGAAAACCGGTAAGTACCCCCATGATTACAGGATGTAAGTTGATTAAACATGGTGAATATCCAAAGGTAAATAAAAAATTAAATAGATCCATGATTGAAATCTTACTATATGTCATAGCTACAAGACCAGACATAATGCAGGGAGTGGGAATAGTGGCAATATTTCAAGCAGCATCAAAAATAACACATGTCATCGCAGTAAAGAGGATTCTCAGGTATCTAAAAGGAACTATGGATTTTAGGATCTGGTATCCCAAAAGAAATAATTTCACTCTCATAGCATATACATATGAAAATTGCGCAAGAAGTATTGATGACAGAAAAAGCACAAGTGAAGGAGTGTTCTTTCTTGGAAATTGTTTAGACTCTTGGCTAAGCAAGAAATAAGCATCAGTCTCCTTATCCACACCATAGGCACAATATATTACAATGGTTGCATGTTTTACACAAGGGTTATGGATGAATCAAACTCTAAATGAATTTAAGATAGAGCATAATCATCCTATCTCCATACTATGTGATAATACAAGTGCTATAAACATTTCGAAGAATCCAGTGATGCACTCCAAGACCAAGCATATTTTGATCAAATATCATTTTTTGAGAGAGCAGGTGATATATAAGCAAGTCATATTGGAATATGTTACTACAAAGGAGCAAATTGTAGATATTTTCACTAAGACACTTCTAAAAGAGACTTTTGATTATGTTAGAGGAAAATTGGGAGTATTTCTACTCCCACTCCAAAACTAATAACCGCAAGGAGAGGATGTGGTGAGGAGGCTAAGATAAGAGTTTTATCTTTAGTCCCAAAGAAGTCCCTTTGCCATTTATTACAAAGCGGGAGATATTTGAGTTAGGGGGAGAACATTCAGTTAGGGGGAGTAGTTTCTCAAGGGGAGAAAAATTAAAACGGAAAAAAATATTGTTTAAAAAATGGGTTGCCATCAATGACAAAGGGGGAGATTGTTGGAAATTTTGAGTAATAAGGTTGTCATTGATGTCTAGTGTTTGGTGCAAGGCATAGTCCATTTTTGTACAAGCAAAGTGGTAAAATAACTGGTTGTAATATTTTATATTATAAGACAAAAGGGTTGGCTAAAAGGTTGAAGACAAAATATTACCCCCATGGTTTTAAAGAGATGAAGATATTATAATATTTTAATATTATAATAATTAAACCAGAAGGACTTATTAAAAATAAAGGAAAAAGAATTGATGAAGACCCCAATGCAAAAGTATTATTTAATACTAAGTTAAATAATATAATACTTAACCTAAAGTTAAATATTATATTAATAAATAATTAAATTTGAATTTGGCAAAGGCGCAATAAATCAAATTTAAAATTAGAGGCATCTATTTTTTTTCGATGTTATAATATCACCTTGGGAGCATATAAAAGGAGGAAAAATAATAATTAAAAGGCAATTCGAATGACTACGATATATGCACATGCGAAAGAATTCAAACGAAGAGGATAAGGGAAATGTCATGGTTTCTCATTTGTCGAAAGAGGGCAAAGAAACAAGATAAGGGCGATGAGTGCTTTGGTGTAGCAAGGGCTAGTAGCCCAAGTGGCAAGTGGATCCTACGTTAGTCATTGGTAGAAGGAATATTTGGCATTTGATTCCTCCTAATGTCGGATTGAAGGTTTTAATTTTTATTTGTTAGAGGTAGCGAGTATAAATTGGGTGAGGCTAAATCTTAGTCTAAATCGCTTAGCTAGTGCAAGAAGTCATGTGTTGTCCTTGGTGGGCTGACGTCAGAGGATTGATTCTCATCTATGACAAAGCAAGTTAAATTTTTATAAAGGTATGTGCCATGATTAATTTGTAAGGTTTGCATTGTTGGTTGTAGTGATATTTGGTAGATGATATTTTGACCTATAGTTTGAAAATTAGGAGATATAAGGGGAAATATTTTTGGCATTATAATTAAAGGGTTAAATGTCATTTATTTTATTTGCTGATATTGGAGTGATAAGTTTTTAATTGGTTTATTTATCATCGTAATTCTTTGTTATTTAAAAAAAAAAATAGAGTGAAAATTATTTTGAAAGAGTGGAGATAAAAGGTGTAAAAGTCTTGTTATTTTATTGTAATTTTTGTTTTATAAAAAGGGAAAATGTTGAGATATATTTTGCATTGTCCATGAAAACTAAAGAAGAATTTTAAAATATTATTTTCAAAATTATTTGAGCATCTTGTTGAGGGAATATTCATGTGGAGGTTTTGAGATAGACTATTGTTATCTAACCTTTAAGTGGCACAAGAGGAATTGGTTGTGAGTGTGACAATTTTTGAAGACATATCTCCATCAAAGAAAGAAGGTATGGGCACATCATCCTTGGTCTAAAGTATTTTTTGGAATGAATGTTATAAAACATAAGGTGAAATGAAAATGATTGTTTGATAAGCATTATTGGAAATATTTGAGTGAGTTTTATGTGCCTCATTGTGAAATGTTTTGAGAACATTTGAGATAGAGATTATGAATTATTTAAGTTAAGGTTTGAGACCTACATTATGCTAATTTTTGGAAAAAGTGTGAAACATTTGTTTAGGGTTTGTGAGCAAGTTGTGCTTTATTATTTGAATTATTATGTGAAAAATTTTAGTATTGGTTTGAGTGTTTTTGAGCAAATTTTTTAGAAGACTTGAAGACAGATCTTGAGCAGGTTTTGAGGTAGACTTGGGAACAAGTTAGAGATAGAGGTTGAGCAGATTTTGAGATAGATTTTGTGCATGTTTTGAGGCAGACTTGGGAATAGGTTAGAGGTATATTTTAAGCAAATTTAAAGACAGACTTGTGAGTAGATTTATGAACCAATTTTGATAAATATTGAGTAGAATAGAGGGAATAGATTTTTCCTATAGAGAGAGATCCACAAACTAGATCAGTGGGGATAGAGGCCTCTTATGGAGTGATATCCATGAACCAACTAGAGAGATAGAGTTCTTCTATGGATAGAGATCTACAAACCAGTTGAGGAGATAGATATTTCCACAATCAAGTTCCACGAACCAGAGAAAAGAGGAAAGGGTTCTCCTGTGGAGAGGTATCCACAAATGAAAGTATAGGGGATTGGTATCTCCTTTGGATGGAGGTTCATAAACATTGTAATAGGGAATTGATTCCCAACAATATTTATTAAAAAAAAATTATAAGTAATATTTTCTCTGTGGAGTAGCCCACATTGGGTGAACCACATTAAATCATGTCTCTCATGTGTGTAATGATGTGTGCAATGCTTACTGCTTTGATATTGTTGATATTATAATTTGGATTGAAAAGTAAAAAGTTGTATCTTATACTATTCACCCCTCTCTCAATATAATCTTATGTTCTTCATACATTATAATAGCATAGAGGTCTACTAAAATAAAAGGTTGAAATCAACTAAATCCAAGTAAGATATGTCTAAAACAATATATCCTTAACACCAAAGCATTTGCAACCAAATTGCACCTCAAAGCAAGCATAATTATATTGGATTTAAAAACAATTTTGAACCTTAAAATAAGGATATAAGAGATAGTTAATTTCTTATAATTCACATAGGTTGAAATCAATCCAAGTTAGTGTCTATTTCAAGAAATTAAAGGAGGAGCTCAATTTTATGAGAAAAAAAGGAAAGAATCTTATAAAACAAGCATAAATAAAAATTTTCATTCCATGCAAAGCATTAACAAGCAAACAATTGAGAGGAGTTCCCCAAATCTAATTCTCCCACAAGGTATGGCTCCTCAAGCTCCTTCTTATGATTTCTCATTTCCTCCTTCCTTGTCCTACCACTTTTTTCTAGCCCCCTAAGTCTCTTTAATTTCTTATTTAAAGGAAATAACTCATCCTTTATGAGTCATAAACATGGATCTTATTTAACATTATAAAGATGCTACTTTTATACCTTCCCGCTTTCCTCCATCAATTTGGAGAGTGTCCAAATCCCTTAGTCATTCCCTAATTTGGCTCTTTTCCTAAATTTGAGATGACTACTATTGAAATGGTAAGATTCCTTAATTTAATCAATATTAAATTCCCATTAGTAAGATGCCAATCCTCCTCCCTTCATTTGGAGGAGGGGTCAATTTGGTAAACTATTATTTAATTCCAAAGGGGAGATGCCAATTCTCTACCCTCGAATTAAAAATAGGGATTTAATAGACATGGTTAGGGTCTTTGTCATAGCACAATATCTTATGACAATCAACTAAACCCTCTTATTAATGTTAAACATCATAATAAGTTAAGTCAATTATTCTATCATAATTGCTTTATTTAATATAAAATCTAATATTTATTATTAGCCTAAAATTAATGCAAATCAAGTATTAATTGATCTTCTATATCAATTAATACCTTTTGAAAGTCCAATTTAGGTCTTATAAAAGTCCAATTTAAGGATATATATTTCACAAAAGCATCAATTAACTTCACAAAACATTACAAAATTAAGAATTAGGTCCTAATTCATCATGTAAAATGGTCCTACCAAGGTGGGTCATGACATACTAACGAAACATAGTCCTTTGTGTTTCTCATAATAAAAAACATAAAGCAATTATATATTTCCATAAGCGTTGAAAACCACCAAACATGTAATATATTTTCATAAATCAACAATCACAAGCATAAAATTTATTCTCAATATTTTACGCCATTGTTTTATCCTTAATTGGGTGGCCTCTTTTAAGATAGATTCAACTACCATTGACCAACTCTTATACTAGTACTAAACATCATGGTCCAATGGTGCAAACATGAGCATAAGTAAAATGCAATGCAACTACATGAGGGTAATATTCCATGTTACCCTAAGTTGTCTTCATCATCATTTTCCTTTTTCCAATATCTTGTTCCTGGTGGTCGATCATCTTCTTCCACCCATAAGAGTACCTGGACCTATAATTCAATAAAATATCAATAGTACCATGTCCTCAATGCAATAAAACATCCATATTTAAACATAAAGTATTGAAACATCCATCAATACATAAATCTCATCATAGAGTCAAAGCATTGAAATATCTATCAATGCATAGTCAAACTATAGTAGAGTCCTGCAATGATAATAGAATTACAAATTATTTTCATAGAGATGATATGAAATCATATTTCCATAATAATTTAGACACAAGTATAAATACAACTAGGTTTATCAAAAATATCTCACAAAGGAGTTCCAACCTATGACTTGATGACCCTTATCATGAGTTAACCTCATAGAAAATAGGTTTCATCAAAGATAAAAACATAATTTCATAAATATCACTTTAGGATACTCATATATATTGAAATTATCTTTGGAAAACCTATTTTCCACCACCAATGCATCATCCTTGACATCCCATGATATACAATCTTAGTCAACTTATTTACTAATTCTTAAACTATGTTAGGTTACCTTAAGAAACACAAATGCCAAATGAAGTCCTCAAATATTCTAAGGTACATTTCTTAAGACCCACAAAATATGGAGGGTTCACTTAGTTCTTCCACTTGATTCACCAATGGTTCCAATAGTGGGAGGAATATTAATATTACCACATGTATTCTAATATAGTATAAACCATTATTTAAACAACTTACAACATTATATTATACTCAAACACCACCTAGTGGTTTGGTGGCATATTGCTCTATTCCATAGATGGTGTTTGATCGCATCTTAGTCATGGTAAAGGTTTTGTTTACCTCTATATTAAGATGTAATTGGGTATATTTAAGTTTCATGTTGGATCTATCTCAATATTATTTTTCCATGGTTGAGATGTTTAACTTATTTCCCTAGCCAAAGTCTAGGTTTGTATTGTAACATAGCCCAATAAAATAAAATATTCTTTTATTGTTTTACCTACCCACAAAATCAAGGGTCACACTTACACCATGTAAGGTGACATTCCAAGAATATTATCATCCACTAATAATATCTATGACTACACTTACTCCACATAAGGTGTCATTCCAAAAATATTATCATCCACTGAGCGTCATTCCAAAAATTGAGTAGCAAAATCAATGATATTATTCTTCATAGCTTCCTTGAAGAAGGTCTTATTCATGTTTTCACTCATCTTAGTTTCTCTAATATGAGTAAAATAAGGATAACTATGTGCTTCCCACATAATCAATCTCCTCTAATTTCCAATTTTGGGTATAAGTACCCAATTTTTAAGACATAAGAGTCCATCCCTTATGTCAAAATCCTTGTTCTTTCTAGGATTTCTTCCCAATAAGTTTGTTATATTCACATAGATGCATCCCACATTTCTTCTTCTTCCATACCAAGGCATACTACAACTAAGAACTAGTCACTATATACAACACTCAAGTGGTCAGGATGTGGCCCCATCCTATAATACTAGGGTTCACCTTTATTCCCATACATAAAGGTCACCTTAATGGTTCTTCACATTGTCTTACCAATTTTCATGAAAAACCATTTTACCATAGCGTAGGTTCTCCCTTTTAGTCTATCAAAAGGAAATGTCTTTTCCCTATTCATACATAAGTATGTCTATGTAGGATCTTGGCATATTTACCTTGGGCCTATGCTCCTTCACGATGAGTCATCTAGGACTTAGTGCTTAATTACCATGTGGCTAATTAAGACTATTATTATTAAATAGCTTGGCCTCCTTGATCCTAAGGTGCCAACACAAACTTGTGATAATAATCCATACCTCCGTGGTAGGATAATTAGTCCAAGATTTCTCACTTAGACATTTCTAAAATTTTTCCCACTTTTTGGAAATCTCTGGGCTACACCACCTAGAATAACATAATAAAACTTGATTTTTGCCTACCACAACTCCACTCAAGAAGGTTTGAGTGTTACCTATTGCAACTCCCCTCAATAAGGTTTGAGTGTTTCTTACCGCAACTCCCCTCAAATATGAAGATTTGAGTTTTGCCTTCTAGAAATCCCCTCAAGTATTGAAATCATTCGATCCAAATTTTAATGAATTTTAAGTTAAAATTGAGAAATTTACCTTCCCATGGATGCACGAGTCCACAAGGAACCTTAATATTTCTATTAATATTATTTGTTTCTTTGAACGATTAATATAGTCTCATAATTTGGTACATTATTAAATATATTAAAGATAGGATCCTACACTCCTCTCAAGAATAGGTTTCCCACCAATTCCTTTTCCATTAAGAATGTTCAACAGATTCATGATCTATTATTTCTTATTAATTCAATGATCAAAACGTGTTCCAATTTTTTTTATGGTCGATGCTAAGAAATCCCAACCTCTTATTAATGGTGGTGGAGCAGATCCAAAATAGGCATCTTCAAATATTTTGTCTCAAACCCCTTTAGGGGTGATACTGACCATTATGGTTTATGAAGCAGTTCCTATTATTAACTCCATGGAGGACTCTTCAAATGAAATATCCTCTAAGACTATAGCTACCTATGGAATCTCTCAAACTAAAGCCAACCTTCCTTCCTCTTCTCAGGTATGCCCTCCAATATCTATTTCTAATCATTTTTCTTCTCTGTTAGTTCATAAGAATTTTCTTGTTGATGATAAATCCATATTTGATCTTATCTAAAGCCCTTCTCAATCACCCAAAGGCCTCCTAGGCCCTTCCCCTTGCAAAAACCTCCCAAAAACCTCTCATAAAGCCCTCATTTTACAAGGAACGAAAATAAGCTCTATTTTGATGTAGGATCTGAGAAGAAAAAAGGTAACTCTTTTTCCCAAGATATCAAAAACAAAGAATGTATAGAGGAGATTTCTAATGGTACCCAACTTACATTACTATCCAAATTATCCTCTTCACAAGGAAGAGGGAAAATGTCCTCTTCCAAAAGTAACAAATGAATATACTCTCATAGAATGTGAGAGACCTCAATGGATGTAACAAACAACATTTGGTTAATTCCATGAGGAAATAGCCAAAGCCTATCATTTTCCTTTTACAATAATCCAAGTTGAACATCCAAAATGCTTTCTACATCTCTACATACATAGGGAAAATTTATGATTTCCTCATAATTCCTACAAATGGGGCTTCTGGTGGATTGTTATGTTTATGATATCCAAATGTTGTTGAAGGTAGACTCTTGTCTACTACATAAAATTTCATAGAAATTATGTTTTCCAGCAAAGATCATAATTGTAAATGGGTTTTTTCAAATATGTATGCACTAAACTCTACTTCTAGGAGATCCTATCTCTAGAACACCTTAAGCCAAATGAGGTAGGTTTTTTCCAATGAGACATAAATACTAGTTGAAGACTTTAACATTCCTCTATTCCTCACTAAAAATAAAGGAGGTTATAAAATTATAGCTAAATCCTATGAAGAATTTGCTTCTTTTTTGGATGATAGTCAACTCATGGATATCTAGTTGAGAGGGCCCAAATATTCATGGAGTAACCATATAAGGGGTGATCATCTCATAAAAATAAGGCTTGATAGATTCCTTATATCCCTTAAAGTCATCTACCCTTTTGGATATGTTATCCTTATCTCCCTTACTAGAATTGGATCTAACTACAATCCCCTATTTATTTATTGCTCATTCTAGGCCTCCCCATTCAAAACCCCCTTCATATTTGAGGTGATGTAGATCCAAGATCTTAATCTCATGACCCTTATCTCTTCTTTGTGGTCTCATATTTTCTTTGGATATATTGCCTCTTAGGTTAGCAATATACTTCAATTTGTGAAAGTAAATATTAAGAAGTAGAACAAAGATATTTTTGGTAACATTTTATATAAAAATAAAGACATTAAATATTATCTCATTAATTTTGAGATCTCTCCCCATGAAGGAGACCTTGATCCTAGTATTAGAGCTATTGAGAAGATCCTCTTGACCGATTACCATAATATTTCTAAAAGTGAGGAAATATTTTAGAAGTAGAAATCTAGCATAACTTAGCTGAAGGAGGGTGATTCCAATAAAAAATATTCCATGCCACAATGGTGAGGCATAGGGGATAAAAAAATCAGGGAACTCACCAAGGTGGATGGAACTTTTATAAGAGATATTTCTTATATCAAGACTAATATGGTAACTTTCCTCAAAGATATACTTGTACCTAGCCCATATTGTGACCACCATATGTTTAATACTCTTTTGGACAATATTCTTAGGTTGTTCACTCAAGAGTAAAATAATCTCTTGATAAAACCTTTCTATACCAATGAAATTTGTGTTGATGTCTTCTCCATGCAAGGTGGGAAAGCCTTGGGTCCTGACAGAATCTATCTCATATTTTTCAATGCTTCTAGCATATTGTGGGACCTGAAATTATTTTATCCATTTAGTAGATGCAACAAGATAAAATCCAAAACCCTTTTTTTCAACTAGCCTTTACAATGTCTTCTACAAAATCCTCACTAAAATGATGGCCACCAGACTCGGACTAATTATCCCCCACATCTTTGATCCTAATCAAGGTATTTCTATCAAAGGGAGACTTATTACTGATAGAAACATCACAATCCATGAACTTATTCATTAAGTGTATAAAAGTGGTAAGGCTGATCTCTTCCTTAAATTAGACATGAATAAGGCTTTTGACAGTGTCCTAAAAGTTTCTCTTCTCTATCGTTTATATATTTTCACTCTGAATGTATTGAACAAATCAAAGAATGCATTACCAACACCATTTTCTCAGTTCTTCTTAAAGGATCTACTGTTGAATATTTTTGAGTTTTATATGTGTGAGATAGGGTGGCCCTTTATTCCCCTTTCTATTCATTATCCTTGTTGAATATTTAGGTCATATGTTAAGATATTCTTGTTCCAAGGGAGAAATCTTAGGTATTAAGCAAAATTTTTCTCTTAACATCATCTCTCATAAATAATTTGTTTATGACACTATTATTACCACCTCTACCTCTTTTCCCCAATCCAAAGTCATCAAGTTGATTTTGCTCTTATTTGAGTCAGCTACTGGCCAAAAGGTCAATTTCTCCAAGAGCAAAATTTATTTTATCAATACTCCCATCAGATGACAAGCTCATATAGCCAACATCCTTGGTTGTGCTATTGTTGATATTCCAACTATTTATCTTGGTTTTCCTCTCTTTTATGGACCTACTAAAAAATATTTATGGAATCCCATCATTGAAAGGATAAAAAAATCTTGACTAGGGGAATGGAGGGCTTCTTTCTTGGAAATTGTTTATACTCTTGGCTAAGCAAGAAATAAGCATCAGTATCCTTATCCACACCATAGGCTGAGTATATTACAATGGTTGCATGTTGTACACAAGTGTTATGGATGAAGCAAACTTTAAAGGACTTTAAGATAGAGCATGATCATCATATCTCCATACTATGTGATAATACAAGTGCTATAAACATTTCAAAGAATCCAATGATGCACTCCAAGACCAAGCACATTTCGATAAAATATCATTTTCTGAGAGAGAAGGTGATATATAAGCAAATCATATTGGAATATGTTACTGCAAAGGAGTAAATTGCAGATATTTTCACTATGACACTTCTAAAAGAGACTTTTGAGTATCTTAGAGGAAAATTGGGAGTATTTCTACTCCCACTCCAAAATTAATTACCTCAAGGAGAGGATGTGGTGAGGGGGCTAAGATAAGAGTCTTATATTTAGCCCCAAATTAGTCCCTCTGCCATTGATTACAAAGGGGGAGAGATTTGAGTTAGGGGGAGAACATTCAGTCAGGGGGAGTAGTTTCTCAGGGGGAGCAAAATTAAAAAAGAAAAAAACATTGTTTAAAAAAAGGGGTTGCCATCAATTACAAAGGGGGATATTGTTGGAAATTTTAAGTAATAAGGTTGTTATTGATGTCAAGTGTTTGGTGCAAGGCATAGTCCATTTTTGTAAAAGCAAAGTGGTAAAATAATTGGTTGTAATATTTTATATTATAATACAAAAGGGTTAACTAAAAGGTTGAAGACAAAAGATTACCCCCATGGTTTTAAAGAGAAAAGAAGATATTATAATATTTTAATATTATAATAATTAAACCAGAAGGGCTTATTAAAAAGAAGGGAAAAAGAATTGATGAAGACCCCAATGCAAAAGTATTATTTAATACTAAATTAAATAATATAATACTTAACCTAAAGTTAAATATTATATTAATAAATAATTGAATTTGAATTTGGCAAGGGCATAATAAATAAAATTTAAAATTGGAGGCATCTATATTTCTGTCGATGTTATAATATCACCTTGGGAGCATATAAAAGGAGGAAAAAAAATAATTAAAAGGCAATTCGAATGACTAAGGTATATGCACATGCGACATAATTCGAACGAAGAGGATAAGGGAAATGTGGTGGTTTCTCATTTTTCAAAACATGGCAAAGAAAAAAGATAAGGGCGATGAGTGCTTTGGTGCAGCAAGGGTTGGTATCCCAAGTGGTAGGTGGGTCCTACATTGTTCATTGGTAGAAGAAAGATTCAGGGTTTGATTCCTCCTAATGTCGGATTGAAGGTTTTAATTTTTATTTGTTAGAGGTAGAGAGTATAAAGTGGGTGAGGCTGTTTTAATTTTTATTTGTTAGAGGTAGCGAGTATAAAGTGGGTGAGGCTAAATATTAGTCTCAACCACTTGACTAGCGCAAGCGGTCAAGCATTGCGCTTGGTGGGCTGAGGTTGAAGGATCGATTCCCATCCATAACAAAGCAAGTTAAATTTTTATAAAGGTATGTGCCATGATTAATTTGTAAGGTTTGCATTGTTGGTTGTAGTGATATTTTATGGATGATATTTTGACCTATAGTTTGAAACATAGGAGATATAAGGGGAAATATTTTTGGCATTATAATTAAAGGGTTAAATGTCATTTATTTTATTTGCTGATATTGGAGTGATAAGTTTGTAATTGGTTTATTTATCATTGTAATTCTTTGTTATTTGAAAATAAATTGGAGTGAAAATTATTTTGAAAGAGTGGAGATAAAAGGTGTAAAAGTCTTGTTATTTTATT
The DNA here is from genome assembly GCA_028583015.1 of Wollemia nobilis. Lineage (NCBI taxonomy): Eukaryota > Viridiplantae > Streptophyta > Pinopsida > Araucariales > Araucariaceae > Wollemia > Wollemia nobilis. The sequence continues at coordinate 1,952,999 of JAQPPZ010003494.1, read as the reverse complement.
GTAATTTTTGTTTTATAAAAATGGAAATTGTTGAGAGATATTTTGCATTGTCCATGAAAACTAAAGAATAATTATAGAATATTATTTTCAAAATTCTTTGAGCATCTTTTTGAGGGAATATTCATGTGGATGTTTTGAGATAGACTATTGTTATCTAACCTTTAAGTGGCACTAGAGGAATTGGTTGTAAGTGTGACAGTTTTTGAAGACATATCTCCATCAAAGAAAAAAGGCATGGGCACATCATCCTTGGTCTAAAGTATTTGTTGGAATGAATATTTTAAAACATAATGTGGAGTGAAAATTATTGTTTGATAAGCATTTTTGGAAATATTTGAGTGAGTTTTATGTGCCTCATTGTTAAATGTTTTGAGAAAATTTGATATATATATTATGAATTATTTCAGTTAAGGTTTGAGACCTACATTATGCTCCTTTTTGGACAAAGTGTGAAACACTTGTTTAGGGTTTGTGAGCAAGTTGTACTTTATTATTTGAATTATTATGTGAAAATTTTGAGTATTGGTTTGAGTGTTTTTGAGCAAGTATTTGAGAAGACTTGAAGACAGATCTTGAGCAGGTTTTGAGGTAGACTTGGGAACAGGTTAGAGACAGAGGTTGAGCATATTTTGAGACAGATTTTATGCAGGTTTTGAGGCAGACATGGGAATAGGTTAGAGGTATATTTTAAGCATATTTTAAGACAGACTTGTGAGCATATTTATGAAGCAATATTGATTAATGTTGAGTAGAATAGAGGGAATAAAGGTTTCCTGTAGAGAGAGATCTACAAACTAGATCAGTGGGGATAGAGGTCTCCTATGGAGTGATATACATGAACTAAATAGAGAGATAGAGTTATTCTATGGAGAGATATCCACAAATCGGTTGAGGAGATAAAGATTTCCATAATCAATTTCCATGAACCAGAGAAAAGAGGAAATGGTTCTCTTGTGGAGAGGTATCCACAAATTAAATTATAGGGTATTGGTGTCTCCTTTGGATGGAGTTCCATAAACATTGTAATAGGGAATTGATTCCCAACAGGATTTATTAAAAAAAATATATAAGTAATATTTTCTCTGTGGAGTAGCCCACATTGGGAGAACCACATTAAATCATGTCTCTCATGTGTGTTATGATGTGTTCAATGCTTACTGCTTCCCTTGTGAGTAGAAAACTTTCTATTTCACCCAGTATAACATCCCCCTCTCTGCATTACTAAGAATTTGAATATTCTCTTCTCACAAAACAAAACTGATTGTTCTCTTAGCTTGTTTTTCTAATTGCTAAAATCTTTATGGGTATTGTGCATCACTTTGTTTGGAAACTACTCTAAAAATTTTAGCCAAAATGGATATCATATGAGAAATTTATGCCAAAAATACTGAAGTGACATTTTTCACCACTCTCCAAAAATCATGGATTTTCACTCTTTATTTTTCTCCACATACACTTCTCTCTTCACAAAATAAAGTCCCTACTTTTCAATAAAATCCATTGTCACTTAAAAAGCACACACTTTCATTCATTTTCCATTTTCAATTTTAAAAATATTTTCTTTAATGAAGCTTCTTAAAATAATATAACTTCCTTTTTTTTTTTTTTTTTTGAGAAGGCATTTCGTCAAACACGTCACATGCAAAGAATTTACACCTTACTCGTTCTCTTACTTCGGAGCCACGTGACACCTCAAAAAAAAAATGAAATATGCTCTATTTGATGCCTTGAATATGTAACAACACTAAAACTGAAACTCTGGCAAATCTGCAAGGTCGAAACGACCAACTGAAGGATTTTGTACAAGTGGAACAAATTGACATAAAAGTGACCTATACCGTTTTTGCAATAATCATAACTCTCATCTCGTAACTATGTTTTCTCTAAAATTTGAAACATATAATATATGCAATTATGAATACATTCATTCCGAATATCACTGCATAACTCCTTACAGTTTACCTGTACCACCTCCACGAAAACTATTGTTGACACACTTTTTTCAAAAATAACTATTTTATGACAGTCTTGAAACGGTTGTAACATTCACCTCGTTTTTATGTTTTAGAAAAAATTTGGAACACATGTTCTTAAGGATAATGAAAACCTCCAGTTCAAATTTTGCTATCAAATCCTTCTCGGTTTGATCACAGTGCTTCTGACAAAACTATCATTTTTTGGCCTATATAACCACCTGTCAAATCATCCACCAAGATACCGAAAACGTCATCGATCAATCCAAACACTATGCTAACACCTCCAAAATTGTTCTAGAATATTTCCTGACATGCTGACATGTTCTAAACTAATCCATATTGTCCAACTGTGGCCGTGATGACTTTTGCAAATTTTTGACAACTTCTTGACGATTTTTCAACTTTTGCAAATTTGCACGAACAACTTCACCCGAACATAAAAAACATCCTCATAATCATTGAACATCACTGTACATACTCCGAACAACCTCCGAACAACTGTCCACTACATCAACCTATCCATATGAGTGTGTTGACAACAATGATAATATTGTCGATGCACCTTGCTCAACATAGATGATATTGTTACAAGAGCAAATTTTGCTTGCAACACCAGTGACTTAAAAGCTAAAAATCCTCAAAAATATCTCCATAATATCATCAATAGTGACAAATGCCATATTGTTAAAAGCATTGATAAAGATGAAGAATTTGGGTGTTAAACATAACAAAGACATTGGATCCAAACTGATGAATAAAATGGGATTCAATGGAAAATGATTAGGTAAACAAGGGAAAGACATTAAAACTCCTATAATACCAAATTTCAAGATAAAGAAATAAGGCCTTGGCTATTATGAACAAGTAAGTACCAATAAAACCATGTATGTAAAACCTAAATCTCCTACAAATCCTACAAAGCATTGTTGCAGTCATTATGGAAGAACATGACATGTAGTAGCTAGGTGTTGGAAACTACATCCTTGTGACACAAATCACTCCTCTTGACATTGTTGGTACAAAGTGAAAATGACCAACAAGGTTCATATCAATTTTTAATGAATGGATCTCACACATGGACTAATATGAAAGAAATATTCTATGGCTTCTACAATAAAGGTAAAACCTATGGTAGACCCAGTGGTAGATCCAGTGAGAAAGATCCAAAGATAGACACAGAGGTACTCATCTAGAGGTACACTTAGAACCATGTGCATGTTTGAAATTTTAGGTATTTTATGTTTTCATTGATGTTACATGGATCATTGATGTCACATAGATCACATTGAGTTTTTGTGGCAAAAGTATATCATAAATAAGCATTTATGATATTTTGGAAAGCATGGATATATACAAGGTTTTTGTGAAAACCAAGGCATGCAAAATAAAAGGTTTTATTTAAAACCATGGATGGAATATTTGAAATGGGTTTTTCTTAAAACCTAGGTTGGCTTTTCGTTTCATCGAAAAATGTGCCCCGATGATGGATATATTTAATTTTAAATATTTAGTTTAAATTTTAATTATTTAAAATTTTAATTTTAATTTTAAAATTAAAATTAAAGTCATCGCCGATGTCATAAAAACCATGCACCATCAAAAGGAAATTAATAATTAAAGGTGCTAACGTATGTGAAATTAAAGGAAGGTTGCATATATATATATATATATATATATATATATATATATATATATATATATATATATATATATATATATATATATATATATATATATGCAAAGGCTTTTGATTCAAAAGTCTAAGCATCGAACGAAGAGAAAAAAAAGTAGAAGCCCTAAAATCCTTCAATGTGATAGCATGGTCCAACGATGAGCTTGGAAAGTGTGGAGTTTTTTGTTGCGACAGGGCATGCATTCGATTCCCACCAGGTTTTATTTTTGTAGAGTGTGGAAGAAGATCATTTGGCATACGCTTTTGGCATGAGCAAGGGCAACGAAATATAGGGAGCATTTTTTCTCTCTATCCTATGTGAGAAGATAGCTCACGTGGTCTTTGGCACCATGGTTGTGGTGTTGAGTGTGCAGTGATGAGAGTTTGATTCCCTCTAAGAGGTACGTAAATGTTTTATTGAATATTTTTTATTATTGCCTAATGTTGGAGGAATAAGGTGATGCTAACAGAATAATGTTTGATTAAATTTTTATTTACTTGGAAGGCATGATATAAGGGTTGAAATGCACTTTTAGAAAAAGAGAAATTTCTAGTGTTTTCCTCCTTTAGAAGTATACCATATTATATATCGTTGGAAATCTTATTTTGAGGTCTATATGATTAACTTGATTAGATCGAGAAATAAGGTGTATGTAAAGAGATATTTCTATTTTTGTAAAGGGGTTCAAAGTGAAGGTTATTTTATTATTTTTCAAAGTGTGTTGAGTGTGGCAGATTTCCAAAAGGGTTTCTTCATATTCATAAAAGGTATGGGCACATTCTCCTATTGATTGATTATGGTGGTTGATTTATGAAATATCATTGGAGAGAAATGGATTAATTGTGGTTTCATTTTTGAAAATGGTTGGTTGAATGCTTCAAGGTTTTCTAGTTTGAGAGTTGTGGTTAAATCTTATTTTATAAGCATAGTTGTTGAAGCCCATTGGTTATGCAAAGAACTTGAAAACAATATGAGTATCATTGTTATGTGAAGAATGTTTTATTAGCATTGTTGTTGAAGCCCATTGGTTATGCAAAGAACTTGAAATTGAGAAGAACATGAGTATCATTGTTATGTGAGATTTATGGTTGAGCATTTTTGGAAACATTTGAGTTTTTTGATACGTACATGGACTAGGGTTTTGTGAGAAAGAGTTGTCCCTTGAGATTAATGGTTGAGTTGAGTTGATTGTGCCTAGTCAAGTGATTGTGTGAAGTGGTTGTTCAAGTTCCATGAAACAAACTATTCTATATTATGGGTTTAAGTTGAGATTGAGATTTGAGGATAGAACATATTGAGTCTCTAACAATTCTCTTTATGCTTCTATGAAATTGCCTTAACTTGAGAAAGATATTGGATTTGAGTATAGAACATATTGAGTCTCTAACAATTCTCTTTATGCTTCTATGAGATTGATTTGAGTTAAGATCATTGTGGATCATAAATGTCATTCGTTGAAGAGTGTATTACCATTCATTGTTGAGTTCATCTTTGAGCCTTGCCTTCATAATATTGTGGATGAGATTTGAGTACTACTTGAGTATGATTGATTGAGCCTTTGAGAAGGCTTTTGGGATAGATTTATAGACAACTTTGTTGAGAATATTTGAACAAGTTCTGTGTGATCTTGTTGAGAATATTTGGACAAGTTCTATGTGAGCTTGTTGAGCAGATTTATACAAGTTTTGTGTGAGCTTGTTGAGCAGATTTGGACAAGTTCTATGTGAACTTGTTGAGTAGATTTGGACAAGTTCTGTGTGAGATTTTTGAGCAGATTTGGACAAGTTCTATGTGAGATTGTTGAGTGGATTTTAACAAGTTCTATATGATCTTGTTGAGTAGATTTTAACAAGTTCTATGTGAGCTTTTTTAGCAGATCAGTGGAGTACCTAGCTGAGAAGATAAGTGGATTGACTACCTAAGCATATCAGTGTGTTGCCTAGCTAAGAAGATCAATGGATTTCCTACCATCATAGATCAATTTGTTGCCTAGCTGAGAAGATCAGTAGATTGCCTACCTAAGTAGATCAGTGTGTTTCCTAGCTAAGTAGATCAGTGGATTGTCTGCCTAAATAAATTAGTGTGTTGCCTAGATGAGTAGATTAGTGGATTACCTACCTGAGTAGATCAGTGTGTTGCCTAGCCGAGCAGATTAATGGATTGCCTACCTAATCAAATCAGTGTATTACCTAGCTTTGGTTATATCAAATTAATCATTGTATTGGATAAGGATCCTTATTTATATGTGAAATATTATAAGGACATTATATTATGGAGTACCCCACATTAGGGGAACCACGTTAAATCTTGTGTCTCAATTGTGTGTGGTGACTTGTGCTCTTGCTTACAATTTCTATCTAAGTTATTAATGCACACTACTATATATGGTTATTTTAATTAAGTATAGTAATTGATATTGGTTTAAAAGAAAGTAAAAAGTGAGTGTTATACTATTCACACCCATATCTCAGTAAAATCTTGTATTTTTCAATTGGTATTAGAGTGTGTTCCTTCGAAAAGGCTAATATCTTGAGGGTAGATTCTATAAGAACACAGATGGATTCATATAATGGATCATATACAAATAAGGAACCATTCTTTTAAGGTAACAATTATGCTTTTTGGAGCATGAGAATGAAGAAATACTTGATATGTTGAAGGTGATCGTGAGGTAGATAAGACTATCAAGAAATTGATTGAGATCAATGCAAGGGCAATAAATTATATTTTGAGTGGGCTATATGAGACATATTTTGCAAAGGTAATGGTATGTAATTTAGCTAATGAAATGTGGACCAAGTTGGGGAATTCTTATGAAGGAGATTCCAAGGTAAAGTTGTCAAAACTACAAACTCATAGAAAAATATTTGAGAAATTGAAAATGGAAGATTTTGAAGATATTACAAAGTTTTTACTTCAAGTTGATGAGATTAATAACACCATGAGAGGCCTAGTATTTGAGATGAAAGAATCAAAAGTTACTCAAAAGGTTTTGAGATCACTTCCCATGAAGTATGATGCAAAGGTTTTAGCAATAGAAGAAACAATGGATATCAACAAGCTAACAATGGAAGAACTACAAGGAACTATCACAGCTTATGATATGAGGGTGAGTAAGCATCAGGTTCCAATAAAATAGATTGCATTCAAGGCTTCAAAGAAAGAAAAATGGAAGGTTCTAGAGATAGATAGAAATCCAGTTAATGATGAGGAAGATAACTTCATCAAAAAGAATAAGGACTCAAGGAATTTTAGGGATATGAGGAAAGTCATATGCTACAAGTGTGGTGATCTTGGTCACTATGCACACAAGTGTCCACATGGAAAAAATAGTGATGTTGAAAAATAGGGTCACAAAAGAAAAGAAGATGGAAATCATAAGCATGACAAAGATGACAAATACAAGCAAAACAAGTAAGAGAAGAAGAAAAAATTTCTTAAGATAAATAAATCTTACTACATTGTAGAAGCAAGAGATAGCTCAGATCATAGTGATAAATACAAGTTAGACGATGAAAAGGAAGAACATCTATTCCTTGTAATAGAAGGTGAAAGAGAATAGTGCTTTGTGTGTGGTTAAAGAGATCATAGATCAAGATATTGCAATGGATTCAGTGACAGTGAAGATGAGATGACACATCAAGGAAACATACATGGTCAAAGAAATAATGAGAGTTTGTTTGCTATAGAATATTATAATGATCTTAGTAACAATGAAGATAAAGAAGTATCACTTTTGGTAATAAAAAATGAAGATAAAGAAGATAAATAAGTATCACTTTTGGTAATAAAAAATGAAGAGGATGAGCCAAGAAAATAAAAATCATAATTTAAAATGCTAAAAGAAGAATACAAAAATATTGAAAACAAGATTCGAACAAATATCAAAATCATAGAACTACTTCAGACAATCAGTAATCTCATATAAGAGTTTCAAAATGCAAAAAGAATATAAGAAAGGATGAATGAAGAACTAAGGGTAATAACGGAAAAACATGACACGTTAGATGAAAAGGTTCAAAAAGGAGTGGAAACTTATTTTAAGGCCATATCTCACTTCCAAAAATAATCACACTCAAAAGGAAAGGAAGTTCTTAAAGATGAAAGCAAGGAAGAAATTAAGGAAAAGGATTTAGATACTACAAATAAGGTTCAAGGATGCAATGCACAAGTTGAAAGTGATCATGAGGATAATGGTCAAAAGAGGTATGAGGAACCAAGGCATGAACAAAGGGATTTTCAAGGACATTGTTTTTCTTGTAATGGATTTGGACACAGGGCTATACAATGCAGGGTCTATGGATCAAAGAAGTTTGATTTTGCTAGAAGAAACTTCAAAGGAAGAATGTATGGTTTTCAGGGACATTGCTTCTTATGCAACAAGATTGGTCATAGAGATTTTTAGTGCAAATAAAATGAGCAACATGGTTTTGGTTTTAGAGCTACACAATTCAAAAGTCATGGTCATAATGATCATGAAAATAGAGCTTCACAATATAGGGTTCTATAAAGGAATGGATATGGAAATTATTTCAAGAAAATATTCAAGATATGGGCACCATCCAAAGGCTACAATATCAAGTTTTTTAATTGCAATAGCTTTGGATATAATGCAAAATGGTGTAGGACTCAATTCCAAACATGTTCAAGGCAAGAAGGTCAAACAGGTTCTAGACAAGAAGATCAAGTAATTCATCAAGAGAAGGATATTAGAATAACATGGAAGGAATTTTATAGAGGAAAGAAACAATATAGTATGGGATTAAAAGTACTCCCACCCAAAAATTAATCACCTCACGAGAGAAGATGGTAAGGGGGCTAAGCTTAAGAGTCATATATTTTAACCCCATAGGTGTCCCTTTTGCCATTGATGTCAAAGAGAGAGAGATTTGAGTAAGGGGAAGATATTTGAGTTAGGGAGAGTAGCCTCCAAAGAGAGCATTGAGTTAGGGGGAGCAACCTCCAAAGAAAGCATTGAGTTAGGGGGAGCAACCTCCAAAGAGAGCATTGAGTTAGGGGGAGAAGCCTCCAAAGAGAGTATTGAGTCAAGGGGAGCAGCTTTGATTCTCAGAAATGGTTTTTGCGGTGATTGTGGTGATTTGCATTAGAGGTGTTGCTATCAATGAAAAAGGGGGAGATTGTTGGGAATTTGAGGTATTTTATGTTTTCATTGATGTCACATGGATCATTGATGTCACATGGATCACATTGATTTATGGTGGCCAAAGTATTTCATAAATAAGCATTTATGATATTTTGGAAAGCATGGATATATACAGGGTTTTTGTGAAAACCAAGTCATGCAAAATAAAAGGTTTTATTTAAAACCATGGATGGTATATTTGAAATAGATTTTTCTTAAAACCCAATTTGGCTTTTCGTTTCATCAAAAAAGGTGCCCCGGTGATGGATATATTTAATTTTAAATATTTAGTTTAAATTTTAATTATTTAAAATTTTAATTTTAATTTTAAAATTAAAATTAAAGTCATCGTCGATGTCATAAAAACCATGCGCCATCAAAAGGAAATTAATAATTATAAGTGCCAATGTATGTGAAATTAAAGGAAGGTTGTATATATATATATATATATATATATATATATATATATATATATATATATATATATATATATATATATATATATATATATATATATATATATATATGCAAAGGCTTTCGATTCAAAAGTCTAAGCATCAAACGAAGAGAACAAAAAGTGGAAGCCCCAAAATCCTTTGATGTGACAGCGTGGTCCAATGGTGAGCTAACAAAGAGTGGAGCTTTTGGTTGTGATAGGGCATGCATTCAATTCCCACTGGGTTTGATTTTTGTAGAGTGTGGAAGAAGATCATTTAGCACACGTTTTTGGCATGCGCAAGGGCAGTGAAATATAGGGAGCATTTTTGCTCTCTGTCCTATGTGAGCAAATATATCACGTGGTCTTTGGTGCCACAGTTGTGGTGTTGAGTGGGTAGTGACGAGGGTTTGATTCCATCTAAGAGGTAAGTAAACGTTTTATTGAATATTTTTTATTATTGCCTAATTTTGGAGGAATAAGGTGATGCTAAGGGAATAATATTTGATTAAATTTTTATTTACTTGGAAAGCAAGATATAAGGGTTGAAATGCACTTTTAGAAAAAGAGAAATTTCTAGTGTTTTCCTCTTTTAGAAGTATCCATATTATATATCGTTGGAAAGATTATTTCAAGGTCTATATGATTAACTTGATTAGATGGAGAAATAAGGTGTATGTAAAGAGATATTTCTATTTTTGTAAAGGGGTTCAAAGTGAAGGTTTTTTTTGTTCTTTTTCAAAGTGTGTTGAGTGTGGCAGATTTCCAAAGGGGTTTCTTCATCTTCATAAAATATATGGGCTCATTCTCCTATTGATTGATTATGGTGGTTGATTTCTGAAATATCATTGGAGAGAAAAGCATTTATTGTGGTTTCATTTTTGAAAGTGGTTGGTTGAATGCTTCAAGGTTTTCTAGTTTGAGAGTTGTGGTTAAACCTTATTTTATAAGCATAGTTGTTGAAGCCCATTGATTATGCAAAGAACTTGAAAAGAACATGAGTATCTTTGTTATGTGAAGAATATTTTATTAGCATTGTTGTTGAAGTCGATTGGTTATGCAAAGAACTTGAACTTGAGAAGAACATGAGTATCATTGTTATGTGAGATTTATGGTTGAGCATTGTTGGAAACATTTGAGTTTTTTGATACGTACATGGACTAGAGTATTGTGAGAAAGAGTTGTCCCTTGAGATGAATAGTTGAGTTGAGTTGATTGTGCCTAGTCAAGTGATTGTGTGAAGTGGTTATTAAATTTCCATGAAAAAAAATATTCTATATTATGATTGATTGAGCCTTTGAGAAGGATTTTGGGATAGATTTCTGGATAGCTTTTTTGAGCACATTTGGAAAATTTCTATGTGAGATTGTTGAGAATATTTGGACAAGTTCTATGTGAGCTTGTTGAGCAGATTTGGACAAGTTATATGTGATCTTGTTGAGCATATTTGGACAAGTTCTGTGTGATCTTGTTGAGCATATTTGGACAAGTTCTGTGTGAGATTTTTGAGCCGATTTGGACAAGTTCTGTGTGAGCTTGTTGAGCAGATTTGGACAAGTTTTTTGTGATCTTGTTGAGCATATTTGGGCATGTTCTATGTGATCTTGTTGAGAATATTTTGACAAGTTTTGTGTGAGCTAATTGAGTATATTTGGACAAGTTCTATGTGATATTGTTGATCAGAACAGTGGAGTTCCTAGATAAGCAGATCATTGGATTACCTACCTAAGTAGATTAGTATATTTCCTAGCTAAGAATATTAGTGGATTGCCTACCTGAGAAGATCAGTGTGTTGCCTAGTTGAGCAAATCAGTGGATTGCCTACCTAAGTAGATCAATGTGTTTCCTAGCTGAGAAGATCAATGGATTTCCTACCCGAGAAGATCAGTGTGTTCCCTAGCTAAGCTAATCAATGGATTACCTACCTGAGCAGATCAATGTATTGCCTAGCTTTCAGCATATCAAATTAATCATTGTATTGGATAAGGATCCTTATTTCTGTGTGAAATATTATAAGGATATTATCTTGTGGAGTACCCCACAATGGGGGAACCACGTTAAATATTGTGTCTCAATTGTGTGTAGTGACTTGTGCTCTTGCTTACTATTGCTATCTGAGTTATTAATACACACTACTATATTTGGTTATTGAAATTAAAGACATTAATTGATATTGGTTTGAAAGAAAGTAAAAATTGGGTGCTATATTGTTCACCCCCTCTCTCAGTATAAGCCTATGTTCTTCAGTTCCAGAGCTCGAGCTAGAGAAAGAGCCAACATTTTTCATTTCTCTCTATTGTATGGGGGATTTATTAGAAATTTTGAGCATATTGTTGTCATTGATGTGAAAGGATGTATGTCATATGTTGATGACATTGATTTTCATTTATGTCAAAGATAGCTTGGCATGGAAAAAAGATAAGGTTTATAATTTGGTTAAATATGCAAGGAAAAGCTCATCCCAATGCAAAGAAAATGATAAAAAGGATAAGGTTATAATTTTTATTTTGAATATTATAAGCCAAAGAGGTTTGGTACAAATATATAAGTGTTTGGTTAAAAGGTTGAAGACCCTAGTTTAAATAACATGCATAAATCAAGTCACTAAAGCTTAAAAAGAAATAATATTATAATATTAAGGACAAAGTTTGAAACCAAGGTTTAATAAGAAAAAGGTTGTTATAATTTAAACCCAAGATATATTTTGGGGCAAATATTTTTAAATGTTTCAAATAAAACCTATAAAGCATTGACGTTAAATATAGGGGAAAAAATCCAAATTAATATGGATTAAATTTATGCACTAAGACATAGTTTTTGAATTGCAATGGTATTTGATTTCCCTATGTGTGCAAATTGTGAGAAATAAAAGGATGAATTTTAGTTTTAAAAAAAGGACATTCGATAGTCAAATAAATAGAGAACCATGAGTTTATCCTCAAGTAGGCAGCTTGCCTTGCGGTAGATTGGGTAGCGCTAAGGCGTAGGGCAGGCAAAAGGTCATGAGGTCGAAACTTATCAACGATAATTTTGATATTTTGCTAAACAAGGAAGATCTGTGAAGGTTTTAAATTACAAAATGTGCATCTTTTATTATGTGTGGACGTTTGGCCTAGTGGTAGCCCAAGCAGTGCTAGCGCACTGGCAAGCAAGAGGTTTCGTGGTTGATTCCCATCTGTAATAGTTGTGGTAAGCAAAATATTTTTTTATTAGTGACCAAGGCTGAAATATTAAGGGCCTAAGTTGTGTTTGATTATTGTGCACTCTATTGGACATAGGGAGTTATAAGAGAAATAAATATTTTATTTTTAATATTGTTTTAGAAGGAAATAAAGTGGGAAAATTACAATTAATTTTTGAATTATTATTTTGTGGAGTAATAAGGTGTAATTAGTGGTATATAAATTTTTTGGTGTTTGTTGAAATATTTAAGTGGGAGATAAAATGTGTATAATGTACTTTTATTGTTTGTAATATTTGCTTTAATATTGAAGAACATGGTTCATGAGTTGATGTTTTATTTTGAAAAACAAAGAGAATTATAGACCATTGGTTTGAAACATAATTGTGCACACAATTTTAAAAGGGTTTCCAATATATGAAAAGTTGTTGTGCTAATCCATTTGAAGTTGGAAAAGATATTATTTTTGAGACAGGAATTTGAGAATACATCTTCATAAAGTATTTTGAGGTATGGTGGTTCAACCTTTTATCTAGGTGGTTGTGTTTTGTGAAAGTAATTTTGAGGTGGAGTTAAAAGGTTTGATTGGAATGCATCGTTGGAAATATTTGAGCTAGGATTTATGAAACAAAATGTGAATTCATTGTCTAAATGGTTTTTGAAGCATTGATTTAAATGTATTGAATGTGGATGAGCATGTTTTGTAAACCAGTTATGTATTTGGTTTAAAAAGAACATATAGTGGAATTATATTGCATATCATTTCCTATGTGCTCTTGAAAAAGAACTCTTGGTTGAATATGTTTGAATTATTATGATCAAGCAAGTGTTATGAGTAAATTTTGAGCATGTGTTAGAGCAAAATTTGTTGGACATTTTAGATAGATGAGTTGTCATTAATGTCAAGAGTGAGTTGTCATTGATGTCAAGAGTGAGTGGTCATTGATGTCAAGATTTCAACACTAGTCAATGGCAGTTTTAGTGGGCAACATCAGTTTCAGGTTCTCCAATAAGTGCAAAAGGATAGTCCACCTTTAGTTGATCAAGACCCGGTTCCAGGCAATCAGATGAGGTCCAAAGGGCAAAGAAGAGGCCCAGACAAATAATATTATAATAGTTTATTATAATATTAAAAAGGAAATTTAAATTAATTATAAATTAATTAATATAATTTTATTATAAATTAATTTATTAATTAATTTAATTAACTTTCATGTTACTTAAGTTAATTATAAGTTAATTTTAATTTAATTATAAATTAATTTTTATTAATTTAAATAAACCCTAAAAAGGGTTATAAAGCTAAGTTTATAAATCAAATTTTTAAATTCGATTTGAGCATCGACGTGTTATGACAATAAGGCATCATATATATAAAGGCAAAACCTTTGCCTTAAGTCTCCCTCATGAGTTATTCGAATGCCTATGTTCTAGATTTATGCACAGAAAGAAAGCAACGATTTTTGTGTTTGAAAAGTCTTCGACGAGAAGAGAAGGAACAAATAGGAGCAAGGCTCCTCTCACTTTGCACAAGCACCGCATAGCATAGTTGGCGATGACGAAAGGTGTTAAGATGTTTGTGGTAAGGAGGACGCAGGTTCGAATCCCATGGGGTTCACGTTTTGCAAGGAAGGAAGGTCTCCATTTTTGGAAGTGGCGCCAATGAGGAAACAAAGGGGGGCAAGTGCCTTCCCCTCCTCATGGGAGTGCCTAGCCCACGTGGTGGGCTAGCACCTTGGTAAGGTGCTCGACGGAGAGGTTTCGAGGTCAAAACCCACCGAGGCCTTTTAGTGGTTGAGAGAAAGGTATGCGTTGTTGATTGTTATGTTGGTCGCTTAATTTGGATGTGCTAAGGTTGAAGAAAAATATAAATATTTTTATGTGCCTAAGGTTGAAAAATAATTGTTTTTGATGGGTTATAAGATTTAATTTTTGCCTAAATTAATATTGGTTATTAAGTGTTTTGAGGGAGATAAAAGGGTAGGCAATTATTATTTCTGAAGGGTTATTTTTGAAAGATTGATTTATTAATTTGGAGATTATAAGGAGCAATTTGAGTGATTATTTTTATGTGTGATTTGATGATTTCTAATTTCAAGGAGTAATAAGGTGTATTTGGGATTGATTATTTTTGTGTTTGAGAAATATTTTGAAAGAGAGTTAGTGTGATATTTTGTCATCTAACCATTGAAATTGGCAAAGAAGAAAATTGTGATTGAAGACAGGTTTTCTAAGGGCACTTCTACATCAAACAAAAGGTATGGGCACATATTCCTAGTGAGTGATTGTTGAATGTTGTGAATGCAAAGTTGGAGTGAAAAGGATTGTTTGGTAAGCATTGTTGAGTGTGTTTTGAATTAAAGCTTCAAGGTTTTTTGGAATAAAGAGTTGTTGATAAAACCTTGCTTTATAAGCATTGTTGTTGAGGTGATTAAGTTGAGTGAACTTGAACTAGGGTTTGCAAAGATCATGAGTATCATTGTTATGTGAAGATTATTTTATAAGCATTGTTGTTGAAGTGATTGGTTGAGTGAAGAACTTGAACTAGGGTTTGCAAAGAACATGAGTATCATTGTTATGTGAGATTTGTTGATGAGCATTGTTGGAAATATTTGAATGAGTTGAGACTAGGGTTTGTGAGCAAGGATTATTTCATTGAGTGATTGGTTGAGTAGAGTTGGTTGAGCCTAGTCAAGTGGATGTGTTGATGTGATAGTTCAAGTTCTATGAAATAAATTATTCTATATTCTAAATTGATTTGAGAAAGAGGTTGAGTGTTGATGAGTGTGAAACATATTGAGTCTCTAACAATTCTCTATATGTTTCTATGGTAAAAAGAGTGATTGAAATTAATTGAGCATTGTGGTGAATGTGAAGCATATTGAGTCTCTAACAATTCTCTATATGTTTCTAAAAGAGTGATTAAAGTAATTGAGCATTGTGATAAGTGTGAAGCATATTGAGTCTCTAACAATTCTCTTTATGTTTCTATGAGTTTGGATAAGTTCTAGTGAGGACTTGTTGAGAAGAATTGGATAAGTTCTAGTGAGGACTTGTTGAGTAGATTTGGATAAGTTCTAGTGAGGACTTGTTGAGTATATTTGGACAAGTTCTAGAGAGGACTTGTGGATAGATTAGTGTGAGATTTTGTGGAAGCTTACAAGGTAGATTTGAGACAAGTCTTTGAGAAGACTTGAGAGATAGTTGATTGATTGATTTTTTCAAACCTTGAGTTAAGGTTTGGGGTAGATCTAGTAGAGTTGATTTGAGATTGAGTCAAGCTTTGTGTTAAGGCTTGAGGATAGATATTGAGGATAGATTTGTGCTAGATCGAAGGACTGTGTTTAGTGTAGATAAGAGGATAGATATTGAGGATATATTTGTGCTAGATCGAAGGATTGTGTTTAGTACAGATTTGAGGATAGAATTTTGGTGCATATTTGAGGATAGGTTTGTGCCATATCAGAGATAGATATTGAGCAGATTTGTGCTAGATCGAAGGACTATGTTTAGTGTAGATTTGAGATAGATATTTGAAGGTGATAGAGTATAGAGGATGATAGTCTCTAGTGGATAGAGATCCATTAGCTAGGGTAGTGAGGATAGGTGTCTTCAGTGGATAGAGATCCATTAGCTAGAGTAGTGGGGGTAACAGTTCTTCTAGAAGATCACTAACCAAAGCTAGAGGAGGAGTTCTCCTATGGATAGAGATCCATGAACTTGATTAGGGGATTGGTGTCTCCTTTGGATAGAGGTCCATAAACATTGTAATAGGGAAAGGATTCCCAAGAGATTGATTGAGAAAATTTTAGTGAAATATTTTCTCCGTGGAGTAGCCCACATTGGGTGAACCACGTAAAATTGGTGTCTCTATTGTGTGTGGTGATTTATGCATTGCTTTGATTACTATTATTGATATTTCTATCTTTACATTGCATAATATTGATTGGGAAAGAAAAGTAAAAAGTGGTCTTATACTTTTCACCCCCCTCTCAGTATAAGCTTGTGTTCTTCAATTGGTATCAGAGCGGGTTCCTTCGGAAGAGTTTAATAGCTTGAAGGAAAAGCTTTCAAGAACACAATGGATTCTAAGAATGTGTCCTCAGATAATTCAACACCAATATTTGATGGAAGTGATTATATATTTTGGAGTATGAGAATGAAGATTCACCTGATGGCACTTGGCAATGAAATTTGGGAAGCAGTTGAAAATGGATACATACCACTAGTTGATCCACCTACAGATAAGGAAGGTAAGCTTCTACAACATTACAATTCAAAAGCAATGAATGCAATTTTGAGAGGTTTGCATAGAATAGAATCAATAAAAGTTATGCATTGTAAATATGCAAAAGGAATTTGGGATAAGTTGCAAAGCATATATGAAGGAGATAAAAGTGTCAAAAAGGTAAAGATACGAAATCTCAAAGGGCAATTTGAAGAATTAAGAATGAAGGATGAGGAAAATATTAGTACTTATCTACTTCGGGTAGATGAGGTTGTTAATGCCATGCAAGGACTTGGACTTAATGTTGAAGAATCAGATGTTTGTGATAAGGTCTTAAGATCTCTTCCAAAAATATTTAGTGAAAATATTTTTGCTATAGAAGAATCAAAAGATGGTGATTCTTTGACAAGAGATATGTTACTTGGTATTCTTACAACTTTTGAGTTAAGAACAAAAGAGGAACCTAATCTCTGAAAGGAAGCAACATTCAAAGCTACTAAGAAGACAAAGGGCAAAAATTCAGATTCAAGCAATGAGTCATCCAGTGATGAAGAAGCTAATTATGGCAGAAGGAATAAGGATTCAAGAAGATTTAAAGATACAAAATCTGTTAGATGTTTCAATTGTGGAAAGTATGGTCACTATGCAACTGATTTTCAAGAAGCTAAAAATAACAATGATGAAGAAAAACAAGATCACAGGAACAGGGAATCAAAAAAATACAGGTACCAAAAGAAAGGTAAGGATGGACAAGGCAGACAAGGGAAGAAGTTCTTTCAAAGACAAAAGAAGAGCTACTATGCAGACAAGGCAAGTAAGTACTCAAGTGATAGTGATGCTAGTTCTTCAAGTAATGATAAATATGAAGTTCTATTTCTGATTGAGGAAAAGAAGAAGTTAAGAAAAGGTCACCAATAATTCTCAAGTGTTTTAGATGTGGTAATTTTGGACATCTTGAAGATAGTTGTACAAGGAATGGTTTCAGTTTTAGTGATGATGAATATGAGGATGCACTTGAAAGACCAGAAGAGAATATTCTAATGGCACTAGAAGAAGAAGGAGGTGATCCTATAGAAGACAAGTCAAAATAAAATGAAGATGTTGATAAAGGCAAACAAATAGAGGAAGAATCAGAAAAAGGAGGAGTTGATCTTGAGGGAGAGCTTATTTATGCTCTTAAAACTTTAAAGAAGGTAAGAAAGCAAAACTCCCAACTTGAGATTCAGTTTCAAGAATGTGATGAAGAGAGAGGAAAGCTTATAGAGGATCTAAACAAGTCAATGGCTAAGACAAAGAAGTTCAAGGATAAGCTAGAAGCAAAGGTCTTAGAATGTGAAAAGTTAGAACAAGAAGTAGCTCTACTAAGGGAAGATTTAGAAAAGTCCAAGGATAAGCTACACAAGTTTGGAAAGAGTTCAAAGATTGTAGATAAGATGATCAAGGTACAAAGAAGGTCAACAAACAAAATAGGTCTTGGTTTTGAACATGCTCAAAAGAAATAAGAAGAAGAGTCAACCTCAAGTTCTGAAGAAGAAGAAACTTCAAAAGAAGATAGTGTAAGAGAAAGTGAGACTTCTGAGGATGAGTTGGACAATAGAAAGTTCAACAAGGAAAGGAACAATGCACAAAGAAGAAACAGATGGAACATGAACCAATATAGAGAAAGAGAGACTAAGAGACCAATGAGGTCAAGGCAAGGAAATTTCAATGGATGATGTTTCTCATGTCATAGATTTGGGCACATGGCTTCACAGTGCAGGACACATGAAAGACAAGAATATGGGAACTTCAGGAACAGGTAACTTTTCCATGGGTATTGCTACTCATGTAATCAGTTTGGTCACAAGGCAATGAATTGTAAGGTACATGACAGGAACAGATATGGCTTCACTAGGAGAAATCCCAAGACATTTGCACCTCCAAGGAATAATAACATTAAGTGTTATAAGTGCAATAATGATGGACATACAACAAAGTGGTGTAGAGCAGACATTCCAGAATCAAGCATGAACAAGAACATGAATAGGAACATGAACAGGAATATGGACATGAATAGGAACAGGAATATGGATATGGACAGGAATAAGAACATGGACATGAATAGGAACATGGACATGAACAGGAATAGTCAAAGGAATCAGAAGGATCAGATGAGAAGGAAAGAGGACAAAGGTAAAGACCAGTGCTTGCTAGGAGTAGAAATACTCCCACCCTAGAATTAACCACCTCAAGAGGAGGTGGGGGAGGGGCTAAGCTAAGAGACTAATTCTTAGCCCCGAGCCCCAAAGGTGACCCTTTGCCATTGATGTCAAAGGGGGAGATATTTGAGTAAGGGGGAGAGATTTGGTTTAAGGAGAGAGCATTGAGTCAGGGAGCAATTTCCTAGGGGGAGTAGAATAGGAAAAAGTTCAAGTTTTGGTAAAAATAATTTGGGTTGCCATCAATGACAAAGGGGGAGATTGTTGGACATTTTGAGTAGATGAGTTGTCATTGATGTCAAGAGTGAGTGGTCATTGATGTCAAGCTTTCAGCACCAGTCAGTGGCAGTTTCAGTGGGCAACATCAGTTTTAGGTTCTCCAATAAGTGCAAAAGGATAGTCCACCTTCAATTGATCAAGACCCGATTCCAGGAAATCAGATGAGGTCCAAAGGGCAAAGAAGAGGCCCAGAAAAATAATATTATAATAGTTTATTATAATATTAAAAAGGAAATTTAAATTAATTAATATAATTTTATTATAAATTAATTTAATTAACTTTCATGTTACTTAAGTTAATTATAAGTTAATTTTAATTTAATTATAAATTAATTTTTATTAATTTAAATAAACCCTAAAAAGGGTTATAAAGCTAAGTTTATAAATCAAATTTTTAAATTCGATTTGAGCACCGACGTGTTATGACAATAAGGCATCATATATATAAAGGCAAAACCTTTGCCTTAAGTCTCCCCTCATGAGTTATTTGAATGCCTATGTTCTAGATTTATGCGCAGAAAGAAAGCAATGATTTTCGTGTTTGAAAAGTCTTCAATGGAAGTAAAGGAACAAATAGGAGCAAGGCTCCTCTCACTTTGCACAAGCACCATGTAGTACAGTTGGCGATGGTGGAAGGTGTTAAGATGTTTGTTGGCAGGGAGGACACAGGTTCGAATCCCATGGGGTTCACGTTTTGCAAGGAAGGAAGGTCTTCATTTTTGGAAGTGGTGCCAATAAGGAAACAAAGGGGGCAAGCACCTTCCCCTCCTCGTGGGAGTGCCTAGCCCACGTGGTGGGCTAGCACCTTGGTAAGGCGCTCGATGGAGAGGTTTCGGGGTCAAAACCCACCGAGGCCTTTTAGTGGTTGAGAGAAAGGTATGCGTTGTTGATTGTTATGTTGGTCGCTTAATTTGGATGTGCTAAGGTTGAAGAAAAATATAAATATTTTTATGTGCCTAAGGTTGAAAAATAATTGTTTTTGATGGGTTATAAGATTTAATTTTTGCCTAAATTAATATTGGTTATTAAGTGTTTTGAGGGAGATAAAAGGGTAGGCAATTATTATTTCTGAAGGGTTATTTTTGAAAGATTGATTTATTAATTTGGAGATTATAAGGAGCAATTTGAGTGATTATTTTTATGTGTGATTTGATGATTGCTAATTTCAAGGAGTAATAAGGTGTATTTGGGATTGATTATTTTTGTGTTTGAAAAATATTTTGAAAGAGAGTTAGTGTGATATTTTGTCATCTAACCATTGAAATTGGCAAAGAAGAAAATTGTGATTGAAGACAGGTTTTCTAAGGGCACTTCTACATCAAACAAAAGGTATGGGCACATCTTCCTAGTGAGTGATTGTTGAATGTTGTGAATGCAAAGTTGGAGTGAAAAGGATTGTTTGGTAAGAATTGTTGAGTGTGTTTTGAATTAATAAAAAGTTTTTTGGAATAAAGAGTTGTTGATAAAACCTTGCTTTATAAGCATTGTTGTTGAGGTGATTAAGTTGAGTGAACTTGAACTAGGGTTTGCAAAGATCATGAGTATCATTGTTATGTGAAGATTGTTTTATAAGCATTGTTGTTGAAGTGATTGGTTGAGTGAAGAACTTGAACTAGGGTTTGCAAAGAACATGAGTATCATTGTTATGTGAGATTTGTTGATGAGCATTGTTGGAAATATTTGAATGAGTTGAGACTAGGGTTTGTGAGCAAGGATTATTTCATTGAGTGATTGGTTGAATAGAGTTGGTTGAGCCTAGTCAAGTGGATGTGTTGATGTGATAGTTCAAGTTCTATGAAACAAATTATTCTATATTCTAAATTGAGTTGAGAAAGAGGTTGAGTGTTGATGAGTGTGAAACATATTGAGTCTCTAACAATTCTCTATATGTTTCTGTGGTAAAAAGAGTGATTGAAAGTAATTGAGCATTGTGGTGAATGTGAAGCATATTGAGTCTCTAACAATTCTCTATATGTTTCTAAAAGAGTGATTGAAAGAATTGAGCATTGTGATAAGTGTGAAGCATATTGAGTCTCTAACAATTATCTTTATGTTTCTATGAGTTTGGACAAGTTCTAGTGAGGACTTGTTGAGAAGAATTGGACAAGTTCTAGTGAGGACTTGTTGAGCATATTTGGACAAGTTCTAGTGAGGACTTGTTGAGTAGATTGGACAAGTTCTAGAGAGGACTTGTGGATAGATTAGTGTGAGATTTTGTGGAAGCTTACAAGGCAGATTTGAGATAAGTCTTTGAGAAGACTTGAGAGCAGAGTTGATTGATTGATTTGTTCAAACCTTGAGTTAAGGTTTGGGGTAGATCTAGCAGAGTTGATTTGAGATTGAGTCAAGCTTTGTGTTAAGGCTTGAGGATAGAGATTGAGGACAGATTTGTGCTAGACCGAAGGACTGTGTTTAGTGCAGATCAGAGGATAGATATTGAGGATAGATTTGTGCTAGACCGAAGGACTATGTTTAGTACAGATCAGAGGACAGAGTTTGGTGCAGATTTGAGGATAGGTTTGTGCCAGACTAGAGACAGAGATTGAGCAGATTTGTGCTAGATCGAAGGACTGTGTTTAGTGCAGATTTGAGATAGAGCTTTGAAGGTGATAGAGTATAGAGGATGATAGTCTCCAGTGGATAGAGATCCATTAGCCAGGGTAGTGAGGATAGGTGTCTTCAGTGGATAGAGATCCATTAGCTAGAGTAGTGGGGGCAATAGTTCTTCTAGAAGATCACCAGCCAAAGCTAAGGAGAATAGGAGTTCTCCTATGGATAGAGATCCACGAACTTGATTAGGGGATTGGTGTCTCCTTTGGAGAGAGGTCCATAAACATTGTAATAGGGAAAGGATTCCCAAGAGATTGATTGAGAAAATTTTAGTGAAATATTTTCTCCGTGGAGTAGCCCACATTGGGTGAACCACGTAAAATTGGTGTCTCTATTGTGTGTGGTGATTTGTGCATTGCTTTGATTACTACTATTGATATTGCTATCTATACATTGCATAATATTGATTGGGAAAGAAAAGTAAAAAGTGGTCTTATATTGTTCACCCCCTCTCAGTATAAGCTTGTGTTCTTCAGAATTAAGTAAAGACAATAAGTAGACTAGAGCAAAATTGTGATTTGTTTGAGTAGGCTTCTTTTGTAGAGGGCTTGTGAGTAGTTCTAGGTAAATTTGAAGTAGTTTTGTGAGTAGTTTTGAGGTACATTTATGAGTATGCATGAAACATATCAGTACAGGTAGTTGAGCAAATTTGATCAGATTGGTAAGTACTTTTGATCAAAGTTATGAGAAATTTTTATTAGAGTTGAGCAGATTTGAGAATAGGCTTTGGAAGCTAACCAGTACAAATGGGATAGGGTTCTCCTATGGATAGAGGTCCACAAATTAGAGTAGTTGGTACAAAGGTCTCCTGTGGATAGAGATCCATGAATTTGAGCATAGGGATCGATGTCTCATTTGGATAGAGGTCCATAAACATTGTAATAGGGTTTGGTTCCCAAGAGATTCATTGAGGAAAATTTATAAGAAATATTTTCTCCATGGACATAACCCACATTGGATGAACCACATTAAATCATGTCTCCCATGTGTGTTATGATTTATGCTTTATTTACTACTTTGATATTATTGTTGTTATCATTTGGATTAAAAAGTGAAAAAAATATCTTTTATTGTTCACCCTCCCTCTTAGTATAAGCTTATATTCTTCAGTAATTATATACATTACCCAAATAATGTATATAATAGAATAAATAGGGGTTGTTAGAGTAATTATCCTATTACTTGGATAATATCTAGATTCCATTACATGGATAATATATAGATTCCATTACTTGGATAAAATCTATATTCTAACATTGGTTAATTACCATTTTTTGTTAAGTTAGAATATAATTTACTACATTCCCACTAACAAACAGGTTGTAAATATATTCACTAATGCAAGTGCACGTGTCAAATTTGAGTTATTTTGCAATACTTTTTGTATTTCAAAATAATATAATAAATGAGGAATGTGAGGGTAGATGCAGGGTTATGCATTATGGCGAATATTCATAAATTGGGCAAATTTTAGGATTTCCAAAATTAGAAATTTATGAATATGAGGACCCTTGACGTCGGCCCATTCGCCTAAAATTTTTAGTACTAATTGTTTCTTAGGATTAATTCACCACAATATATATCTAAACATATGTATATTTGTACTTGTTGGAAAGCTCTTTTCAAGTTTGATCTAATGGTGGTATTGTTATGAAGTTATAAGATGATTTAATAGGACAAAAATAGCCCCAAAATGACCTTACATTTTAGGGCTTCAAATATCCCAAATTTTGGTATGAATATGCTCGATTTGATTTGCTTAGTATTCTCCATGATTCACCTTGATTTTGATTAGGATTCATCATTTTTATAAGTACATTTTGAGTCCAACCCCTTATGCATAACCTTGGGTAGATGCTAGGGCAATTTAATTTTTACCATAGTTAGATTGGTTATTACATCATTTTTTACCTTTGTGATATTCGTATTATTGGTGAATATCAATAGCATTAGATAATTTGTTAGTTGTTAGTTGTTAGCAATGTTTTTCATTTAGTTGATGACAACGTAGGGTATATATGATTTACGCGTCTTTAGGCTATATTTAGCCTTAGTCGTATTGTATAAATCATTGTGTATTTTCAATATATCTCTAATGTTTTAATTTAATCACATGTTTTACTTCTTCAACTTTCCCAACCTAAATATTGTATATCATTCCTTTATAATAAAATTCATATTATGTATGCAATAGGAACTATTTACTACTACCTAAGTATCTCAATGTGTCAATGTGTCAAAAACCCTAACTTGGCTAAGATCCAGTCCCTTGTGCTAGAAGAAATGATTTTCATCTTCTATGCTCAATTATAGCAGGACAAATTATTATGAATAAATTCTACCATCCAAGATATAAAAAGTGAATATAAAAATAAATTCTTCTTATTTTTACCATTTGAAGCTTAGGATTTTCCTCTAAAATTTACTTAGCTTACCCAATACTTTTATCCTTTATCTCTTTTTACCCAATAGGTGCATTCATTATATGCACTTTAATATCAATGACCCTATTGCTTACACATACAATGCATGAAAGCTTAAGAGGAGCTACAACATCAAATGGACAAGTGTATGATATACCCATAACTCATCAATGAATATGGTTTAACCTTCATACCTCATAGAATGTATTTCTCCATTTTACATTCAATCTCAAAAGCATAGCCTAATTCTCATAAAATTATTTTGTTTTAGATAAACAATTGTTCATCAAAAATTATTTGATCTTATGGTCAATTTTAATTTTATGATATCTATCTAGTAAATAAGGATTTTACTTCGTACCCGGTTCGTGGCGTCTACCGATTCCACCATGTAAATTCCAAACAAAAAAAAATAAGGATTTTACTTTTCACTCACATGTAATATAACCATCATTTCTTTATCATGAATTGAATTGCCCTAATTCTTTTGAGATTGTTAGTTGCTCTCAAAGGCTAAATGATATCAATGTTAGAACAAAATCTATTCTAGATACACTAGATTATATTAAAATAGTTTGTTGAAGTATAGAGTAACCAAAGCTATTAACATAAATATGTTAAAAAACTAATATGCTATGCACCTTATTCTATAACATGATATACATCTATCATTATAAATGTTGCCAAAATTATTATAGTTTTACCAAACTTTTCACATAAATTTTAGTATCAAGTGAAACCTAAAAATCCCAAGAGACTACTTATGGAGTTTGACATTGACCAATAATGGATTGCTTGAGTTTCTATTACAATCCACTTTCATACGCAAATACACTAATTCACAAAACATTAAAAAAAAATCATTTGAACTTCTTGAAAAATAACTACTTATTATAAAACATCTTAAAGATGTGGCTTATCTATTGTAAATTATTTTCCTAGGCCTTGCCATAGATAAACATATTATTTAAAAATGCTAAGATCAATTTCTCGAAAAGGTGCCTAAATATTAAACACATTAAGCTCTAAAATATGGATGGAGTATTACTAAGATAAATAGAATAACTAAAAAATTTGTTTGTATTGCTTCATCTACACATTTCATTTGTTTGTATTTGCTTCCATCTATTGAAAATTCTAGAATAAAATACGTCATTGTATTGCTCCCCTTCAGGCCTGATCAACTACATATTTAATTTGTTTGTATTTGGTTCCAGCCATTGAAAAGACATTTCAATTCTTTATATTCCATATCTTTTTGCAATGATGTAGCAAGCCAAGAAGCCTGCACATGAGAATCTTGATGTTATTTATTATTAGGGTAAAACGTTATAACAACGTCAAATCACCCGTTCTTGTCAATAAATCTATACGAGAGACGAACATATACATCAAAATTTTATTTTTGTTCCTAGTGCATTTGGACTTCGTTCGTTTCCCGTTACGTTCCATATAGATCGTCTCCTAGATTCAGATATTCTCTACTGTGGAGTCTACATTGACATGGAGATTCTCTTTGTTTAACCGCTACAGTGTTTTTCTATCATTGCCAACTTCACAGGTGCAGGTAACGTTCAATACATAAGAGATAAGCATGCATAATATGTTTTTTCAAATTGTGGAATGCAATGATATGGCTGATGATGCCGAATCTATTATGCACTGAATGTAACATATAAAATGACATACGTTCAAGGATCATGACATTTTTAAAACTTTTGTTTTATTTTTAAAATATTATATAAATTAGAACTCTTAAAATTTTTGTTTTATCTTAAAAAATTATGTCGGTTAAAAATGGTTACTCAACAATCAAATCCAGTTTACCTTATTTTTACCAATTTAAAGTTTATAAAATATTTATTATTAAAAAACAAACATGTGATGCATTTAGCTTAGTGCTTAGATATTTTTATCTGTTAATTTATTTATTATAATAATATAATAAAAAATAATGTGTAAAAGTTCACGTTAACTAGTTATTATTGTAAACAACAATTGTTTTTATGTCGGTTAGTAGCAGTTACTCAACAATCAAATCCAGTTTACCTTGTTTTGACCAATTTAAAGTTTATAAAATATTTATTATTAAAAAACAAACATGTGATGCATTTAGCTTAGTGCTCAGATATTTTTTATCTGTTAACTTATTTATTATAATAATATAAATGAAAAATAATGTGTAAAAGTTGACGTTAACTCGTTATTAATGTCAAATATATATATTCTTTCTTTATAGCATAGTAGCAATGGAAGAATCTTACGTTTTTTTGTTTGCTTTAGTTATTGTAAAAGAGACATGATAGATAATCATTACTGATAATCCACATCTTACAATAGATAAGCCACATAAACTTACAATATCTAAAAGAATATCTAAGTTTATAAATAGCAAGAGACATGGTAGATAATCATTATTGATATATTAGTTTTTAGTAACCATTAATATGCATCAAGTAACTTTGCACTCTCTAAGTGACATGTACATGCTTTTGTGATTTGTATATCTTGATTATTATTATTTTTTATCATTAGTTAAATTTTTTATTATTCATATAAAATATGCCTCTTGCTATAATTTATATTACACATTATGGAATGTTTTGTCTTGATTTTGTTTGATTTTATAAGTTTGTGGTATCACACTTATGATTTGGATATATGTAAAAGGAAAAATTTAGAAATGTAAACCAGTAAAATTTACAAACAATTATTTTTTTTTAGCAAAATAACATGTAAGATGGATAATTTTTATTCAATTTTTTTTATTTAATTTTTCATGTAATATTTATTTATAATTTTATAATTTGGTTTAAATTTATTATTGTAATATTAAATCTTATAAAAGAGTTTTTCCATGTTAAAACCCCATCATAAGGTCTATACCATTTTTTCCATCTCATTGAGACAATTAAAACAAGATATCTTTTCTGATATGAAAATTGCATGCCATAATAGATAATGAATCTATGATTTTTCCACTACCAACAATTAGAAAAGGATCCAAGAGATGTTAGTGACTGGAATGACAGGTGGGATAAGGACGAACCACTAATGCAATATCCTAACATAGCCCGAGTCAGAGATATCACGGAAGAACTCATTGGCAAAAAAGTCTTTGATTATATGGTTCAGGACAAAGGTATAATAAAGTGGAAATAAATAAGGATTCAGGGATTTCAAGCGGAATCAAATGATTTTTGTAACATTCTCGAGCAACAGTTTATCTCCATGAGACCCAAGGAAGATCAAGTGACCTGGGCTCCTACGGAAAATGGGTAGTTCACTGTTAAATTAGCTTACAAGCTTCTGCTTGATGATGAGGATTTTGTCTTCCAAAAGGACTTAGTTTGGATAAAAAATTTAATTCCAAAAATTGTAGTCTTTTTATGGATGGTTATCCAAGGAAGAATTTTAACCATTGATAATATGATGCGTAAATGTATTTGTATCACTAATCACTGTTTTCTGTGCAGGGCTAATTGGGAGACAATTTATCATATTTTCCTTGAGTGCCATTTTTTCTTGACTGTCCTAAATGAGGTTTTTTAGGCCTTCAATATTTCTTGGGTTAAACTAGCCATCGTAATTGATTTATTCGTCTATTGGCCTTACCCATTTTCAAGCCAAAGACTTAGATACATGTGGAAAATTTGTCTCAATAACTATCTTTGGCAGGTGTGGTTAGAAAGGAACCATAGATTCTTTAATGAGTCTATCCATGATCATCAAATTATCATTGTCAGGATCCTATCCTTTGCCAACAAGAATGTGAACCTTATCCCTTTTAATAGTTGTAAACCTCATCTAAAAGAGACCACGATTGCTCAATATTTAAGCTTAATGTTGTTAGATGAGTCTGTGCCTAGGGTAGTCAACCCCAGAGCCAATGTTAAGTGGTATCCACATCCTACGGGTTGGTTTAAGCTTAATTTTGATGGAGCAGCTAAAGACAATCCTGGCAGAGTAGGAGCTGGTGGCATTGTGCAAGATCATAATGGGAATATGATGCTTGTGTTTTCCGAATATTTGGGAACAAGGACGAACAACGAAGCTAAATCTAGAGCTATGTGGAGAGGCCTTCAAATGACTCAAGACTTAGAATGCAATTTGATCATAGAAGGAGACTCTATGCATGTTATAAATCTTCTCAATTATTGGAAAACACCTCCTTGGAGGATTAAAACAATTTTTGAAGAGGCTAGGATCCTTTTCCATGGAAGACAGGACAGAAAAGCCCAACATGTCTTTCGAGAATTGCTGATAAGCTGGCCAATTTGGGTGTCAATGGTGACAGACTTTTCAAATGGGAACATGGTGTCCCGAGTGAAGTAGAGGAGTTTATTCAACAAGAATGCCAAGAATGATAGTCGAATTTACCAATAGGGAAGGCACTATAAGTTCAAAGGCTAGGAGTATTCTCGTCTCTTTTTTTAATTGGACTCATAATAAAAATTAATTATATGAGCTCTCAGTCTTCGTGAATGTTGGTTGGAAATACCACAAAGACTAATGGGGACAGTCACATCAAATAACATGGCTCCTAGTCATCTTAGTAATTTGAGGTTGGTTGATAATCACAGGGCAGGAAAAATATGATAATATAAGACTTCGAACTAGAGCCACGTGGACCACCAGATAGCCACCGCCATAAATCTAGCCAACAAGTTCACTTCTCCAAGGCTGATTGGCCAAGACAGGATGTGGTCCCAAAGCATGTCATATACGAAAGAAAGTAATTACCAAAGAATTATTAAGAGTAACTGTCAATACAGAGTTTGTGGAATTTTTTTTAGTACTCTACTATGTGTGTCTACAAATTTCTGTTTTCAAGGAAGGGATATGTGTTTGTTTCTTTTCTTGTAATTATGATGCAGGTGTGTTTTCTCAGGGTATACCCAAAATGTTGTATGTGAAGTTTCTTTTTGATAACGGGCTATGTGTGTTACTGGATGTAATGGCTTTGGCGGCATGTAGATTTTACATATATAGGATTCTTAGTAAGGACATGTTCATCAACAACATTGGGTTGATTTTTGTAAAAGGTTTTGGTTCAACCTGTAAAACCCGATATTAATGCTATAGTATCTTATCTACCAAAAAAAAAGATAATATATAGCAATGCAGGCTATATGACATGCAAAAAAAATATACATAAGGAATAAAAATAGGTAGCAAAACATGTGTGAATGTATTACCAACTATAATATACATAGTAAAAATATTAAGTTAATATGATCATACCACTTTATTAGTCTATTTGTAAATCATCATCTAAGAATGTCATAGTCAATTATGGATGCATATTATTCCTCTTCTTTATATAGAGGGAATTATGTATTTGTTAGCAAGCAACCCAAAAAACGATAAAAATCTATCACAAAAAATATTTAATTCAAAACACAAAAGTAAAGCATTTAGGGTGCAGTGCAATGGTTCGGGCTTTGACTCTTCTTTTGGAGGTCCAAGGTTCAAACCGTGATGTGAGAAAGTGTACGCGGGGCTGATTGGGTGGTGGCTGTGTCAATGATAAGTATAGCTCTCAACTTTAAGAAGGGTCATGGTTGAGAGGGGATTGTTCAGCCCGATTATAAAGGATAAAAGGTTTCTCATAATAACTAAATAAAAAATAAAAACACAAAAATAAATATAAAATTAATATGAATTATCAAATTTCTTAATATTAAAAAACTTCTATATAAAATTACGATATGTGTACAAATTTTTAATAATTTATCATTTAAAAAAACATTGTAATGATAATACTAAGATCTATAACAAAACTAAAATCCATTTGATTATAACGTGTATTAATAGATAATCTTAAAATTGTAAAACCTTATCCTTAAATTATAATCATTTCAAACATCAATAAAGAAACAAATAAATACACTGTTATAAAATAATTTAAAAATATTGAGTCTATTATCGTTTGCTTTCGTACATATATTTTACAATAACTCGTTAATATCGATTTTTACACAGCATTTTTCATTTATATTATTCCTATAAAATAATCCACAAATAAGAACTAAGAAAGCACTATAGAAGCAAGAGAGTATAAGCTACAGCTACATACCTAAAGCATGGATTTCTATGCATCACATGCACGTCTCTTAATATGTTAAAGTCAGTGCATAATAGATTCGGCATCACCAGCCATCACATTCCATTTCACGACAGAAAAATCCATATTATGCATGCTTGCACTTATTATGGAACGTTACGTAATGCATGCATACCTTTGAAGTTGGCAATGGTAGAAAAACACCAGCGGTTAAACAAAGAGAATCTCAATGTCGATGTACACTCCACGGCAGAGAATCTCTGAATATAAGAGACAACCTATATGGAACGTAACGGAAAACGAACATCCATAACGAAGTCCAATTCGACAAGGAACAAAAATAAAAGGTTGATGGATATGTTCGTCTCTTGTATAGGTGTATTGACAGAACGGGTGATTCGACGTTGTTATAACGTTTTACCTTGATAATAACTAACGTCACTGAATTGAAATGTTATGTTCGTCTCTTGTATAGGTGTATTGACAAGAACGAGTGATTCAACGTTGTTATAACGTTTTACCTTAATAATGCAGGATTCTTGGATTGCAACATCCTTGCAAAAAGATATGGATTAGATAGAATTGAAATGCTTTTTCAATGAATTGAAGCAAATACAAACAAATGGAATCTGTTGATCAAGCTTGCAGTCCTGACAATGGAACAATACAATCACGTATCTTATTCTAGAATTTTCATAACCATATAACCCTGTGTCAATCTTTCTAGGATTTTCTTAATTTTATAACAATCATACCCTGTACACAGTCTCCATATACGAAATTAAAAATACATTTCACTTCACAATTCATTTATACTCTCCATCTTCTTGTCAGTCACTGGGGAAGTAAGCTTTTGTGGAGGGAGGTTTTTGAAAGAACTTGTTAGAAGTGAACAATCTATATAATGATAGCTGCAGGGTTGAAAGTATCATCTCAGGTGATTTAATCATTGATGGTTGCAGAGACTATTTAATAATTTTTGAAGCGCCCGCAGCATTAGCAGAAGACATGGTGGAAGGCCGAAAAGGAACTGAGATTTCTGTGAAAAATGATGAGTTGTGTAAAACAACTTTGGATGTGTTGGGCATCTGTTGCCCTTCGGAGGTGCCTGTCATATACAGATTGCTGAAGCCCCTCCCTGTCGTTCGCGATGTTTCCGTCAATGTTCCTTCCAAAACCGTTACTGTAATGCACGAACCCCTTTCTATTCAGCCATCAGAGATAGGTATGTACTATGGTGGGTGAGATTTGTTCTCTTCAATAATGGAAATCGATTATCTTTGTATTATTTGGGTCTAATTGAGTATTGTATTTGTATTATGTAGTTAATGTTCTAAATCAGGCAAGATTAGATGCCAGTCTTCGGGTTGTTGGACAATTAAAAACCGGGAAGAAATGGCCAAGCCCATACACCTTGGCTTCTGGGTTTTGCCTTGCGATAGCCTTGTTCAGTTATTATTACCATCCTCTGCGGTGGGTGGCTTTAGGTGCCATCGTTGTGGGTCTTCCCCCAATTTTCTTCAGGGCTCTGGCGGCTATTCGCGCTCTCTATCTCGACATCAATGCCCTCATGCTCATCGCAGGTAAATGAAAAATTATGGGATTGCATTATTTATGCAAGGATTAGGGCATCGTAATCTTAACTAGCTTCATTCGGTTTTAAACAGTTGTAGGCACGATTGCGTTGGGGGACTATGTAGAAGGAGCCACCATTGTCTTCCTATTTTCATTGGCTGAATGGTTGGAATCTCGATCCGCCGACAAGGTGAGGTTAACGCCAATCTCAATTCCCTGTAGTTATGAAAGCTGAATTTCTCGGGTTTTTGTATGAGGATAGAAGGTTCTTTTTATGGCAGGCTTGCGTGGCAATAACGGCCGTGATGAATATGGCGCCGCAAACGGCCGTGATTGAGGAAAGCGGGGAAAAAGTGCCTGTTAAGGAAGTCGAAGTTAACACAAATCTTGCTGTGAGGGCAGGCGTGGCAATCCCTATAGACGGTGTCGTTGTATCTGGAAGAAGCTCTGTGGAAGAGAGTAGCTTGACGGGCGAATCCGTGCCGGTGGAGAAAGACGTCGGGCCAGCGTATGGGCGGGCACCATAAATCTCACAGGTTTCGTAATCCAATCACATGTATTTTCAAAGTTGGGTTACTAGTCTCTTCATTTATTTCGGTGAACCAAAAGGAAAAGTAAATTGTGCAGGTTACATAAGCGTGAAGACTGTCGCCAAGGCGGAGGACTCTGCAGTGGCGAAGATGGTAAAGCTTGTGGAAGAAGCGCAAAACCAAAGCTCCCGCACGGAACAGTTTTTACAGCGCTTTGCCAAATACTATACGCCAGGTGAGCCCTATTTAAAATCTTAGTGGCGTCGGGGGTCGATGTGGGATTAAAAAAAATGGTGTCTTAAACGTTTTCTTCTTGGACTTGCAGTTGTTGTGGTGGGAGCAATTGGCGTAGCCATAGCACCGCTTACTAAGCGGTCGCTTTCTGTTTACACGTATGTTTACAAGGCGTTGGTTCTTCTGGTGTCCGCTTGCCCATGCGCGCTGGTCATCTCGACACCAGTTGCTACGGCTTGCGCTCTGGCAACCGCCGTCAGACTTGGGCTTCTCATCAAAGGTGGACAGTTTCTGGAAGCGTTGGGAAAGCTCAAGACTATCGCCTTTGATAAGACTGGAACTCTGACAGAAGGCCAATTCCGGATGGTCGACATCAAATTTGTCGACGCCATAGACATCGAGAAGATGTTATGTTGGTAAAGTAATTGAACGCCCTTATTATGTAATGTTTTGAGATATTGAACTATAGAAAAAACTAATGAAAACACAGGATATCGAGTTTGGAGAGTAAATCAAACCATCCCATGGCGGCGGCAGTTGTGTCATACTGTCGAACAAAGGCCGTGGAGCCATGGGCGGAGGTGACGGATTTCGAGATTCTAGAAGGGGAGGGCATCTGCGGAGTTATTGAAGGCCAAAAACTTCATATTGGCAACGATCGTTTGAAAACAAGGCTAGGCTGGACTAACGGTAAAATTCCCATTAGATCCAATCATTTTTTCTTTCTGCTACCAACATTCCATCCGTTAATATGTTTCCCACGGTGGAGTCCAGATGTGCCGAACACCTGGAATATCACGGGCGCCACCGTTTCATACGTAGGGATAGATGAAAATTTTGTATGAGCTTTCAGCGTGGCGGATCACTGCCGGCCGCAGGCACACAAAGCAATTAACGAGCTCAAGGTCGCTATTCCCTTTGCTCAATCTCCAACCTCAATTTTTGTTACTTTTTCCTGTGTTTTCCTCAGTTTGATATGTTGGGGTATGTTACAATTGCTGCAGAAATTAGGAGTTCGATTGGTTATGCTCACGGGTGATACCGCTGCTTCGGCTGCAGAGATTGAAAAAGAGGTATAATAATCCTTCCAAGCTCTAAGCATGGGATCATTTTCCACCATTTTTTAATCTAATTGGGAGGGGGAAGCCTTATGGTATGCACAGGTGGGCGAAGGGCAAATTGAAGTTCACGCTCAGTTACTGCCCGAAGAAAAACTGAGACACATTAGAGAGCTAAAGCAGAAGGGCATGACTGCGATGGTGGGCGATGGGATAAACGATGCTCCGGCCTTGGCGGTCGCTGACGTGGGTATCGCCATGGGCGTAGCGGGCTATGCTGTGGCCATGGAGTCGGCGGACATCGTTCTCATGTCCAACGACATAAGGAAGATTGCGGGTGCGGTGATGGTAGGACGGAGATCGCTGAGGACCATTTACATAAACGTCGCATTCTCCGTTTTGACCAAGATTGCCATAGTCGTTCTCACATTCTTAGGCTATATATACCTGTGGATGGCGGTGATAGCAGACGTGGGCACTTGTCTGCTTGTGACCTTCCACAGCATGTTTCTCTTGCAAGGAGAGAAAGATGGCCATTCACATTCCCATTTACACTCTCATGGTCATAATGCCAACGGCTGTTGCGACCACCTGCACAAGAACGGGGATCATCTTCAGACGCATCCTCACAATAATGTCAGTTGCGGTCATAGTGACGACTGTCATAAAGTGGGCCATGATCATCATCACCATGAGCATGACCATAAGAATGTTCACGACCATGCGCAGGACCTTAAGCCTGAGCATCAGGATGAGCATGACGTGGTGAAGTGCAGCATGAGGAGTCAGTGCTGTGAGAGGCCGACTTACGAAATTGCAATCTTCATTCAGTCGCCAAATCAAAATCGTTAAAGCCGTTGTAACAAGCCTAGCAATTCCTCACATTCCGCAAGTTCACCAATAGCCGGTTGTTAACGGAGCCAAGGTTCCTGTCGACATCCTCGCTCCGCTCCGAAGTGTTTTCTTTCCCTCAACAAACAAAATGTATGCATGTTTTATAAGTTTTTTCAAGCCCTCCATCTCCACGTTTGGAAATATAAGTATCACTATAGTTTCAAGGGAAGGATTCACTTTAACATGGTAACAAAGTAGCTCTTTATAGTATTAAATAGAAGTGTGATTATATGCTAAATTTTAATAAGTTATTTTTTTTTATAAAAATATGAATATTCAACCTTAAATAACTCTTACTAAGAAAGTAACATTCTTACATGGTAGGCACAAACATACATAATAATAATTGTCACGCTTGGGCGCAGAGTTGCCCCTTGGGGTATTATATAATAATTGCCACGCTTGATGGGCGAATAGTTGCCCGGTAAATAAATTTTTATTTTTTTAAATATAAAAGAAGTTGGTTAAAGTTATTTTATTTTTAGTAATTGATAAGAGTAGAGTTTAAATTATAAGGGTTGTTTTTAAAAAGTTTATTTTAATTTGTTGTTGACTTAATAGACCATCTCAGGATTTATACCATTATGATTAAATTTAATACTTTCTTAAAAAATGGAAAAAACTACTACCTTTATAAATTAACACTTTTAAAATTTTAATTTAATATTTTTATTAATTAAAACTTAACTAAACAAACAACTACTCAAAATATATAGTTAACCTGGCCCACAACTCTTAGTAATTCTAAGTCAAGAACGCTTACTTGCACGACACCTTGTACTATTTGTACTAGAGGAAAATATTTGGTATGGATGACTTTTCCTGTCCTTTACCAAACGGAAACCGAAACAATGTATGAGCGTATTTAATCAATGCCTATTATTGTAAAATTTGAGATGTTGGAATCGCTAACAAAGTATAGGTGCGGTCTGTCTAGATAGAATTATTGTTATTATTATTATTTTAAAATTATTATTATTATTATTTTAGAATTGGGTTAATGTAAATTTTTTTAATGATTTTTTATAAAAAAAAAGTTGAGTTTATTGATAGAGAATTTAACATATATTTTTATATATACATGAAACACGTAAAAAATACAAAAACAATAAGACAACATAAAAAAAACAAAAAGACACAAGACAAAAAAAAAAAAGCACAAAAACAAAACACAATAAAAACAACACAAAAACACACAAATTAAATGAAATAAATAATAGATTAAATTTATGGTCAAACCAATCCAACACTTCTTTTAGCCAAGATTCAACGGAGAAAACATAGGAAAGATATTTATGAGATGGGAACTAAAAAACCCTAACTAAACCAAAGACAAGCTAATACAAATAAAAACAGAACTAAGTATCTCTAAAATTGGAGCCATTTAGAGAAAGGACAGAAAGAAGAACATCACAAATTATCCAAAGCCTGCCATCTAGGAGGGTGGCCATAGCAAGTAAGATCAAGTTAGTCCAATGCCAAATTAGCTAAAGTATCAACAATCCTGTTATGGTAGACTCCCTTTGAGTCCTCTAATATTTCAAGTGGCTAAAGATGTCCGTAAGGGCATTAATCTTACCTTCCTCTACAATATTTTCATATTCTTTCACCATATCATGTTGATTAGTCTTGCAGCCTACCTTTTTGTTAATGTCCATCTTCTTCTTTTTTCGCACGTTTCTTGTTTTACGCCAAGTAAATTTGGGATATCTTCTAACTTTGAAGTATGTGTATAGGAAACCAAAGCATTATTGGAAGGTTTAACAAAGTTTATTTTGGTGTTTGAGTTCTTTCAAGTTTTAGTGTTTAGAATATTATTCTTCTTATCTATCTTTTCTCCCATGTTTTTTTGTTGAAAATCGTAGATTTCCTAGTTTATATCTAAGTCCTTTCCTACAACTTTAAATTGTATTTCTAAGTCTTTTTATCTCCATTATGTCCTCTTCATATGTATGGAAATAATTCCAAACATATTAGTTGACAATATTGCTTGATCCTTCATAACTAGATTTTTTTGAGTGTTCACTTTTAGACATTTGGAAATTTGCTAAGTTTGTGTTTTCTTTATTTTGATCTAAAATCTTATTTGGATAGACACTAGCCAAATAACCATATTCATGGCATATTCTACAAGAAAAAAGAATGTTCTCATAGTACATGTTAGGACCCCATCCTAACACTACAATCCTCATTGAACATAAAGAAAACCCTTGTTAATATTTTGTAATATTTTTTAAATGTGGGGAACACCCATGATAATATTTTGTAATATTTTATAATATCTATGGATCTATAAGCACCTACACAAGTGGTGTCATTTTATGTAACTATTATTAATAATGTAATTGCTTGTAGGTATAATATTCTGGCCTAGGTGATATTTTACATGTAAGCCAACCTTGGAAGTTAGGTGATTGATGAAATCCTTAAAACTGTGAGGGGAAGTATTGTATGTATATTTTTACATAATTGAATGAAAACATTGAAGGAGGTTACCCCCTCAAAAGGCCTAGATTTTGTGTTATTTTTGAGATTGTTCTTTTCTACATTTATATTCATAGTTGTGTTGTCAGCTTAATGCTATTTTGAAATATTTGTGTGAGTGTGTTTATTTTTAATAGTAGGTTCCTAAAAAGTGGTATTAGGGTTGTGTTCTACTACGACTACAATGGTTTTTGCAATTTAGACTATTAGATATAAGATTTCTGTGTTTTTATTTTATTTTTCTAGTTTTTCCGTATAAAAAAATCCAACAAAAACCAATAAAAAATATACTCATTTCTATTTTCTATAGTATTTGTGTAGGTTAGAAACATTGTTTTAAGGGTTTTAAAATATCATAGAATATTTGTTGTTATTGACTAAGCTAGATAACCCATTAAGCATCTAGTGTAGTGAGGGGCATATCAAGCTCTAATATTGAAACCTTAGACAACACTTATGCATAGAATCAAGCTTCCATGTATCTTTGGGTATTTAAGGAGACCATCTAGGATTGAAAAAACCTTTAGCCCTAAGTATATTTTTAAACCTTCTATTATCCATAGTACACGAGACACAATATCCTCAAAGATTACCCTTATGTACTATTAAATAGGTAGGTAGTGTGCTCAAGGGTATGTGAAATCCTCCTTGAGTAGTGGCTTAAAATATTGGTATGGGTTTTATTGTTCATCACTACGATATAATAGAGGGCCTATGGATATTACATACACCTTTGTCTAGCATACCCTGATTCTATCAAAAAGCTTTCCTACAACAAAGATATTGTGATAGTGGTTAGTATCAGTTATGATTAAAAAAATTTGTAAGTAATATTCAAAAAAACAAGATAGAGGGTCAGTATCAGTTATAATCAATAAATTGATCAATAATAGTCAATGCAAGGTTGTTAGGTTAGAAAATTACCTACGATAGTGAGAATTCAAATTGACAAGCAATATCTACGATAGTCAATATCAATTAGTCTAAGATCATCAGGTTATCAATGTTAGGACAATTACTTGTGATAGTCATAATTTAAACAGATAAATAATGTATATGATTTAAAGTCTAGGGTGTCCAAAACAAGTTTTGTGGTATATATCTCATTGTTATTGTCTTCTCAAGCTAATATTTTTGATATATAGCACCCAAATCTTTTTTTGGGATTCTTACTAAAAATAGTAATCCCTAAAACCACTTTTTATTTTTAGTAAGTATCACCAAACACTGTTAACATGGTCTCTAGTAATAGATAACAAGAAATTGAAAACTTAATTAGTCAAAAGGTAGATCATATGGGCAAATAAATATGGAACATACTTAACTGTAACTTATAGGACATAACAACACAACTCAAAATATTTTAGGAAACTATGAGTGTGGTTATCGAGTCATAAAAGGAATTGAGGGCAGAGTGGGATAGTCATACTGGCTCAATTGATCATCAATATCAATAGAATATAGGTACAAGTCAATGCCAATGAACTATACAAGATCATAATGGATATAACTTACCAAAATTAGATTTCTTAGAAATTGATGGAAAATATACTAAGGGGTGGATTTGTAAGGTCAAACTAAACTTAACACTTAATAATATCCTACAATACATGTGGTTGACCATTGCCTCCTTCAATTTTGAATCAGATGCATTACATTGGTTTCTATGGCTTAGGAAGGCTGGAACTAAACTTTCTTGGCAATATTTTGAACAATGTCTATTCACTTACTTTAGTCCTAGTGATTTTGAAGATTTCACAAGAGCTCTTTTCAATCTTTGACAAACATCCACCATTCGAGAGTATAAAACTCAATTTGAAAATATTGCCAATCACACTATTGGTCTAACTATCGATTCTTCCTAAACTTGTTTTGTGAGTAGGCTAAGGTAAAACTATTGAGACCACAATAATTACCATAGGTAATGCAATTTTCTAAAATTGTAGAATAAAAACTTAAGGCTCTATGATGCACATCTAAATTTACTCAATATTAGCTATCATTTTCATCCAAGCCAATGAAAATCCCTATCACAACATTTCCCACTATAAAAAATAGACCCATGAAGAGATGGAGAGACGAAGAGCACAAGGGCTATGTTTTAGTTGTGATGAAAAGTATTCTTGAGGGCATAAGTGTGTGCATCAATTTTTTTTTTCTCGATATAGATGAAACACCAATCACACAATCATCAGAGGATGACGATGATCATTTATAGGGGGAAAAATTAGAACATATAATAGATTCAAAAGACTTCCCACTCAAAATCTCAGTGCATCCCTTAGTAGGAGTTTCCATGCCCCAAACAATGAAAGTGATTGGCCACTTCAAATGACAATGAGTCATCATTCTTATCGACTTGAGAAGTACCCATAATTTTATTAATCCTCATGTCATCAAACAAGGAAATTGTTATATTACTACATGTAATTCCTTTGAGGTCATGATTGCTAATGGAGGCACCCTTCCATGCAAAATAAAATTTCATAATGTCAAACTCCAAGTTAGTTACTATAATATCAATAAAAACATGTTTGCATTACCCCTTGGGTGTGTGATATAGTTTTGGGAGCACAATGGTTGTGAATGTTAGGACCAATTTTGTGGGATTTTTCCATATTATGGATGAAATTTAGTCAAGAGGAGGAGTATACTTTAAGTGGCATGAAAACTAGTGCAACATAATTTATTTCTACTCATAATATGTAAAATTTGTTGAAAAATTATAAGGAAATAGAACAAAATTATTCATTGCAATTATAAGGATTAGTAGATAAATATCTAAAGTTTTTGAGGAACCCAAGGGGCTACCTTCTCATCACTCCCATGACCATGCCATACAACTTTTTCCTGGTAGTCTTCCTCCTAATGTCCATCCATAAAAGTATGCTCATGCTCAAAAGTCAAAATTTGATAAAATAGTGTAGGATTTTCGTGCTATGAGGATTATTAATTCTTTATTTAGTCGCTTTTCTTCACCAATGTTATTAGTAATAAAAATAGATGGATCTTGGTGCTTGTGTGTGGATTATTGAGACCTCAATAAAATCACTATTAAGGATTCCCAATTCTTGTGATTGATGAACTCCTTGATGAGTTGCATGGGGCCCAATATTTTTCCAAGTTGGATTTGCAGTTTAGATATCATCAAATTCATATCAAGAATGAGGATATTCCAAAAAATAACTTTTTGAACTCATGAAGGGTGTTATGAGTTTCGTGTTATGCTACTTGGGTTAACCAATGAACCTTATACCTTTTAAAGTTTGATGAATTATTTTTTCTACCATTTCCTTTGCAAATTCATTCTAGTCTTTTGTGATGACATATTGATCTACAACCATTTATGGGAAGAGCATCTTCAACACTTAGATTAAACACTCAAACTATTTTCTGACCAAATTTATGCCAAGATATCTAAATGTTTCTTTGGCCAGCAAGAGGTTGAATAATTGGGTCACATTGTCACTAAGGATGACATTTAGGTGGATCCCTAAAAAAATTAGGTCATCTAAGATTCGCCTAAACCTCGTACCCTAAAGGGTCTTCATGGTATTTTGAGCCTCACATACTATTACAAGAAATTTTTGAAGAATTATGGTAAGATAACAACTCCCTTGACTACCATGTTAAGGAAGAATTCATTTATATGGTAAGAACTAGTTGAAAAGGCTTTTATCAATTTAGATGTTGAAAATT
The DNA here is from genome assembly GCA_028583015.1 of Wollemia nobilis. Taxonomy (NCBI): domain Eukaryota; kingdom Viridiplantae; phylum Streptophyta; class Pinopsida; order Araucariales; family Araucariaceae; genus Wollemia; species Wollemia nobilis. The sequence continues at coordinate 1,912,311 of JAQPPZ010003494.1, read as the reverse complement.
TGAGCATATTAGGTTGTCATTGATTTCAAAATGGCATGGACTATGAACGCATGACAAGGAAAAGTTTGAAGGCCATGTTTGAGAGTATGTGCAAAAGAGAACAAGTGAAAAAAGAATAATATTATAATATCTTGCCAACAAGACCTTTCAAAAGGAAAAGAAAGCAAGTTTAAAAGAAATAATATTAAAATGGTTTGCATTATAATATATGGAAAAAATGTTACAATAATCATTAAATGGTGGCAAAATATTCTCCTTAAGAAAAGACCCAAAAATAATTGAGATTTTTAAATTCATTGAATTTAAATTATTATAATTAAAATATAATATAAATCAAAAGCCAAAATTTGATTTTAAAATGCACCTACGTTAGAGGTGAATGCCTTCAAAGACATATTAATAATGCAAAGACTAAGGTGGATAGAAGTGCAATAATCAAAAATTTATACGCCTTGTTTTTCAATTAAATAGCGATAGAGGAGAAGAAGAAGTCAAGCAAATTCTTCTAGGAGGAGGATTTCATTGAAAATCATGGAGACTGCAAAAATAGTTCCAGGGTGCTTGTTAGTGTAGATGGCAGTTGAGGCTTGGCTAAGGTATTAATGGAGGTTGGTGTTGGTTTAGAATCCCATGCAGTTTGGTTTTTGTGAAGGAGGAAAGAGATTTTAGTTTTCTATGAACCTTGCGAGAAGCAAACAATGTATAGGCGAGAGAGTACCTTGGTTATCATATGAGCACATAATGTAGGTGGTAGCCTAGATTTGGCTAGGGTGTTGTGGTGGCTAAGGTCACAGTTTCAATTTTTGTTGTGGCTATTGATGCATGTGCAAACATTTTTATGACGTGGGCCATTTATTAAGGTATGAAATTTTTGAGTTAAATATCCCAAAGGTTTTTGGAAAATGAAAATTGTTTTGAGGTTACGTAAAATTGAAAGGGCCAAAGTGTGGAATTTTTTAGGGAGTCATAAGGTGTGTTAATTAAATATTTTATTTTGGATGTTTAGGAAATAAATCAAGTTTTACAGATTATAAGGTGTAAACAAGGAACTTTATTTTTGATATGTGTTGAATATTATTTTGAAAGTGAAGGAGATTATAAGGTGTAAACAAGGAACTTTATTTTTTATATGTGTTGAATATTATTTTGAAAGTGAAGGAGATTATAAGGTGTAAACAAGGAACTTTAATTTTGATGTGTGTTGAATATTATTTTGAAAGTGAAGGAGTGATAAGGTGTACTTGTGACTTGATATTATATTGTATTTCTTATATGGTGAAATAATTGTTGAGGTGCATATTTTTGTGGAGATTTTTAAGATAAATTGCTGCTATCTAACATAGAATTAGAAAAAGGATTTGGTTGTGAGTAAAACAAGTTTTGAAGACATATATCCATCAACGCAAAAAGGTATAGGCACATCATAATTTATTTTAAATGTTGGAATGAATATTGTGAAATATAAGGTGGAGTGAAAAGGATTATTTGATAAGCATTGTTGGAAATTTTTGAGTGAGTTCTTATATGCTTCATTGGTGAATATTTAGATAAATTTTGAAATAGAGATTGAGAATTATTTGAGCTAGGGTTTGATACCCACATTGTATTCTTTGTTTGAAGAAGTATACAAATACTTATTTAGGGTTTAGGAGCAAGTTGTGTTTCATTGGTTGAATGATTGAGTGAAATTCTTGAGCATTTGTTTTGAGTGATATTGAAAGTGAATGTGCAAACATTAGAAATTAGATTTGTGAAAGCAACTGACTTAATGATTGAGTAGGACATATTGAGTTTTTGATAGAGTACATCATTCTCTATATGTTCCAGAGGTTAAACAAATTCTAAATAGAATATATCTAAACTACTTCAAGTTAAAGGAATTACTTTGAATATTAGACATCATTTGATAACATTGTGAGGAAAATTTGATATTTATTGAGCATATTTTATGAGTTGTTTTTTAGCATGTGTTATATCATATTTGAGAAAGTATTGAATACTTAAGAGCATATTGAGTAAGTTATTGATAGGACTTGAAGGAATATTTGAGCAAGTCTTGTTGAAGACTTGAGAGTATATTGAGCAAGTTCTTGAGAGGACTTGAAGGAATATTTGATCAAGTCTTGGTGAATACTTGAGAGTAGATTGAGCAAGTTCATGATAGGACTTGAAGGTAGGTTTGAGAAAGTCTTGATGAAGGCTTACAAGTAGATTTTATTTACTGATTTGTTTAAGCTTTGTTTTAAAGCTTGGGGCAAATTTGAGCAGATTTGATTGATTGATTTGTTCAAGCTTTGTGTTAAGGATTGGAGTATATCTAAGAAGTATGGATTGATTTATTTGTTCAATATTTATTTTAAGGCCTGGGGTAGAACTGAGGAGAGTTTATTTATTGATTTGTTCAAGTTTTGTGTTAATGCTTGGGGTAAATCAAAGCAAATTTGATTGGTGATTTGATCAAGAATTGTATTAAGTCTTGAGGAAATTTTTGAGACATAAATTAGTGCAGATCTGTGAGTAGATTTGTGAGAAGAGATAGAGTATATTTGTACTAAATATGGGATAGATTTTGGTGTAGATTAGAGATAGAGTTGAGATCAATATTTGTAGGTGATAGAGTAAAGAGGATAATAGTTTGTAATGGATATAGATCCATTAGCCAAGGTAGTGAGGATAGAGATATTTTGTGGAGAGAGATACACAATCTATATCTATGAGGGTAGAAGTCTTATAGAAGATCACCATCCAAAGCATAGGGTAAATATTTCTCCTATGGATAGAGATCCATGAACTAGATCAAGGGGAAAGAGTTCTCATGTGGAGTGAGGTCCACAAACCAATTGGGAAGATAGAGTTCTTCTATGGAGAGATATCTACAAATCAATTGAGGAGATATATGTCTCTTGGATCAAGTTCCACAAACCAAAGAAAAGGGGATAGAGTTCTCCTGTGGAGAGAGATCCACAAATCAAGGAATAGGGAATTATGTCTCTTTTGAATAGAGGTCCATAAAATTTTTTATAGGGAATTAATTCACAAAAAAAATTGTTGATAAAATTTAGTAGAAATATTTTCTCCATAGAGTAGCCCACATTGGGTGAAACACGTTAAATTGGTGTCGCTATTGTGTGTTATTATTTGTGCATTGCTTTGATTACTGTTATTTATACTACCATTGACAATATTGGATAATATTTTTTGGAAAAGAAAACTAAAAATTTGATCTTATACTATTTAGTATAAGTTTGTGTTTTTTAATTGGTATCAAAGTGAGTTCCTTCAAAAGAGTTTAACATATTGAAGGAAAATTATATAGGAACACATATGGAATCTCAAAGCGGATCTTAAGAAAATAAGGCACCATTGTTCTATGGAAACAATTATGATTTATGGAGCATAATAATGAAGACTTATTTGATGGCACAAGGATATGAGAAATGCGAAGTAGTTGAGGATGGATACACACCTCTAGCTAGTCCTCCTACAAATAAATATGGTAAGCTCGTACATCTGTATAATGCAAAGGCAATGAATACAATATTAAGTGGTTTACATGAAGCAAAGTTTGTAAAATTTATGCATTGCAAATCAGAAAAGGAAATTTAGAATAAACTGAAGCAAACATATGAGAGAGACAAAAAGGTCAAAATGGTAAAATTGTAAAATCACAAAAGGATATTTGAAGACTTTTAGATGATAGAAGAGGAAGACATTGCTACATAATTACTTCATGTGGATGTGGTTGTTAACACCATGCAAGGAATTGGATTTAAAATAGAAGAACTCAATGTTGCTCAAAAGGTTTTAAGGTCACTCCCTATGAGGTATAATGGAAAGGTTTTAGCCATATAAGAAACAAGATATATTGAAACTTTGACTATGGATGAGTTACATGGAAATGTCACAGCTTATGAGATGAGAATAGTAAATGATCCTATTTCCAAGAAAGAGGTACCCTTCAAATTAGCAAAGAAGATAAAATATAAGAATCCAGATTCAAGTGATGAGTTATCCAGTGATGAAGAAGTAAACTATGGCAGAAGGAACAAGAAGAACTCAATAAAGCACAAAGATACAAAAATAGTTAAGTGTTTCAATTATGGTAAATATGGTCACTATGCATCTAACTTTACAGAAGCTGAAAGTAGTAGTAGTGAAGAGAAACAAGATCATAAGAGAAAGGAAGCAAGAAAATCCAGGTATGGAAAGAAAAATAGGTATGGAAAAAACAAGCATCAAAAGAATTTTTTCAGAGGTATAAGAAGAGCTTTTATGCGGATAAGATAGGCAAGGTCTCAAGCGATAGTGATGAAAAATCCTCCAAATAGTGAAGAAGAAAAAATTCTCTTTTTGGAAATAGAAGATGAAGGCAGTGATCCTATTGAATGTAAATCTAAAAAATATGAAGATGCTTTCGAAGACAAAGAAATAGAGAAAGAATCATAAAATTAAGAGTAGTAGATCTAGAAGCTGAACTTATTTTTGCTCTAAAAGAATCAAGAAAGGTAATAAAGCAAAATTCAAGATTCAAGGGTCAATTTCAAGAATGTGATGAAGAGAAATGAAAGCTTATACAATATATGACAAACTCAATAGCTAAGAAAAGGAGATTTAAAGAAAATTTAGAAGCAAAAGTATTAGAATGTGAGAGATTAGAACAACAGGTAGTTTGTCTATGGAAGGAAATGGAAGAGTCTATAGACAAGCTACACAAGTTTTGGGAAAGTTTAAAAACTATGGATAAGATTATCAATACACAAAGACCTTCATATAACAAAACAGGAGTTGATTTTGAAGAAAGACAAGAGAAACAAGAAGGGTCAAGCTCAAGATCCGAAGAGGAAGAAGCTTCTGAAGAAGAGAGTAAAGGAGAAAGTGAGACTTATGTGAATAGAAGTTTCACTAAGAAAGGAAATAATCCACAAAAAAGGAACATGGAAAATCATAAGGAAGAAAGGACTAAGAGATCAATGGGTCCAAGAAAATATATTTTCAAAGGACATTGCTTCTCATGTAATAGGTTTGGTCACAAGGCTATGTAGTGCAGGGCTCATGAAAAGAAGGAATGTGGTTTGACTAAGAGAAAATTAAAAAATGGACATCCTTTCAAAGGGTATTGCTACTCTTGTAATCATTTTGGTCATAAAGAAATTCATTGTAGGGTTCATGATAGAAATGGGTATGGCTTCACCAAGAGGAACTTCAAGATATATCCACCTTTAAGGAACCGCAACTTCAAGTGTTATAAGTGTAATAATGTTTGGCATATGGCCAAGTGGTTCAGAAAAAAGTTTCCAATGCTTTCAGAAACAAGCAAGAACAAGGATACTCAAAGAGACGAAAAGGGTATGTTGAGAAAGAAGGTTGACAAAAGAAACCAACAATGTATGCTGGGAGTAATTTTACTCCCACCCCAAAATTAATCACCTCAAGGAGAGGAGGTGGGGAGGGGGCTAAGCTAATAATATTATCTTTAGCCCCAAAGGAGTCCCTTTGCCATTGATGACAAAGGGGGAAATATTTGAGTTAGGAGGAGAGCATTTGGTCAGGGGGAGCAGATTTGAAATCAAGTGTTTTGGAAAGTGGTTGCCATCAATGACAAAGGGAGATGTTGGAAATTTGAGCATATTAGGTTGTCATTGATGTCAAAATGGCATGGACTATGAAAGCATGGTGAGGAAAATTTTGAAGACCAATTTTGAGACTATACGCAAAAGAGAGCAAGTGAAAAAATAATTATATTATAATATTTTAATATTATAATATCTAGCCAAAAAAGCCTTTCAAAAGGAAAAGAAAGCAAGTCTAAAAGAAATAATATTATAATGATTTGCATTATAATATATGGGACAAAGGTTACAATAATCATTAAATGGTGGAAAAAGGTTATCCTTAATAAAATACCCAAAAATAATTGAGATATTTAACTTATAATATTTAAATTCATTGAATTTCAATTAGTATAATTAAAATATTATATAAATAAAAAGACGAAATTTGATTTTAAAATGCATTGACGTTGGAGTTGAATGCCTTCAAAGGTATATTAATAATGCAAATACTAAGGTGGATAGAAGTGCAATAATAAAAAAATTATACACCTTTTTTGTCAATTGAATAGCGACATAGGAGAGGAAGAAGTCAAGCGAATTCTTCTAGTGGAGGATTTTGTTGAAAATCGTGAAGAGTGCAAAAATAGTTTTAAGGCGCTGGCTAGGGCAGATGGCAGTTGAGGCTTGGCTAAGGCATTCGTGCAAGTTGATCCCATTTTTGAATTCCAAGCAGTTTAGTTTTCGTTGAGGAAATATATTTTTATTTTTGGTGACTCTTGTGAGAAGCGGACATTGTATAGGTGAGAGTGTACCTTGGTTACCATGTGAGTGCATAGCACATGTGGTAGCATAGATTTTTCTAGGGTTTTGTGGTGGGTAAGGTCACAGTTTTGATTTCAACGGTGGTTGTTGATGCACGTGCAAATATTTTTATGACGTGGGCCAATTATTAAGGTATGCAATTTTTGAGTTAAATCTATCAAAGGTTTTTGAAAAAATAAAATTATTTTGAGATTACATAATATTGAAAGGGCCAAAGTGTGGAATTTTTTAGGGAGTCGTAAGGTGTGTTAATTAAATATTTTATTTTGGGTGTTTAAGAAATAAAAAAAAATGTTGCAGATTATAAGGTGTAAACAAGGAACTTTATTTTTTATGTGTTGAATATTATTTTGAAAGTGAAGGATATTATATGGTGTAAACAAGGAACTTTATTTTTTATATGTGTTGAATATTATTTTGAAAGTGAAGCAGATGATAAGGTGTAAACAAGGAACTTTGTTTTTGATGTGCATTGAATATTATTTTGAAAGTGAAGGAGTGATAAGGTGTATTTGTGAGTTGACATTTTATTGTATTTCTTGTATGGTGAAATAATTGTTGAGGTGAATATTCTAGTGGAGAATTTTGAGATAAACTATTTTTTTAATCAATTAATAAAATTTAAAATGGGTTTTATCAAGGATCCCAAAACTTGATTACAAAAAGTCATAAGACTGTAGGCAAGGCCCCAAGGCCAATGGAAAAAATCCCCAAAGACCAAAGGAAAGACAAAATCCTAATAGGACAGGCTAAGGATAACCTTACAGAAAGGCTAGAGGATAGCCTTGAAGGACAATTTTTTTTAAACATTACAAAATAATACAGGGATATCACCGTGCCGCCTAGAAAAGATTGTTACTAAGGACAACCTTTTGAGATAGACTATTGCTATCAAACTTAGAATTGGCAAAAGAATTTGGTTGTGAGTAAAACAATTTTTGAAGACATATCTCCATAAAAGCAAAAAGGTATGGGCACATCATCCTTTGTTTGAAATGTTGGAATGAATGTTGTGAAATATAAGGTGGAGTGAAAAGGATTGTTTGATAAGCATTGTTGGAAATATTTGCATGAGTTCTTATATGCTCCATTGGTGAATGTTTACAAAAAATTTGAGATAGATATTGAGAATTATTTGAGCTAGGGTTTGAGACCCACATTGTGCTCTTTTTTTGAAGAAGTATGAAAACACTTGTTTAGGGTTTTTGACAAGTTGTGTTTCATTAGTTGAATTATTGAGTGATATTCTTGAGCATTGGTTTTGAGTGATATTGAAAGTGAATGTGCAAACAGTAGAAATAAGATTTTTGAAAGTGATAGAATTAATGATTGAGTAGGACATATTGAGTTTTTGATAGAGTACATCATTCTCTACATGTTCCAGAGGTGAAACAATTTTTAAATAGAATATGTCTAAATTGCTTCAAGTTAAAGGAATTACTTTGAAGATTAGGCATAGCGTTTGATAGCATTATGAGGAAAATTTGAGCTGATTGAGCATATTTTGTGAGCTATTTTTGAGCATGTGTGAGATCATATTTGAGTAATTATTGTTGAAGACTTGAGAGAAAATTGAGCAATTTCTTGAGAGGACTTGAAGGCAGATTTGAGCAAGTCTTGGGGAAGACTTGAGATCATATTGACCAAGTTATTGAGAGGACTTGAAGGCAGATTTGAGTAAATGTTAGTGAAGACTTGAGAGCAAATTCAGAAAGTTCATGAGAGAACTTGAATGTAGATTTGAGCAAGTATTGGTGAAGGTTTAATAGAAGAGTTTATTGATTCATTTGTTAAAGTTTTGTTTTAAGGCTTGAAGTGGATCTAAGCAGAGTTTATTGATTTTTTTTTTTCAAACTTTGTGTTAAGGCTTGGGGTAGATCTGAGCAGAGTTGATTTATTGGTTTGTTCAAGATTTATGTTAAGGCTTGGGGTAGATTTGAGCAGAGTTTATTGATTGATTTGTTCAAACTTTGTGTTAGGGATTGGGGTAGACGTAAGAAAATTTGATTTGCTATTTTATCAAGCTTTGTATTTAGGCTTGAGGATAGATTTGAGATAGAAGTTAGTGTAGATCTGTGAGCAAATTTGTGAGGAGAGATAGAGTAGATTTATATTAAACTTGGGATAGAGTTTGGTGTAGATTTGAGACATAATTGAGAATAATATTTGGAGGTAATAGAGTAAATAGGATAGTAGTCTCCAGTGGATAGAGATCCATTATCTAGGGTAGTAAGGAAAAAGGTATTTTGTGGAGAGATATCCACAAGATAAAGCAATGGGAGTAGAAGCCTTCTAGAAGATCACCAGCTAGAGCAGAAGGGAAATATTTCTCCAATGGATAGAGATCCATGAACCAAAGCAAGGGAAAAGAGTTCTCCTATGGAGTGTAATCCATGAACCAGCTAGGAAGATAGAGTTCTTATGTGGAAAGAGATCCATGAACCAGTTGAAGAGATAGAGGTATCCTGGATAAAGTTTCATAAACCAAAGAAAAGGGGAAATATCTCTCCTATGGAGAGAGATCCACAAATAAGAGCATAGGGGATTGGTCTCTCCTTTGGACAAAGGTCTATAAACATTTTTATAGGGAATTGATTCCCAAGAAAATTTGTTGGGAAAATTTAGTAGAAATATTTTCTCTGTGGAGTAGACCTCATTGGGTGAACCACGTTAAATTGGTGTCTCTATTGTGTGTGATAATTTGTGCATTGTTTAAATTACTTCTATTGATGCTTCCATTTATAATATTGGATAATATTGTTTGGGAAAGAAAAGTGAAAAGTTGATCTTATGCTATTCAACCCCACTTTCAGTATAAGCTTATGTTATTCATTAGAATATGCCATGACCACTACTCTTACGTTAACAATGCTAGATTTATCTAAATTATTTGTCATTGAAAGTGACACTTCATGTGTTGGTATTAGGTATTGAGATCAGGAGCTTAGGGTTAGAAACCAAAGAGTCGAAACAATAAAAATCAAATGAGCATTAACCATTAACAATAATAATTAGGTTACAAAGTTTAAATAGGAGCTAATTAACCATATGCCTAACTTAGGGGAAAGAGAATAGGGAGAAGGAAAATAGGGAGGAAAGAAGAAAAGGAAATTGAATTTGAGTTCTCTCTCTGCTGCCCATGTTGTCCAAACTCCGTCGTCCATGAAGTAAAAGGTAAGTCCACCCTTTCACTATGGTAAAAACATTTTTTACCTAATGTAACTTCCAACATTCTCCCCCTTAAATTTGAGAGGACTGACTATACAGTCTCTCAGATTTATAAATTGAGTTGTAGCTATGCCTTTGGTGAAGATATCTTCTATATTGTCCAAAGTGCTATAGTATTTAAGCTCAACTATCTTTTGATCCACCATATCTCGAATGAAGTGATACTTCATATCAAAATGTTTCGATCTTTTGTGATGGATTGGATTATATGCCAACTGAATGGCACTAATATTATCACAATTCAGAGTTGTTGGACCACTTTGTTTTTCACCAATATCTTCAAGGATTTTCCTCAAACAGAGGACTTGAGTGCTAGCATGTGTAATGGCTATATACTCAGCTTCAAAATATGATAATGCTACAACAGATTGTTCCTTGGAACTCCAAGTTATTAGTCCTGAACCTAGACTAAAACAGTTCCCTGATGTAGATTTCCTATCATCTATATTGCTGCCCAAATCACTGTCACTAAAACCAAGTAACTTCACAGAGTTACTCTTGTGGTAATGGATTCCAAAATCCAATGTACCTTTTACATAATGTAGAATTATTTTGGTTTCTTGAAGATGCAACTCATATGGGCTAGCCATAAACCTTGAAACAAGAGAAATAGCGTACTGAATATCAGGTCTTGTGTTGGTAAGAAACATCAGACTCCCAAACATACTCCTGAAAGTGGTCATGTCAACCTTTGGTGATCCATCATCTTTGCTCAATTGGATTCCATGTCCTGTTGGTGTTGTAACTGATTTGCACTGTTGCATAGCAAACTTATTGATCATGTCACTTGCATACTTATGTTGACATATGAAGATCCCTTTCTCTTATTGATGTACTTCCATGCCTAGGAAGTATCTCATTAATCCGAGATCTTTCATCTCAAACTGATTCATCATGGATTTTTTGAACTCCATGTTCATTTTATTATTACTACCCATAAATATAAGATCATCCACATATAAACAAACTATGAGGATGTTTGTTCCATTATTGAGGTAGTACAGAGTTGGTTCACTTTTGCTTTTAGTTAATCCAAGCTCATTAAAATAGCCATCAATGCGTGAGTACCAAGCTCTTGGTGCTTGCTTGAGGCCATAAAATGCCTTTTTCAATTTATAAACAAGGTTTTCTTTTCCTTGTTCTTGGAAACCTTGAGTTTGCTGAACATACACCTCTTCTGTTAAGTATCCATTTAAGAATGCACTTTTCACATCCATGTGTTGTATTGCCCAACCTTTGTGAGCAGCTAAGGAAAGAACTATTCTAATGTCTCCTGTCTTGCTTCAGGAGCAAAGGTTTCCTCATAGTCTATTCCATATTTCTGAGTAAAACCTTTGCAACTAGTCTTGCCTTATGTATTTCAATGCTTCCATCAGCATTGAATTTGGTCTTATAGACCCATTTACAACCAACACATTTTTTACCTTTGGGTAGCTTCACAAGCTCCCAAGTATCATTTTTGTTAATAGAGGATATTTCCTCTTTCATGGCATCTTGCCATATACTTTTTGTACATGCTTTTTCATAGCTAGATGGTTCTAGCTGTGCAGTAGCCAATAAAGCATAATTGACTACATCTCCTCTTGGTTCGTGAGATTCATCATCTCTAGACATGTGAAGATTTTCAAGTCTGGATAATATGTCATCCATCTCACTAGCTTGACTTCTAGTGTATCTTCGTTGGAAATTCCTATCCAACATTTGAGAAGATGGATGATTCTGTAGTGTTATTTTTCCTTTATTAGTATCTTTCCTTTGAGAATATGGATCAATATCCATATGACTTGGAGCACTTACAGATCTCTGAAATCTTCTTGGAGATTTTGGTGGTGCCTTCAAAGGACTTCTTCTAGGACTTGGTGTACCACTCGATGTACTCGAAGAAGATTCATTTTGAGGACTATGTGGTGGGGTACCATTGCTATTCTTAATTTGTACCTGTGAAGAACTAGCTGAATCAGATTCTACATTAGAAAATTTTTGATGACCCCATTCTCCCCCTTCATAAAAAATTACATATCTGGAAATAATTACTTTATGGGTCTTTGGATTGTAGAGTCTGTATCCTTTTGTGGATTCACCGTACCCTACAAATATACATGCTTGACTCTTGGGATCAAGCTTCTTTCTTTTCTCTTCTGAAATATGTGCATAGGCTAAACAACCAAATATCTTGAAATGCTTTACATTTGGCTTCTTGTTGTACCATCCTTCATAAGGAGTGATACCATCTAAACTAGAAGTTGGACTTCTATTTATTATGTATGCACTGGTTATAACAGCATATGCCCAATATGTGTGTGTTAGATGCTTTGTTTGTAGCATAGTTCTTGCCATCTCTACAAGGGTGCGGTTATTTCGCTCTGCCACACTGTTCTGTTGAGGAGTATAGGCAGTAGTGAACTGCCTTTTAATCCCATTCTCTCTACATTATTGCAAGAATTCATTTGAGGAGTACTCACCTCCTCTATCTGTCCTTATACATTTTACATTATTTTCACTCTGCTTTTCTACATTATTTCTAAAATCTATGAAGCAATCATATGCTTCATCTTTATTTTTCAAAAAATAAATCCAGCACATTCTGGAATAATCATCAATAAAAGTTAGAAAATATGAATTGTTTCCTAGACTTTTTGTTTGCATAGGACCACAGATGTCCGAGTGCACTAGCTGAAGAGGATAACTAGCTCTCCAGGCTTGTATTTTAGGAAACTTTGATCTGGAGTGCTTTCCCAAAGCACAACCTTCGCATACTTTCTTGTGATCTAAAATATTTGGTAGTCCTGTCACCATAGCTTGTGAAGTTAACATTTTCAAGCTAGTGGAATTAAGGTGACCATATCTCAAGTGCCACAGTACACTTGGATTTGAAATAGCTACATTCGAAAGTTGTGCTTCCCCTGGCTCACCAAATTTTAGAGGGAATAACCTATTTTTTGTCATAGGTACTTGTGTAATGACTCTATTACAATTGTTTATATCAAGTATGGTACATCTACCTTCATAAAAAACAAGTTTGTAATTCCTCTCCATCATTTGCCCAACACTGAGGAGATTGTGTTGGAGATTGGGAGTAAAATAAATGGCATTAACTTTTTTAAGGCCTTCTTTTGTTGGAACCTCCATGGCTCCAATGCCTTCCACTTGCAATGTCTTATTATCCCCTAACTTAATATGGGATTTATAATTTGAATCTAAGGTAGGAAAGAGTTCTTCTTTGCCACTCATATGATTGGAACAACCAGTATCTAGAATCCATGTATCATCTAGATTGTGATCTGATTGTCCATATGAAAGAAAAATATTTAGTAGTTGTGCTTGATGCAATCCTAGGAAAGATACTTTTAACTAATGTCACTTGAAGTAGGGATAGGGCAGAAGAATTATTTTTCTGGGCTTCCTTTAGGGTTTTCTTGTATGCTGTATTCAAAGTAGTCCAATCCATTGGAGTTGTGTAGCCATCTTCAACAATATCCCATAAGCCTTTTCCAATGAGTAGTGTCCTCATCTTGATGGACCAGTACTCATAATCATCCCCATCAAATTTAGGGATGGGTAGATTGTAGTTTGATGCCATTACAAACAATAACAAAAAACTACTATTATTGTGCAATTACAAGAAAATAAAGAAAATTACAAAGATCAAGCCTTGCTTGATTTTAAATTTTCACAAAGGGATTTATTCTGCTTGATGAGACTTTGTGATCTCCTGGTGCACAAAATTGTCTGCAACTTCTTCCTCATCGTCACTGATTAAGATGATTTCTGGTGAATCTGGTTCAATAATTTCAATGGAATTACTATAATGAATATATTTCGATTCAACTAGAGCAATTGGTATTGACTCAGATTGTTCAAATCTACTTCCAAAATAATTATCTTCTGAATCCGCTTCATAGCCTAGTTCAGGATTTCGCTAATTTACAATTACTGCATTTTGTAATTGTGAAAATACAGTGTTAAGTCCAAGCGTTCTTACATGCTCATCAAAATTTTCTGCGTTTGTTCTTAGTAACAAACTACATAGAGCATGATAACACCCACCAGATCTGATCATCTAGATATTTTAAAGAAAATTTCCCCAAAATTTCTTTTTTACAACAATTTCCTCTTAGGAAATTTTTCTAAGTTTTTACCTGTCAAAGCGTAAAAACTTTTACATCTATTTCCTCTTAGGAAATATTTTTTCTCTAGTTATAAGAATCAAATTTGAAAGAGAATTGTAGAGATTTTCTTTTAAAAAATTTTAATATATATAATTTTTTTTTTTAGTTTTAATCAAAATTTTTATAAACTATATATTTTTATAGATAAAATTTTTAAAAGATTTATCTATATAATATAAATTTATAAAATTAAAAATGATTAAAAGAAAATAAAAAATATATATTATATTTTATAAGCAAAAAAAACTTTGTTAGGCACGTGTGGGGTTCGACCCCGCGACCTCCCGCGCCTCAACTTAACGCTGGCCCGAATAGCCAGTCGGGCTAGCATATCCGACGGGAAAGGAAGGAAGAGTCCTTCCTTTTATTTCATGTCGGTGCTAGCCACAGGATTTAAAAAAAAGGGACTTTAGTCCCACATCCACTGTGGGGATGTTTTTGTAGGCTTTAAAATCCTAACATCGTTAGTAGATTATTGATTACCTACGGGAAATCGGGATTGCCTTTTGCCTCCTTGTGCAAGTCATGCTTCCTCGTGTCACATTTCAGTCTGGTCTTCTCTTGTCCGGTCACACCACATGTCAGTGTCTGGTCTGGTCTGGTCGTACCACGTGTCAGTCTGGTTTGGTCTAGTCTGGTCTCCTCAAGATTCATGCCTACCTCAGTTCACATGTTGTGGGCTGACATCCTCCTTGAGATTTGTGATTACCTCGGCAACGCCCACCAACTTTGCTTCCAACCTGCTCTGATACCAGATATTGATATCAGGAGCTTAGGGTTAGAAACCAAAGAGTCGAAACAATAAAAATCAAATGAGCATTAACCATTAACAATAATAATCAGGTTACAAAGTTTAAATAGGAGCTAATTAACCATACGCCTAACTTAGGGGAAAGAGAATAAGGAGAAGGAAAATAGGGAGGAAAGAAGAAAAGGAAATTTAATTTGAGTTCTCTCTTTGCCGCCCATGCTGTCCAAACTCTGTCGTCCATGAAGTAGTAATGTTGGACTTAATCTTTTTCATGTCTTCCACTATGTTATATCCTTTTTTAAGTGGAGAAATAGCAACATCTGGTACTCTTTGAGCTCCTCCCTTTGGTGGAGGTGGATTATTGCTTAGAGAGGGGTCAGGAGGAATATTGTGAGAATTATCAGGAGGAGTTGATGTGGTATTGGCTCAGGATTCTTGTTCCTCAGGTTGTAGCTATCTCTTCTATACTGCTGGAAATCCTGTACTTCATCTATAGGCATTTCAATTACATTCTCAGATTCATCCGAGAAAGAAAAGGCATCCAGGACCATGGCTGCACTGTGGCCAGATGAACTTGGGCCCTCAGCAGTTCTTTGATTTTTAGGGGAGATCAAATCTCCTGACAAGGCTTCAAATGCATTGCAAAATTCCACACAATCTAACTCCCCATGCTGAGAAGTGGCATGAATTCTGCACCAGTTGGGTAGGGCTAAGTCACAAATGTTCACATCATGAGCTTTACCCTTGTAATCTTTATTAGGTTCATATGGGGGCCTGTTAAATCTATTTGGTTGATATGAATATCTGTTGGGATTGTCTCTAGTAGAAGTTTGCCTTTTAAAACTCAAAAAATCATTTGCCAGCTTCTGAACAATCTTTGAAACTTCTTCAATCCTAGCATTGTCAGCCTCTTTTATCGGGTTCTGTACATTCTCAACAGGTGCAGCATCTAATGGTGCTGCTGATGGTAAAGTCTGACAAACTGGCAGCATCATCTGATGTGGGATAGGATTGAGTACAGGAGCAGCTTGAGTGATCAGAGGAGTCTGTTGAATATTTAAAGGCTGGGGTCCCAACTGTCTTTCCAGAATCAAAGCTTCTTTGTAAGCTTCTGTCAAGTTGGTAACAGTGGCATCCCTCTTCAAGAAGACAGAGGTCATGGGATCTAAAGAATTTCTAAAGATCTCTAGTGCCAGGTCAGCATTCGGTACATAATAGCCAGTGAGTCTACCATAAGCTTTCTAGAATCTGACATTATAGGATCTAATAGACTCATTCAGTTCTCTTTTGATGCTAGAAAACTACTGATATAAAATACTGGGGTCTATCACTTCCCCGAACTGTGACACAAAGACTTTTTCTAAGTCACTCCAACTGGTGATGGAATCATTGGTAATATTTAGAAACCAATCATAGGCTCCCTCCTGGAGAGTGAACGAGAAGAGTCTGCAGGCAACATCCTCATGTTGTACATTTAATAACTTCAGTGCATTCTTGAATGCAATTAAGTGTTCCTCTGTAGTTCTTGTCCCATCATGTTTATACCTAGGGAGGTATCTTTCTGGATTTCGGGCAAGTCATGGGCTATACCCGGAATGTTCAAAGCTGTGGAGCCCAACCAATTTGCCATAGCTAATGGATTAACAGGGATATTCTGAGCTCTGGTTGGAGTGACTATCAATGGTGACAAAATTGTCTGTGATAGAGATGTGGTTCTTCTGTGGCTACTTCTTCTCGGAGTTTCTAATTCAAGGACAAGGAGCTCTCCAGCTCTGGGGTGGGACCTTGTTACCCTGTATGTAGAATCCAGTTTTCACAGGTACTGACAAACTCTGCAGTTCTGAACAGATTCTGTATTTTAGCAAGTTGAAATACTGTACTGACAACTGCACTGACAATTTAAAAACTGCACTGACAATTTAAAAAATTGCACTGACAATTTAGAAAACTGTACTGACAATTTACAAAACTGCACTGACAATTTAGAAAACTGCCCGGAGTTCACTGTGGGTCCTTCAAAATGTTGCTGTTATGCCCTTACAACACTTGAACTGAGTTCAGCCCCTCCTTCTAGCACCAATTAGATGTTGGTCCGGCTTTCATGCACACCCCGGGAAGGATGAAGCAAGGAAGCCCCGGAGACACCCACGGGACGGATCCCACTCACTTTAGGATCTAGCTGGTTATCCAAGGTGCGAGTTACAGAGTTGGGTCGAACGACAATTCACTCTTTTCCACTTCTGGAATATATTTCAATATGGACTACTCTGTTACTTTACAGGGGGTTCTTGAACTTGTTCAGTAGTTGCAAAAGTTGTTGACAATCAGATTTAACTTGAATTCTAGATCTAGCTCTCATGGGTCAGCAGATTTAAATAAAAGACAAACAAAGAAAATAAAAATGGATCATTCACCGAAAGCAAAGAGAGGGTAGGGTAAGGCAGAAAAGAGAAGCTTATCAAACATCAACTGTAAAACCCTAAACTATCAATCTTATCTATGCTATCAGTTTCACAACAGAACAAATCAAAGAAGAAAGTGTCCAGTCAGTCTAAGATCACTTTCAACTAAGAGCACAAGGCAAAGTGAAACAAATCTAGCAGAAAATTATAAACCCAAGGGCAGCTGGTTAAAATTGGTATCTTTCACCGATAGCCTAGCTCGCACAGTGAAGACAGAGCAATTAGAACAAACTTACACCTAAAATATGTAATTTCCCCTAGCAGACAAAAGAACAACTGAAGCCTAACAACATATTTAAACTTGATAACTCAGATTTACAGCATATATCTAATAAACTTTAAATAGAACGGATAACAAAAGAAGATACACTTATCACACTCTGCAAAAGATTAGGCTCATGGCCATGCTATCACAGAAAAGCTAAAGCACATCAACTCCAAGTCCAAAAACAAAGGATTTCACAAAATTTGCAAGAAATTGCTTATAAGCCTTTTATTTCTAAGTCTCCGCCTTCCTCGCGATTACATTTAGAATCTGTATTTATAGACTCAGGACAGACCCTGATCTTTTCAAAATATCTTCTTCAAACCCTAAATCTTATCGCACTTAAACCCTAGGACCCGGGTTTTACAATAAAAATCCATCTTAAGACCAAAGTCCGGATAGAACTTAACCCTTCGGCAAATCTGTGCGCTTAATCGCCATAAATGGAGAAGATAAAATCAAATGCAACTTGCATTCATCCGCAGCTGCAAATAAATTCCTCCATTAATTCTGCTGGTGAGCCGGATGAGTCACCACTTCTTCATCAATTTGATCTCCGCAAATCCATCTCTGAGTTGAAATGGTCTCCATGCTATCAATTCTGCAATAAATCTCCATTAAATGCATTTACTGGCTTATTTTCCTCTAGCATGGCGGTCCTTGACTAAATCCGCACTTTATCTTCGCCTTTATGGTCTTTCCCGGTTGTCCCGCAAGTGCCAGGTGGAATCCTGCATGAAAGACAAAAAGATTATATTAGCACTTTAATAAACATTAGATCCAAGCTTAAAACATTTAAATCAGATTAAAACCGCAAAATAAGCTTGCATGTCGGCTTCTGCATGTCTGCCTCATGCTTTGACATGTGTCGCTACCCCAGGATGCCTTCTGTTTCCCGCCGGAATGCACTTTCAGGTCAACTTATGACTTTCTCTCTCCTATCGCGATTCTGCGACATGTCGCGATTTCAAGACATGTCGCGAAATCGCGACCCTGCCAGCGCATCGGCAACTTCCTCCCTCGTCGGCCATGAAAACGCGACATGTCGCGATTTCGTGACATGTCACGAAATCGCGACCCTACCAGTGCATCGGCAACTTCCTCCCTCGTCGGCCATGAAAACGCGACATGTCGCGATTTCGTGACATGTCGCGAAATCGCGACCCTTCCTGGCCTCCGTACGCTTCTTGATTTTCAGCCGCAATTCTAGAACACGTCGTGATATCGTGACAGTTCCCTTACCTGCATGCGTTGACCACGATTTTGGAACATGTTTGCGACTTAGCCGATTTTTCATTCTGCAGCCCACTTTCTCTCTCCTACCGCGAAAATGCGACATGTCACGATTTCGTGACATGTCGCAAAATCGCGCCCTCCGTACAGCTTGCTTCTCTCTCCAAAAAATTGTCGCGATTTCGCGAGATGTCATGAAATCGTGACCTTTTTGGCACTTAGCCGCATTTTGACTTACCTGTCGCGATATCGTGACATTTTCGAAAATGGGAGTGTCGCGATATCGCGACACTACCAAAAATGGAAAGTTTGATTTTTCAGTGAATTATGCAACTATTTTCTGGATTTTCTCGGTATCGGTGCAAGATTTTGCTTGTGCATGAATGATTCTAGCATGTAAAAAGTGAATTCTTGGATAACACAAACTAGAATGCAAGAAAAAGCACAACTTTAAAAAGGAGGCAAGCAAATTTGGATTTAAAACCTGAAAAGATCAAGAGGGTCCCTGCTGCAAAAAATGAAAGTTCAGAATTTTCTAAGGATGGAATCTCATTTTTCAGTGGGGGTGTGTTGCTTATCAAAAGACATGAAGTGTGAAATGGTCACGATTTCGTGACATCATGCAGTGAAGGTGTATGGAGAAGGAAAACGTCACGATTTCGCGACAGAAGGCCGCATTATAGCTCGAAATGAAAAGGCGTCGCGATTTTGCGACAAGCAACAGCGAGAGGGTATGGAGCGGAAAAGTGTCACGATTTCACGACAGGTGGTGAGGAGATGGCCCGAAGTAGAAAAACGTCGTGATATCGTGACATGTCTCATTTTCACTGTGGAGGAGGAGAAACGATGTTGTTGGTCAAAAACGTCGCGATATCGCGACATGTCTCATTTTCGCGGCCAGGAAGGTGAACGGGTTGCATGTTGTTTTGTCACGTTTTGCATGGGAAGACGTTACAGAAGGCGTAGAAAACATGAGACACATGGCATACAGGTGTCAGAGCTATAGAGGCGTTACATGCAGTGATAGATTTCAAACGTTTCAAAATCAAACATGGAACAAAAGCATCGAAAAGGCAAGAATTTGAAGGGTCACATGTTGGAAGGTGAAACGAAGCGACAAAAGGAGAACCGAAGAGACATTTCATTTAGTATAAAATTTGAAGCACGAATTGATACGATGGTTGGAAATTGTTGCTTGCAGAGTTGCAGAGATAAGGGCTTCATGCCATTCTGGGCCTGCACTTGGGCAATTTCCTTCATTTGTTCTAGATTTGTAAAACCTGGAACATTCTGTAATTGTAATTGATACATCATTTTAATGCAAAAATATAAAGAGTTGGCATTTCATTGATGAGAAAGAAGGAGTTATTTTTGCATGCATGATTCAATGTGTTATCTTTCCATTTCAGATTTCTAGGCTTATAGGTGAAGTTGAATGCAAGTGTTCTTGGTTGCTTCATGCGAATGCCTAAATATGAAACTACAGTAGAAACCCTAGAAACCCGCACCTGGCTTATCTGAATTGTGCGAATTTGCGGGTTCGATAGGTTGGGTTGCATGCAGAAACCTCATTGTCTTCGGTTTTATCAATCAATATGGCAGTACTCTGGACGTAGCTTAGTTGCATATTCATTTGCATTTATTTTTATTTTTAAACCCGTATTTATTTTTTGTATTTTAATTACAGTAATTTAAATAAATAATTGAAAACCCTTCAAAGCTCAGAGTCCATTGCAAATCCAAATTAAAGTGAACTACAATGCCCCTTGTTAACATCCACTTGCAACCCTAAGGTATTCCCTGCATTTACAGTGAGCAGCATCATTGGTGTTTTAGAATCAACATAAGAGGAACCTTGGAGAAATTACTTTCTTTACAAGCAGAGAATTTTGGGACTCAGATCCTATCGGAGAGTGTGCTTTCACAATTAGGTGAAAACACCACTCAACAGATTGGCGCTAGAAGGAGGGCCCGAATCGGTTTACTTTATTTTGGTTTTCATACATGAATAATATTGTTTAATTTAATTTTGAAATATTTTCTTAAAGCTCACAAACAGCTAAACTGCAGCTTTTGCTTTCTTTTGTTACAGGTTTTTGTTGAAATAATCGGGGGTTTCATCAGGTAGGTTGGACCCATCGCGTCGTATTGCAACCAGGTCCCAAACAACCGGGGAAACCATTTTTCATGACCTTACTGGTACTCCCAAGAATAAAACCAAGCAAGTCGTAAGCTCACCAGTCACAAAAGACCTATTTTCTCCAGGAACATCGAGTGGATCTATGCCCGTAATATCAGTTGCCACTAGTGTTCCTATTGTCAGCAATATCTCTACTGCTATTGTAGGTTTGTCTTCATCGATTTTGAGTCAAATGGCTCAAGCTCTCGCAGCTCCTTGGTATGGAGCTAATAATACTCCTTTGAACATTGCTAGGGATATCCATGAAATCCCCAAGAACATTGAAATATTTCTACCTAAATACAAACCATATGGCCTAAGAACAGCAGAAGAACATATCTAAGCCTATAGGGATGTTTTAATTAGGCTGCAAGTTCAATATGAAGATGTGGCCTACAAACTTTTCCCCATGAGCTTAGATCCAATAGCATATGAATGGTATATATGCTTGCCAATTGGTTCAATCACCTCTTGGACACAAATGGAAAATTCCTTTGTCAATCAATTTAGGTCAACCTTAGATCCCGTAACTATTTACAATCAGTTTATTACATGCAAAAGGGGCCAAGGGGAACTGATCAGAATTTTTAATCAGAGATTCCAAAAGTGCTATAATAGAGCAATTAGGAACTTTGCCATCGATCTCGCAGTGGCTTTGCAGATATATTTTGGGGCATTGGACCCCATGACAGCCATGTTTGTGAGACGTAATCCTCAAGTCACCATGCTGGCTTTGGCCTATAATGAATCCATGACTATCGAGTAGCAAATGACACCACAAGGCAACGGGTTTACCCAGATGCCTGTGATGGGACAGTATGCTCCATATGGTCAAGCTCCCCAGGCAAATCAGCTCATGGCACCTCAAATGCCAAGCATGAACACATTCCCTTATTAACAACCGTATCCACTAGCACCCGCATATTCACCCATTCCAATCCAACCAATCACATCCATTCCACCTATCCCTGCATTTTTGTAGAACAGTCAATCAACTATGCAAGGAACTAGCCAAGTCAATCCTCAAGCCATAGTTCCTTTTCCAAATCCAACCTCGATTCAGAGTGTCAATCCATACGGGAATCAAATTCCTCAGAACCTGACCCAAATGTTGAATCAAGACCCCATCAATTATGTGAATCCAACAGGGGTTAACAACAATGTGATTCCACCAAAGGAGATTTATTCAGAAGTCGAAGAGCTCAAGAAATTAGTTCATAAACTGAGCAATGACAGGGTTCAACAACAGAAGTATGAGTCCCATGCCCCTCACCCAATTCACAATTTTAACAATAGAGGGAGGCATTAGAACACCAAGCCAAACAATGGGGGAGTACCCGATCCCATTGCTAATCAATTAGATACTTCTGCAGGACCTAGCAAATCCAATTCTCTTTTGAATCTTTCAAATTTGGCATGGGAAAGGGGGTGCAGGTTGCACAACACGAAAGAACACAATGAGAGGAATTGTCCTAAAATTGCGAGATACACTCATTGTCTTCAGGCACAAGTTGATGATTTGGAACTGGTATCAAATGAGGGTCCATCACAACATCAAGATGATAATATTATGGTGATGGAAACTATATATCATCAAGAAGGTGAGAGTGAGAAAGAAGAAGACAAAATTTTGGAACAGGAGGTGCAAGATTTTCGAGATTTTGGGAAGGGGAATCATGGATACCATTTGAGAAGTAAATCTAAAACCCCTAAAACTTCATCAACACCTCCAAACAACTCTATTCTTCCTCCCGATACTAAGGCAAATAATAATCCTCCCCCTCCACTTAGAAGAGAAATGTCTAATGATGTGCAGAAGATAGTCAAATTTGAAAAGCCAAACTATGACGTAGTGGAGGATCTAAAGAAGTCCAAATCTAGCCTTTCATTCTTGGACGCAGCTAGATTGCCAGGCCAAAAGGAGGCATCGATAAAAGCGTTGAACTCACCTGATCAAACGTGGAAAGGAAAAGGAGTTGAATCCCATCTCATTTTGCGAAAGGAGAGAAGGGATGTCCTGCCATTCTTACTGACTCTGAGAATTGCGGGTAAGAATTTGCATAACTGTTTGGTGGACACAGGTGCAACGAGCAACCTCATGCCTACAAAAATATGTAAGATGCTAGGCCTGCAACTTGTTTCATCCAAATGTACAGTCCTACGATTGGACCGTTCAGAGGTAAATGTGGTAGGGACCTTATATGATGTCAAGATTCAATTAAATTCTGAACCCAGGGTCCAGTAGGTTGTAGAAATTCTGGTGGTTAATATCCCAAGTAGGTATGGAATGTTACTTGCGAGGGATTGGATGAAAACTCTGAATGGCTATTTTCCAACAGACTGCTCACATATGTGGCTACCATGGAAGGGAATTGTAAACCAGATTAGAGTGGAAAATGAACCGAGGCTTAAGGAGATTATAACAGATTTTAACAAGCCAAATGAAGTTCAATTTTCTGAGCCAGAACTAGGAGTTTATGCACTTGATGTTAAGGAAGCAGCTGAAGAGCCTAAGGAGGAAGCATGTCTTGGTAGCTCTTCTGATGAAAATGATTTCACGTGGTTGCTCAGGTTCGATGGATCAAAATCTAGACAGGGAGCAGGAGCTGGAATCGAGCTCACTGGCCCCGAAGGTAAACCATTATTGGTTGCATACAGATTGCAATTTCCTTGCACGAATAATGTGGTAGAATACGAAGCATTGATCTTTGGTTTACGTCTAGCATTGAGCAAACATGTTAAATGCTTGAAGGTTTTGGGAGATTCGGAGTTGGTAGTCAAGAAAATCAAAGGACAGTATACATGCTGCGACAGAAGACTGACCCTTTATAGAACTAGGGTTATGGACCTCATTGAGGAATTCGATGCATTCAATATAGCCCTTATTTCTAGGAAAGGAAATTGAATAGCAAACTCTCTTGTAGTCGTCGCGGGCATGTTAAACCTGGTTGATATAAAAAGATGTAAAAAGTTTTCTATTGAACTGGTTCCTTGTCCATCAATACCCGATAATGTAAAGAATTTCCAGGTGTTTGACAGTGACAGAAATATTTTCAAATTTGTCACGAACTCGGGTATTTTTGAAAATTAGGTGATTGATGAGGAGCAAAGGTGGCAGGATGAAACAGAAAATGAAATTGAAACTGCGTATCAATCCAACAAAATTCCTAAAGACGTGGTTTCATTGGAAAATATGTTCGACATGAGATGCAAGACCAAGAAAGGAAAAAGAGTCCCACTCCCTAAATATGCATGTGATTCAATTAATATAGGGAGTGCAGACAATCCAAAGGAGGTGTACATAGCAAAGGCATGTACAGAGGAAGAAAGGAGCAATATAATGCAGGCATTGAAACATTACATAGATTGTATTGCTTGGGACTACAATGAGCTGAAGACATACAACCAAAACATTATCACACATTCCATCCCTTTGAATCCAGACTCCAAGCCTTTTAGGCAAAGACAGTGATTTGTTAACCCACTATTGGAGCCTTTGATGGAAAAGGAGGTTAAAATATTATTGGAAGCAAAAATCATTTTTCTTGTTAGGCACTCAACCTGGGTGGCTAACCTCATTCCAATAAGAAAAAAGAGTGGAGAGATTAAGCTGTGCATAGATTTTCAAAATCTTAATAAAGCCTCTCAAAAAGATAATTATTCGCTGCCATCAATCGATGAAATTCTAAAAATGGTAAATGGATCTGAGATGATGTCCTTTCTCGATGGGTATTCTGGGTACAACCATATTCTTATACATCCAGATGACAGGATGAAAACAACCTTCACTACTAAGTGGGGGACATTTGCATATAAGAGAATGTCGTTCGAGCTGTTAAATGCTGGTGCAACTTTTCAACGTGCCATGGATTATGTATTCAAGGGGCTCATAGGCAAATGCATCATCGTGTATGTGGATGATATCCTAGTTTTCTCGAAGAAGAGAGAGGACCATGTCAAAGATTTAAAGAAAGTGCTTCAAAGATGCAAAGAACATGGAATTTCCTTAAATCCCAAAAAATACATTTTCGGAGTAATAGAAGGAAAATTACTAGGTCACATTATTTCAAAAGAGGGCATATCCATCGACCCAGAAAGGATACAAGCTATCAAAAACCTACCTCTCCCGAGTAGTAAAAAAGAATTGAGATCTTTCTTTGGGTAGGTTAATTTTGTGAGAAAGTTTATCTCTAGCTTTGCTAAGATAGCCAAACCTCTAAAAAAGATGCTCAAGAAAGATGTGGATGTAAAATGGAATGAGGAAAGTAGAGTGGCCTTCCAGAACATCAAAGATGCCATTTCCAGAGCCCCTGTCCTTATAAGTCTAGACTACTCCAAGCCTTTCTATATTTATGCTTTTGCATCAGAACACTCCTTCGCGAGTGTATTAACCCAAAAAGGCGAGGATAGTGCCGAAAAACCCATAGCATTTTTAAGTGCCCCCCTAAAAGATGCTCAATTAAGGTATTCAATCCTTGATAAGCAAATTTACACACTTTTTAAAACGGTGAAAAAATTTAGGCACTACATTGTACACAGCAGAGTTATTGCTATCGTGCTCGACTTTGCTGTCAAGACCATGTTTTTACAAAATGAACTAGGTGAGAAAAGAGGGAAATGGATTTCCACCATCCAAGAATTTGATCTCGAAATCCAACCTATGAAACTAGTTCGAGGACAGGGACTGGCGAAGGTGATCGCAGAAAATAATCTGAAAATAACAGGCCAATGCTCAAATATAGAATACATTGCTAAGGATGACTGGTATGTTGATATTGTGCAATTTTTATTGACTGGTAAGTGTCCTTCTAATCTGAATTCAACATAGAGAAGAGCTTTAAGGCTTAAGTCTATCAATTATCTAATGAAATCTGGTGTGCTTTACAGGAAGAATCATGAAGGCATCTACCTGAGGTGCTTGAACAAAGAAGAAGCCGCCAGGGTGTTGCAGGAATTTCACAGGAAACATGGAACTGGTCACGGTGCGGCCAACGCTACAGCACATCAAATCCTGAGAGCAGGATACTACTGGCCCCATATTTTCAAAGATGCACATGCCCATGTACGATCTTGTCATATCCATCAAGTGGCCGCCGGAGAGAAAGAAATGCAGCCATGTCGTTACAACCTGTAGTGGAAATGAGACCATTTGCATAGTGGGGACTAGATTTCATTGGGGTTATTAACCCAAATTCTTCTGATTCTCATAAATTCATATTGACAGCTACAAACTACTATACAAGGTGGACAGAAGCAATTCCTACTAAACATGCCACCACAGACATTGTAATTAAATTCCTTGAGGACCATATTATAACAAGATTTGAAATGCCCAATTCTATTTTCAGTGACAATGGTAAAGTGTTTATTTCTATGCAATTTGTAGATTGGGCATATGATAACAAAGTGAGCTTAAATTTTGCATCCAATTATTATCCACAAGGAAATGGGTTGGCCGAATCTTCAAATAAGAATTTGTTGAATACCATTAAGAAGTTGCTGGAAAAGAACCCTCGAGACTGGCATAGCCAATTGAAGTTTGCCCTTTGGGTAGATAGGACCAGAGTGAAAGAGTCCATAGGGAATACTCCCTATCATTTGGTCTATGGGCAAGACCCAATATTTCTTGCAAATTTGAAGTTGCAGACCTTACATTTCATACAAGAGTACTTGGGGACAGATGATCAAGTTGAAGCCAGGTCAAGTCATTTGTTGCACCTTGATGAAAAGAGAGAAGAGGCCATGAATCACATGAATAAACACCAGGAAGTTATCAAAATATGGTTTGACAGAAGGGCCAAAGTTAAATCATTCAGAATTTCAGATTTGGTATTACTATGGGACAAAAGACATGAGGAAAAATGGAATCATCAAAAGTTTGATTGTCTTTGGTTAGGCCCATATCAGATTTCAGAGATTCTTGGGAAGAATACCTTCAGGCTAAAAACTTTAGAAGGGAGAGATTTTATGCTACCGGTTAATGGGCAGATTTTAAAGCATTATTTTAGCCCTTCGGTTGTGAGATTTTTGATATTATTCTTTCAGTTTTGGTGGGAGTTTTTAGTTTTTGTTTTTATTGTTTAGGATTGTTAGTTTAGCTAGGATTTTGGTTGTGGATTTGATTTCAATTGACATGTTTTGTTTATTCTGATAAAAAATAATAATAAATATATATATATATATAATAAAAAAAATGAGATGTCAACTTATGCTTAAGGTTAGGAGAATATGAAATATTGGAATTATCTTGTAAAAGCTTCACAAGTACCACAAGCATCTTAAGTTATATTGTTTGATTTTGTGATGCATGAAAGAGTTAGTTTTGCATGACAAATCATTTTCATTTGCAATTCAAGAGGTAATGCATTCATGTTCCATCTCACTTTACATACATTTAATCTTAGTTGCATATGCATCTTAGGTACATATCATTTAAGTATGTCAATCCCTCCTAGGGTTGTGTTATAGCATAAATTTAAGAGGCATCCTAAGGTTGGGAACTGAGTCTTGAGATATCTAGAACCAAGCACGTCTCATACATTAAAAAGGATCTTGAGCAAAATGATCATGACCTAACTTGGAAGAAAAGGTTGGGCGAAAGAGGTTTTTCATGCCTATCCTATTATGAAACATGATCCTTAAAACAGTGGTTTTGACAACTTCCATAGAGCTTAAAGCCTAAAATCAGAGTAGTAAGGATAGGGTTAAATCCTCATCGAACTTAGGTTAAGGATCCAATTCCCCAAAGCTTTGATTTGACCTACATGGAGTAGTAAGGATAGGGCATAAATTCTCATCTCGCTTAGGTTGAGGATCCAATTCCCCAAAGCTCTTATGTCTCATTTCACAATAAATCTTGGATTGTAAGGATCATACTATTTGTCCTCTGCAAAGGATGGGTAGTCATCCCCAAGGTCTAAGCAACAAAATTAATATTTTTCATCTAAATTTTGGATTGTAAGGATCATACTACATGTGCCTAGCCAGGATGGGTAGTCATCCCCAAGGTCTAAGAAGTAAAAAAATAAAATTTTCCCATCTCATATTTATATTGGATTGTAAGGATTGTACTACTTTTCCTTTGCAAAGGATGGGTAGTCTTCCCCAAGGTCCAAATAAATGAGGATAAGTTTTGTATTGTGGGGTTAGATATGCCCATGCATGGCATCATGTCTTGCCTCAAAAACAAGACCACTGATTGTCTAGAGGGTTAGACTAGCCTGACCATTTCTTCCATAATTGGTTTAATTATTTTGCTTAAAGTGAGGTAATGAACTCTAAATCAGAATAGTAAGGATAGGGTTAAACTCTCATCTCGGTTGGTTGGGAGTCTGATTCCCCAAAGTTCTAATTTCACATTCACTTGCACATGGGTTCCAGATAGTAGGGACTCATAACCAAATTTGGGATACAATAAGGTAATGAATTAGTGGATCCTAAGAGGGTTTGGCAATATTGAATGCTTGTACATAATAATAGAAGAATGACTATGCCTTTTACAAAAGCAAAATCTCTTAGCATATTCATTAGGGTACACAAATCATTCACCATCTCACATATGCATTCATGCAAAACTGACAATGGAGTGTGGATCAATTTCAAACGATAGGAAAAGAAATCCATTGCACACACTGAGCTAATACTTGATGATTCTAATGATTCATGTACTTCTGATCTTTGGGCATTTGTTTGTATTGTTTATGTGCTAACACATGTTTTCGATTTTGTGATATGTTTCAGGTTGGGTTCTTACTAAAAATGCTCAAGAGCATTTTACAGCAGAGTCACCATTTTTTGTGGCTAATCCACAACACACCCCAAGATTGGGGACCCACCTTTTTTGTAGGCTTGCAGACAAAATCTCGGTGACCCAGATGCTAAAAATGAAGAAAAGAGAAAAAAATGCCTAAGTGTTGAAAGTGTCACGAAATCGCTAAGAGATCCACACTCCATTGTCAGTTTGCAGGAAGAAGGTGCAAAGTGAGAAAAGCGTTGCGATATCGTGACAGAAAGCTACAAAGCATGCCGAAGCGAGAGAAACATCACGATTTCATGACAGGGTGCAACCGAAGGTGTACGGAATAGAAAATGGTCACGATTTCACAATAGGAAAATAGCATGGCGTACGGAGAAGAGAAATCATCGTGAGATCGCAACATGTCGCATTTTCGTGACTCCAAGTAGCCAAAGGTGTACGGAACAAAAATGGTAGCGATTTCATGACAAAAAAGCAAGAAGGTAGTGCGAGCACGAAAGATGTAGCGAAATCGTGATAGGTTGCGATTTTGCGGCTCTGAAGCAGCGAAGTAGTACGGACAGAGGTAGCGTAGCGATTTCGTGACGAAAAATTGGCAAATGTACGGAAGAGTAAAATGGTAGCGAAATCGCGACAGAATCGACAGGAGGACATGAAGCGCGAAATGGTCATGATTTCGCGACAACATGCAGCGAAGGTGTACAGAGAAGGAAAACGTCACGATTTTGTGACAGAAGGCCGCATTACAGCTCGAAACGAAAAGGCATCCCGATTTTGCGATAAGCAACAGCGAGAGGGTACGGAGCAGAAAAGTGTCATGATTTCGCGACAGGTGGTGAGGAGATGGCCTGAAGCAGAAAAATGTCATGGTATTGCGACATGTCTCATTTTTGCTGTGTAGGAGGAGAAACGATGCTGTTGGTCGAAAACGTCGCGATATCGTGACATGTCTCATTTTTGCGGCCAAGAAGGTGAACGGGTTGCATGCTATTTTGTCACGTTTTGCACGGGAAGACATTACAGAAGGCACATAAAACATGAGACACATGGCATACAGGTGTCAGAGCTATAGAGGTGTTACATGCAGCAGTAGATTTTGAACGTTTTAGAATCGAACATGGAACAAAAGGATCGAAAAGGCAAGAATTTGAAGGGTCACATGCTAGAAGGTGAAACGAAGCGATACAGGGAGAACCAAAGAGACGTTTCAGTTAGTATAAAAGATAAAGCACGGATTGATACGATGGTTGGAAATTGCTGCTTGCAGAGTTGCAGAGACAAGGGCTTCATGCCATTCTGGGCTTGCACTTGGGCAATTTCCTTCATTTGTTCTAGATTTGTAAAACCTGGAACATTTTGTAATTGTAATTGATACATCATTTTAATGCAGAAATACAGAGAGTTGGCATTTCATTGATGAGAAAGGAGTCATTTTTGCATGCATGATTCAATGTGTTATCTTTTCAGATTTCTAGGCTTATAGGTGAAGTTGAATGCAAGTGTTTTTGGTTGCTTCATGCGAATGCCTAAATCTGAAACTACAGTAGAAACCCTAGAAACCCGCACCTGGCTTATCTAAATTGTGTGAATTTGTAGGTTTAGTAGGTTGGGTTGCATGCAAAAACCTCATTGTCTTTGGTTTTATCAATCAAGATGGCAATACTCTGGACGTAGCTTAGTTGCATATTCATTTGCATTTATTTTTATTTTTAAACCCATATTTATTTTTTGTATTTTAATTACATTCATTTAAATAAATAATTGAAAACCCATCAAAGCTCAGAGTCCATTGCAAATCCAAATTAAAGTGAACTACAATGCCCCTTGTTAACATCCACTTGCAACCCTAAGGTATTCCCTGCATTTACAGTGAGCAACATCATTGGTGTTTTAGAATCAACATAAGAGGAACCTTGGAGAAATTACTTTCTTTGCAAGTAGAGGATTTTGGGACTCAGATCCTATCAGATAGTGTGCTTTCACAATTGGGTGAAAACACCACTCAAAAAAGTGAATACCAAGATCTTTCAATGTTTGTCTCATCCATAATATCTGTGTATAGCATGTTGTTACTGCAATGTATTCTGCCTCTGCTATGGATAGAGAGACTGATTCTTGTTTCTTGCTGTGCCATGCTACCAGCTTGTCTCCAAGATAAAATGCTCCTCCACCGGTACTCTTTCTTTCATCAATACATCCTGCCCAATCTGCATCAGAATATGCAATCAAAATGAAGTCTTTACCTTTTGGGTACCACAACCCATATTCCATAGTACCCTTGAGGTACCTGAAGATCCTCTTTATAGCTATCACATGAGTTTCTTTGGGACTAGCCTAAAATATTGCAACCATGCATACTGCCTGTAATATATCTATTCTAGTGGTTGTTAAATACAACAGGCTTCCAATCATAGACCTGTACATTGTTTGATCTACATCTAGAGATTTATCATCCTTGCTCAACTTGCAACCTGTTGTCATGGGAGTGCTAACAGGTTTACTATCTTCCATTGTGAAATTTTTCAGCATTTCTTTTACATATTTAACTTGAGAAATAAAAATGCCCTTTTCATTTTGATTAACTTGCAGTCCTAGGAAATAAGAAAGTTCACCAATCATAGACATCTCAAATTCTTTCTTCATTTTAGTTTATATGTCTTTGTAATATTCATCCATGCTGCTGCCAAATATTATATCATCTACATAAACAACAACAATAAGATGGCCCTTCTCTGTTTTGACATATAAATTGTTGTCCACCAAACCTTTCTTGAACCCTTGTTTAATTAGATATTATCCAGCATTGCATACCATGCTCTGGGTGCCTGTTTCAAACCATATAATGCTTTATTTAACCTGCAAACAAAATCTGGATTGTCACCAAGTTGAAAGCCATCCGTCTGTTCAATGTAAACCTCTTCTTCCAGTTTTCCATTCAGAAATGCTGATTTTACATCCATTTGATATACTTTGAAGTTTTTATGGACTGCTAAAGCTAGAAACATTATGATTGCCTCTAGTCCGGATACCGGTGCAAAGGTTTCCTCAAAATCAATGCCTTCAACCTGAGCATAGGCTTTACAGACCAATCTTGCCTTATTTTTGACAACCTGTCCATCTTCATTTAATTTATTTCAAAAAATCCATTTAGTGCCAATTATGTTTTTATTTGTTGGCTGAGGTACTAATTCCCAGGTTTTTTTTTCTCAATCTGATCTAGTTCTTCATTAATTGCCTTCATCCAACTTTCATCTGTGCTTGCTTCAGCAACATTTTTAGGTTCAATGCTAGATAACAGAGAATAGTTCTGCACTACCGCTCTTCTTGT
Organism: Wollemia nobilis; assembly: GCA_028583015.1. NCBI lineage: Eukaryota > Viridiplantae > Streptophyta > Pinopsida > Araucariales > Araucariaceae > Wollemia > Wollemia nobilis. The sequence continues at coordinate 1,880,566 of JAQPPZ010003494.1, read as the reverse complement.
CTAAATACCATCAGTGGGGTCCCCAATAATATGTTCACTGGGATGATTTTTCTGCCAGCTACCTATTTTAAATTTCTTGTTTTCTTCTTCCTCTAAGTCAGTTTTTAAAACATCTGGATCAATTTTTTGATTCTCTTCTATTTCCTTTTCATCATCTCCTTCAATGAATTCTTCATAAATAGGGTATTTTTCTTGATAAGAAATTTCTTGCTCTCTACCTTCATCAACTTTAACATCAGCACTCTCAACAATTTTTTTCAGCCTCTTGTTGTAACATGTGTAGGCTTTGCTTTTTGTTGAGTAACCAAGAAAAATCCCTTCATCAGCTCTATCTTCAAATTTACCGAGATTATCTTCAGTCCGTTTGATGTAGCACTTGCTGCCAAATACTTTGAAATATCTTGCAGCTTGCCTTTCTCGCCGAACCACAGCTCATACGGTGTTTTGCTTTCATGCGGTCTTAGCATGCACTTGTTTTGAATGTAAACCGTAGTATGGACTCGCCTCTTTCCAAAATCTGTCAACTATTTTGTTCTCAGCCAGCATTGTCCATGCCATTTCCTGCACTGTCCTGTTCTTCCTTTCTACAACACCATTCTGCTGAGGTGTCCTTGTTGCTAAAAACTGTCTTCTTATCCCATATTTTTGACAGTATTCTACAAATTCTTCTGAAATAAACTCTCCCCCTCTGTCTAATCTTAGGCATTTAATCCTCTTTCCAGTTTGATTTTCAACCTATTTTTTAAAAATCTTAAACATCTCAAAGGCATCTAATTTAATTTTTAAAAATAATACCCATGTCATCCTGGAGTAGTCATCTATGAACAGCATAAAGTATTTGTCACCATTTATGCTTTGAGTTCTCATGGGTCCACACAAATCAGTATGAATTATCTCCAACGGTTTGCTGGTGAAGTATTCCTTTGATTTAAATGTGGATCTGGTTTTCTTTCCTTTTTGACATGAAGCACAGATGTTATTTACTGGTTTGCCAATGGTTGGTATATCTCTTACTACTCTTTTTGAACTTATTTTTGCCAGATTGTCAAAACTAATATGACCGAGCCTCTTGTGCCATAGCCAATTTTCATCTTCCTGTCCAATCAAGCATGTTCCTTCCGTAGTTTCTAAGAGAGTATATAGATTACCGAAGTCCTTGATCCAGATAGGCTATCGGTTTCCCACTTGTGTGCTTTTCTCACTTCACAGACCCTCCTTCTTAAAAATGACTTCATGACCTTGGTCACGCATTTGACTTACACTCGGCAAGTTGTGCTTTAGACCAATCACAAACAAGACTTATTTTGATTTTATCTTTCCATCACTGATCTTGACTGATCCTTTTCCAACTATCTTTGCTCCATCATTATTTCCAAATTTCATAGAACCACCTTCATAATTCTGTAACTTCTCAAATTTTTGCTTGTCACCTGTCATGTGACTGGAGCATCCACTATCAAGTATCCAAGGTGTAGATTTGTTCTGTGCTTTAAATGCAGTCTGAATAATCAAAGATTTCTTTTCTTTCCATTCTAGTTTAATAGCATATTTTGCTACTTGTTTTGCTTGTGCCCTTTCATTAGCATGTGCCTATTTTTCAAGAAATTTCTTGTTTTGGTTCAACCCATTTGGTTTAGATTTTCTACCCTGATAATTCTTTGATGCAAAAGTGCTTCTACAGTTTCTTGCAATATGTCCAAAATTATGACAATTATAACATTCAACTGCATAATTCATTAAAGGAGAAAAAATATTTCTACTGGTGAAATTCTTTTGAGGTACATTATAACTGCAATATGAAATTTTATGGCCATAAGCATTGCATTTAAAACAATAACCAAAAAAGGAATGATTAAACCTGGGTGCAGGTCTTTTCCAGTTTGAAGTAGGAGCCATGAATCTTCTCCTTCTTGATGTGTGACTTTTGTGAATCCATCTTTGTCAATACTCTTCTTGAGTCTGGCATTATTGCTTTCTTTGGCATGATTTGTTTTTTCTTGATCAACCCTGATCTTTTATTCTTTCTTTATGGATTCTACATTTAAGGCCTTTGAACCCTTTGATGATTGTCCTTCATCGAAGCCTAAACCAAATTTGATGCCGGAAGGCCTTTGGTTATTTAACATTTTATCCAGTTTTACAGTACTTTCTTCAAAATTATGAAAATAGCTCAATTTCCTATTCATCTCCTCTAGCTGCATCCTTAACTTAACAATGTCTTCTTCAAACTTGCTGCATTCAATTGTCTTTATAGTTAATTGTTCATCAAGAACTTCAGATATTTTCTTGAATACCTCTGTCTATATTTTCAGATTATTTATTATGTCAGTGGCATTCTCTAGTTTATTTGAAATTTTTTTATTTTTTTTCCTTTCTGCACTCAACTCTTCAAGTGCAGCAACCAATTCTCCTTCCAGATACACTTCAGCCTCATCCTTAAAGTTTTCATCACCTTCTTGATTTTCCTCTATTCTTTCTTCTTCAAGTGCCATGAACAGAGCTTCACCTGTTTCTTCTTCGAATACTCACCCGAGATTTCTTCGGAAGTGCTCGACATTCTTGGATATGAAGCTTTTCTTCTTGAAGTTGTTCTTTCTAAAATTTTGTTTCTTCTTCCAGTCACCTTTTTCTTGGTGTGACCCTTCACCATTTTTGGTTTTCTCATGCATTGGACATTTGGCTGCAAAATGACCGACTCCTCCATAATTGAAGCACTTAAAAGGTAGCTTTCCTCTGTATTTTCCTTTTTCCTTTGTGAGTTTTCAAACAAAATTAGCTTCTGTTTCATCCAGTGTCTCTTCATCCTCAGATTCATGTTCAGCTTTTATATTCTTGTGTGCTTTAAAAGTAGCTTCTCTATCTATAGACTTAGTTTGTCCTATTCTCATTTCATATGCAGTCAGGGAACCATGCATCTCATCCATGCTGAAATTGTTTAGATCTTTTGCCTCTTCTATTGCAGAAACTTTGGAAATAAATCTTTTGTGAAGTGTTCTGAGAACCTTTTTCATGACAACTGCATCATCAATTTCTTCATCGAGTCCTCTGATTGCATTAATTATTCCATTGACTCTCAGCATATAAGCCTCTATGTTCTCATATTCATTCATTTGTAGTGCTTCGAACTGTGCTCAATGAGTTTATAGCTTGGCTTCCTTGATCTTGCTATCTCCTTCATGGATGCTCTTCAGTTTATCCCACATGTCTTTTGCCAATTTACAGCTCATGACTCTTATCAGTTCACTGTCTACAAGCCCACACATTATGGCATTCTTTGCTTTGGAGTTGTACTCAATTTTTTTTTTCTTAACAGTATCTGTTGGAGGAGTATTGGGTGTTGTGTATCCACTATATATAGAATCCCAAATGTCGTATCCCAATGCACTCAGATATGAATGCATCCTAAGTTTTTAGAAAGTGTAATTAGTTCCGAAAAAGGGAGCTTTTTTGGATGAGAATCCTTCACCGCCTGCCATTGTGTTTCTTCCAAGATCACCTTAGCTGATTAGGCTTGTTCAAGAAACCTAGCTCTGATACCAATTGATATTCACACAATGACACTAAGAGGGGAGGTGAATTAGTGTAGCTATTAATATTCAAATCTACAGCATTTAAAATTGAAGCAAAGAGAACTTGAAAACCAGAAAAGCAAATTGAACAAAAGAGCACACCACAACACACAATATATCGAGGTTCATCAATTTGGCTACTCCTCAAAAATGACTGCTTGGACTCCAATCCAAATCCAGTCTTTGCAAAATACCAATTTTACAAACACTTTACCAGAATCTACTGGAAGGAGCACCAACCCCTTAATTTTCTACTACAACAGATAGGAGCACCAACCCCTAGTACCAAGCACCAACTTGGACTGCAATTCTGAGCAATTTAAAATGACATAAAAATGTCTTCACTATTTGCACCACCCTGATTAGTCTGTAATTAAACACACTCTGCACACACTCACGGCTCTACTTATTTCTCTCTTGGCCCTCTTCTAACCCTCTTTTCACTGTAATTTCACTCTAACAGCAACGACCTAATTCTCTACATGACTGTCATTTTATAACCCCTTTTTCTCATTGAGACTCCTCGTCTTCTATCGCTTTTCTAATCCTGCATGTAGTCGAATGACATTCTCTAACTATTCAAATTCTTTTCTCTTCTCCATAAGCGGTTGTTTGAATTATACAAATACGACTGTTCGAATGCTTTTACGATCCTACATATTCGGCTGTTCGAATTCTACAAATACGACTGTTCGAATACATTTTCGATTCTCCATATGCGACTGTTCGAATGCTTTTCCAATCATGCATATACAACTGTTTCAATGCATTTTCAACACCTGTCACTGTGTAACTGCAGATCTGACTCCAGTTAATTCTTACGTAACTGGCTGCATGATTTTCCTTTATGCTTTTTCGACACCTGTCACTGTGCATGCTCCTTTGGCTTTTACTCGCCAAACTGCTACCTGTCGCGATATCACGACATTTCTGCCCATTTGAATTTTTCTGGACAGTTGATCATGAAAACCTGACCTATCATGATATCACGATGTTTTCTGCCTCCTCGTCCTTATCTTGGCATGCACCAGTGAAAATAGAACATGTCACAAAATCGCGACACATTTTCTGCCTCCAACTCTTTTCTGTCTCTTACCCATGAAAACAAGACATGTCGTGAAATCATGACACATTTGTAGCCTCTCGCTCTTTTCTACTTCTTGCCCGTGAAAATGGGACATGTCATGAAATCGTGACACTTTTCGCTTTCCTGCACTATCCTTCACTTACACCCGCGAAAATGGAACACGTCGCGAAATCGTGACACTTTTTGCTGCCGTATTCTTTTCTCCGCAAGCCTCAGTGAAATCGAAACATGTCGTGAAATTGCGACGCTTTTTTTTGTCATACACTTTTCTCCGCAAGCTTCAATGAAATCGAAACATGTGAAATTGTGACGCTTTTTGCTGCTGTACACTTTTCTCTGCAAGCTTTAGCGAAATCAAAACATGTCGTGAAATCATGATGCTTTTTGCTGTCGTACACTTTTCTCTACAAGCTTCAGTGAAATCAGAAAATGTCACGAAATCATGATGCTTTTTGCTACCATACACTTTTCTCCGCAAGCTTCAGGGAAATCGAAACATGTCACGAAATCGTGACGGTTTTCTGCCTTAGCACTGTTCTTTGCTATTCGCCCATGAAAATGCAATATGTCATGAAATCGTGACATCTTTCACATCCGTACATTTCTTACTTCATGCACTAGTGAAATCAAGACATGTAGCGAAATCGCTACAACTTTGTTGCCTTGCATTTTGACATGCAGCGAAATCGCTACACCTTTGTTGCCTTGCATTTTGACTTGCAACGAAATCGCTACACCTTTGTTGCCTTGAATTTTTACTTGCAGCAAAATCGCTACACCTTCTTGACTTAGCACTTTTTCTTTGCTTCTACCAACGAAACTCTGACATGTAGCAAAATTGCTACACTTTTTCGCCTTGTTGCTCCCACTCCGATCCTGTCGCTAAATCGTGACACTTTTCATTGCCTACGCCTTTACCCAAAACATGTCACAAAATCACGACAATTTCTCCATCTTTTTCTCTCTCCTCTGATATGTCATGAAATCATGACACTTTTAGCTGTGCCTTCTCTCTCCTCCTTTTTGTCGTGAAATCGCGACATTTTCGACTGTGCTTTCTCTCTCCTCCTTTTTGTCGCGAAATCGTGACATTTTCGGCTGTGCTTTCTCTCTCCTCATTTTTGTCACGAAATCGTGACATTTTTAGCTTTGCTTTCTCTCTCCTCCTTTTTGTCATGAAATCGCGACAGAAAACATTTTGCGATATCACGACAGTTTTCTTACTTGTCTTTTTCTGTAAATTTCTGAATCTGGGTCACTTCTGTTTTCCTAAAAATTCACTGTACTTGATTTGACTAACTTCTAAATTATTGTCCATTGCTTCAACTGCATCAATTTCTATATGTTTTGACAACAATGACAATACTTTTGCTGCACCTTGCTCAACATCTCTCTCCACATGATACAAAAAATTTCAAACCACTTTTACACCTTATTACTCCTAACTTTGCAAATAAAATTTCATCAACAAGATTCACAAATTACACATATAAAATATTTCATTTACACCTTATTTCTCCTACTTGCCATTAATGTATTTCCAAAAATTACCACTTCAATTTTTATCCCAATGCATTAGCAAAAAAACCACCTTATTTTTTCTCAAGAAAATGAAATCACCTTATAACCCATTTTATTGCAAAAATAAAAAAAAATACAAAACTCCTTATATCTTCCTAGCACTTACCTTAGCCACTTTAGACCTTAGGACATAAATTAATTTTAATAAAAATTAATTCCTTCACTGTTGCCTGCCATTGGGAATCGAACCTGTGATACCTTTTGGCCCCATGCCTTAGCCACCACTAGGCCACTACGTGGGATAGCCAACCCACATGAAACCAAAGCGCACGATCTCCCTTTTTTACTTTACCATCGGTGCTAAAAACCAAATTGACCACGCAATCAAACATAGCACCTTCTGCTCACTACGTACTACACAATCCTAGCTTACTAGCTTAGTTGCTACCTTACTTTGAGTGGGGACACACCCCTTCCTGCATTTGACCAATGACTACTCTAAAATATGCGAGATGTGTTGTATGTTTCCCTTCTGCTGCATCGCACAAACAAGCAATTAACTTAGAGGTAAAATAATTTGAATACATTATGACTTAGGCTAAACCTTTATATTATTAATATATATGCCCTCCTTTATATTTGATGTCGTTATCTTTGCAATTTGAATTTAGCACTTCGAATTTAATTATTTAATTATAATAATTAAATCCAAAGGATATAAATATTATAAATTAAATATTAGAAACCTTTGTGGTTCTTTTCTTTAAGTAGAACCTTGCCATAATTAATAGATATTTTAACCTTTGTAAAATTACCACCAAGATAAATTCTTTAAGGATAACCTTGCCACCATTAATGAATATTTTAATCTTTGCAAAATTACCACCAAGGTAATTTATAAATTCTTTCTCAAACATCATTGAGAGGTATTCCTTTATTCTTGCTGCCTTATACCTCATGTGCCACCATGAAAAATATTCTCACAAATATTTACATCAACTTAGGACATTAAACCTTTTGACATTAATTAAACCTCTTGACATTAATTTCATTAAATTAGTATATCAAACCTCTTGAAATCAATGACAACAAAAAATGCTCAAATTTTCCAACATGAGGACCTATACAGTTGTAACCTACGGGTATTTTTGTACCTGTTGTGGCTGCTCCACAACGTACCCCAAAATTGGGGACCCACCTTTTTATTTTTGGTATTTGGGTGTTTTCGTTTCATTTTGAGTGTCTAGTGGATTGGTTAAGTTCGTCCTTATTATTATTATTTTTATTATTATTGTTTTTAGTTAATTTTAATGCTTTGAATTAAATCAATTCAAACATTTAAAATTAATTAAATCAAATTTAAAATAAAAGAGAAAGCAAGTAAAAAAATAATAATTAAATAAAGCTTTTTGAATCTAAAAAGAAAAAAAAACAAGTTTATATATATTTTTTATATATATAAACAAATAAAAAAATTTAAAAGTGAAAAGAATATATATATATATATATATATATATATATATATAAAAGTAAGTTAAAAAAAAGAAGTAAAAACAATAAAATATAAATAAAAATAAAAAGTAGTGACGTTTTAGTTTACATGTTAAAATAGTTTAAATTTAAAGTTTTTTTTTAATAGTTTAACTTTATGTTTTTAGTTTGATATATTTTGTTTTTAGAGTTTGTTTTTTAAAGCTAATTCACCTTTTGTTTTATGTGCAGGTAAGTGGAAACACGAGGAGGTGTAGGGTCTTTAATAAAACAAAGGCCCATGGTAAGGTGGAAACATGTGGAATAAAGACAAAACAATAAAACTTTCATTTGATATTCGTTACCAAGGCACTTATGGGGAAAGGAAGCATTGCCAAGGGTAATGATAAAAGGCGTCGTGACAATTGGGAGAAATGAACGGACAACTAAAATGAACAGTTTTTCAACATAGGAGAGGAATGGAACGAACAAGAAAGAAGAGTTTTTTTGAAGTTTTAAAAATGCATTGAAGGATGGAGAAAACGGGTCGGAAACTTTTCAGAGAAATTGTAGGAATGAAGGCAAGGCCTTGGCACTGGGATTTTCTGGATATTTTTCCTTCCACATTGGATTGGTTCTTTGAGAAAACCAGATTTCTGCCATGTTAATGAACATTTTTTTTAATGCAGAAATTTTCAGAAAGTTGCATTTTATGGGCAAGAAAGGAGGAGTTATTTTCTGCATGCAAAGATTAAATGTCTATTTATTTTTCTTTTTCAGATTTTAGGCTTGTAAATGGAGTTTACGCAAGTTTCTTGGTTGCTTCATGCTAATGTTTAAATCTGAAAAATTGACAAACCATTTTTACACCTTATTACTCCTAACTTTGCAAATAAAATTTCATCAATAAGATTCACAAATTACATAGACCAAATATTTCATTTACACCTTATATCTCCTACTTGAAATTAATGCATTTCCAAAAATTACCACTTCAATTTTTATCCCAATGCATTAGCAAAAAATCCACCTTAATTTTTCTCAAGAAAAGAAAATCACTTTATAACCCTTTTTATTGCAAAAATAAAAATAATGCAAAAATACTTATATCTCCCTAGCACATACCTTGGCCACTTTAGATCTTAAGACATTAATTAATTTTAATCAAAATTAATTCCTTCCCTGCCACCTACCATCGGGAATCGAACCCGCGCTACCTGCTGATCCTGTGCCTTAGCCACTGCTAGGCCACCGCATGGGCTAGTCAACCCATATGAAACCAGAGCACATGATCTCCCTTTTATCCTTTATCACTGGTACTAAAAACCAAAATGACCATGCAATCAAAATTTCTCTATGTGAATCGAACACATCACCTTCTACTCGCTATGTGTTGCATAAGCCTAGATTGCAAGCTTGACTGCTACCTCACTTCGAGTGGGGACACACCCCTTCCTACCTTTGACCAAGGATTTCTTCGAAATACATGAGATGTGTTGTATGTTTCCCTTCCATCGTGTTGCATGAACAAGCAATTAAATCAGAGGTAAAATAATTTGAATACATTATGACTTAGGCTAAACCTTAGACTATTAATACATATGCCCTCCTTTATATTTGATGTCGGATCTCTTTGCAATTTGAATTTAGCACTTCGAATTTAATTATTTAATTATAATAATTTAAATCCAAAGGATTTAAATATTATAAATTAAATATTAAAAACCTTTGTGGGTCTTTTATTTAAGTAGAACCTTGCCATCATTAATCGATATTTTAACCTTTGCAAAAATACCACCAAGATAAATTATTTAAGGATAACCTTGCCACCATTAATGAATATTTTAATCGTTGTAAAATTACCACCAAGGGAATTTATAAATTCTTTCTCAAACATCATGAAGAGGTATTCCTTTCTTCTTGTTTCCTTATACCTCATGTGCCACCATGAGAAATATTCTCACAAGTATTTCCATCAACTTAGGACATTAAACCTTTTGACATTAATCAAACCTCTTGATATTAATTTCATCAAATTAGGATATCAAACCTCTTGACATCAATGCCAATAAAACATGTTCAAAATTCCAACAATATCCCCCTTTGTCATTGATGGCAACACTTTTCCTTAAACATTCCTTTTACTTTTTGCCTATTCTGCCCCCCTAAGAAACTGCTCCCCTGACTGAATGCTCTCCCCATAAATGAAATCTCTCCCCATTTGACATCAATGGAAAAGGGAATCCTTTGGGGCTAAATATAAGACTCTTATATTAGCCCCATCACCACCTCATATCCTTGAGGTGATTAATCTTGGGGTGGGAGTAAAAGTACTCCTAATTTTATTCTAAGATACTCAAAAGTCTCTTTTGTAAGTGGATTAGTGAAAATGTTCGCAATCTATTCCTTTGTAGTAACATATTCCAATATGACTTGCTTATCCATCACTTGTTCTCTTAGAAAATAATATTTAATCAGAATGTGCTTGGTCCTGGAGTGCATCAATGGATTCTTTGAAATTCTTATGGCACTTGTATTATCACATAGTATGGAGATAGGATGATCATGCTCTATCTTGAAGTCTTTTAAAGTTTACTTCATCCATAACACCTATGTACAACATGTAACCACTACAATATACTTTGCCTCTATTGTGGATAAGGATATTGATGCCTATTTTTTGCTTAGCCAAGAGACTAAACAATATCCAAGGAAGAATGCTCCTCCACTTGTATTTTTTGTTGTCATCAATATTGCCTACCCAATCTACATCTATATATGCTATGAGAGTAAAATTATCATTTTTGGGATACCAAAGTCCAAAATCCATAGTCCCTTTTAAGTACCTGAGAATCCTCTATATTGCCATTACATGTGTTTCCTTTGGTGCTCCTTGAAATCTTGCCACTAATCCCACTACTTGCATTATATCTAGTCTTGTAGCTATGACATATAGTAAGCTATCAATAATAGATCTATACAATATATGCTTTACCTCAGGAGATTCATCATATTTACTCAAATTGCATACTATAATCATGGGAGTACTTACAGGTTTGAAATATTCTAACTTGAATTTCTTCAGCATCTCTTTTATATATTTGGTTTGTGAGAGAAAAATACTCTTCTTTGTTTGTAAAATTTGTAGTCCAAGAAAGAATGACAATTCACCAAGCATTGAAATTTCAAATTCATTCTACATGCTCTTTGTAAATTTTTGACACATCTTAAGATTGTTACCTCCAAAAATAATATCATCCACATAAAAAACCATAATTAGTAAGTCATTTCCTTCATTTTTTATGTATAAGTTATTGTCCACTATTCCTTTCCTAAAACCCTATTCTTGAAAATGCATATCCAATATTGAATACCACACTCTAGGAGCTTGCTTTAGTCCAAAAAGTACCTTCTTTAATCTGCATACATAATCTGGCTTATCAGTTAGTATGAATCCCTCAGGTTGCTCAATGTAAACCTCTTCTTCTAAGACACCATTGAGAAAACCTTAGTTAACATCCATTTGATATACTTTGAAGTTTTTGAAGCTTGAAAAAGCAAAAAATATTTTTATGGCCTCAAGTCATGTAACCGGAGCAAATTTCTCATCAAAATCAATTCCTTCAATCTGTGCATAACCTTTACATACTAATATTACTTTATTTTTGACTACCTGACCATATTCATTTAACTTGTTTCTGAAAACCCATTTAGTGCCAATTACATTCTTATATTTCGGTCATGGGACAAGTTCCCAAGTCTCACTTTTTTCTATTTTATATAGTTCCTCATCCATTACCTTGATCCAAAACTTATCTTCTCTTACCTCAGTGAAATCCTTGGGCTCAATTTGAGATAACAAATAAAACTTTGCATGCTCACTTATTCCTATTATCTTCCTCCTTGTATGTATCTCATCTATATTTCCAATGATTAGATCTCTTGGATGATTTTTTTGCACATACCTGGATGGAGTTTTAAGTAGTGGTCTTTATGTTTCTTCTTCTTCTAATTCTTCACCTAACTATTTTTGACAACTTTCTTCTTCTTGATACACAATTTCTTGAGTTGGTTCTTTTGACCATGTCTTCTCATAAATTGTCACATTTATATTTTCTATAATTTTGTGTGTCCTCTTTTTGTAGCACCTATAGGCTTTGACCTTAGTGGAATAGCCAATAAAAATACCCTCATCACATCTTGAATCAAATTTACCCAAATTATTCTCTTCTCATCTTATGTAGCATTTGCTTCCAAAATTTTTGAAGTACTTTACAGTGGCTGGTCTCCCTTTCTAGAGCTCATATGGGGTTATGTGATGATTTAAACTTACTTGAGATCTATTTATGATATATATTGTTGTATGAACTACATCTCTCCAAAAGCCATCTAAAACCTTAGATTCATTTAACATAGCTCTGGACATATTTTCAATAGTCCTATTTTTTCTTTCAACTACTCCATTTCGTTGAGGAGTTCTTGATGTTGGATATTCTATTTTGGTCTCATGTTGTTCACAAAAGTATATGAATTAATTTGAAGTAAATTCTCCTCCTCTATCTGATCTTAAACACTTAATCCTTCTACATGTTTCATTCTCTACTAATTATTTAAATGCCTTGAACTTGTCAAGGGCTTCTAATTTTTCTTTTAAGAAGGCTGCCCAAATTATTTTGGAGTGATCATCTATAAATAATATGAAGTAACTTTCACCTAGTAGACTCTTTGTTCTTATAGTACCACATAGGTCAATGTGAACTAGTTTCAATGGTTCAGATAAATTCTGTTGACTTGAAACTTGTTCTAGTTTGCTTCACATGCTAACATTATGCACAAATTATGTTTTATGGCCTTTTTATCTTGGGTAAATCTTTGAATTCCTCGTTGTTGCTTATTTTCAATATGTTGTCAAAGTTTAGATGACCCATTATTATATGCCACAACCAAATCTCATCTTCTTGTGATAGAAAACACTTTTCTCCCTTAATCTCACTTCGCATGTAGATATTGTTTGTAGTTCTATTTGCATCTACAATGAGCTTTCCAGTTTTAGATTTTATAATCTCACATCTATTTGGATGAAAGGTAACCATGTCCCCTTGATCACAAATTTTGCCTACACTTAGTAAATTATGTCTCAATCCCTTGACATAAAATACATTCTCTGTCATTGTTTTTCCATTATATAAACTCAAATTTCCTTCCCCACAAATATTTGTTGAACCATTGTCACCAAATTTTACTAATCCTCCATTGATTTCTTTAAATACAAGAAATTTACTCGTCTCCTATCATATGACTAGAAAAACCACTATCAAGGAACCACTGTTTTACTTTATCTTGTATATGAATATATGTTTGTACTAACATTGAATTAACTTTCTCTTGCTCTTTTCTCTCTCTCTCCTAATTTTTGATGTTGTATTTTTTTTGCTTAATTTAGGAAATGTCGTTTTACACCATTTGGTCTTGTGCCCAAAATTATTGCATTTGTAACATATAATATTGTCATTCATAAGAGGTGAAAAAGGATTGAAATTTCTATCAACATTATCTTTCACATAACCAGTGCAATGTACAACTCTATGACCATATTTGTTACATGAAAACAATAGACATGGAAAATATTTTGTAACCAATTGGAGTACCTTGAATAATATGTTCACATGCTTCTTCTTTTGTTGTTCTTGTAATTGAATTTTGTCCATAGATATTTTTTGCCCTCTTCTTTCTTGATGCCTTTTCCTTTTAGTGCATTAGCATAAGTCATGGGCTCTTCTTCGTTTGATGTCTTTGTTTCTTTGGAGCTTGGCTCCTCTTTCTATTTCCCTAACTTTATGTCTTTCTATAATTTACTCTTAGTATTTTCAAATTCCTTCCTTAGAGAGATAATTTTTTATTCCAATATTTCACATTCTACCTCTCTTGCCTTTAATAATTCTGTAATATCCTATTCAAATTTCTTTCCCTTTTCAACTTTTATATTGACTTCTATGATATTTTGTAGAAGTTTCATCTTTGCTTCCTCATCCTCTTGAATTTGATCCTTCAAACTTGAGTTCTTCTTTCTAACATTTTTCAAGTTTATAAGAGCAAAAAAGAATTCCTCTTTTATGTCGATCATGGTCTCTTCTCCATTTTTTGAGGTCATGTATGTTCTTGTGGGATATTCCTCCAAGCTGTTAGGCTTTTCACGAAGGAACCCACTCTAATACCAATTGAAGAACACAAGCTTATACTAAGATGAGGGGGTGAATAGTATAAGATAAAAATATTTACTTTTCAATACAAATGATAACATCAACAATATCAAAGTAATAAATATTGCACACATAAACACACACATGAGAGACATGATTTAATGTAGTTCATCCAATGTGGCCTACTCCACGGAGAAAATATTCCTTATAAATTTTCTCAATAAATATTTTTTGGAATCAATTCCCTAGTACAATGTTTATGGACCTCTATCCAAAGGAGACACCAATCCCCTATAATTTGATTTGTGGATCTCTTGATATTCACACAATGACACTGAGAGGGGGGGTGAATCAGTGTAGCTATTAATATTCAAATCTACAACATTTAAAATTGAAGCAAAGAGAACTTAAAAACCAGAAAAGCAAATTGAACAAGACAGCACACCACAACACACAATATATCGAGGTTCACCAATTTGGCTACTCCTAAAAAATAACTGCTTGGACTCCAATCCAAATCCAGTCTTTGCAAAATACCAATTTTACAAACACTTTACCAGCATCTACTGGAATGAGCACCAACCCCTAGTACCAAGCACCAACTTGGATTGCAATTCTGAGCAATTTAAAATGACATAAAAATGTCTTCACTGTTTGCACCACCCTGATTGGTCTGCAATTAAACACACTCTGCACACACTCACGACTCTTATTATTTCTATCTTGGCCCTCTTCTAACCTTATTTTCACTATAATTTCACTCTAACAACAATGACCTAATTCTCTGCATGACTGTCCTTTTATAACCCCTTTTCCTCATCGAGACTCCTTGTCTTCTATCACTTTTCTAATCTTGCATGTAGTCGAATGACATTCTCTAACTGTTTGAATTCTTTTCTCTTCTCCATAAGCGGCTGTTTGAATTCTATAAATACGATTGTTCGAATGCTTTTACAATCCTGCATATTCGGCTGTTTGAATTCTACAAATAAGGTTGTTCGAATACATTTTTGATTCTCCATATGTGGCTGTTCGAATGCTTTTTCAATCATGCATATATAGCTATTCCAATGCATTTCCAACACCTGTCACTGTGTAACTGTAGATCTGACTCCAGTTAATTCTTACGTAACTGGCTGCATGATTTTCCTTTATGCTTTTTTGACACCTATCACTGTGCATGCTCCTTCGGCTTTTACCTGCCAAACTGCTACCTATCGCGATATCACGACATTTCTGCCCATTTAAATTTTTTTGGATAGTTGATCGCAAAAACCTAACTTGTCGCGATATCGTGATGTTTTCTGCCTCCTCGACCTTATCTTGGCATGCACCAGCGAAAACAGAACATGTCACGAAATCGTGATGCATTTTCTACCTCCAGCTCTTTTCTGTCTCCTACCCACGAAAACGAGACATGTCACGAAATCGTGACACATTCACAGCATCTTGCTCTTTTCTGCTTCTTGCCCGCAAAAATGGGACATGTCACGAAATCGTGACACTTTTCGCTTTCCTGCACTATCCTTCACTTGCACCCACAAAAATGGAACACGTCATAAAATCATGACACTTTTTGCTACCGTACACTTTTCTCTGCAAGCCTCAGCGAAATCGGAACATGTCACGAAATCACGACGCTTTTTGCTACCGTACACTTTTCTTCGCAAGCTTCAACGAAATCGAAACATGTCACGAAATCGTGACACTTTTTGCTGCCGTACACTTTTCTTCGCAAGCTTCAGCGAAATCGGAACATGTCACGAAATCGCAACACTTTTTGTTGTCGTACACTTTTCTCCGCAAGCTTCAGTGAAATCAGAACATGTCACAAAATCGCGACGCTTTTTGCTGCCGTACACTTTTCTCCGCAAGCTTCAACGAAATCGGAACATGTCACAAAATCACGATGCTTTTTTGCCTTAGCGTTGTTCTTTGCTATTCACCCGCGAAAATGCAACATGTCACAAAATCATGACATCTTTTGCATTTGTACATTTCTTGCTTCATGCACTAGCGAAATCAAGACATGTAGCAAAATCGCTACAACTTTGTTGCCTTGCATTTTGACATGCAGCGAAATCGCTACACCTTTGTTGCCTTGAATTTTGACTTGCAGCGAAATCGCTACACCTTTGTTGCCTTGCATTTTGACTTGCAGCGAAATCGCTACACCTTTGTTGCCTTAGCACTTTTTCTTTGCTTCTGCCAGCGAAACTCCGACATGTAGCGAAATCGCTACACTTTTTTGCCTTGTTGCTTCCACTCTGATCCTGTCGCAAAATCGTGACACTTTTCATTGCCTGCGCCTTTACCCGAAACATGTCACGAAATCACGATAATTTCTCCATCTTTTTCTCTCTCCTCTGATATGTCGCAAAATCATGACACTTTTTGTTGTGCCTTCTCTCTCCTCCTTGTCGCAAAATCGTGACATTTTTTGCTGTGCTTTCTCTCTCCTCCTTTTTGTCGCGAAATCATGACAGAAAACATGTCGTGATATCGCCACAATTTTCTTGTCTTTTTCTGCAAATTTCTGAATCTGGGTCACTTTTGTTTTCCTAGAAATTCATTGTACTTGATCTGACTGACTTCTAAATTCTTGTCCATTGCTTCAACTACCTCAATTTCTATCTGTGTTGACAACAATGACAATACTTTTGCTGCACCTTGCTCAACAATCTCCCCCTTTGGAATTGTTGGCAACACTTATGCACTCTCCTATAATTCTTCTCCCCCTTTGACAATAATACCAAAGGGCTGTTGCAGACTCCCCCTGAGTCTATGCACACCACTCTCAGACAAATGTTGTTATAGTTAGCAAAAATCATAAATATAAGCAAAACTATAAGTATAGGCATAAATGTAACCCCTGAGAATGTGATCCCAAATGATAGTCAGTTCTTGGAAATTATGACCACTCCCAACTTATTTCGAAGGTACTCAAAAACTTCCTTGGGCAATGGTTTTGTGAATATATCAGCTACCTACTCTGTAGTTGGAACAAAGTCCAATTTGACCTCTCCTTCAGCAACTTTATCCTTCAAGAAATGATACCAGATCGCAATATGTTTGGTTCTAGAATGCATAACCAGATTCTTGGATATGTTGATAGCACTAGTGTTATCAAATTTTATTGATATTGGCTCTTTGAAGTGTGTTGTGGCTAATCCAAAACACACCCAAAGATTGGGGACCTACCTTTTTTGCAGGCTTGCGGATGAAATCTTGGTGACCCAGATGCTAAAAATGAAGAAAAGAGAAAAAAAAGCCTAAGTGTTGAAATTGTCGTGAAATCGCGACATGTCGCGAAATCGCGACATGTCGTGAAATCACTGCCAAAAAATAGAAAAATGTCGCGATATCATGACATGTCGGTCCATCGCTGGAAAAAAATGAAAAGTGTCACGAAATCATGACATGTTGCTGCCAAAAATGAAAAGTTGTCGCGATATCGCGACATGTCGTTGAAAAAAATGAAAAGGTGTCGTGAAATGATGACATGTTGCTCCGTCGCGGCCCAGGTAGGAGAGAGAAAGGTAAGAATGAAAATTGTCACGATTTCACGATGTATGGAGATGCCACTGCTTGGAAATGAAAAGTGTCACGATTTCGTGATGTGTTGTTGCGAAGGGTGTACGGAATGAAAACGGTAGCGATTTTGCGATAGGAAGCAGGAAGAAGGTGCCAAGCAAGAAAAGTGTCGTGATATCGCAACAGAAAGCTACAAAGCATGCCGAAGCGAGAGAAACATCACGATTTCATGACAGGGTGCAGCCAAAGGTGTATGAAATAGAAAATGGTCATGATTTCATGACAGGAAAATAGCATGACATACAGAGAAGAGAAATCGTCGCGATATCGCGACATGTCTCATTTTTGTGACTCCAAGTAGCTAAAGGTGTACGGAACAAAAATGGTAGCAATTTCATGACAAAAAAGCAAGAAGGTAGTGTGAGCAAGAAAGACGTAGTGAAATCATGATAGGTTGAATTTTCGCGGCTCCGAAGCAGCGAAGTAGTACGGACAGAGGTAGCGTAGCGATTTCACGATGAAAAATTGGCAAATGTACGGAAGAGTAAAATGGTAGCGAAATCGTGACAGAATCGACAGGAGGACATGAAGTGTGAAATGGTCATGATTTCGTGACAGCATGCAGCGAAGGCGTACGGAGAAGGAAAACGTCACGATTTCGTGACAGAAGGCCGCATTACAGCTTGAAATGAAAAGGCGTCATGATTTTGCGACAAGCAACAGCGAGAGGGTATGGAGCGAAAAAGTGTCGCAATTTCACGACAGGTGGTGAGGAGATGGCCCGAAGCAGAAAAATGTCGTGATATCGTGACATGTCTCATTTTCACTGTGTAGGAGGAGAAACGATGTTGTTGGTCAAAAACGTCACGATATCGTGACATGTCTCATTTTTGCGGCTAGGAAGGTGAACGGGTTGCATGTTGTTTTGTCATGTTTTGCATGGGAAGATGTTACAGAAGGCACAGAAAACATGAGACACATGGCATACAGGTGTCAGAGCTATAGAAGCGTTACATGCAGTGGTAGATTTCAAACGTTTCAAAATCGAACATGGAACAAAAGCATTGAAAAGGCAAGAATTTGAAGGGTCACATGTTGGAAGGTGAAACGAAGCGACAAAAGGAGAACCGAAGAGACATTTCAGTTAGTATAAAATTTGAAGCACGAATTGATACGATGGTTGGAAATTACTACTTGCAGAGTTGCAGAGACAAGGGCTTCATGCCATTCTGGGCCTGCACTTGGGCAATTTCCTTCATTTGTTCTAGATTTGTAAAACTTGGAACATTATGTAATTGTAATTGATACATCATTTTAATGCAGAAATATAGAGAGTTGGCATTTCATTGATGAGAAAGAAGGAGTCATTTTTGCATGCATGATTCAATGTGTTATCTTTCCATTTCAGATTTCTAGGCTTATAGGTGAAGTTGAATGCAAGTGTTCTTGGTTGCTTCATGCGAATGCCTAAATCTGAAACTACAATAGAAACCCTAGAAACCCGCACCTGGCTTATCCGAATTGTGCGAATTTGCGAGGTTCGATAGGGTTGGGTTGCATGCGTAAACCTCATTGTCTTCGGTTTTATCAATCAAGATGGCAGTACTCTGGACGTAGCTTAGTTGCATATTCATTTGCATTTATTTTTTATTTTTAAACCCGTATTTATTTTCTGTATTTTAATTACAGTAATTTAAATAAATAATTGAAAACCCTTCAAAGCTCATAGTCCATTGCAAATCCAAATTAAAGTGAACTACAGTGCCCCTTGTTAACATCCACTTGCAACCCTATGGTATTCCCTGCATTTACAGTGAGCAGCATCATTGGTGTTTTAGAATCAACATGAGGAACCTTGGAGAAATTACTTTCTTTACAAGCAGAGGATTTTGGGACTCAGATCCTATCGGAGAGTGTGCTTTCACAATTAGGTGAAAACACCACTCAACAGATTGGCGCTAGAAGGAGGGCCCGAATCGGTTTACTTTATTTTGGTTTTCATACATGAATAATATCGTTTAATTTAATTTTGAAATATTTTCTTAAAGCTCACAAACGGCTAAACTGCAGCTTTTGCTTTCTTTTGTTACAGGTTTTTGCTGAAATAATTGGGGGTTTCATCAGGTAGGTTGGACCCACTGCGTCGTATTGCAACCAGGTCCCAAACAACCGGGGAAACCATTTTTCATAACCTTACTGGTACTCCCAAGAATAAAACCAAGCAATTCGTAAGCTCACCAGTCACAAAAGACCTGTTTTCTCTAGGAACATCGAGTGGATCTATGCCCGTAATATCAGTTGCCACTAGTGTTCCTATTGTCAGCAATATCTCTACTTGCTATTGTAGGTTTGTCTTCATCGATTTTGAGTCAAATGGCTCAAGCTCTCGCAGCTCCTTGGTATGGAGCTAATAATACTCCTTTGAACATTGCTAGGGATATCCATGAAATCCCCAAGAACATTGAAAGATTTCTACCTAAATACAAACCATATGGCCTAAGAATAGCAGAAGAACATATCCAAGCCTATAGGGATGTTTTAATTAGGCTGCAAGTTCAATATGAAGATGTGGCCTACAAAATTTTCCCCATGAGCTTAGATCCAATAGCATATGAATGGTATATATGCTTGCCAATTGGTTCAATCACCTCTTGGACACAAATGGAAAATTCTTTTGTCAATCAATTTAGGTCAACCTTAGATCTTGCAACTATTTACAATCAGTTTATTACATGCAAAAGGGGCCAAGGGGAACCGATCAGAATGTTTAATTAGAGATTCCAAAAGTGCTATAATAGAGCAATTAGGCACTTTGCCATCGATCCCGCAGTGGCTTTGCAGATATATTTTGGGGCATTGGACCCCATGATAGCCATGTTTGTGAGACGTAATCCTCAAGTCACCATGCTGGCTTTGGCCTATAATGAATCCATGACTATCGAGTAGAAAATGACACCACAAGGCTACGGGTTTACCCAGATGCCTATGATGGGACAGTATGCTCCATATGGTCAAGCTCCCCAGGCAAATCAGCTCATGGCACCTCAAATGCCAAGCATGAACACATTCCCTTATCAACAACCGTATCCACTAGCACCCGCATATTCACCCATTCCAATCCAACCAATCACATCCATTCCACCTATCCCTGCATTTTTGTAGAACAGTCAATCAACTATGCAAGGAACTAGCCAAGTCAATCCTCAAGCCATAGTTTCTTTTCCAAATCCAACCTCGATTCAGAGTGTCAATCCATACGGGAATCAAATTCCTCAGAACCTGACCCAAATGTTGAATCAAGACCCCATCAATTATGTGAATCCAATGGGGGTTAACAACAATGTGATTCCACCAAAGGAGATTTATTTAGAAGTCGAAGAGCTCAAGAAATTAGTTCATAAACTGAGCAATGACAGGGTTCAACAACAGAAGTATGAGTCCCATGCCCCTCACCCAAATAACAATTTTAACAATAGAGGGAGGCATTGGAACACCAAGCCAAACAATGGGGGAGTACCCGCTCCCATTGCTAATCAATTAGATACTTCTACAGGACCTAGCCAATCCAATTCTCTTTTGAATCTTTCAATTTTGGCATGGGAAAGGGGGTGCAGGTTGCACAACACGAAAGAACACAATGAGAGGAATTGTCCTAAAATTGCGAGATACACTCATTGTCTTCAGGCACAAGTTGATGATTTGGAACCGGTATCAAATGAGGGTCCATCACAACATCAAGATGATAATATTATGGTGATGGAAACTGTATATCATCAAGAAGGTGAGAGTGAGGAAGAAGAAGACAAAATTTTGGAACAGAAGGTGCAAGCTTTTCGAGATTTTAGGAAGGGGAATCATGGATACCATTTGAGAAGTAAATCTAAAACCCCTAAAACTTCATCAACACCTCCAAACAACTCTATTCTTCCTCCCGATACTAAGGCAAATAATAATCCTCCCCCTCCACTTAGAAGAGAAATGTCTAATGATGTGCAGAAGATAGTCAAATTTGAAAAGCCAAACTATGACATAGTGGAGGATCTAAAGAAGTCCAAATCTAGCCTTTCATTCTTAGACGCAGCTAGATTGCCGGGCCAAAAGGAGGCATTGATAAAAGCGTTGAACTCACCTGATCAAACGTGGAAAGGAAAAGGAGTTGAATCCCATATCATTTTGTGAAAGGAGAGAAGGGATGTCTCGCCATTCTTACTGACTCTGAGAATTGCGGGTAAGAATTTGCATAACTGTTTGGTGGACACAGGTGCCACGAGCAACCTCATGCCTACAAAAATATGTAAGATGCTAGGCCTGCAACTTGTTTCATACAAATGTACAGTCCTGCAATTGGAACATTCAGAGGTAAATGTGGTAGGGACCTTATATGATGTCAAGATTCAATTAAATTCTGAACCCAGGGTCCAGTAGGTTGTAGACATTCTGGTGGTTAATATCCCAAGTAGGTATGGAATGTTACTTGCGAGGGATTGGATGAAAACTCTGAATGGCTATTTTTCAACAGACTGTTCACATATGTGGCTACCATGGAAGGGAATTGTAAACCAAATCAGAGTGGAAAATGAACCGAGGCTTAAGGAGATTATAACAGATTTTAACAAGCCAAATGAAGTTCAATTTTTTGAGCCAAAACTAGGAGTTTATGCACTTGATGTTGAGGAAGCAGCTGAAGAGCCTAAGGAGGAAGCATGTCTTGGTAGCTCTTCTGATGAAAATGATTTCACGTGGTTGCTCAGGTTCGATGGATCAAAATATAGACAGGGAGCAGGAGCTAGAATCGAGCTCACTGGCCCCGAAGGTAAACCATTATTGGTTGCCTATAGATTGCAATTTCCTTGCACGGATAATGTGGCAGAATATGAAGCATTGATCTTTGGTTTACATCTAGCATTGAGCAAACATGTTAAATGCTTGAATGTTTTGGGAGATTCAGAGTTGGTAGTCAAGAAAATCAAAGGACAGTATACATGCTGCGACAAAAGACTGACCCTTTATAGAACTAGGGTTATGGACCTCATTGAGGAATTCGATGCATTCAATATAGCCCTTATTTCTAGGAAAGGAAATCGAATAGCAAACTCTCTTGCAGTCGCCACGGGAATGTTAAACCTGGTTGATATAAAAAGATGTAAAAAGTTTTCTATTGATCTGGTTCCTTGTCCATCAATACCTGATAATGTAAAGAATTTCCAGGTGTTTGACAGTGACAGACATATTTTCAAAATTTTCATGAACTCGGGTATTTTTGAAAATTAGGTGATTGATGAGGAGCAAAGGTGGCAGGATGAAACAAAAAATGAAATTGAAACTGCGTATCAATCCAACAAAATTCCTAAAGACGTGGTTTCATTGGAAAATATGTTCGACATGAGATGCAAGACCAAGAAATGAAAAAGAGTCCCACTCCCTAAATATGCATGTGATTCAATTAATATAGGGAGTGCAGACAATCCAAAGGAGGTGTACATAGCAAAGGCATGTACAGAGGAAGAAATGAGCAATATAATGCAGGCATTGAAACATTACATAGATTGTATTGCTTGGGACTACAATGAGCTGAAGACATACAACCAAAACATTATCACACATTCCATCCCTTTGAATCCAGACTCCAAGCCTTTTAGGCAAAGACAGTGATTTTTTAACCCACTATTGGAGCCTTTGATGGAAAAGGAGGTTAAAATATTATTGGAAGCAAAAATCATTTTTCTTGTTAGGCACTCAACTTGGGTGGCTAACCTCGTTCCAATAAGAAAAAAGAGTGGAGAGATTAAGCTGTGCATAGATTTTCGAAATCTTAATAAAGCCTCTCAAAAAGATAATTATTCGCTGCCATCAATCGATGAAATTATACAAATGGTAAATGGATCTGAGATGATGTCCTTTCTCGATGGGTATTCTGGGTACAACCAGATTCTTATACATCCAGATGACAGGATGAAAACAGCCTTCACTACTAAGTGGGGGACATTTGCATATAAGAGAATGTCGTTCGGGCTGTTAAATGCTGGTGCAACTTTTCAACGTGCCATGGATTATGCATTCAAGGGGCTCATAGGCAAATGCATCATCGTGTATGTGGATGATATCCTAGTTTTCTCGAAGAAGAGAGAGGACCATGTCAAAGATTTAAAGAAAGTGCTTCAAAGATGCAAAGAACATGGAATTTCCTTAAATCCCAAAAAATACATTTTCAGAGTAACAGAAGGAAAATTACTGGGTCACATTATTTCAAAAGAGGGCATATCCATCGACCCAGAAAGGATACAAGCTATCCAAAACCTACCTCTCTCGAGTAGTAAAAAAGAATTGAGATCTTTCTTTGGGTAGGTTAATTTTGTGAGAAATTTTATCTCTAGCTTTGCTAAGATAGCCAAACCTCTAAAAAATATGCTCAAGAAAGATGTGGATGTAAAATGGAATGAGGAAAGTAGAGTGGCCTTCCAGAACATCAAAGATGCCATTTCCAGAGCCCCTGTCCTTATAAGTCTAGACTACTCCAAGCCTTTCTATATTTATGCTTTTGCATTAGAACACTCCTTCGCGAGTGTATTAACCCAAAAAGGCGAGGATAGTGCCGAAAAACCCATAGCATTTTTAAGTGCCCCCCTAAAAGATGCTCAATTAAGGTATTCAATTATACCAAATAGTAGTCACATTCTTGATAATGGTTACATGAAATTATTCCACTTATCTAGGTACCTTACTTGCCACATACCACTACAAAATATTATAAAATAACATTATAAGGGGATACCAACATTGGAAGTTGGTCATTACAATAATCAAATGAAAATTACAAAATGGTGTTAGGATGGGATCCTAACATTCCCTTCCCCTTCAAAAAAGTTTTTTCCTAATGCTATAGACAAGGAAACTAGTGTCATAGTTGTTGGAGGGATTCCCACGTAGCATCTTCTGGTTGTAATCCTTACCACTAAACAATAACCTTGGTGATTACATGTTGCAAAGAGTGCACGTTTCATGATCCAAAATTTGTTCTAGCCCAAGCAAGATAGAACCCTCTTCATCTAATTTAGGTAAAGAAGATTAAACATGTACTTGATTTCCTAGTACCTTCATAAGAGAGGAGACATTAGATACATGATGAATCTTAGAGGTAGATGGTAGGAACAATTTGCAAGCAATGGCACCAATCTACTGTAAGACCTGCTATGGACCATAATATCTAGAAATGAGCTTTTGTCACCTA
The DNA here is from genome assembly GCA_028583015.1 of Wollemia nobilis. Lineage (NCBI taxonomy): Eukaryota > Viridiplantae > Streptophyta > Pinopsida > Araucariales > Araucariaceae > Wollemia > Wollemia nobilis. The sequence goes on along the minus strand of JAQPPZ010003494.1, from coordinate 1,855,957 downwards.
TGAAGCTAAAAGGATGACTGTCAGGGTTATTTACAATGGTGAATATTCATAAATTGAGCGAATATTAGGATTTTCAAAATTTCAAATTGGTGAATATGAGGACCCTTAATGTCGAACCATTCACCTAAAATTTTCAAGACCAATTTTTAATTAGGGTTAATTTACAATAATATATATCCAAAAAAAGTCATATTTGTACTCATTGGAAATATATTTTCGAGCCTGATATAATGGTGGTATTTTTATAAATTTATAAGATGATTTAATATGTCAAAATGTACCCCAAATATAACCTTAAATTTTAGGGCTTGAAATGCCCCAAATTTTGGTGTGAAGATGATTGATTTGATTTGCTTGGTAATTTCCATGATTTGCCTTGATTTAAATTAGAAATCATCATTTTTTCCAAGTACATTTTGAATCCAAATCCTTATGCAAAATCCTGATGATTGCATATAAGGCTTCAAATGAAGAAAGACCATATTTTTGACTTGAAAACAATGCTCCATACAATGTTGATTAACTTGTTAGCACATCCAATTATGGGTCAATTCCAAATTTAGATTTAGTTGATAAAAATGTTGGTGGAGTGTAGTGTCAATAGCATGGACCTTGGAAATTCCTAGAATGTAGGATGAGGGTGTTTATGGAGGACAACCATAAACTGTTTCAAAAGGGGTGACCTTGTTCATAGTGTGATAAGAAGTGTTATACCACCACTTGGCCAAGGGAAACCACTTTGTCCGCTATACATGATGATCAAAGGAAAAACAACAAATATAGGCCTCCAAAACTTTATTGATAATCTTTATTTGACAATCCATTTGTGGATGATAATATTAACTTATGTTGAGCTAAGTTCCCTATAATTTAAGCAATTCTTTCCAAAAATTACTACTAAAGGTAGTGTCATGGTCAAACACAATGGATGTGAGCATGCCATGAAGATGAAAGTTGAAACCCTAGGTTAGAAAAGCATTCAAATAAAGAATAATTATAGGGTTAGCTATTGTATTCCTATATTTTGTATTCCTATGTTGTCCTTTATATTTCATAGCGTAGATATAGAAAGGCCAAATTTAGGTGATTGTCTTGAATCAAATACATCAAATATTCTTGAAAAATAGAGGACTTGGAACAAGTATTTAAACCATTCTTGGTGAACCCTTCCCCCCTTAGCACTTAGTTTAGACCATTCTTGGTGAACCTGACGTGAAAACCTCATTTATTTTTAAAAATATTAAGAAAAATGACTAATTCTATTTGTATGGCTGGAAAAATCTTAATAACATTATTAAAAATATTTTTTTGTGTGTGTTTTTTGTTAGTATTTTTCTTATATCCTTTCAATGGCTCCTCTTCTTAGAAGTCAGTGAAAGCACCTTGAATATAATTATGTTCCTCTAGAGGATGATCATATTGATAGAGAGGATCCTAACATAGATCCATAAGAACAAGATAACATAGAAATTGAAATGAGTTTTTATAGACACCAACATATAGGCATTTGCATTTCACCACATAATTTTGCATAATAAAATACATGCCTAGGTCTAAAATTAGGCATATTAATTCATGTATACTTCACCCACATTACACATCACAATTATGCATAATAATATATGTCTAAGTCTAAACTTAGGCATAAAAATCCTACACACAATTATATTTTCTAGATTTTGATTAAATCTAGAAAATCCACCTAGGATACATTGTTCCCTCATGGGACATGTATTTTAGCCACCACCACACATCATTGCACTTGCATCCACTCATTAGCCACTTCACCATAGTTGCACTCATGTATTGAACACATCACCATAGTTCCACTCATGCATTGGGTACATCATCCCAGTTGCACTCACTCATCAAGCCACCTCACCTTAGTTGCACTCCTACATTGGGAACATCATCCCAGTTGCACTCATTCATCAAGGTACTTCACCATAGTTCCACTCATGCATTGGGTACATCATCCCAATTGCACTCACTCATCAAACCACCTCACCTTAGTTTCACTCTTGCATTGGGTACATCACCCCAGTTGCAATCACCCATTTAGATACATCACCCTAGTTAAGTGAGGCACTTTGGGTGACTCACTCTAACTCCCTCTAGAACCCTCAAAGGTCTATAAAGGCACCATCACATGACCAAGAGAGAGAGGAGAAAAAATTCTAATGTTATGCTACTCACATCGTGACTCATGTATGCAATACTTGTTTTCTATTTCCATTTTGCATTAGTCATTTTATCATAATAATTGTAAACATGTGCTACTAACATATTTCTTGCTTCCATGTGTGTAGGTATACAACTCAACTCAAGGTGCAAATCTCATTTCAATGGTGGTCACAACTCACAAACCCACCTCCAACCTCGATTGTAGCATGAAGAGACGAAGACACCATGATTAATGTGTAAAAGGGGATTATTCCCCTATTGTAATATGCGGGTCTCAACATTGTAAAAACACCCTCCACAAGGGTCATTTGTACTCAAAGAGAGACCTTTTCAATTAATACAAAAATCTGGTTTTATTGCTATGGTGTGTCTTTTTATGTATTATAGTTTTGATCCTTATGAAGGACCCAACGATAGGTTTATATTTTCTTTATTTGAATAAATTTTGAGTTTTATGAAAGCTAATAGGGATAAAATATTGTAAGTTATGGAACATGAGGCTCATCTCGAAAGAGGTGAGACCCCCAATTTACCTATAGTAAACTCTCCTATGCTTCATCAAAATAACCCATTGTCTAAATTAATGCATATTAACAACTTAAACTAGGTACCTACTATAACAACCACTAATATTGGAAGGAATATACAAGTCCCTCCAATTAGTAGTGTCACTCAAAATTATTTTCAATTTCCTCCTCAATATTCTAATCTCAACACTTTTACTTTTGTTCCACCAAATGTTAATTGTCCATTTTCACAAGGTGCCACATATAACAATAGTATTTATACCTCCAACTTGAGTCAAGAATTGGTTCCTCAACACACATATGTTCCTCCTTTAGGTAATACAGGAACAATTCATAACAATAACCTAGAAGTGTAGAATTTGACAAATATGGTAAAGTAATTGGTTTCAAAAGTTGATATGATTTAGCCTTTAAGTTTTACTTACAAATATAAAGAAATGTGTAATCATCCATTGGATCCTATTGTTGTTGCTAAGCCTTATCGTAAGCATTTTTATATGCATATTTTACCTATTTATAAGGGGACAAAAGATCCAATAGAACATCTAAGAAGATTTAGAACAACGTGCCATGATCTCATTTATGATGACATGTTGTTACTCAAAATATTTCCTAAAAGTCTTCATGGCCTGGAATTAGAATGGTACTATTGGTTTCCTAATTATTCCTTAAAGATTTTTGATAAAAAAATAAAATTATTTATTCAGTAGTTTGGTGCTTATATTGAAAAGGAAATAACCATGAAATATTTGTATAACTTGAAACAATGTAAAGAGGAACAATTTTCATATTTCTTGGCTCATTGAAGAATTTTAGTTTGATGCTTGAGGTATACTTTACCTCCAAAGGATATGCTTGATATATTTATTGGTAATTTACAAGAACAATTATCTTATGCATTGGAGAATACTACTATTACATCTTTTTATCAAGTAGTTGATTTGGCAAGGAAAGTAGAACATACCTTTATCAGAAGAGGGCAACTCAAAGTCAAAGAAGAGAAATTTGTTAAGTATCAATATAATAATAAACACATAGGAGGTGATAGTGGAATGGATAGTAGGCCTATTAATAATGTTACTAATAGCCTACAAAAGATAGTACTTCAAAAACCTCCACAAAGGAATTTTACAAGGCTTAATATGTCTATGGAAGAAGTTTTAAAATAAATTTTAGAAGCCAATGCAATTGAGTTACCTCCTATAAGGCAAAAAGATACTACAACTCATTGGTATAAGGTAGGTCAAAATTGTGCATATCATAGAGTGGAAGGAAATTGGAGAAATTCTTGTAAAAAGTTGAAATATGTGGTTCAAGATTTAATTGGTGCAGGTATTGACTTAGAAAATTTTGATGCAGTAAATAATCAAGTTCCTACCCAATAAGCTCTAATAACTAATCAAGATATGGGAATATTTAAAGATCCATTGCCAAAAAAAGCAACAAATCAGGTGGCTTATCAGAATGGCCTCCTCCTTATGGTAATATGGTTGGTATGGTTGGGATAACTACAAGAAGGCAAGTTTAGACTCAACATCCTCAACAAGAATAAAATTTTGTATTATAACCTAGTTTGGTTTTGAAGAATAATAAAAAACATTTTTGATATAGGGACTCCACCTATTGTATTGAAACCATAGCCTAAGGTTTCATTTATCTTCAGAAATAGTTGGGTAATAGTCCAGCAAATATTTCAATTTTTGAACTCTTACAAACTTCTCCCAAACATAGAGATACATTGATGGAATTTCTAAAGAAAAAATCAGTTCCCTTATATATTTCCTCTAATGCTATAGTTAATATCATATGTTCTTTCAGGATACATCACATATCATTCTCAGATAATGATAAACCTTCCTCAAACTTACAATAATATTATTCACTTTACATCACTGCACTTATTGAGGATATCTTTATTAAGCATATTTTAATTGATAATGGTTCTTCCCTCAATTTGTATCATATCAATTATTTCAAAAATTTTGATTAAAAGAGGAAGATTTAACAAATTATGATATCGTTATAAAATATTTCAACAATGAGTCCCAAGAGGCATGTGGTGTCATATCTCTTCCCCTCAAGGTTGGGCCTAAAATATTAGATATTTTGTTTTATGTGGTACATTGTATTTCATATTTTAATATTCTTCTTGGATGACCTTCAATTCATATAATGAAGGTCGTTCCTTATCAATACCTCAAGTTTGAATTTAAAAATCAAATTATCACCATTTTGGGTGATCCTCGACCATTTGAGTTTTTCTCAAATGTAGAGCGAGCTCAATCCGAGTTTAACATGTGTCCTATTTATTAAATGGTTTATCCATGTTCCTCATCTTAGATATTATAACTATTTCAAAATTTTAAAATGAGTGGGGCACATATCAAATTTCTCATCTCAGGATCATAATAATCAGTTTCTTTGAAAACCTCTTATGGATCTATCCAATCTACCACCATCACCAAGAACCATGGGTTTTCCCCCATAAGAGATGTGATGTTGTACACATTAGGATGTATACCTTTATCTTCATAGGAACTACCTTCATAGAAAATATACATGGTAGCAACCTCTCTCCCATTGAGCATATTTTTTCTCATTGTTACCTTTCCAATGATTACCCACTTCCTAAATAGATCCTATCTAGTATGGGATATGTGGGAAAATGTTTGAGGTTACAATGGAAGGGTATTCAAGATCCTCTAGATATCGATATCTAGCCTAGGAGATTTGGCATAGGTTTTATACCTAGTAAAGACCAACCTTTACCATTTGACAATGATGATCATCTTATGACTTATGCTGAATATATGGATTATCAAAAGTCAGGAGTGGGTGATGAGGATGATGGTCCCCATTATTCTTATGAGATGTTGTTTTGTAATATGATTGGTTCTGTATGCTCTAAAAATAAACCTTCTACTTTAATATAAGATCCTGCTTTGCTATCTTATAAAAATATTTCTGTTAAAAAGAATGGTCTTGTTCAAAAATACAATGATTATCATGCCATGGCTGTCATAGAAAGAGCTAAAAAGGAACTTATCTATGATTTTCATCATAGATATTGCTTGCTTTCTAGAAATTTATTTGGTGAAACAGTACATGGTACACTTGTTTCTTATTCTAAGAAATGTGACACACTTTGATTTTTGTGTCGACTATAATCATGTTTACTTAAACTAAAGTATAAAAAAGAAAAACATAAAATAAATAAATAATAATAATAGTAAAAATTTTAATAGTAAATTTTTTCAAATAATTTAATTATCATTTACGTGTGCATTTGGATTTCCATTTGATTGTTCCTAGTACATTGTTTCTTGTAATATTTTGCATTACTTGCCTGACATTTAACACAGCTTGCATTCTCGAATGTCATATTTTGCATGTTTGCTTGTTCATGACTACTTGATCATATAGATTTTTGGGGATATTGTGGCAATGGCATGTGATGATACCTAGTTAGGTTGTAGCTCAAATGCATTGCACTTTCACTAGGATTCTCATGCCTAGTAAGATCCCCACATAGGGATTCTTCTTCAGTTTTCTTTCTTTATTTTCTTTGTTGCAAGTTCTATTTTTCTTTGGTCTTAGAAATATTTATTTCTTGGGTCAAGGATATTGGTTTGTTAATAATTTATTTCCACCACTCTTTTGATTCCAAATTTGCTTCTTTTTCTTTTTACTTTGACAATTAAATATGTGCATTTATTTCTTCCTTTGTGTTTTTTTATAGTTGTCTTATTCTTCACCTTTTGAAATCATTAAATGTTGTGTTTCATATCTCGAACCTCTATCGGGGGTAGTAATCATATAATATATATTTTATCTTTATATTTCACCCCACATGAGATAATTATGCATCCTAGCAGGTATATTATTGGATATGATCTCCTATCGAGTTATACTCCCTTTTGACTCAATGGGCTCAACACCCCATTACAGGATAAGCTCCTTGGCCATTTTTAGTAGGCCTAAACATACTTTATAGCAGGTAATTACCCCATAGTAGTCATTCAATGAACAACCACCCATAGCGGTCAGACACCAAAATTTCATTCTTTGTGGTGAGTACTATACCTATAGTGGGTTTAACTCCCCATTTTTGGTACAATTCAGAGTATTTGATCACATTGGTCTAGTACAACCTACACTGAAATAAATACTATGATTCACCTATCCTTATCTATTTTATATGGTTGAAATTTGGATATTCTTCTTCTTCTTCTTCTTCTTCTTCTTCTTTGTCTTCTCCATTTTCTTTTCTTCTTTTTTTCTTCTTTTTGTTTTCTTTCTTGTTTCTTATGTTTCTTTTCTTCCTTCCTTATATTTCATCCATGCATTTCATGTAGTTTTTTTGCATTTCATATAGTTTTACATCAAGAAACATAAAATATAAAACATAAAGAACACTTAATTAAATCATATCATATGCACACACATTCACACAAAATAGAAAATAAGCAACTATGTATTACTCGATGATGCATCAGTGTATGGTTGGTGTACCACAGTCCTGTCTTGATACACTCAACTAATCCTGAGGGATACATACCACATTCAAAACTAGTATGTTACCCTGATCCCTAGACCTATATTTAAAATACTATCTCCTCTACTCTACCCAAAGGAAGAGGTGGTCCAGGAAACCGCATACCCACACATGATAAAGCTGAGACTATCTGTGATTGAGACCATGACCTACTAGCTGACTAAAGGGATGGAGGAAGCATCACTCTCTGTCCCATTGGTACCACCTGGTAGTACATATTATCATAAAATTTAGCCCATTGAATGGCCACCTCTATCCTCTCCCTCGCCCTCTATAGTTCCACCTGTAGAAGGTAGATCTCATCGCTAGTCTAGTTTCTCCTGATGATAGCCATCCCCTCTATCTGAGCCCTCTAGCACTCTATATATATATGGATCACCTCCCTTGGAGATGATTTAAATCTAATAAATCTACATTCATCTTTGTCTCCATGATACTCAAAGATCTTTGCAGTTCCTCTATCCTCTTAGATCAATCCTCCTAGAGCAAGTTCACCTGTCTCTATAGAGTCACCACCTATGCTCATAGTATCTCTAACTCCTCCCTCAAATCCCCTCATCTCGATTCTTGGCCTTGGTAAACTATTATTGATGTGTAGGTCTATTCTAATCCTCTACCCAATAGTACCCCAACCTCTATGGGGGTAGCTCTAGATGCCCCTACCTCCACGGTTCCTATAATGCTAGTATCCTCTATCACCATCTCAATATTCACCTAATATTGTCTTTATCTTAGAGTTACATGGCACTACTGCACCCTCTATGTGGCCCTATGATCTACCTCTTTAAATTCTCACTACATACTGAGGTCCATCACCTAGTGTCTATGTATCAAAACTGGTGAGGAGACCCTTTAAGACATGATTTCTCTATACCAGTGCCTGTAGTCGAAGTCCACTCTCGCATCGTCCACCTTGAAATCCATGTAATGAGGATCATCCAAGTACTCTTGCCACCTAGCTAAGTTAGGATCACCTCCAACCCCTACTAGGTCTTGTTAGACTCTCCAATACTAGTAATCCTCTAGGTCTAATATTACCCATAATATATTAAACTACCTTAGGACTCGACCAAATTGGAAGATATTTGTCTCCCTTCTCTCTATGGTCAGCCATCTAGTCCTCTTGATCCATGCTAGCTCTATCCTATCCTCAAACCATATTGGATGTAGAAATTAGGGTTGAAAAATTACCTTGACCTCCCTTAACTCATCTACTACTTACCTTTCTAGTGGTAAGTTCCCATCATAGGTCCTCATGACCCACTCTAGGAATCTAGACCATTTGTATGATTTTGGATATTCTGAGATGGATGATGATCCTGTAGGCCCAAAATAGCCACATACTTAGGAAAATTTTGAAAATTTTGCCTAAGGCATGAAGATCTCATTCCACACACTTTGTAGTGTCTTTTGGAGTGGATCTGAAACAAAGGCCACAAATCCACCCAACACTTGATGAATTTTTATGTTTGGATAAATTTTGCATAGTTTCTTATATTTTTGGCTCCGAACTAGTGATGCATTCTGAATCCACAATTTTTTTTTAATAGAGATGATGTCAGCGTAAAATAAGTATGGATTGGTGACCGCTTGATATTTTGAATACCTCATGAGTGGCTAAGTGTTGGAAAGCTTGATTCTAGAGAGCGTATTGAACATTTTTTCTAGAATGGTAACATAAGGAAAAAAGCTAAGTATAAGAGATGTGAATTCATGACGAAGGATAATTTTGACTAACTTTATTCTGGAATGGCAACAAGAAGTGTTTTAATCTGAATCCAATGTAGAATGGAGGAGAAGTCATTTTACACTGTAATAGGTCAAAATGATGTTCATAGGGCAATGCACTTGCTTAGCTCTGGAATGGAATCTATAGAAGTTTTGAAGGAGATATGATGTCATCAACTTTTTTGTGTGGATTGGTAAATGCTTCATTGCTAATGAAGAGAAACAAATTATAGGGAGCATATTTCATACCACTTCATTCTCAAATTATTTTAGTGCTAGAGCAGCGTTCAGCTATTTCTAAAGCATTAAAGTTGATGTCAATATTTTTTATAGCACAATGGCACTATGTTCTCTCTCCACCATTGTATCAAGCTTATAAAAAATTAAATTGTAGCCATACGATGGGGGAGATCAACTGTCAAGATTTTTCTAAGAAATCTAAAGTATATAAAAGAAATTTCTTGTTGGAGTTATAACAGTCAGTTGGAGCAGGGTTATGCATAGTGGAAAATTTCACAATTTAGCATGAATTTTCACAATGTTAATTTTGCAAATTTTGGGACCATAAAGGTCGGCCCGTTGGCCCAAAAAATTTTGGGAAATAATTTTTTTAAGGGTAAATTTGCCCTATTTTCATAAGGTTTCCTGCATAATTTTCATCGTAAATTTATTAAAAATAAAAATCATTCCACCCAAATCACCCCTTGTACCCCATTATATATAGCTGACCTTGATAATGACTCCCGTACAATTACAATTTTTTTTTTTGGATAGCGAGTGATACAAAGCATAAGGTAACTATAATAAGGCAACCGACCTAATGCGAGTGGAATAAGATGAGTGGCATAATGTGACTAACATAAGGTGACTGACATAAAGTGATCGATATAAGGTGACTAGCATAAGGTGGGTGGTATAAGGAAAGTGACATAAGGTGACTGGCATAATGTGATCGACATAAGGTGAATAGCATAATGTGAGTGGTATAACGTGAGTGGTAGAAGGTGACTAGCATAAGGTGACTGGCATAAGGTGACTTGCATAAGGCAAGTGGCATAAGACAAGTGGTATAATGCAAGTTCCATAAGGTGATTGAAAGAAGGCAACTGGAATAAGGTGATTGGTAGAAGGTGATTGGTTGAAGTTGAGAGGCATAAGGCGAGTGACATAAGGTGATCGACATAAGGTGAGTGACATAAGATGAGTGGCATAAGGTGAGTGGCATAAGGCGAGTGGTATAAGGTGACTGGTATAAGGCAAGTGGCAGAAGGCGAGTGGCATAAGGTGACTCAATTTATCAATAAGTTTCTTTTACATTTAAATTTTATTTAACATTTTATTAATGGAGACTCAATAAGGAGGTTTATTCTGCTTGTGAACCATATTCTTGGGATAGATATTCTACTGTCTCTAGCAGTAGTTCTCTTTTATACCAGTTATTTTCATTTTTAAAAATGATGTTCTTTGTTCATGTTATTTTTTTGTTCATACAGGTAAAATGTCAACTACAGACAGTGGAAATATGGGAGGCCAATCTTCCAATAAAAGGAGTATCCTTAAATATTTTCATAATATTTCAAAACCTAGTGAGCCATCAACATCTGCACAAACTAAAGGTATGAACACCTTTACTCGCTAGTTAATTTTTTACTTTGTTAATTTTAAATATAATATCTTCATTCATAAAGAAGTGTGCTTTTTGGTTGATGGCTTTGTCCATTTTTATTTGTATAAGGTATGCTTTTAAATGCCATAGTGATAATTAACCTACTATTCACACTATTATTATCTCTATAGAAAACATTGTTAGCCCTAGTATGCCTCCACTTACACATATCCACATTAATTAATAGACCACAGATGAAAATATTCTAAATCAAATCGAACAAAAATATGAAGAGATTCCTAAATATAACATGCCAAGTGGAAAAGAAACTAATAGTTCTTATGTAGTCCCTACTCCTGAAGAATATTCATCTAAAAAAATAAACGTGCAAGGTTATCTATGTGGATAATTAACATATCATTTCAGCCTAATTGGATATCAGATTTTCTATTTATTGAGCTAGTGATACCAGGGAATAGTAGGGATTATATATATTAATTGAGATGCATAATTTCCAGTTGAAAACATAGAAAAGAGCATAGATTGCAACTTAATAAAGATATAGTAGAAAAATAATGTGGAAAGGTTTATATCAAAACAAAATAAGGTGATCGACCAACATAAAAAACTTATAGGTGGAAGGATGCATCATAGTGTGCACATATAATAATTGCACAATAATATGATAAAAAAATGAAACAAAAGCAAAAATTGGTTGAGAAAGGTGCAACGATTCAAACCCAATTTCAAAAAATGAATAAGTTAACTTTAGCTTCAAAAAAATTACAGTTTGCTTTTGTATTCTCTATTATTAATAAGGGTAGATATATTTATGATTTCATGGATTATAAATCTCTATTTTGACTAGCTGATGTGCAGAAATTACCCAACATCCATTGGTCATATCGAAGCGGTTGGAAAATGGTAAAATGTCTATCATTGGTTGAGCAGGATGACCTTAGAGAGAAAGTAAAAAAGGTAAAATTCATTTCACTTTTAATTGATGAGGTGATTGCTTTTGATACTGCATATTGGATTTGCATGCATGTTTACACATTAGAAAATCATTTAAGGCAACCTCATTTAATTGGAATATGCAAAACGGTGAAAATTTGTAATGCAAAAAATATTTACAATGTTGTTGTAACTAGTTTAAAAAAGTAGGAATGAATGAAATTGAAATAACCACTAAGTTAATATGTGTAGGAGTTGATGGTGCTGCTACAATGCAAGGACACAAGAATGGTCTTTGTGTTAGACTACAAACATCAGTTACCCCATATTTTATCCCTATTCATTGCATGGCTCATATAATGAATATTTCATACAAAATTGTGGATACATTTATAAATGTTCCGAGAGTGGAAGACCTTGTCCGTGAAAGTCATGAATATTTTTTACGTAGTCCAAAAATATTTTCAGAGTTTCCATAGTTTGCACTAGGAGTTACCAAAGGTAAAAAACTATTGAAATATGTGGATACTAGGTGGATTTCGATGTATCAACTGACATTAAGAGTTTTCAAAGATTATCAATCCTTGATAGGGTTTATGTATGCAAATTGTACGGTAGTTGATAAGGCTAAAGATTTAATTTTTTGAATGAGTGACTTTGAAACTCTTCTCACATTGTGTGAAATTCTTCCAATGTTGGAAAAAATGAATACTTTTATCAAAATTGCACAAGAAATATTAATTTATATTGTGGATTTCATTAGGGCAAGAATACAAATTTGCATGCATATTGATATGATGTATGAATCTGGTCAAAATTTTATGGATCCCATGTTTGAGAGTTAAAGATAATTAAAAAACGTGAATAATCCTCAGAGCCTTCTAAATTCTAATATAAATGATCATATATGTATTAATGTCTGTGGAAATAAAATACCTTTATATCATTATGGTGTGTGAATGGATATAGCTACAAATGAATTTGAGAAAATGCCCATAACCTACAATAGATTTCATGTAGTTGTAGATGATAAAAAACTTAAACTAAAACAAATAGCAGAATCATTGACAAAAGAAATAAGAGACCGTTTTCAAAGAGATGAATTGCTAAAGGCTATGGGTGTGGTTAATATGATGTTTTGGGATGCTTGTAATGAATACCAGACTAAATTATTTATTTCTCAAATACATGGGCAGTCTTGATGGCCATTTTAGTAAAAGTGTTGTAGTCAATGGTATTGAAATCAATGGCGTTCTCAATAGAGATCTTTTGACAAAACCATCAAAATGTTTTGGAACAACAATGTCTACTCAAGTTTGACAACTCTCTAACCATCATGAACCAGGTTCTATTTCACATTTGTGGAGAATATTACAACTAGGTACTATCTTACAACATACTATGGGTGAATATTTTTATTTATATGAATTATGTCAAACGATGATTTTGGGATTCGTGGAAGATGAAATGGTGTCCAGTGCACTATAATATGTAAAATCTAAGGTTTAGAATAGGTTTCGAAAAAAATTGAAGAATTGTTTGAGATTATATGTGTCGAAATATGATGTGGAGAACTTTCCTTATGAAAGAGCAATGTCACATTGGAATTCTTTGGCAAAGAGAAGAGGTGTAACAAATATTGATGATGATGGTAACACTAGTCATATTGTGATGACAAACATTTTAGGAATGAGTGCAGAATATTTTGTACAATATGAAAAGAGTTTGTTCCAACTTCCAAAATTATGATGCAAGGATGCATTCATTTGATTTGATTACACATATTATCATTTTATTTGATTTCACATATCAAAATGAAAGTATGCTTTCATTTGATTTGATTTGAGTTCACATATTATCATTTGATTGATTTCACATATTATCATTTGATTTGATTTCACATATTAGAATGAAAGGATGCTTTCACATATTATCATTTGATTTGAATTCACATATTATTATTTTATTTTATTTCACATATTATCATTTGATTTGATTTCACATTTCAGAATGAAAGGATGCCATTGGATACTCTGTATAGCATAGCCCTCTGATTTGATTATGTATTATTTGATTACACATGATTTGATTATTGGATTATCTGAAATGTGTTACTGGATATTTTGTATATCATTTTACATTAGACTTGTTATTGAAGTATTAGTCTAAAGTTTCTACTTTTCTTATAGATTTGTAATGTATAAAATGTTTTAGGCAATTTGTGAAAATAATTGTCTATGCTGCATTTTCTGTCATTTCAAATTAATTCATATAACATAAAATAACATCTTACTACATCCACATACTTCAAAATTACTTAATATATCAACACAAACAATCAAAACATAACATCATTCAAAACAAAGTTTCCTAGATTTACCATTGATTTCAATTTTCAAAAAATTTACCATTCATTCACAATTTACAAAACATATCAAACATTATTTCTTCCACTTCAAATTAAAAACAACAAACTTTTACATCATCATAAATAATAAAAACATACTAATAATTAAAACTAAATTTCCAAAAGATAATACATATTTTTTTTGCAAATAGTCTCTTTGATTGAATTCAATTTTTAAAGAAGATGCCATTCATTTACAATTTATAAAATATATCAAACATTATTTCTTCCGCTTTAAATTACTTAATACATCAACACATATAATAATAACATAACAACATTCAAAAAAAAATTCCAATAGATAACACATTTTTTAGAAATAGTCTCATTCATTGATTTCAATTTTCAAAAAGGATACCATTCATTCATAATTTACAAAACATATAAAACATTATTTTTTCCACTATTAAAACATAACAATAATTAAGAAAAAAATTTCAAAATGATAATATGAATTTTTTAAAAATTTCTCCTATCATTGATTTCATTTTTCAAAACAATACCAGTCTTAAATAATTTATAAAAATATAAAGATTTTTTTTCACTTCAAATGCAATACTGAAGAACACAAGCTTATATTGAGAGGGGGGGGGATAAACAATATAAGATCACTTTTTACTTTATTTCCAAATCAATATCAATTAATGTCCTTAATTTCAATAACCAAATATAACAGTGTGAATTAATAACTCAGATAGTAGTAGTAAGTAAGAGCACAAGTCACCACACACAATTGAGACACAAGATTTAACGTGACTCCCCTAATGTGGGGTACTCCACCAGATAATCTCCTTATAATATTTCACATAGAAATAGGGATCCTTATCCAATACAGTGTTTTATTTGATCTTCTCAAAGCTATGCAATAACAAGTTCACACAAAACTTGTCCAAATTTGAATAACAAGCTCACACAGAACTTGTCCAAAACTAAATAACAATCTCACATAGAAATTGTCCAAAAATGAATAACGAGCTCACACCGAACTTGTCCAAGAACTTATCCAAGCTCACACCGAACTTGTCCAAAATTGAATAACAAGCTCACACCGAACTTGTCCAAAACTAAATAACAAGCTCACACATAACTTGTCCAAATTTGAATAACAAGCTCAGACAAAACTTGTCCAAATCTGATCCAACAAGCTCACCAAGTACTTATCCAAATCTGCTCTAGCAAGCTCACCAAGAACTTGCCCAAAATCTACTCTAATAAGTTCACCAAGAACTTTTCCAAATCTGCTCTAGCAAGATCACTAATAACTTGCTCAAATATACTCCAAAAATCTCACCAATAACTTGTCCAAATCTTCTCTAGAAATCTCACCAAGAACTTGCTCAAATCTGTCCCAAATCTGTCCGTAAACCTATCCACAAAACTGTCCCAAAATTATCCTCAAAGTTGTCCCAAAACTTCCCACAAAGTTGTCCCAAAACCATCCACAAAGTTGTCCCAAAAATGTCCACAAAGGCCTTCTCAAGGCTCAATCAATCATGCACAAGTAGCACTTAAATCTCATCCACAAATATATCAAGTCAAATCTTCAAATATGAACTCAACAATGAATGACAATGTACTCTTCAATGGATGAAAACAATGATCCACAATGATCTCAACTCAACTCAACTCAAATCAGCTCATAGAAGCATAAATAGAATTGTTAGAGACTTAATATGTTCTAAGATCAATCTCAACTCAACTCAACTCAACTCAAAGTAATCTCAACTCAACTCAAGTCAACTCATAGAAGCATAAAGAGAATTGTTAGAGACTCAATATATTCTAATCTCAATCTCAACTCAAATAAGAATTATGAAATATTTTATTTCATGAAACTTGACCAATCACATCACATAATCAATTTACTGGGCTCAATCAAGTCAACTCAACCAATCACTACAAGGGACAACTCTTTCTCACAAAACCCTAGTCCAAGCATGTATCAACCAAATCAAATATTTCCAACAATGCTCAACCACAAATCTCATATAACAATGATACTCATGTTCTTTTCAAATTATTTCACAACCAATGGGTTTCAACAACTATCCTTATACAACAAGGTTTAAACACAACTCTCAAACCAAAAAACCTCGAAGCATTCAACCAACTACTTTTGAAAAGGAAACCACAATCAATCCTTTTCACTCCAATGATATTTCAGAAATCAACCACCATAAACAATCAATAGGAAAATATTCCGATACTTTTTTTATTCCAAAAATTTATCCACAAAATCTACCACACTAAACACAACTTTCCTTTCCAATCTCAATAAGGTTTTGTGGACCACAAGATAACCATAACTTAATTTACACCATTTTACTCCAACTTAATAAACACATCCACCAAAGTCCTTTTTTAATAAAAAACCTTATCAAAAGTAATAATCAATAAGGCTCTCAAAATTATTTTATAACAACTCCTTATTTCTCCTAAATCTTAATTTTCAATTTCATGAATATAAAATTTAAATCAATATCTCATCTCCTCTAAAATAATAATCACAACCCTTATAATTTTTTTTCTAATTAAAACTTGAATTATTCTTGAACTACCTTATAAATCCTATCCTAGGGCATCAACCAAATTGAATTAGAGCAAAACATAATTACCTCCTAAAGGGGATTCAAACCCCCAAATTGCACACACTATGAACACCTTAGCCGTGGCTAAGGTTTCCACACAAGCTAGCTTCGCATTCGAAAGGAAATGACAAGATGTGCCTTAAGTCCTTTCTCCCTTCCACGCAAACCAAAAGTGCTTCGAGCGCTTTCCTTCTAATGCCTTCGAATGTAGTCAAGGAGATTCGAATCTTGACATAAAGTGCTACCACACACCTTAACAAAAAATCCAATTGCCAATGCACCACCCTACCCACAATGTCTTGGGTTTTTGACCAACCTTGGATTTATTCATTGTCTCCCTTTTCAAAATGATCTTCACACGAGCTCTCTTTGAATGCTAGCCAACGATTAACATGAGCAAGGATGAATTTAAAATGAACCTTAGGATCCCCATTTATATAGTCTTATCCTCATATTTGATGACGTCGACACATTATTGATTTTCCCTCTTTCTTTAGACATCGACGCTAACTAAAATTTAAATTTTAAAATTAAAATTTAAATTTTAAATAATTAAAATTTAAACTAAATATTTAAAATTAAATATCTCCATCATCGGGGCACCTTTTTTGATGAAACGAAAGGCCAACCTGGGTTTTAAGAAAAATCCATTTCAAATATGCCATCCATGGTTTTAAATAAAACCTTTTATTTTACCTTCCTTGGTTTTAACAAAAACCTTGAATTTATCCATGCTTTCCAAAATATCACTTGCCATTCAAAACTCAATATGATACATATGACATCAATGATTCATGTGACATCAATGACAACATAAAATAACTCAAATTTCCAATAATATCCCCCTTTATCATTGATGGCAACACCTCTAAAGCAAAAACCACAATCACTGCAAAAACCATCTTTGAGAATCAAAGTTGCTCCCCCTAACTCAATACTTTCTATGTAGGTTGCTCCCACTAACTCAATGCTATCTTTGGAGACTGCTACCCCTAACTCAATGTTCTCCACCTTACTCAAATATCTCTCCCTTTGAATTCAATGGAAAAAGGGACACCTATGGGGCTAAAATATATGACTCTTAAACTTAGCCCCCTCACCACCTTCTCTTTTGAGGTGATTAATTTTGGGGTGGGAGTACTTTTACTCCCATATCACATTGTTTGTTTCCTCTATCAACTTCCTTCCATGTTTTTATGATATCCTTATCTTGATGAATTACTTGATCTTCTTGTCTTGAACCTGTTTGACCTTCTTACCTTGAACATTTTTGGAATTGAGTCCTACACCATTTTGCAATATGCCCAAATTTATTGCAATTAAAACACTTGATATTGTAGCCTCTGGATGGTGCCCATATCCTGAATTCATTCTTAAAATTATTTCCATATCCATTCCTTTCTTGAACCTTGTATTGTGAAGCTCTGTATTCATGACCATTATGACCATGTCTTCTGAATTGTGAAGCTCTAAAACCAAAAAAATGCTGCTCATTTCCTTTGCACTGAAAAGATCTATGACCAATCATGTTACAAGAGAAGAAATGTCCCTAAAAACCATACCTTCTTGCTTTGAATTTTCTTCTATCAAAATCAAACTTCTTTGATCCATGGATCCTATAATGTATAGCCCAGTGTCAAAATCCATTACAAGAAAAACAATGTCCTTGAAAAACCCTTTGTTCATGCCTTGGTATATAAACCCTCTTCCTTAGTTTCTTCCTTATTTTCCTCTTCAAGAATTTATTTTTATTTTGAACTTGACTCACCTATCTCAAAACAAGATCCAAATTGAATATTTGTAGCCATAAGAACTTTGGAACTTTCCTTACAAATCTTAGATGCTTCCTTGCTTTCATATTTTAGAACTTCATTTCCTTTTGAGTGTGATTCCCCAAACATGAAATATGAGACCTTTGCTGCTTTAGAATATTCCTCTTCTTTTTCTTTATTTGTGTTAAGTAGCAACTTGGCATCCATCTCTATAGCCTTTGAAACACATGTTTCCTTCTTAGTGAAGATATCTTGACCTTTTGAGTAATGTGATGGACCAAATTTCTCAAGTAGGGAACATTTCAATTCTTTAAGATTCTCTTTAACCTCTTGTAGTTGCTCATGGATAACATTCAAGTCTTCCTTTAGATAAACTGAGACATTATCCTCTTGCTTAACTTCTTCTATTTGAAGTGAATGTTCTTCTTCTACTTATATTATTCAATAGAAGAAACCTTCTTCATCTTCACTGTCACTAAGATCATTATAATATTCTATAGCAAACAAACTCAAGATTTCATTGACCATACATGTTTCCTTGATGTGTCATCTCATCTTCACTATCATTGAAACCATTGCAATATCCTGATCTGTGATCTCTTTGGCCACACACAAAGCACTATTCTCTTTCACCTTCTATTCCTAGGAATATATGTTCTTCCTTTTCATCATTTGACTTATCTCTATTAGTGTGATCTAAGCTATCACTTGCTTCTACAATGTAGTAATATTTCTTTGCCTTACGAAAATTTTTCTTCTTCTCATACATGTTTTGCTTGTATTTGTCATCTTTTTCATGCTTATGCTTTCCATATTCTTTTCTTTTGTGACCCTATTTTTCATCATCACCATTTTATTCATGTGAAAACATGTATGCATAGTGACAAATATCACCACACTTGTAGCATCTGACTTTTCTTATATCCCTAAAATTCCTTGAGTCATTATTCCTTTTGATGAAGTTAGCTTCCTCATCATTATCTGAACCTCTATTTGTTTCTGAAACTTTCCCTTTATATTTTTATGAATCCTTGAATGTAATCTCTTTTATTGGAACCTGATGCTTACTTACCCTCATCTCATAAGTTGTGAGAGTACCTTGCAATTATTTCATTGTTAGCTTGTTGATATCCATTGTCTCTTCTATTACTGAAACCTTAGAATCATATTTCATGAGAAGTGATATCAAAACCTTTTGAGTAACTTTTTATTCTTTCATATAAAAATCTATGCCTCTCATGGTGTTAGTAATCTCATCAACACGAAGTAAAAAATTTACAATATCTTTAGAATCTTTCATTTTCAATTCCTCAAATATTTTTCTATGAGTTTGTAGTTTTGCCAACTTTAGCTTCGAATATCATTCATAAGTATTTCGCAACTTGGTCCACATTTCATTAGCTAAATTACATACCATGACCTTTGTAAAATATGTCTCACGAAGCCCACTCAAAATACAATTCATTGCTCTTGCATTGATCTCAACCAATTTCTTGATAGTATTATCTGCCTCGGGATCACCTTCAACCCTATACTATTTTTCAACCATTTGCCATACCTCATATCCTTGTGATATAAAGTATTTCTTCATCCTCATGCTTCAAAAATCATAATTGTTACCATCAAACAATGGAGCATTATTTGTATATGATCCATTATGTGAAGCCATCTATGTTCTTATAGAATCTGCCCTCAAGTTGTTAGACATTTTGAAGGAAACCGCTCTGATACCAATTGAAGAACACAATCTTATATTGAGAGGAGGGTGAATAGTATAAGATCACTTTTTACTTTCTTTCCAAATAAATATCAATTAATGTCCTTAATTGCAATAACCAAATATAGCAATGTGCATTAATAACTCAGATAGCAATAGTAAGCAAGAGCACAAGTCACCACACACAATTGAGACATAATATTTCACACAGAAATAGGGATCCTTATCCAATACCATTATTTCTTTAATCTGCTCAAAGCTAGGCAATAACAAGTTCACACAGAACTTATCCAAATATAAATAACAAGCTCACATAGAACTTGTCCAAAATTGAATAACAATCTCACACATAACTTGTCCAAAACTGAATAACAAGCTCACACAAAACTTTTCCAAAATTGAATAACAAGCTCACACGGAACTTATCCAAAACTAAATAACAAGATCACACAAAACTTGTCCAAATATGAATAACAAGCTCACACAGAACTTGTCTAAATTTTCTCCAATGAGCTCACCAATAACTTGTCCAAATCTTCTCTAGAAATCTCACCAAGAACTCGCCCAAAATCTGCTCTAACAAGCTCACCAAGAACTTGTCCAAATATGCTCTAGCAAGATCACCAAGAACTTACTCAAATATGCTCCAAAAATCTCACTAAGAACTTGTCCAAATCTACTCTAGCAAGATCACCAAGAACTTGCTCAAATCTATCCCAAATATGTCCACAATTCTGTCCACAAAACTGTCCCAAAACTGTCCTCAAAGCTGTCCAAAAACTATCCATAAATTTATCCACAAAGGCCTTCTCAAAGGCTCAATAAATCATGGCCAAGTACCACTCAAATCTCATCCACAAATCTATCAAGGAAAATATTCAAATATGAACTCAACAATAAATTTTAATGTACTCTTCAATGGATGACAACAATGATCCACAATGATCTCAACTCAACTCAATTCAAATCAACTCATAGAAGCATAAAGAGAATTTTTAGAGACTCAATATATTCTAAGCTCAATATCAACTCAAATCAACTCAAATCAATCTCAAATCAACTCAAGTCAACTCATAGAAGCATAAAGAGAATTGTTAGAGACTCAATATATTCTAATCTCAATCTCAAATCAAATTAGAATTATGGAATATTTTGTTTCATGGAACTTGACCAATCCCCTCACACAATCACTTGACTAGGCTCAATCAACTCAACTCAACCAATCACCACAAGGGACTACTCTTTCTCAAAAATACCCTAGTCCAAGCATGTATCAACCAACTCAAATATTTCCAAAAATGCTCAACCACAAATCTCACATAACAATGATACTCATGTTCTTTTCAACTTCTTTCACAACCAATGGGCTTCAACAACTATGCTTATAAAAAAAGGTTTAAAAACAACTCTCAAACTAGAAAACCTTTAAGCATTCAACCACTTTCGAAAAGGAAACCACAATCAATCCTTTTCACTCCAATGATATTAATGAAATCAACAACCATAAACAATCAATAGGAGAATGTGCCCATACATTTTTGATGCCAAGAAGTTATCCACAAAATCTGCCACACTAAACACAACTTTTCTTTCCAATCTCAATAAGGGCATCAACCAAATTGAATTAGAGAAAAGTTTAATTACAGTGGACATGTCATGTTGTTTTTCCAACTTCTACTTTATTCTGATCTAGTGCTTATTCATTGAAATATGCTTGGGCTTCTGCATTGAGGTTTTCCAAACAATTCAAAAAAATAGCCAGAATTTTATATCTATATGTAGAATCGGCCTCCATAGTGCCAGATTTAGCTTTATGTAGCAAAGCATCAAGATTTTGGGGCTCATTATCAACCTTTAAAAACAACTTTTTGCACTTTAAAAAATTCTTATATAGGGCATTAATTTATTTAATCAAAACCTTGGCCCGATATTCCCATTCTTTCAATTTATCAATATCCAAAAGAAGAGTATTATGAACTACAACTTTACATCTATCGACTAATAACACATTTTTAGAAAATTTTGGGATATCATCATCTATTACTCTATGGGTGGCGACTTGCTATGTTTTGGAAGGGGAAAATTTGGTGGCATCTACATTGAAATCCTCTTATCCATGAATGCCCTCTTCATTCTCAATAATATCACTTGCCTTTAAAGGGTAATTTTCAGGATTCATACCCTGATAAGGAAAGACACATTCTAGAGTTCCTAAGGGTATTTGAGATGCACTCTCAACATTTGAAAAATTATCTAAGGTTAATATTGGTAAAATAGAAACATTAGATAACAACACATTTTATGTATCTGTATAAGTTCTTGCATGATGATGTGGCAGTGTGAGGAATATTTTACCATGCATGCATGATTGGTTCCTCACAAGTGGAACCTATTTTTGATGGATAGGAACTTTCTTTGAATGAAAATATAATGGAACTTGTTGTGGTTGTGGCTCTTGTTGTTGTTGGTGCTGTTGTTGTGGTTGTGGCTATTGCTGTGGCTTATTGTTGTGGTTGGACAGATGATGGAGCCATATATTTTTTTAGCCTTTTGAATCTAGTAGGTCCCTCTATTAAATTTCACAAAAAAACATAAGTTAAATCATGTGTAAATAACAATAGCATTTAAAAAATATTTATTTAAACCATACATACCAGACTCAGGCTCTGCAACCATTGATGATTCAACCATTTGTCCTTTCTATAAAAAAAAATTAAAACACATTAAAAACATAATTTTAAGTCATTAAAATAAATCATTTAAAATAGTTTTTTTGAAGAGTAAGGTTACCTTGTGGGTTGGATATAACCTCTTCCACATAGACAGTAATAATTTTAGAAGTAAAAGGTGTCGCCGGTGTATGCTGAATTTGATCACCATGAGACCTCACACGTTTGGTGGTAGTTATTAGTGATGACTACAACTGTGTATCAAAATCAACAGATAAATCCTGAACTCTAAATGTGACATCCCTTTTACTTGAAGATTGAGATGCTCTTATTTGTTTTCAAAACAAAATTAGAGAATAACAAGATAGAATGAAAAAACAAAGATATTCCAAAAAATATGTTTACCTGTATCTCATCATAAGACATGCCAACAGAAAACAAACTATGATGCAATGTAGTGGGAGGACTGCTTTGTTGAAGGTTGTAATAAGATTTCTGAAATAAACAAAGAATAAAATTGCTGGTAGTCACTGTATAAGTAAATTGAATTTGTTTGGTACTCAAAAGGTTGTGTTTCAGGCAGTTGAAAATGTGCATGGACTAGTCAAATCTACCACCAAAAATACAACAAATCAATATAGAAAGTGCCCAAAAAGGTATTTTTATAGGTCACCCCTAAAGAATAAGCCTTGCCTAAAAAAAATCAATGCAAGCATATAGAAATTTGTCTCCAACATTGGAAATTTTTAAGCCCCTTTTGGACTTAGAATAATTAACTGAAAAAAGAGACAACATTATTAGAAAACAAAAAGTACAACACGGAGAACATTATTAGAGAAATGAAAATACAACACAACAATCTTTAATATTAAATAAAAAATATTTTTTCAAATTATACCTTTCAAATTGTCAAAATGAATAGAGTAAACAATTCTTAGGGTGGATTTATCATCGTCGATTAAGGCGTACTAGTTGTTCACAAGTACACCATCCGAAAATGGTAGCCCTATTAGTCACTACACATTGGAGGGTTTAACAGAAAATACAATGTCCTTGTTATCCACTCACATCAAAAAAATGGACACGTCATGGTTGTAACAAGAAATGATCTGTTGCATCAACTAAACATTAATGTTTAACTCTAGCATCTTCAATACACCAACAAGTCCAACGGTGTAAACCCATTTATAATATTTTCTAGGAGTGTTAAAAATGTTCTTTAGGTTAGGGCAGAATATGTTCTTGAAATACACTTTAGAGGGAATAGGAGAGGAAGAGCTAGCCATATCTAAAAATATGCAGGAAAATCTTTTGAAAAACTAGGAAAACACTCAAAAATGCCCTGGAAAAAACTACCAAAAAATTCTTGAAACGCTGCCAAAATCTTCTCAAAATGCTACCAAAACTTTGTAAAAATGCTACCAAAATGCTTCCAAAACACTCCGAAAATTCTTGGAAACCGCTGTGGAAAATGCCCTAAAATTTTTGGAAAAAGGTTTAAAATTGCTCTGGAAAATGCTATGGAAGAGGCAAAAAATGACCCTAAAAATGAATTTATAGAATTATGCATGGTAGAAGTTAATAGATAAATGACACGTGGTAGAATATATGACACGTGGCACCATATTATTGATGAATTATAGTGGATTCCTTATGCCACTTGCCATCTACTAGTCACCTTATGCCACTCACCATCTTCTAGTCGCCATATGCCACTCACCATCTGTAAGTCACCTTATGCCACTCGCCATATGCCTTTCACCTATGCCACTCACCATATTCTAGTAACCTTATGCCACTCACCTTGTGCCACTCACCATATTCCACTCACCTTGTACCACTTGCCATCTTCTAGTCACCTTTTTCTAGTCGCCTTATGCCACTCACCTTGTGCCACTTGCCTTGTGCCACTCACCTTGTGCCACTCACCTTATGCCACTCACCTTATGCCACTTGCCTTGTGCCACTTGCCTTGTGCCACTTGCCTTATGCCACTTGCCTTATGGCACTCACCTTTTTCCACTCACCTTGTGCCACTCGCCTTGTGCCACTCGCCTTGTGCCACTTGCCTTATGCCACTCGCCTTCTACAATTTGCCTTTTGCCAGTACCTATAAAATTTTATTGATAATTTTTGTGGGAAAAAAAGAAAAAATCCCCTTGTTTTGAAAAAAATTCTCCAAAATTTTCAAAAAATTGCCCCAAATTTTATACACTTTTCACATAGATTTGTCCCGATTTGATAAATAATTTTTTGGTACTACCCCTTATGCATAACCATGAGTTGGAGGAGGAAATTGAAGCATCGAGGGTTTCAATAAGATGAAAACCAGATACGGTTATAGATAGACGGTAGTATAGGGCTTCCAAGAAAGATCGACAATGAATATGCAATCTCCAACGATCAAAAATCTAGTTAGCACCAAAAAACCAACAAGTTGCAGAGGTTTCAAGCTTCCATGGTGGTCTACTTGCAGTGGATTTCTTGGAGGTTGAACCAGTAAGAGAATGTCAGCAAGAACTCTCTACTGAGCTATCAATTTTTTATCCTTGTAATGTTCCTTGTTATTTTAATTTTGCAAAATTATAAATAGATGTTGAACCCTCATTTTTAAAGGGTCATCTCTAGTGTGTTTTCCTATGCTACCGTAAATATTTCCAAGGGCTAATGAAAGGAGCATTACATTGATTTTCACCTCAATTATTATGTCTTCATATTGCGATATCAGAGTTTTGAATTATTTAGTTGCATTTATGTAAATACTTGAACAATTAGTTTGTGCCAAATTAATAAATTACTAACTGCTAGGGTAATTGAAATCTACTTTTGAATTTGATCTTTATTGTTAGGGAGTGCATTTATGTAAAATCTAAATTTTGGCGAATTTTGCTATTTGGATTATCATTATTTAGATATTGGAATTGCTATCTGCAATATTTTTTTATTGTTCTTTAATGAAAGAAGCTATATTTTATTTGAGATAATATTGATCTGAGTGATGTATCTTTAAGTTGGTTTTTTGGAGCTTTTTGCCATAGTGCAATGTTGTTAGCATTTTCGTCCATTGTTGTTCACATTTTCTAACCGTAACCTTTTCTTACCCTAATCTCTAAAACCCTAAGTGAGCATAATTGTGTCAACTCTCTATTTAAGTTGACAAGGAACTAGCCTACTATGGAACTTGGATCTAAAACCTTTGTTTTGATCCATCCAAGGTTGAGTGATGAGTTGTAGCTATTGGGTGCAAGCCTGGACAAAAATTAGGAAGATAGACAACCACAATATTGAGTAAAACTTGATGTAATTTAGTGCTCAATAGTTTTTAGCACGCTCGGTGGGACCAGTTCACAAGGAAAATGAAAACCCATCATATGAGTTATTATTTATCTCAACTTGGAGGAATCAATATTTGGTGAATTATCTTGACCTTGTAAGCAAAGAATAGAAAATTCACCTAACGACTCCCTGGTTCTTAACCCAAAAAAAGAATTACCTCTGTAGACCAGTGTCTTTTCATGTATACCAAGTCTTTCAAAAAGAACAACCCTAACTTCTTTTTCTATTATGAATTACCCTATAGGGGATATACTATTATCAAAAATTTTAATCAAGACTTCCTCTCAAAAGAAGAGCTTCTTGAGGAAAACCTTGCAATTAAACCAACAACCCCTCCAACAGGATCTGCATCTAGAAATATGGCACAAAATGTGGTCCCTAATCAGCCATTATAGAAGTACCCTAGCTGGAATACAGTTGGTCCCATGATATTAGCCCAAATGAATGCCATCCCTCAGGCTGTATCCAAAGTTATCCCCACTTATGATGGATATGATAATATAACTTATGAGCACTATCAAGATATTTTAAATCTGGCAATAATTCACAACATAAAATAAGAGGATATTATTGTAAGAATTCTAGCCCTGTTCTTCAAAGGAAATATTTTGCATTGGTTTATAACTCTAACTCTAGAAGATAACACCATTACTTCATGGTAAGAATTCAATGAGTCATTTTTGGAAGAATTTAATGAATATACCAACCTTTTTCCCTTGCTTAACCAATTTACATCCATGTAGAAATCTCAGCAAGAGACTGTCTCAAATTTTAATTTGATATTTAACAGGACATGGAAGAGAATTCCCTCCATAACCAGACCAGCTACATGTTTGACCTATATGTATTATATCCAAGATCTTGGGTCATATCTAGAATTTTAGACACAAAAATATAGATTAGAAACCTTCCCCCATGTTTATAATGCAGAAATTCATACTGAAAATATCATAATTAATGTGGGAAGACTACCCCCTAAAACTATGCTATCGTACAACTCAGACTAATAGCCAAAGCTAAGCTATAAATCCTTATTACATGGATCCCCTTTCTTTATCATCCCCATCTCCACAAATGAATTCCATTCCTCAAACCAAATCAACATCCTCTACATTTCCTTTCCCTCCCCTTCCTTCTCAACCATCTCAAGATTTTTCTGCTATTCTGGATATACAAAATACTCTGACCAATTTGAGTAATATAATTAATTAAATGAAAAAGAGAGACAAAGAAAGTTCACAGCAAATGATATTTCCATATGTTAACAAAGCTAAGAGACCTGGTCCTAGTTGTTGCGGGCCAAACAAGGTGAATGGTTTCCTATTTTTGTCACATGCCCATGCATTTAATTATCAACCCAGGGAGCTTCGTAAACTTGCAAAGAGTCAAAACTAGGTTACAACAATACCACTGGAGGGTGAGTCTGCTAATCCTACGTTTGGGGGGTGTTTTTGAGATGGTTGTCAATCATTCCCACACTCCTCAATAAATTACGTAAGAAGAACAGAAATAAATATACAAAAATAAATCTAATGCACATTCCTGGAAATAAACCTACTGCAGATACTAAAACTAGTAAATTAATGAACGTTCTATGCAAGCAATAAACTAATAAATAAACATAAAGGAAATGGGGAAGAAATACTGGCTTGGAGTGGGCCCAAGCTCCAGCAGCTTCTTCTCGATCGAACACGCTCTTTTAGAACTTCTGTAGCTAAAATATATTTATCAACGTATTACAATGTCACTCTTAAGTATTTCTATATCGCTCTATATCCTCTTAGAACGATCTGCATGTGTTTATATAACACACCCATAGAACTTCTATTACAGAAGTGGTTACAACAATCGATTCTTCCCAGACTAAATTAGAACAGTCTGGCGAATGCAATCGATGTTTGGCATTCTGTTTTGATGGCGGCATGTTCATTCGACTTGTGCTTTTCCTGGCACCCGTAATATGTTTTGATACGTTGGTGCTATCTCCAATTTAGCTCTGCATGACATAGAGTTGGAACTGCACCAACCGCTGTCATCCACATCCTTCGAGTCTGGTCAATGACAAAGAATCAGTGGTGCCTTCTGACTATAGGGAGGCACTCCCATTCAGTTTGTGCCTTTCGACTGCAGGGAGGCACTGATATTCAGTTGGCACCTTTCGACTGTAGGGAGGCGCTATCTTTGGTTTGGCGCCTTTCGACTGCAAGGAGGCGCTTGCATTCAAATGGTGCCTTCCAACTACAGGGAGGCGCCCATGTCCAATCGGCGCCTTTCGACTGTAGGGAGGCGCTTGTTTTCACTTGGCACCTTCCAAATGTAGGGAGGCGCTTGTTTTCACTTGGCGCCTTCCGACTACAAGGAGGTGCCTATGTTCAATCGGCGCCTTTCGACTGTAGGGAGGCGCCTATGTTCAATCGGCGCCTTTCGACTGCAAGGAGGTGCTGTGTTCAATTGGTGCCTTTTGACTGCAGTGAGGTGCCTATGTTCAATTGGTGCCTTTCGACTGTAGGGAGGCGCCTATGTTCTCTCCATTGACTTTCGATGAAATAAAGTGCCAGGTCCATCGAAAGGACCTCGACTGTTCCAAATCTAACTAAATCAACTGCAATTCCACAAAACATACTAAAAGCACACAAATTAGATAACGCACATAATTATATCAAATATCTATATAATCATTTATAAAAGCACACAATCCTTATTATATAGCCGCATATTGATCCAAGAAGTATGTACAAAATATGAGCATTTCTGGTGCTCATCATCCCCCCATGCCTAACATATGCCACGCCCTCGTGGCATCCAAACTGTAGGTAGCCCTCAGAATTTTTCATCGTCGCCATCTCTTGGAAGATTCGGCTGCCCCTGCGGCCCGAGTCTATCTTTTCGTGTCGACATGTGAAGGTGTGGTTCTCCTCTGCCTATGGGAAACTATGGCTATTAATTGTCCCCTTCTTGTTCTGGCCACTACTGGTGGTGGTATAGCCAGCGTTGTTCTTGTCGATTGAAATGTAGCTTCGATAGCTTTCCAGAGGTTGGCGTCTAGAGGTTTGACCATTGCCAGAGGGATATCCGAGTTATCCTCTCTGGAAGGCACTACTTGGGCCTTGTATAATCCGGCCACTTCAGGGGTAAGCCCTACATTTTCCTTTGCAATTGTAGCGGCCTCCAATTGTGGGCCATAGACCCCCCATCGTTCCAAATACTTCCTCATCATGGAAGGCCGCCCTTGGGATGAACCATAGATGTCCCAAAACTGGTTGTTTTCTGTCGAATTCATGCAGATGCCAGAATATCCTTTTATCCTTGAAGATGCCTTCCGGCCGCCTTGGCTGCTTTCATTTCTTTGCGCAGCTGCTCAAAATATTTTTGCCTTTTGATGAATGGCTGCATATCCCATTCATCCTCTTCTGACTTGGCGAAGGTTACTTTCACCTTCTGTCGAGCCGTCCTGGGCCTCTTTGCCTTGGCCTCTACAGGAAATGTGGCGGCTCGGACAGGGGTCTCTTCTTTCTCTTTTGGGGACTTCTCTTCACTCCGAAGGATTGGTTGTGCTGCTATCTCCGAGGGTGATTCATCCTCCTGCCTTCCTGGTGTCGACCCCTCAGGATCTTCTCCTTCTTCAGGCCTAGGGAGGTCCTTCGTATCCTCTGGTCTTATCTGGAGGCCTTCGTCCTGCTTTGTGTCACTCAGGACAATGACAGGGGGCATCATAGGACTTATGCCTTCTTCACCCCTAAAAATAGAGGATTCCTCCCCTACCTCCGGGCTGCTCTATCGGGCATCTGATCGAATCTCCCCCAAAGAGAATACTCTTTCGGGGGATGTGGGAGAGTTCATCGACACTGTTTTTGCCCAATCGGTCTGAGTGGCCGCCTCCTATCTTGTTGTTCTTCTGCCATGAAGTATTTGATTTTCTTCCTACATCTACTGGACCAACTACTCGAGCTGAGCGATTCTTCTATCCTTTTCCTCCAATTCCTTTTGATGTTGGTTTTGGCAATCCTCCAGAATCTTTTGTGCCATCCAGCAATCAGTTTGCCAGTTGAGCGCCTCCTCCAAGGCCGCATTGATCTGGTCGTTGCTCCCAGAAGTTTCCTCATTTTATGGGCTCTAGTTTGTTAATTCACGGAGGGTTTGGGCGGCGACGTCTATCTCTGTGTTGCTCTATTCTTCCTCTATCGAGAGGAATTACCATAGACGTTTCCTCCTGGGAATTGGTTTGTCTTCACCACCAATGGGTGGCGCTCCTTCCTCCTCATACTCGGGCACTGGGGAATGCCCTCTATCCTCTATGTCTACGGGCATCGGTGATTGTTCTACCCTTCCTATAAAATAGGGCAACACTAATTTCCTGATGTTTGCTATCTCCTCTATAGGGGATGCTTGCCCTAGTTCGACAACCACATTGTGTTGCTCTATTTGGCCGCCATCGCCCTCTGTGTCGTGGTTCTGTCTCTGTGTTTCTACATGGTGGACCAATGTCGATATCAACCCATGGTGGGCTAGGGCGGATGGTGCCCCCTTCTAGTATCGAGCCACTTCATCCTTCAGAGCAGTCGCTAGATAGAAGGGTATATTTATTTTCCTCCCATGCATTAGGTGATTGAGGAAGTGCACATGATTGATGTTCAGATGCATATACTTCCCTATGCATGTGAAGAATCAAGCAATCTACTCGAACATCTTCCGTATATCCATGGGGAGACTGCTTTTGAGTAACCCCTCTCTTTCTATCTACACGTTCCCTCCTGGCAGTAGTATTTCGGTGTATAGCTTTAGCACTCCGCCCTTGTATGCACATTCCCCTATGAGAGGCAATCCAGTCGCCTATGAGATGAACTCAGGGGTGACTGGAATTTCCACCCCTTGTACTTGGGCCGCATCGCCCCTCAAAGAGGTGGCAAATTCCCTAGCTGCCTCCACATCCTAGCCCTGACTGACCAGGGTGCAGTATTCGAGCCACCCCTCGGCTTCGAATCGAGTCTTCACTACCCCTCTAATTCCATCAGTGTCACTGGGTTCGTTCTTCTTGATCACGTGGTTCCTGGACCTTCCTCCCATGGTGCCTTTCAGTGCTGTATATTTTTTTGTCCTTCCTGCTGTAGGAAGGTGCCTTATTATAGAAAGGACGCCTAACCCTAGCAGTTATGGAAGGCACATTATCATTGGCATGCAATTTCGATGATGGGGGGATACGATCTTTATGGTAGCTGTATTTTTTTGGTACTACGTATTTATAAACAATTATATAAAAGATTTGATTTAATATGCGCGTACCTGATTCGGCATTCCAGTTGTCGTGGCAGCTGCTGATTTGTTGACTTGTGACATAAGGGAGGGGTATTTGATGATGCTTATATGTGTGATGCTCTATTCCGCTCGAGGCATCCGGTCGATGTAAATGCTGCACACGAGAGGCATTCTTTGGTACCTTCCCCATGTGGATGGTGTCCATGTAGCGCCTTCCGGTGTTGTCGATGCTCGTCTTCGAACGGATGCGCCTTTCGGTGCCTTCTGATTGGTGGGAGGCGCTCTTGCCTGCATGCATCTTCCCAATGTGGGAGGTGCCTCCTCCTGGTTCGTGCCTTCCCAATGTTGGAAGGCGTTCATCTTGATGAATGCGCCTTCCTGATGTCGAAAGGCATATTCAGATGGATGCATGCGCCTTCCTGATGTTGGAAGGCGCCTTTGGCTGATTTTTTTTTTAATTGGGTGCCTTCCTACCACGAAAGGTTCCTATTATATATATTTATCAGATGGGTGCCTTCTGACTACAGTAAGGTGCCTCTTCTAGATGGGTGCCTTCTTCTGGTCAGGCACCTTCTGACTGCAGCAAGGCACCTTCTTTTGGACTTGGCACCTTCTGACTATGGTAAGGTGCATTATTTTGGATTTGGCACCTTCTGACTGTGGTAAGGTGCCTTCTTTTGGATGGGCACCTTCTGACTGCAATAAGGCACCTTCTTCTGGATGGGCGCCTTCTGACTGTAGTAAGGCACCTTCTTCTTGGCGGGCGCCTTCTGACTGCAGTAAGGCGCCTTCTTCTTGATGGGTGCCTTCTGACTGTAGTAAGGTGCCTTATTCTTGCATTGGCACCTTCTTCTGGATGTAGTAAGGTGCCTTCTTGTGGGCTTGGCGCCTTTTGACTGTGGTAAGGCGCCTACTTTTGGACTTGGCGATTTGACTGGAAGAAGGGTGATCAGACCTTCTCAATTTTTTTCACGTTGCCTAGATTCTATCTACGAGCCGGTGTCAAAATGCTGAGCCGAATCAAGCCTGGTTTCCCAGATACCTATCCCTCATGCTATCAGGTCCTCCACCTACAAAAAGCAACCAAAAAAGAAAAGAAAATAAAGGCAGTTAGACGCGTTTTGTGCCTGTTAGGCCTTGGGTTAGGATGCCTGTAGCTTGCATGCGGGCGTCGTCCCTGCAAAAAAAGACACATTAAAAACTATAACTAACTAAACAAATTGGGTGAGTACTTTCGTGCCCACCATTTCACCTATGAGAGTTCGGTCCAGTTCTAGCAAGATGGGGTCTCCCCCACGCCTACTTTGGATTCCACCTAAAATGTTTTGGATGTATTATAGGGGCGTAGTCGATGGCCATTGACTATGAACATGGTGTTGCTTTCATCAATTGTCTTGACGTGCACCGCCCCGTTCTTAATGAGCTATGCCACTTCATACGGCCCCATCCACCTCTGCATAAGTTTGCCCTTCCTTTCCTAGAACCGAGAATCGTATAACAATACCCATTCCCCTACCTGGAACTTCTTTAGCTTGATGTGGTTATCATGCCACTTCTTCCTCTACTTCTGTATAATATCTGTCCTCTGCAAAGCATCCAGTCGGATTTCATCTAGATGATCTAGTTGGAAAATCCTCTATTTTTGAGCTTCGTCCAAGCTCAAATTTAATTCGAAATCCGTCCTCAGAGTTTTGATTTCAAACTCGATGGGCATCATCGCATTTTTCCCATAGACCAGTTGGAAAGGTGTGCATCCTGTGGTGGATTTCCACGTGGTGTTGTATGCCCAAACTACCTCCGGCAACCGTGTGGCCCAATATTTCTTGTGTTGTTGCATAGTTTTGGTCAGGATGTTTTCTATCTCCCTGTTTGTCACTTCTACTTGCCCGTTCGCCTACGGATGGTAGGGCATGGTTTTGTTGTGCCGAACTCTATACTGCTCCATCAGCTCCTCAATCAATTTGGAGGTGAATTGGGGCCCTTGATCTGTTGTTATCTCCCGAGGAACCCCAAATCATGTGAAAATATGAGCAAATAAGAAGTCGATGACCGTTCTTTCCTTTGAGTCCCTTAATGCCTGCACTTCCACCCATTTGATGACATAATTCGTGCAGACCAAAATAAACCTCCTTCCCAATGAAGGTGGATTAAATGGTCCCACGAAATCCATGCCCCATTTATCAAAAGGTTCCAGATGTACCTGGGGATGCGAGGGCATTTCATCTCGATGGGTTGGTCTACCCATCCTCTGGCACTCGTCACACTTGCTGGTATATGCTACCGCATCTTTGAATAGAGTGGGCCAAAAATACCCAACCTGCAGGATTTTGTAGGTAGTTCACAAAGTGTCCTCCACATGGCTCATCATGACATGCCTTAAGCACTTCTGAAAACTCCTGTTCTGCTACGCATCTTCTTATAATTTGGTCCCATCCTATTTTAAATAGGAGACCATCCATCCAAAGGAATGATGCGCTCTTCTCTATGACCGCCTGCTTTTCTCGATAGGAGAGAGCAGGTGAGGTCCTTCCGATGGCCAAGTAATTGGCTATGTCTGCATACCACGGAGTTTGTTCACTAATAGCGAATAGATGTTCGTCCAAAAACTGGTCTTCCACTGCTTGATGATCTGCTGGTATCAATCTGGATAGAAAATCTACCACGACGTTGTCCTTGCCCAATTTATCAACTATAGTAATGTCGAATTCCTACAATAGCAACAACCATCTGATAATTCTGCCACCAATGGTCGGCTTGCTCATCAGATACCTGATAGCCGCGTGGTCCGTATGGACGAAGACCTTGTATCCCATTATATAGTGACGAAATTTGTTTATTGCATGGACAACTGCAAGGAATTATTTTTCTATCACTGTATAGTTGAGCTCCGCTCCCGCCAAGTTTTTATTGACATAATAGATGGCGTAAAATTCTTCGCCATATTTCTTCCTGAGGACTACTCCGATCGCACCGTTAGATGCATCGCAGTAAATATGGAACGATATGGCCCAATTCGGTCCTCTCAAGACCAGTGTAGATATCAATTTTTCTTTTAGCAATTGGAATGCTTCTTCACAATCTCCCGTCCAATTGAACTCTACGTCCTTAGAAAGTAAGGTGTGCAGTGGCTTGGCAATCTTACTAAATTTGGCGATAAATCATCGGTAGTACCCAGCTGAACCAAGGAAACTTCTTACCTCTTTTTGCATTTTGGGGCTAGGTAGGTCTTTGATGACCTCGATCTTTCTCTTGTCTACTTTTATCCCTTCTACAGAGAGGTGGTGTCCCAACACGATGCCTTCCTACATCATCATAAAACATTTTTCATTACTTAGGGACAAATGATTTTCCTTGCTCTTGTCGAGCACTCTTTCTAGATTTGTCATTGCCTCCTCGAAGGTTTCTCCATAGGCGATGAAGTCATCCATGTATACTTCCACCCCATCTCCTATCATATTAGAGAATATGCTAAGCATCACCCTTTGAAAGGTGGCCGATGTGTTGCACAGTCCAAAAGGCAATACCTTATAGGCAAACGTTCCCCATGGAAAGGTGAACGTTGTTTTATCTTGATCTTCTTCCCCTATCTAGATATGGTTGTAACCACTAAATCCATCTAGAAAGGAGAAGTATTTTCTTCCTAAGAGTGTGTCCAAGACCTGATCGATGAACGGGAGCGAGAAGTGGTCTTTCTTAGTCGCCTTGTTCAACGCTCGGTAGTCCACATAGATCCACCATTTCTCATTCTTTTTGGGGACCACCACTAATGGTGATACCCATTCACTGTCAAAAATTGGATATATGAATTCGAAAGATAGAAGTTTGTGCAGTTCTTCTCTAACAATGTCTTTCATTGCTGGGTTCATCCTTCTCTGTGGCTATCGACTAGGAGTTGCCTGGTCATCTAAGTAAATCCGATGGGTACATATTTTTGGGCTGATGTCGTGCATATCTTCGTAGTCCCATGCAAATGCTTGCTGGTGCTTTACTAGAAGCTCTTCCAATTTTTCTAGCTATATGGGCGTCAACCTGCTGTTGACGTTTAATGTCCTCCCTGATCCAACATGTATTTGTTGGATGTGCTGATCTTGGGCGCCAGTTAACGATGATCCAGGTGCGGAGGTGGATGATTCTCCATGGAGAAACTCCATGATAGCACCATCCTCTTCCTCTTCTGCCACCTCCTCCAAGGTCATCATTGGCTGGATTATGGATAGCTCCGTAGTTCCGTGCTCGGTGATCCTGGGTTCTTCTATCGAGTCCATAGACTGAGCTGGCGGTGAAATGGTCAGCCTTTTGATGTTTTGCCCATTGGAGATGGTCATTAGCCCATCCCGGTAGCTGATGTAGGTGTCAACTATTGCTAGCCATGGCCTCCCCAAAATGAGCGGGTAACCGCCCAGCCTGGTCTTGGTTTGCAAAACTAGAAAGTCAACTGGATATTCCCATGCACTTACTGTTACGATCACATCTTCCAGCATTCCTTCCGGTGCCATGGTTGATCGATCGACTAACTATAGCACTGTCATGGTTGGCTTCAGGTTCATGAGCCGTAGCCTCTGCATGGTCTCTTGAGGCATCATGTTGATGGCTGCCCCAAGGTCAACCAATGTGTTGGATAGGGAATGTCCTCCAATTTTTATGGTCAGCACTGGGCTTCTGGGTCGCATACTTTGGATGATGTGTTCTACCCATCATTAGGTCTACCAGTTTACCCACGACGTTGATAGTCTGGGTAACCTTCCACCCTGGTCTCCTTAGAAACATTTCTCTAATTGCCTTGGTGTAAATGGGGACGTCTCGAATTGCTTGAAATAATGGGATTGTTACCATGAGATTCTTCAAGCTCGACAAGATGTCGAATTTCGGCTGTGTTGTTTTTCTTTGTTCCTACATCCGGCTAGGAAATGGAGCCTCCGCTCTCTCAAGTGCTTTTCCTTCTTCTACCAGAGGTGTCTCCTCTATTTTTGCCTCCTCTTCTACCAGTGGAGGTATCTCTACCATTTCTTCCTCCTATTCTACCAGAGGTGGAGTCTCTACTCCTAATTGCCTACCTGATCTAAGCTGAATATTGTACATATGGTACATCTCACCTTCTACGTTGTATGTCGGCTGATTTACTTTGTTTTTCAGGTTTGCTATCGGTTGTGCTGGTACCTACGTAGGTCTCACTACTAGCAATGCTGGTAAGTTCTATTGGATGTGAGCAGGAGCTACATTCTATGGAGTTTGATTCCACGCATTGTGGCCTCTCCACTACTGCCCAGGATATGGATATGGCATCCATGGTTGCTGATTTGGGAATGCTGCTAGGGGTGCGTTCGTCCAGGGTGATGGTCCCCACCACCCCATATTAGGTGGTTGAGGGGGTCCTTGGTGCATGTATGACCCTCCCCCATATGTTGGCATTTCGGTTGGCATATTCCCCATGGGGGGCTATGGCCAACTCTTCCTATTGCCTATGAAATAGGCCTCCGTGCTCTCAACCGCTTCCTGTTTTTCGGGCAGTTGTGGGCACAATCAAGTTTTATGATTCAGCATGCAAACTGTGCATTCTCTGACCTTATTTTCTGGGCATGCATTCTTTGCATGCCTTCCTCTACATTTTGGGTAGAAATAGGCTAATGTTGTGTCATTTTCTTGTTTCTTCTTTTCTAAGAGCAGCGTATCCATCTGCAATGCTAGAGATGAGAGCATTTCGCTCTTCAAATCCTCCAACATGTTGCCTATCTCTATTTTGGTGATTGAAGCAGTCACCTTCATGGTCCTAGGGGTGACTTTGCCTTGCCTTCTCGAGTATTTCGGCATAATTTCTGGATGTCGTCCATAGCATGTTGATAGACATCACCTCCAGAGA
Organism: Wollemia nobilis; assembly: GCA_028583015.1. Lineage (NCBI taxonomy): Eukaryota > Viridiplantae > Streptophyta > Pinopsida > Araucariales > Araucariaceae > Wollemia > Wollemia nobilis. Next base: position 1,818,804 of record JAQPPZ010003494.1, on the reverse strand, counting down.
TCATGTTGAGAGCCTCCAGTGACTCATTGGTAAGTCCCCTCAAGAAGATACTTTTGAGGGACTTATCAGATAGCTTTGAGTGAGGGGACCGTTGAATATTAAAGGTGAATCTCTCCCAATACTCCTTGAGAGACTCATATTCTCTTTGTGTCATGCTCAGGACCTCCTCCCTAGAGTCTCTTGCTCTCCCAAAATCTTGATATTGCTCTAAAAAGAGCGTCTTCATCTGGTCCCAAGTGGTGATGTGTTTGTCTCCCAGATCGATGAACCATCGCAGAGCTGCATCGTCTAATGTGGAAGGAAATAATTTCAACTTCTACGCATTTGATTTGTAATCCATAGACCTGCACAAAACATCAAATTTAAATAAAAATAGGTCAGGGTCCTCAATCGGGTGTCCTATGAAGGACGGGAGGTGAGCAGGGGATATGTTTTTCATTTTGGTATCTCCTACTCCCTCCTCTATGGGGAAACTAAAGCCAGATGAGACTTCATCATTATCTACCATTTTTTCAGGAAATGTGGTTTCTAATGCAACGTTTATGGCCTTCCGGTCATTTAAAACTTTCTAAGTCAATGCTCTAAGGTTGTCTAGCGAGATCGTCTAATCCTCCATAGCCTTCCACAATAGGGCTTCCTCTAGAGGAGTCCTTGTAAACAAGGGATTTGTGATGATTCATTCATCCCCTTGTTGGTGGGATGAGGCAACACTTTGCACAAAGTGCGGTTCCTCACTCCAATGGACTGCTGGTAATTCGGACGGGTCTAACTCAAATCCAAAATGCTCGGCTGACTCAGGTCTTGATGGATTAGTTCTTATAAAGTGACCATCAGGTCCTCTTCTTCTAGAAGAACTCATGCAAGGTCAGGTGAAGGTTTTAGGGTATTGTAGGTAATCTAATTGAGATGCTTCCCCGACAACGGTGCCAAAATGTTGTGCACCAAACAAGGTGAATGGTTTCCTATTTTTTTCACATGCCCATGCATTTAATTATCAACCCAGGGAGCTTTGTAAACTTGCGAAGAGTCGAAACTAGGTTACAACAATACCACTGGAGGGTGAGCCTGCTAATCCTACGTTTGGGGGGTGTTTTTGAGATGGTTGTCAATCATTCCCGCACTCCTCAATAAATTACGTAAGAAGAACATAAATAAATATACAAAAATAAATCTAATGCACATTCCTAGAAATAAACCTATTGTAGATACTAAAACTAGTAAATTAATGAACGTTCTATGCAAGCAATAAACTAATAAATAAACAGAAAGGAAATGGGGAAGAAATACTATCTTGGAGTGGGCCTAGGCTCCAGTAACTTCTTCCCGATCGAACACACTCTTTTAGAACTTCTATAGCTGAAATATATTTATCAACGTATTACAATGTCACTCTTAAGTATTTCTATATCGCTATATCCTCTCAGAACGATCTGCATGTGTTTATATAACACACCTGTAGAACTTCTGTTATAGAAGTGGTTACAACAGTCGATTCTTCCCAGACTAAATTAGAACAGTCTGGCGAATGCAATCGACGTATGGCATTCTATTTTGATGGCGGCATTTTTGTTCGACTTGTGCTTTGTCTAGCACCCATAAGATGTTTTGATACGTTGGTGCTATCTCCAATTTAGCTCTACATGATGCAGAGCTAGAACTGCACCAGTCGCTATCATCCACGTCCTTCGAGTCTAGTCAATGGCAAAGATATAGGTGGTGCCTTTTGACTATAGGGAGGCGCTCCCATTCAGTTGGTGCCTTCCGACTACAGGGAGGCACTGATATTCAGTTGGCACCTTCCGACTGTAGGGAGGCACTTGTCTTTGGTTTGGCGCCTTTCGACTATAGGGAGGTGCTTGCATTTAGACGGTGCCTTCCGACTGTAGGGAGGCACCCATGTCCAATCGGTGCCTTCCAACTGTAGGGAGGTGCTTGTTTTCACTTGGTGCCTTCCGACTGTAGGGAGGCGCTTGTTTTCACTTGGCGCCTTTCGACTACAGGGAGGTGCCTATGTTCAATCGATGCCTTTCGACTGCAGGGAGGCGCTATGTTCAATTGGTGCCTTTCGACTGCAGTGAGGTGCCTATGTTCAATTGGTGCCTTCTGACTACAGGGAGGTGCCTATGTTCTCTCCATTGAATTTCGATGAAATAAAGTGCCAGGTCCATCGAAAGGACCTCGACTGTTCCAAATCTAACTAAATCAACTGCAATTCCACAAAACATACTAAAAGCACACAAATTAGATAACGCACATAATTATATCAAATATCTATATAATCATTTATAAAAGCACACAATCCTTATTATACAACCGCATATTGATCCAAGAAGTATGTACAAAATATGAGAATTTATAGTGCTCATCACTAGTAACAGTACTAAGATCAGAGTGAATGCAGCATATGAGGAGATAGAATGTTCTTCAGATACTACTCTTGCAAATAGTTGGTGCTTTGCATGCAATGATACCCATGACTCACAGTCTTGTGTTATGTACCAACACCATGTCCAACAAGTTATGTATCAAGATGAAAGAAATAAAAATGGGAGAGTAAATATGTTATGGCAACCTGATCAAATAATGGTTGAGAAAGATCTAAATGAAGAAATCCCAATTGCTATTATAACTAGGATTGAAAAGAAGACCATGCAAGTGGATCCCAAAATACGAATAAATTCCAAGTACCTTCTCAAAAAAAAATGGATCCCTTTCCTTAGAGTAGTGATACTTTCTCCATTCCTCAAGATATAGGTAAAGAAAAGATAGACAATATTCCTAAGAGGCAAGAAAATGAAATCAAAGGATACTAAAGGAGATCTAAATATGAGGCTCAAGAAAGGCTCAGATTCTCCTCTATTACCAAAAGGTAATGAATAGAAACCACTCAGCAGTATAAAAGGAAATATGGTAATCCGGAAAGAAGACTTGAAATACATGCCCTAACTAAATGTGAGTATAAGATTGTTGAAGATATGAAATCCAACCTATATGACACTTTGTTTATTCCTATTTAGATTGATCTACTTAAGGCTTCCCTCAATAAATACCCACAAGATAAGCAGGCCACCATTATACTTAGTATGCCATCAAAATAGAAAGACATGTCACCTATTATTTTAAAGAATAAGCCCCATACTTTGTATATATCCCTAAATATGAAAGGTTGGGTAGTCTGAAATTGTATGATAGATTTAGGAGCATCAACTACAGTTATAACTAAAGAAATTTGTGAAGAAATGGGTATGGAGTATACCTGATCTTGTCCTGGATTATTACAATTGGATGGGACACATGTTAAGACAGTTGGAGTCATAAAAGATATTTTGATGATGCTACATAGAGCCCTTAAGGTGACAATAGTACAATAAATAGTTGTGGTTGACCTAGAACCCTATTTTAGATTATGCATTTCATGGGAATTTACTACAAAACTAGGTGTATGTATGTACATGGATTATTCTAGTATGGTAATTCCTTTCAAAGGAAAGAGAATAAGGATAAAACCTAAAAATCTAGTAGCTTATCACATTGAAAATATTTAGGAAAACATGTGTAATATTACTCCTTTGGAAGAATTTGAGCTGGTTGAAAACATTAAGGAGTTGGATATTTAGTATGAGTTATATTTCAGAGAGGATTACAATCAGTTTGGAACTGGTATGAGAACATATAGTATCTCAACTAAATCAAAGAAGAAAATACCTGCTATATCCAATCAATATCTAAGAGAGAAAAAACATAGATCATGCACTTTGACGGTGCTAAATACAGAAATGGTGCAGGAGCTGGTGTGGTGTTACAGTCCCAATCAAAAGGGACACAAAATTTTGCCTACATACTAACATGGTCATGTACAAATAATAATACATAATATGAATCTATGTATCTTGGATTGATACAAGCATAAAGCATGGGCATTAATATTTTGAACATATATGGTGATTATGAGTTAATAGTCCATCAAGTAAGAAACATGTGCAATAGTAAGCACCATTATCTAAAATCTTATAGAAACAGGGTATGGGATCTGATGAAATCCTTTGATGCCCTAAATTTAAATTTTATTCCCAGAGAAAAGAACACTCTAGTAGATTCATTAGAAACAAAGGGAGATAACTTCAACCCTTTTGTAGACTTTGGAATTAAGAAATCCGAGGGAATAAAAAATATTTTTAGAGATGCAGTACCAAAAAACCATATTTTCTGGTAGGTTTTTGAATGTGATGAACTGATAATTAACTTTCTGGTAAGAGAAGCATGTCTCTCCACTATCCAAGAATAAAATATAAAAGAAATTTATCAATAATATGTTATTCAGCTAAGTAACAATCACATTACTAGAGGATTAGCCACTCTAGAGAGCTTGTTTGACAATGAGGATAGAAAAGAACCAGAGCCATGAAAGTCAGTGAACAAATTTATAAAGAAGTTGAAGTTGGTATTGAAAAGAGGCTCAATTTTGGAATTCAATGTTCACCAGAGGAAGCATAAGATATCAAATACCTATGCTTAAAATACCAAGATATTATGGCTTGGTCATATGAAGACCTCAAGGTATATGCCAAGAAGGTTATCCAACATACTATTGAGCTAGAGCCTAATGCAAAACATTTTAGGCAGAAGAAAAGGCCTGTAAATATGAGGATCAAATCCATTATGAGATAAGAGCTCTTAAAATTTATTGAATTCTAATATGATATACCCAATAAAACATTTAACCTGGATAGCCAACTTGGTACCCGTGAGAAAAAATGATGGGTATATTTGTTTGTGTGTAGATTTCAAAAATCTTAACCAAGCATCCCTTAAGGATCACTACCCCCTCCTATAGATTGATCATATCTTACAAATAGTTAAAGGGGTAGAGAGATTCTCATTACTGGATGGTTACTCTGAATACAATCAAATTTGGATGAAATATGAAGGTCGATATAAAATAATATTCACTACAAAGTGGGGCACATTTGCCTACCAGAGAATGCCTTTCAAGTTGTCCAATGCGGGAGCCATATTTTAGAGAGCCATGGATTATGCCTTTGGAGAACTGATCAAAAAAATCATTCTAATTTATTTGTATGACATGACTATGTTTTCCCATGATAAGCAATATCACCTATCACACCTGGAACAAGTTGCTCAAAAATGCAGAGAATTTGGTATTTCACTCAATCCTAAGAAATCATTCTTTGCAGTTCACAAAGTGAAGCTGCTAGGTTATGTGGTCTCAGAAGAAGGTATGACCATAGATCCAAATAGGGTCAGATCCATTCTTGCTCTCCCATTACCTACAAATAATAAAGCCTTGCAATATTTTTTGGGCCAGATCAATTTTGTTAGGAAATTCATTTCTAACTTTGCATAGAAAGTAAGGTTTATATATGAGATACTCAAGAAGAATATTGAGTTTAAGTGGACTAAAGTTAGGAAATAATCTTTTGAGATTATCAAACAGTCCATTGCAATAGCCCTAGTACTGGTGAATCCAGATTTTAGTAAATATTTTATCCTTTATGCTTATGGAGCTGAAGAAAGTTATGCCCAATTTCTTACTCAAAACATGATCAAGGTGAAGAGCATATTTTATTCTTTTAGAGCCAGAATATTCATTATTACTAGGTCAAATATAAATTCATTGAAAGACAAGTATTTGCAATTATTATGTCATTGAAGAAGTTCAGGCAAATAGTTGGTACAAAGTAAGACCCTAGCATATGTTGTTCATCCAAATGTAAGAAGTTTTATCCTTCAGGGTGAACTAGGAGATAAAAGAGCTAGGTGGATTACTAAAATTCAAGAATGTGATGTAGAGATACATCTCACCAAATTGGTGAGATTCATAGCCCTATGCCAAGTTCTAACATAGGTTGCAACATTAGCAGAAGTGACTACTTACCAAGCAGAAGAAGAATATCAGGTGGAAGGAATACAAATAGTAGACTTTGATTGGGTTGATCAGATGATCAAGTACTTTCAAACTGGAGTATGACCTTCCAATATAATGCATCCCAATGGAGGAGATATAGGCTTCATTCTTTGAAATGTGTATTACTACCATAAGGCCTATACAAAAGAAATTTGGATGGAGATCTTCTAAAGTGTTTACAATATAATCAATAAAATAGGGTTATTGAAGATTTCCACGGAGGACCGACTGGTGGACATAGCTCAGGCAGAGTTACAACTTTGAAAATCATAAGAGTAGCTTATTATTGGCCTACTATATTTTCTAATACTTTTAGGGATACTAGGGCCTATGACAAATATTAGATATATGTTGGAAGGACAAGGAATGTTGCATTCCCCCTCAAACCCATACAAGTTGAAGAGCCCTTTCAACAATGGGGGCTAGAATTCATAGGGGTCATCAACCCTAATTCCTTAGAAGAGCATAATTTTATCCTAACTATCATATATTATCTTACCATATGGGTAGAAGCCATTCCTACCAAGAAATCAGATTAGGAAGTTGTGATTAATTTTATGAAAATTTTGATTTCAAGGTTTGGAGTTCTAGAAGCCTTGGTGAGTGACAATGGCCTAGATTTCATAGGAGCCAAATATATTGATTTTTCTAGAAATTATTGAATTACTCTTAATAATACTTCAAATGACTACCCAAAAGATAATGGACTTGCTGAATATACCAACAAAAACTTGTTAAGGATTCTAAGGAGATCACTTGAAGGGAGCAAAAGAAGTTGGCATCTATTGTTGGACCAAGCTCCGTGGGCTGAAATAATTACTATAAATAAGTCCATTAAAACTTATCCTTATGCACTGGTGTATGGCAAAGATGCAGTGCTACCCATCCATTTGGAAATTCTAGAACTTAAGCTTGTTAATACATAGGAGGAGTTAGAGAAAAATTCGATGAATACCAGGTTGACCGACTTGCTGCAATCGAAATAGAATAGATCTCAAGCATATGATAATTTTCAAAACCATTCCTTAGATATTAAGACATGGTTTGATAAGAAGGCCAGATTCAAAAAATTCTAGGTTGGAGATAGGGTTCTTAGGTGGAATGCTGATAGAGAAAAACTAAGAAAGCATGAAAAGATTGATTTTTTTTGGGATGGTCCTTTCAAAATAGTAGAGGCCAAGGAGTCCAATGTGTTTCATCTAGAAGATCCATAGGGGAACATACAACCGATTCCAGTAAATGGTTTTCATCTCAAGCTCTACTATGTGTAAAATATGAGCTCACTATAACATATGTATATACCTTGTACTATATTTCCCTTTCTTTTTGCACTTTGTATTTAGTTTCTTTCTACATTTTGTACAAGCTCATAGAAAAAATATTTGCAAAAAAATGCCTAAGTTTTGAAAAGGTATTCAACGAGATTCCATCCTGTAATCAAATACACGTAAAGTGTGGTGGAATGGTGAGCGATGCTAAATCCGTACCAAAATGCACTGAAGTTCTAGTGGAATGGTGTAAGTGTTGTTTGCCATGTGATGAAAAGGGCCAAGTCTCAAAAGAAGTGAAAGAATCTCCAATCTGGGGATTTTCAAAGCTAAAGCATAGTGGAACAAAACCAAGGTGGAGCCAAGTAGTGATTTCATGATCTTGCCATATGGAGTGGAAAGAAAATCCTACATTCAATGCTAATGAAATCACACTCAAACCAAAGAGTAGCTAAAATGATGCAGTGAGGTGGCAGTGCAGTTTGAATTTTTGACCAGTGAAAATTTAGAATGCCACTGTTGAGCCATCGAAATGAATGAGTGGAAGTTGGAAAGTGTGCCAATGGGTAGATCACACAACAACCATATTAATGGTGGAAGATACACGTGCACCAAGAAATAAAAGAAGCAAAAGGTATAAATAATAGTCATTCAGTAGCAAATCACATTTGTAGAGTAGAAAAGAGTGAGACAATACTCAAAAACTTTCATTGCAAGTTACAGAGAAAACATAGTATTGTTGTTATCAATATGGCTTTCGAAGATACTTAGGAAGTTGAAACCTTTGAGATAAGGGTAGTGGCTCCATACATCAATAGATAAAAAGCTCTAATGGATACTGAAATGATCCTCATAGAGAGAACAAGTCTCACAAAGAGCATTAACAATAGATTCAATAAGGGAGTTGCTATGTCTATATAAGGTAGATGTGTTGTCCTTTCTTACCTATATTTTTACATTTGTGATTTTTTTCATCCCTATCTAGAATTAATAGCAAAAATAGTTAAAATTTTTATGACCCAATGGCCAAAGTAGCAAAAACCTCTAAGGTAAAAACCATCTTTAGTATCACTGCCTCCTTCTATCATAAATTTTTCACCCTAGGGTCATAAACGTTAGTGAGATCAAAATAATTCAGGGTGACTGACTAGGCTGGGTATTATTCCCTAGATAAATGAGCTAATTACGGTGAGTCATTTAAGATTTGGGTTTATATATAACTCAATGCTAAGCCTAGGAATAAATTACCTGGAGTCCCAATCCCTATTGATGAATTTCCAAACCCTGTACCGTTATCTATGTTGGCCTATGGAGGGCCTAGATTCTAATGGAAAGGTGTATGGTTGGAAAATTGTTGCACCCTGGAGGGACTAGGGTGATTTCTTTTGACTGGCCAACCTTTCTTACACAAAGGATACACAAATAGTTGGTAAGAATGAAAAGGGGCTCTGATGCTCCTAGTTTTAGGCATTGCTCAAATTTGCTATGGATGTTTTATATTGCCATTAAGGACAATATGCCTTGGATTTTAGTTATAGATCAAACCAGTGATGGGGAAACCTTGCCAATTTATTATTGGATAATTCATTTGAGAGTTAATGAGTCTTTTTATAGATTCAATTTGGAATTTCTTGGACCTACCTTGAAAATAATGTATAGAGAGTGCCCTAGATTTCCACCCTTGGCTAAGCACATTATCAGAGCATAGGGTGCTAAGGAGGGAATTGATACTTTTTGAATGAGGGCACAATTATTAGACTATATGGTTTCATGAGTAAATCTTTTATCCTATCCCATTTTGTTACAGAAAGGCTCTTTGCCTTGGAATACTTGATCTAGGTAGAGTACATTGATTTGAATTATGGTTATGGAAGAAAGAGAAAATCTCTACTTACATACCACATTGTGGAAGACATTACTATCACAAAGAAGGGGAAAAGTGAGAAAATTGATCAATAACTTGATAGGTTAGGTATATTTACATTCTCAAAGGTGGATTTATGACCTTGATGGTATTTTCACTGCAAGAAATGTAGCCCTAAATGGAGAAAAGGCTTATAAATTTGAAAAGAGGCCTAGGGATCATTTACGACAAGGTAGAAACAATGATGAGACCGCTCTTTTGGAATGGAATGTTTCAAAAATGGGTCAACTTACTCCATGGTTGGATTTCAATGAATAAATTGTTGATTTTTATCCTGATAAGAAGAAAAGTCATCGGCTTATATAAACCACCATTTGTGACATTAAAGAGAAAACTGGAAAGAAGAAGGACCCTCAACCTGATGAGAACATTGTTGAAGAAGTTGAGGAAGGATAAAATGAAACATAACAAAGATATTATATTGGTGGAGAATGAGAATCAAAATTGGAAAAGCTAAGTCCAAGTTTAGCATGAAGATTGATAAGGAGTTTTATAAGAAATATGATGAAAATATTAGAACCTAGAAGCAAAAGGACATCAGAAACATAGTGTTGATAGTTAAAAGGTTCCAAACTAGTTTTGAATCTCTCTATCCACCCACATATAAATAAGCCTCTATAGAGGAGCATGAAACTCTTTTAACAGTAGTTGAGGTCTTGAAAATATTTCATCCTACCATTGAAAAATTGGAGAAGTTTCCTAAAGGAGCATAACTTCTGAGTAAAATACAATATTCCAATGAAAAGGTTATCAGTACTCCAACAATTGAAGTAGTATCTTGGCCTAAATGCTTATCTCTATGGGGACAACCTCCAAATATAGATATTTACTAGAAATATAAGGATGAGAGTTTCAGGTTCACCCCCCTTTCTTTTACCACTACAGTATCAGTAAATTGTGTCCCATTTTTAAGCATGTCTTACTTGTTGGAGCCATATAAGGAGATGTATCAGAGGAAGAGTTAGAGAGTGAGATGTATTCCTTTCAATTTATTCATAGAAGAAATAAAAGAGCTTCAGAAAGAAGGGAAAAAGAAGTTTCAAAGAAATAAAGACTGGATATGGAGGAAATTGCCAAAGAGGTAGCTATTTCTGTGGCAGAAGAATTGTCTCATCAAGAGTAGCAACATGAAATAAAGGTGGAATAAGTGCACCCTACATCTATAGGTGAAGGTATGGATTATAATCCCTCTTCTCCTATGCATCCACCTAAATCCCCAAATAAGTATCCCCCTATTTCCAGTCCACAAAATGTGACAAAGGTGCCTTATTCCTCTCGCAGTCCATCCCATATTTCATTGATTATCATTGAAGTATAATTCACCACCTATTTTCCCCCAAAGTCACCTCAAATACCACATTCAACATTTGAGGTTCCCACTTCATCACTCCCATCACTTCATATTCACTATTATCACCACCCCCATAAAAGGAATAAATTGTTCCAAGAACCAACATTCACCTAGTTGTTAGTCTTACGTCAATTCCTATGAGTTTACCAATAAAAATCATAGCAGTAGTTATAGAGTCCACTGTTGTTACAGAGACTACTATAATTACTTCCATACCTCCATTGTCAATAATTCAGTCTACCCTTGCATTTATAGCATCTTCATCTCCCATGGTTGCTAGTTTTTCAAGTCCTATCACTTTGCCAAAAGATCAGGAAAACACATAGAAAGTAAATGATTTTTGGGTAGAGAATATTTCTAAGCCTTCCACAAGGATGGTTGTCAAAATAAGAAGCCTGAATTTTGATGTAGTTTCTAGGTAGAGAGTATCTAGATCTATGGCTTCACTTGTAAGTAAGCCTAAAATTGAGATGACTATCCAAGATTATTGAGTGGAGGAGATCATAGAAGATATTGACAAGCTTCCTGAAGAAGATGAGCTGATTATCAGAGCCCATTTAGACACCTTCTATGTAAAAATTGATATATTCAGAGAGAAGGTTAGAAAACTGGAGAAACAGATTGAAAATATTTAGAAGACTCTGAGCAATCAAAAGGAAGTAGAAAAGGCTTTGAAAAAAGAGGTCAAGGGCTAGCAGGAAAAATTTCAAGAGTCTAGTAAGCTCAAAGACCAGCTAGAAGAGCAAAAGAAGATGAATGTGGAACAAGCAAAAGAAATTTAATATTTGAGATAACAACTTCAACTTGAGAAAGCTAAGTATTATGGATCTTCCAATTCCGGTTTGAATAATATTATAAAATAATTGCTCTCCGAGGTCCAAGAGAAATGTTTAGGGGTTCACCTTATAATTGACTACCTTGATGATGCCAAACTCTTACTTCTCAATGTTTATAAATATTTAGATTAGATCACCACAAAGTTGCAGCCTATAGTTATTTTGGTAGAACAAATGTACAGGTTGGTTGATAGAAGAACAACATGGAGTTGTTGCAAGCCTGGAAGGGACCCACACTTAGTTCATGTTTATTTTTGTAAATATGGACAATTTTTACATTTTTGTTTTTTTGCTCTGATAATTATAAAAAATAAACAATAAAGGCATGAAGCCTATAGAGGCACATAGAGTAGTAGATTTTGTGTGAAGGTATGTTTGCAATAAGACTTTATAAGAGGAGTAGAGTTATACCTAATTTTTGAAGACAATGGCAACATGCCTATATTTTTGGTATAGTCTCCTTATAACCAAATAAGTCCTAACATTTTTGGCATGATGTCCATATCAAACTTTACTCTCTTAACATATTGTTATATTTTTCAGAAGGTAGTGTTTATATGGAAGTTTTTCTCTAAAGCATATTTTTGAAGATGAGCATTTTTTTTGAATCCTAAGGCCAAATGGATAAGACTCTGATTTCTATGGATTTGCAAGAAAATCCACCCGGGAGGTGCCAGAATGTAGGCCCAAAATGACCACATAGAAATATTTTGAAACTTTTGCCTAATGCATGAAGATCTCATTCCGCACAATTTGCAGTGTATTTTGGAGTGGATTCACAACAAAGGCCACAAATCCCCCAACACTTGATGAATTTTTGTGTTTTGGAGTAATTTTGCATAGTTTCTTATATTTTTGGCTCTGGACTGGTGATGCATCCCAAATCCATAAATTGTTTTGAAGAAGGATGACATCGATGTAAAATAAGTATGGATTGGTGATTTCTTGATATTTTAAATACCTTGTGAGCGACTAAGTGTTGGAAAGCCTAATTCCGAAGAGCACATTGAACATGTTTTCCTGGAATGGTAACAGAAGGTGAAAAGATAAGTATAAAGATGTAGATTCATGATGGAAGGTAATTTTGATTAATTTTATTTTGGAATGGTGACAAACAATGTTTTACTCTAAATCTAGTGCAAAATGGAGGAGAAGTCACTTTACATTGTAACAAGTCCAGAATGATGTTCACAAGGCAATATCCTTGCTTAGGTCTAGAATGGAATTTGTAGAAGTTTTGAAGGAGATATGACATCATCAATTTTTTTGTGCAGATTAGTGAATGCTTCATCGCCAATGAAGAGAAACAAAGTATAAGAATAATATTTCATCCCTCTTCATTTTCAAATCATTTTAGTGTCGGAGTTGTGTTCAACTACTTTTGAAGCATTAAAGGTGATGTCAGCATTTTTAAAAGTGGAATGGCATTATGTTCTCTCCCCACCATTATATCAAACTTATAATAGATTAAATTGTAGCCATATGATGGGGGAGATCAACGGTCAATATTTTGCTAAGAAATTTGAAGTATATAAAAACAAATTATTGCTAGAGTTATAACAGTTAATTGGAGGAGGAAGCTGAAGTGTCAAGGATTTCAAGAAGATGAAAACTAGAGACAGTTGTAGATAGATGGTAGTAGAGGGCTTACAAGAAATATCACCAATGAATATACAATCTCCAACGACCAGAACTCTAGTTAGCATCGAACAACCAACAAGTTGTAGAGGTTTCGAGCTACTATGGTAGTCCACTTGTAGCAGATTTCCTAGAGGTTGAACCAGTAAGATAATGCCAACGGGAACTCTCTGTTGAGCTATCAATTTTTATCCTTGTAATGTTCCTTGTTATTTTAATTTTACAAAACTATAAATAGAGGTTGAACCCTCATTTTTAAAGGGTCGGATCTAGTGTGTTTACCTGTGCTGCTATAAATATTCCCAAGGGCTAATGAAATGAGCATTACATTGATTTTCACCTCAAATATTGTGTCTTCATATTACAATATTAGAGGTTTAAATTATTTAGTTGCATTTCTATGAATACTTGAATGGTTATTTTATGCCAAATTAATGGATTACTAATTTCTAGGGTAATTAAAATCTGCTTCTGAATTTGATCTTTATTGTTATGGAGTGCATTTTTGGAAAATCTAGATGTTGGTGAATTCTATTATTTGGATTATCATTGTTTAGATATTGGAATCGTTGTCTGCAATATTTCTGTTGTTATTTAATGAATGAAGGTACATTTTATTTGAGATAATGTTGATCTGAGTGATATCTTTAAGTTGGTTTTTTGGATATTTTTGTCATAGTGCAATGCTATTAGCCTATTTGTCCGTTGTTGTTCACATTTTTAACCCTAACCTTTTATTACCCTAATCTCTAAAACCCTAAGTGACCATAAATGTGTGAAAACTCTGTTTAAGTTGATAAGGAACTAGCCTACTATGGAGGTTGTATTTGAAACCCCTATTTTAGTCCATTCAATGTTGAGTTTTGAGTTATAGCTATCAGGTTCAAGTTTGGATAGAAAGTAGGAACATAGACAACCACAATATTAAGTAAAACGTGATGTAATTCAGTTCCCAAAAAGTCCTAGCAATGCATCTGATCTCTACACCACTATGTGCTCCTAGCTCCATACCTAGATAGAATTCATACAAATCATCCGTGTATGTTTCTTGTACATTATATTGTACAATATCTTGTACAAGCGGGTCAACACATATGGATCCCATGCAAACTAAACTCCCTAGTGTTACATATCAACTACTACACCCATCATAGTCCATGGTAGATATCGCTTGCTAGTGTGCACATCAATAGTCCTAGCACCACCCCACAAATCATGATCGTAACTAGGTCCACCATATATTGCCCCACCAAGTCATCCACAACTATGCTTCTCTCTCGCACCTAGTGCGGGCAACCTCCTAAAAAATTTTGAAATGTCATTGTCCACCCTCGTGCTCTGTAAATCACTATTCTTTATAGGGATGTTCAAGATGCACCACATATCCTCTATTTTGATAATCATCTCTCCAATGGGTAGCCAAAAGGTAGATGACTCCGAGTGCCATATCTCTGCCAGATTTATCACTATAGCCATGTTTTCTTCTACTTGAGGTAGCCTCGCTAGGTGGTCTAGCCCCACAACCTGTAAGGTGTATCTCTCTAAGTGCTTCTAGCTCCACCTCAAAGGAGCATACCCATCACTCACGACTCTCGATTACTCTAAGTTGTAATAATAACAACAATTTTTTTATCATTAGTTTAATTAATCAATAAAAATACTTAAATTAAATTGAATTAAATTTCAAACTTTAAAATTTTTTGCTAAAAATCAAACTTTGCATGCCTAAAGTTTAGCTTGCTTTCTTCCTTCTCTCTTTTCTTCTTTATTTATTTTATCTTTTTTTTTTTCTCTCCATTCTGCAAAATCACACCTGGTTTTCTAGGACCACAATTTCACCAAGTGAAGTCACGCCCCACTTTTTGTAAGATGTGATTTCATGAAATCGCACCTGGCCCTTGTCACTGGGTGTGATTTCATCACTACCACCCAGGGAGAAATCATGGCCAGGCCATAAAATTGTGCCTTTCCTAGGTTATACATGATAAAATCATAAGCTTTTTTGGAAAACCACCAAAAAACATGGAAAATTTTGAAAAAAATTAAAGTGTAAGGTTTGTTTTCAATCCTACCTCTTTTTGCTTCGCCTATGTACTAGATTCACCCCTTATGATCACCGAATAGTGCACCGGTAGTGTCATATCCCATTTTATCTAGAGCTCCTTCTCCTCTTTTGCATGGTAAAAATGAATTAGTGTTTTACCCCTTTTTCATTTTCATATTTGTTTTCTATTTTTTGTTTTCCTACTTCTTTCATCTTTTTTTCCTCTCTTCTTCTTCTTCTATGTTTACATTTTAAATTTTTCATTAAGGATGTGTCCCTCATAAATATCAAGGGGGAACCTTGAACTTAGAGGTATTAATGTCCATAATACCTTGATTTGCATGCAAAAATAATAAAGTGTTCCAAATAACACCATTTTTGCACCACCTTTTTCTTCTAAACTAGCCACCCCATTTCTACTTGTTATATTTTTTTTGCTAGTATTTACATATTTTCTTTGATACATTTATTAGGCCATAAATGCTTCAAAGCGGCGGTAACATGTATACATGAAAAATTAACCCTTTAGTGTGAAATATTCCCTAAGACCTCCAGGAAACCCCTTGCACTTGCCTTGGGCAATTACAAGGCTTCTCCCCCTATATTGTTTTTTCCTCTCTCTATGCAAAATCATGCTTACCCTTGGTAGGGCACAATTTTGCATAGGTAAAATCACGATCGGCCTTGATGGGTCATGATTTTGTATTTTTAGCATTTTGTCTAAGAGAACCCTAATTCTTTGGGTTTTGTGTGTTTTATGTCAGCCCTCCTTGGTTTTCCTGCATGTCTCACCTTCAAATACGCTATATAAGGATGGTTTGAATTCACTTTTCACACACTCATGCACGATAACATTTGATAATTTATGGTAATAAAAATTATTCTCACAAAGTTTTTTAGTGTTTGCTTATTGATGTGCATCCTTCTTCTTCTTTCACAAACAAGTTATCTTTGGAGTGTGAAGGCTGATTGATTTTTTGTTGCATTGGATTGTTGATTATTGTTGCTCACTTTGGTGGATTTGTTTTAAAGCCCTAAGAAGAAATCAAATATTCAGAGGTCTCAACCCTTCTACTTGCTTTCTATCTTCTAGGTGAATTCACTCTGTTACATGCTTGTTTTCATTCACTGCATATCACATTTATTATTTTTTCTTTGATTTGAGAAGTTTAGTCTCACTTTTACAAAATCATGCCTGGGTCTCTACGGGGTGCGATTCCATTGGTTTTTTATCATGATCGCCTGTTACGAGGTATGACTTCACTTGAGCTATAATTTGGGGTAAATTATTATTTTAGATTTCATAACTGCATTCTAGGTTGCATCTAGGGCATAGTGTCATACTTTGTTTTGTGTTTCTGTCATATTATTTTGTTGTGCTTTCATATGTTTGATTTCTTCCAAAGGTCAATTTTGGATTCTGTTTATCAAAGTTCATCTAAAAGGACCTAGGGGGCTTGACTTCTACACCTCCAAGTACTACTATATAGTGATCTAAGTAGGTCCCCTAATGCTAACCATATGTTTCAAGTGTTTGCAAAGTTATCTTGCAGGAAAATGAATTGTTGATATCATTGGATAAAAGATAAAAAGTAAGGATAAATCACCATATGTGATAAGTATTCCACTTAGTATCTACGTTTTTTTTTTAGTACCTTATATTTCTATTATAAACCTTAGATCTAATTTTAATAGAAATATATTAATTGATTTCTAGGCATTGAAGGACAAAAATCATATAGTATTCACTTAGGGTTAATATTGTGTGTGCATATTCTCTTAATCCCTTACTTAAAGGTTTTCTATATTGAAACCCTAGGTTACAAAAGAATTCAAATAAATAATAATTCTAGGGTTAGATCTTGTATTTTTGCATTATGTATTCTTGCATTGTCCTTTATCTTTCATAGTATAGATCTAGAAAGGCCAAATTTAGGTGATTGTCTTGAATCAAATACATCAAACATTATTAAAAACTAGAGGACTTGGAACAAGTCCTTAAACCATTCTTGGTGAACCCTTCCCCCTAGAACCAAGTTTAGAGAACAACATACCTCCGTGGTTCACCTCAAGGCTCTCTTTTGCAGATCCATCCTTGCAAATTGTATGTGATAGGGAAGTTTTCCCCCTATACATGATGCATTGAATTATTTTTATGACCATGCGAGATTTATTTTAACCATACTATGACCATGTCTCATTAAGTATTAATTTTCATGACTCTCAAGAACTCTAGAATGATCATGCCTTATTAACTCTCCATTACTCTATAAAATTTGGTTTGATCATTGATTTCCCATATATTTCATCTTACATGATTGTACTTGTCTAGTCAAAATTAAAATCTTATATCCACCATCACATCCTCCATATATAAAATAACCACCAAAAAATATCTAAAATGTCAAAATATAGGTCCCTAGTCCATATAGATTGGGGCATGTGGTGCAAGTGCAACAACAAGTTGCTTCATTTTCATGTCTATGTTTACAATTTATTGGTCCTTCTGGTATGTGTCTATCCCTATGTATTGGTCATCTCAATACCAGTTTCTACGACATGCGATCTGGTGAGCACTACCAAATTTGACCTTCTCATCAAAGGTGGTCAGTTTTTATAAGCCTTGACAAATCTCAAGGTAATTGCATTTTAAAAGACCGAAACTCTCACAAAAGTGTAGTTCCTGATGGTAGACAACTTTTATTTGAGTCTAAGGTGGTAGATAAAAATAAGGTGTTCAACTGGTAAGTAATTGAAGCCTATTCCATTGTATGTTCTAAGTAAACATTGAAGTGTAGAAATCTAACCATCAATAGTGATTAAGGGATATTGAGTTTTAAGAAAAAATCAAGCCATCCTATGATTATGAAAATAATGTCATACTATCAAGCACAAGATGTAGAACAATGAACAAAGGTGATGGATTATGAGAAACATGAAGGAGAAGGCATCTGAAAACCAAAAATCTTACATTGGTAATACCAATTGTCCATATTCAATGCTTCAATGCAAGGTTCTACATAACAGCTATATATCGCCAAATTGGATAAAATTAAGATTTTTAAATATTGGAATTGGTTAATAGTTGGAACCCTTGACCAGGACCCATTAGCTAAAAATTTTTGGGTGCAATTTTTGGGGGGGTTGATTCACCCCATTTTTATAATAATTTGACCATTTTAAGTTTAAATTTCCAATATTACTCCTAATAATAGTGAACCTTCTACATGATTTTGGACACCATTCACCTATATTTTGAAACTAATTCACCAAATATTTATATATACATTTTGGGTCCAATCCCTTATGCATAACCCTACTTCAATATTAATTGTAATGATCAAATATTTTAATATTTCCATTGTTAAATACAATTAATATGCTAAATTTGCTATTACTATACGGTTCAAACTAATAAGTATTTTATTGTCTTCTAATTATATACCATAGTTTTAATTATATTATATAAACTTTATCCCTATCTCATTATAATTCAATCCAACTGTCAACAGTTTAATGGCTTGGCTTTGCTAGATCAATGATAAGATTATTATCACTTATACATTATGTTATAATATTTTCACATGTTAATATATTTACATGTTTGAGTGCAAATGTCCCAAAGGCTTGGGATCACAAGGTTGGATGGTGTCGTACGTAAGAATAGATAAAATTTTATGGGAGCCTTCAACATAGCCTATTATTAAAACACCTAGTGCCCAAAGCTATTAAAACTCAAGGTCATGATCCTTAGAAACCTATTACTTTGTAAACTTATTATTTTTATCATTCAAAATATATAATTCTAGATGAAGAGATCTATAGAAACTTATTCTAGAAATAATGCAAAAATAAATAACTTAGAATAAATGACAACACACAATGCACATATGACACATGAGATTTACCCTGGTTCACCTGATGTGGGCTACTCTAGGAAAACAAGAGCCACTCATCCTTGATATTATTATTTTTATTTCTTTCCTAAAAATGGGACATTACAATAAGATATAAAGGAAATGCTCACAACCCTAAACCACTATGTGGTATTAGAATACAATGGGCACAATACCATGGGATAAACCACCCACACCCACAAACCACCCACAAACCGTGGGAATCTTGGCAATCACGCTGCCAATCACTCCAAAAAAAGGGGGAAACAATTATTTGCATAGTGACCAAAATCACCACACTTATTTGCATAGTGACCAAAATCACCACACTTGTAGCATTTGAATTTCTTCATATCCCTATAATTTCTTAAGTCCTTTTTACTTTTGATGAAGTTAGCTTCCTCATAATTATCTGAATCTCTATCTGTCTTTGGATATTTCTCTTTATTTGAAGACTTGAATGCAATTCTTTCATTGGAACTTAATGCTTACTTATACTCATGTCATAAGTTGTGAGAGTTCCTTGTAGTTCTTCCATTGTTAGCTTGTTGATATCCATTGTTTCTTCTATTGTTGAAACCTTTGCATCATACTTCATGGGAAGTGATATCAAAACCTTTTGAGTAACATCTGATTATTTCATCTCAAATACTAGACCTCTCATGGTGTTAGTAATATCATCAACTCAAAGTAAAAACTTTGTAATATATTCATAGTCTTCCATTTTCAATTCCTCAAATCTTTTTCTATGAGTTTGTAGTTTTGCCAACTTTACCTTGGAATCTCCTTCATATGTATTCTGCAACTTGGTCCACATTTCATTAGGTGAATTACATACCATGACCTTTGAAAAATTTGTCTCACATAGCCCACTCAAAATAAAATTCATTGCCCTTGCATTGATATCAACCAATTTCTTGATAGTCTTATCTGCCTTAGGATCACCTTCAACCTTATACTCTTTTGCAACCATCTGCCATACCTCATATCCTTGTGATATCAAGTAGTTCTTCATTCTCATTCTCTAGAAACCATAATTGTTACTATCAAATAGTGGAGGCTTACTTGTAGATGATCCATTTTGTGAAGTCATCTGTGTTCTTGTAGAATATGCCCTCAATCTATTAGCCTTTTCGAAGGAACCCACTCTGATACCAATTGAAGAACACAATATTATACTGAGAGGGGGGGTGAACAGTATAGCACTCACATTTTACTTTATTTCTAAACCAATATCAATTAGTGCCCTTAATTGCAATAACAAAATATAGCAATGTGCATTAATGAAATAGATAGAAATACTAAGAAAGAGCACACATCACCACACACACTTGAGACACAAGATTTAACATGGTTCCCCCAATGTGGGGTAGTCCACAAGATAATATCCTTATAATATTTCACAAAAAAATAGGGATCCTTATCCCAATATAAATGATTACTTTGATTTTCTCAAAGCTAGGCTATCCACTAATCTGCTTAGGTGGACAATCCACTAATCTACTCAGTAAGGCAATTCATTGATCTGCTCAGCTAGGCAATCCACTGATATTCTCATCTAGACAATCCTAATATGCTCAGCTAGGTTATCCACTAATATGATTAGTAAGGCAATCCACTGATCTACTCAGCTAGGCAATCCACTGATCTTCTTAGCTAGGTAATCCTGATCTACTTAGGTAGGCTATCCACTGATCTACTTTAGAAAGCTCACCAAGAACCTGCTCAAAATCTAATCCAAAAATCTCACCAATAACTTGGTCAAATCTGCTCCAACAAGATCACCAAGGACTTTCTCAAATATTCTCTAGAAATATCACCAAGAACTTGCTCAAATCTACTCCAGCAAGCTCACCAATAACCTGCTCAAATATGCTCCAACAAGCTCACCAAGAACTTGCTCAAATCTGATTTAGCAAGCTCACCAAGAACTTGCTCAAATATGCTTTAGCAAGCTCACCAAGAACCTACTCAAAATATATCCCAAAAGCCTTCTCAGAGGCTCAATCAATCCTAATATGCTCAGGTAGGCTATCCATTGATATACTTTAGAAAGCTCACCAAGAACCTGCTCAAAATATGCTCCAACAAGCTCACCAAGAACTTGCTCAAATATGCTCCAACAAGCTCACCAAGAACTTGCTCAAATCTGCTCCAGCAAGCTCACCAAGAACTTGCTCAAATTTGCTCCAGCAAGCTCACTAAGAACTTGCTCAAATTTTCTCCAGTAATCTCACTAAGAACCTACTCAAATCTGCTCTATAAATCTCACCAAGAACTTGCTCAAATCTGCTTTAGCAAGCTCACCACGAACCTGCTCAAAATATATCCCAAAAGCCTTCTCAAAGGCTCAATCAATCATGCACAAAAGCTGCCTCAAATCTGTCTATAAATCTATCCCAAAAGCCTTATCAAAGGCTCAATCAATCATGCACAAAAGTTGCCTCAAATCTGTCCAAAAATATTTCCCAAAAGCCTTATCAAAGGAAAAATCAATCATGCTCAAGTATCACTCAAATCTTATCCATAAATCTATGAAGGCAAGGCTCAATGATGAACTCAACATTGAATGACAATACACTCTTCAATGGATGATAACAATGATCCACAATGATCTCAACTCAAATCAAAATATAGAATAGTTTGTTTTATGGAACTTGAACAACCACTCCACTCATTCACTTGACTAGGCTCAAACAACTCTACTCAACCAATCACCACAAGGAATAAATTTTCTCACAAACCCTAGTTCAAGCATGAATCAATAAACTCAAAATACTTCCAATAATACTCAACAATAACTCTCACATAACAATGATACTCATGTTCTTCTCAAGTTCAAGTTCTTTTCATAACCAATGGCCTTCAACAATAATGCTTATAAAACAAGTTTTAATCTCAACTCTCAAACCAAAAAACCTTGAAGCATTAAACAAATCACTTTCTAAGAAGAAACCACAATCAATCATTTTCTCTCCAATGATATTTCAAAAATAAACCACCATAAACAATCAATAGAGAATATTGCCCATACCTTATTGATGCCAAGAAGTTGTCCATTAAACCTGCCACGCTCAACAAAATTTCTTTTTCAAATTTCAATAAGAGTTAGATATCTTGATTAATAACACAACAATAATATCCAAAAACCACCTTATTACTCCTACTCAATAAAATACACCATGTCCCCTCATGAAAGAATTAATCCCCT
Organism: Wollemia nobilis; assembly: GCA_028583015.1. Taxonomy (NCBI): domain Eukaryota; kingdom Viridiplantae; phylum Streptophyta; class Pinopsida; order Araucariales; family Araucariaceae; genus Wollemia; species Wollemia nobilis. Next base: position 1,796,710 of record JAQPPZ010003494.1, on the reverse strand, counting down.
TTGAAAAAGAACAAAGCAACCTTCACTTTTGAACCCCTTTACAAAATCAGAAATATCACTTTACACACACCTTATTTCTTCCTCTAAGCAATTTAATCAAATAGCCCTTGAAATAATTTTTCCAATGATATATAATATGATATCTTCCAAAAAGAAAATCATCAAAAATATATTTTTTTCCTAAAGTGCATCACAACCCTTATTTCTCCTAGGGCAACTTTAGAAAAATAAAATATTAACTTGCCTTTGTCCTTGATGGGATTCGATCCCTCAATGCCTCTTTGCTCAGCACCTTAACCATGGCCAATCCACCATTGGGCCACATGCCCTCACGTGTTCAAAGGGACACGAATCAAAATAAATACCTTAATATTCTACACACTTCGAAAACTTAAAAGCACCTCGTGCGCTATTTCTTCCAATTCCTTCTAACACATCCAAGGGGATTTGAAACCTTGACATTAATTTTGCCACTTGCCTTAGCTAAAAACCAATTTCCAATGTGCCACACTTTCGAAGGTGACTTGGGTTTCACACGCCATCTGATTTATTCTTTGCTTCCACCACTTAAACCTCTTTTGCATGAGCTGTTTTCACTTTTCAATAATTGTATTAATTCACGAGCGCAATATTCAGGATTAATAAACCTTAGGTACATTTTTATATATTTTTCTCCCTCATATTCGACGACGTCAGTGGATTAATTTTATTTTTAATTTTAAAATTTAAATTTAAATTTAAAATAATTTAAAATTTAAACTAAATATTTAAAATTAAATATCTCCATCATCAGGGCACCTTTTTCGATGAAACAAAAAGCCAACTTGGGTTTTAAGAAAAACCCATTTCAAATCTACCATCCATAGTTTTAAATAAAACATTTTATTTTTTCTACCTTGGTTTTCACAAAAAACCCTTTATATATCCATGCTCTCCAAAATATCATAAATGATTTTTTATGAAGTGCTTTTGCCACCAAAACTCAATGTGATCCATGTGATATCAATGATCCATGTGACATCAAAGAAAACATAGAATAACTCAAATTTCCAACAATTTGAGATATGGGGACACTATATTATATGTCAACCACTATATGTGGATATAGGGGTGGATGATGTTAGAGTGGCCCTCAGGTACAAGATATGGTATAGGAGCATTATGCCCCTAAGGACCTCTCCACCAATGCTAGTATATAGATGTCAGGCTATGAGCCTATGAGTGTAGTTAGCACTTTGAGAGGCCACTCAACATGCCACTGAAAGGCAGTAGAGAGGCATTGTCTAATCCAAACCATTATGAGCACATATTCGAGTGGAGATAGTGATAGTTGTGAGGAGGACCATCATAATATATAGCTCAATAAGATGAGGAACCATAGGTTTTAACCCCACAATGGCATAGGTAGAACCCGAGGTAGCAGGTCCAGGGGATGCAAAGGGGATACAAGATATAAAGGCAATAATGCAAGTGAATATAGATTCCATCCATAGTGCATTGGAATAGACCTAAGTTAAATAGGATACAACATGGGCTAAGGCAAAGTAATTCAGAGAGGAGATGGATTTATAGACCCAGACAAAGGGAATGGTTGTTATGGCATAAATCCAATAGAGTGAGGGAGGAAACTTACTACTAACAGAGCTACAAACAATGAGGGAGTCATATGATATGGTAGTATAGAGGGCAGTCCACTACTAGATTGTCTATTACCATACCATCTCAGTTGATCAAAGAGTTCTAAGACCATCTTCTCCATGGTCATAGAGTTGATTGCAATTGTGAGTACAAATTCTTTCATGATATGTGAACATGATATCTCCACAACCTCCAATAAGAAAGAAAAGGGGATATGCTTGCATGGCTAGGGCTAGGATCATGATGACATGTAAATTTTAATTGTGTCATGCAACCCTAAGTATGGTCAAGTATGCCAAGCTCTCTTTTGTGGCACATCGACCGACAAGCACACACTTAGTGCTATCGAATAATAATAACTATAATTTATTTATGTGTTATGGTGTAATTAAAATGTGTGTACTTATGTGTGATTACTTTATATATATATATGCATGGCGAACATAAACATAATGAATGCAAAAAATGAATCCTAAATGAATGGGATGAAATGATATAAATATAACTAAATGTAATCCATCTAAAATGAAATCCTAAAATGGAATGTGTGGGTGAAATTAAAACAAAGCTCCAAAAGAACAAAAAAATAACAAAATTCTGTGAGGATGTATGCTTGTAAATGACCGAAATGGAGGTTGTACCTTGTGTGTAGCCATGAAGCTATTATGTGAGGGTTTCAAGCTTGTAAGGATGGAAAATATGGAGTTTTACCCACTATGGGTGTAGTGCTCACTAATATATACAAAGATAAATAGATATACCCACTAGGATGTATGCTTGCAAATGGTTGAATGAAGGCTACCCCTTGCTCTTGATCATGAAGTTTACCTCATATGGAGTGTGTTATATGAATGATGTACCAAAGTGAGTACTACTTGATAGGGATGTGGTATGTACCATAAAGTGTGTGGAGAAATCAAACAGAGTAAAACAAGAACCATATCACTTGACTTTGAGAGATATAAGCAATGAAAAATTCCAAGGTCAAGGGCTATAGAAAAACATGATCGAATGCAATGATTAAAATACATGAATGTGATCCCTAGGTTGGGGATTTTATAGGCATCATAGCATTAATGAGAGTGAAATACATGTGAGATACAACTCGTCTAGGTGTCACCACTTGCCATTGTCACAAAATTTCCAAAAATCTATTTGATCAAGCAGTCATGCAAATATGAACAAACATCAATGCAATTGTATGACAAGAAAAAATATAAAGAACAAAATATTAATAAAATCATGCAAAATATGATAGATAGTCATGTTGTATGAACATGTAAACCAAATGCAAGCTAGATGAAAATGTAACACCATGCACAATTTTTGTTTTTTATTTATTTTTTTCTTTTTTTTAGAAGATGAATTACATTTATTTGTTTTTAAAGTTGATGCAAATTCTGAGTATGTTTCATATTTTAAAAAACATGGTGATAGTACAAGGATATGACCCATAAAATAAAGGTCTATGATGGATGATATCTTCATAATTCACATCACAAAGGGAATATCCTATAGTTCCTTCTCCAGGAGAAGTTGTAAAACGTCAGTGTATAATTTGATTGTACGATCCTTTTTGATGAAAGAGGGATCAATTTTCAACTTTGCAAGGTCTCTATAAGATAGATGAATATGGTCCTTTCAATAATGAGGAGACTTAACATGTGCAATACAAGGGACATACCCATCGAATGAGAAGCTATACCGAGAGATGTCATTATGAGCTATATCACAAGGGGTACTTATTTTAGTATTCTTCTTCAGGGTCACACTAGAATCAAGATGCTCAGTTGTTACCATATTGTAAAACAAAATATTTGAGGGATAAGAGGGTCCCTCATCCTCATCAGTCCACTCCAAGCTCGGATGATATTAATATTCAGCATAAGTGACAATATGATCATCATTATCAAAGGGTAAATATTAGTTTTTATTATTAATATAGCCTACACCACACCTCCTAGGCTAAATTTCCACTTCTAAACATTTTGGAATATCTTTCTATCATGGCCTTCAATATTTACGTATATATCCCACACTAGATAGGATTTTCTTGAGAAGTGGAAAATCATTAGATAGATAACAATGGCTGAAATAACGCTTGATAGAACAAGGGTTTCTACCATAGATATTTTCTTTGAGGTACATGCCTATGAATATAAAGGTACACATGCCATTGTCTACAACTTCACCCTTATTACAAGGTAAACCTATAGTTCTTAGTGAAGATGGTATCTTTCCAAGATCTAGGAGAGACTCTTGAAGAAACGGACTAACTTGATCTCATGATGAAACATTTATGAGAGGTTCCTCAATCACCTTTAGATTTTCATATTGCTTGGTTATGTGAGATGAGAAAACTGATGGACATAAATTAATACTAGATTGATCTTGCTCAACCACTAATTAATATTCGAATGGATGAGGGTCACCGATAATGGTGACTAGTTAATTATTAAATTTGAACTTTAAAAATTAATGAAAAGTAGAAGGGACCACCTTCATCACATGGATCCAAGGGCATCCAAGAAGAAGAATAAAAGATGCAGGGTAAGACACCATATAGAACAAGGTATCCAAGATCTTGGATCTGAACCTAAGGGGGAGGGATATAATGTGGTAGGCTTCTTGGGACTCATTTTTGAAAGCTTTGATGATGATATCGGAGTTAGTAAAATCTTCCTCTTATAATCCAAACTTTTAGAGGAATTGATATGTACATAAATTGAGGGAAAAACCCTTATCAATTATAATTTGTTTGATAAACGTTTCCCCAATAAATGTAGTAATGTATAGTGAAGAATACCATTGTAAGTCTAAGGAAGGCATATCATCATTTTTAAATGTGATATGATGTATCCTAAGAGAACTTACAATATTAGCTATAGCACTAGGGAAAATTTCTTGTGGGACAGATTGTTGTCTTTGAAGTTTTATTAAAGCTTCCCTATGAGATATCTTGGTTGGGGTACTAGCTAACTATTGTTAAATGTCAAAGGAGATTTTAGATTGTGGCTTTAGTACTAAAGGTGGGGTTTCTACCATCATGCTCCTTTTATGGGTATTCTTAAAAACTAAGGGGGGTTTTGAAGGTGGGTTGGATGAAGGACTTATCTCTTGCTAAAAATGTTGAGTAGATTAATTATGCACTTATTACCTTATGGTTTTTGCTATCATACCAACCATATTATCATAGGGAGGTGGCACAATTTGATATGACACTTGATTAGTTTTTTACTAACCATAATTAAGGAGGGGATCTTATAATATTCCCATGTATCAATTACTTGTGGGTGTTTTTTGAGTAGGAGGTTTATTGTTTGTTGGAGGATTTAGTCAAGAACCTTCTATGAAAATTCATCCTTCATCAGTTAGGTCCTAAACCACATGTTTAAAAAGTTTATCCAGTGTCTTTCAAATATTTTATACAATGCCTTTCCACTCTATGATACACACAATGCTAACTAGGCTTATACCAATTAGTCATGGTATCTAGTTACCTTATGGGAGATAACTCAATCATATTAGCTTTCAAAATTTGTTGTAGGACCACATTCATATGTGTGTTGTGTCTTGTGAAATTCCTTTGTGGGGGTTTTTAAGGTTGGTGAAGAACCATATTTTGTAGGTTTTTAATAACATTGTTATAGGTCTACTATCTGTTATCCCATCACCAACTACATGTTTGTTATTATAAGAATTTTTAGTGGTCTTATCCTCTTTTAGCTTAAGTTGATCTCTTCTTATAAGAGCTTGCTCTACACTTATTTCCAGATCTATAGCTTGGTCAAAATATGTGATAGTTGTAGTTTCTAATTCATAATAGATTTACTCTTGTAATTTTCCAATAAACATCTCAAGCTTGTCTCAAGGAGGTAAGGTGTATCTCAAAATCCAACTAGACTCCTCCAATGAGACAAATGTTTTAAAAACTTTCATCTTTAGCTTGTTTCAACATATAGACATATTTCATAGTCACATTTTTTCAACATAAGCACCAAATTGTTGAACAAGCATTTCAATTGTCTCTTCAAAATTCCTCAAAGAATGATTAGAAAATTGATAATACCACTATAATGCCATACCACCAAGGATTTTATGGAATGTTTTTAGTAACAACATGTCATCGTATATGATATCATGACATGTTGTCCTAAATATTCTTATATGCTCAATTGGATATTTCATTCCCTTATAAATAGGCAAAAGCAACATTGTAAAATTATTGGGGTAGGACCTAGAGGTAATGATAGGGTCTAAGTGTTGGTTACATATTTATATGTAGTTGTAGGTGAAACAAGGTGGCAAAACCATATCCACTCTTGAAACTAATTGGTTCACCATATTTGGTTAAAATTTGCACTTCATGATTTTTATTGTGCAATACCCTTAGGTTCACTAGGATAGGGATATAGGTAGGTTTTTGAAAGTGATATGGCTTATGTTGGAGGTATTGACATTGTTATGGTATGGGTTATGATATATGGTATATTGCTATGAAGAATAACCAACATTTGGTGCAACAAAAGAATTAATGTAGAGCTTAGACAAATGAGGAGGAATTTGAAGATAATCGTGAGATGCACTACTAGTTGGAGGAAATTGTGTAATTCTTCCAATGTTGGTGGTCACAATAGTAGCATATATTGGTTGATAAGAAGGATTACTATGATCCAAGTATTTGAACAATGGGTTGTTATGAACATCCCTAGGAAAGACAATATAATGAGGAGGTACCTCACCTCTTTCGAGCCAAGCCTCATCATCCATAACTCTAGATAAATTCTCTCTGTGGTGTTTTGTAAAAACCCATAAATTATCAATTGATATAAAAGTGAAGCCACCATTATACCCCTAAAATGGATTATAGTTAGTATCAATTTCAACATGTTCTTGCTTCTTCTTTTTTTAGGTTAGGATTCTCTATTTCAACCTGATCATCTTCTTAAGAAATTTGATTAAATTTTAGATACCTTCGCTAACTTCTAAGGAATGGAGTCATTAGAAGAAGCAAATGGATAAAGGAGAAAACTAAGGATAACTTCCTTATCATAATTTATTATTATTTTATTGTAATCTTAACCATAAGGTTAATTTTATGTTATCTTAAGATTTACCTATCATTGGGGTTTTGGTATCACTATAAATACCCCTTAATGAGAAATTATTTGAATAATAATTGTGAATAAAATGTGATATATTTGGGTGCCCATGGGTACCCACCTTACACTTTTTATTGTAATCACCCCTCATTTATTATTTCTATATTTAACTATCTTTTTTTCTCCTTTGCATATGATTGTAGTGAATGCATTCTCTAGAATATTTATAGAAAATATTATATATTGGAATACATAAAATGAAGATAAATGATTATTTTGAACACTATTTTACAAAAAAAATGACTGTATTTTTAATTTCAATTATCTAGAGAAAAACAAATATCCCTTAATCCTATTACTAGATAAATTTTAAAACTTATTCTTAGTATTTGCAAGCTTCATATATTTGTGATTATAAAAATATAAGGCAAAATATTAATATACTATGTACTTGTAAAATTTGAATTCATTATTATTTTATATGGATGTGTCCTATTGATGCACATACTTTGTGTCAACATATGTACTTGAGGAAGGTATTTTCCACGTTTACAATTCCATAAACCACAACTCTAATATTTTTGATGGAATCAAACTTCATCATGAATTTTCATGTATATTGTCATAAAATTATTGACATAGATAGCAAATGGGAAGCAATTATACCTACTAGTAACACAAATTAATTTAAACAAATCTTATTATAATCTATACAAACCTAGAACTATGAGATAGTAATAATATAACTTATCTTCAAGTTTTAAAATCAATTTATCTTAATTTTCTCTCTTATATTTTGCATTTTCAAAGAAGAAATCTAGGATTTGCTATCAAAAAGCAATGTCCTCAAACTTGGTAAAAAAGTTATTTTTTTCATAGTTTTATTCTGATTGGATGTAGAATATATATATTAAATGTATATTTGTAGAGGAGACCATGATATAGGCTATATTCATTGAAAAGAAAGTTCAATAAAAAATATATTTATTGAGTATATCTGTATCTTTTGTCTTAATATGAATTTCTATTTGAAGGGGTTTATAATTTAAGGTTACCCAAATATCAAAGTTTAGACTAATCCAAAAATTAGAATTTTAAGTTGTGAAAGATAAAAAATGAGTACAATTCATAAATAATAGAGTATAAAAAACCAAAATGCAAAAATATATACACAAAATAGAAAAATAATTTAGGGTGGACTTCTATTTATAAAATGACTTTATTATATAAGAAATATTTGAAAAGATGTGAGAGGTTATCATATTATATCCATTGATTATACTTGTATAGTTTAGGGTGGACTTCTATTTATAAAATGACCGATGTGTTAGAGAACCATATCAAATATGAAAGTTCATGCACATAGAAATGTGGTGGTTTACCTTCCATGAATTAGATGGTATCCCATATGAAAATATAGCGATTCACCTTCTATGAGTTACAAAGTGTGTGTTAAATTAAAATTAAATAAAATATGACTTTTCTTTTTGTGTTTTATCTTATACTAATGTGACAACATGGCTAGAGATGCACTTTGACTATGAAAAACTAAAAATAGGGAATTAATACTTTTTATTTTACATTTTTTAGGGCCTTCAAAACATTTTTTTAATGCACTTATTGGAAACATGTCTATAACAAAGTTACCTATTTAAATTCTTGTTTTTCCTCTATTATTCTTAATGGTTCTTAAAATGGATCAAAATAAAATCCCAAGCATAAATATACACCCCTAATAGCATGATTATGATAATAATAAAAATAAGAAGAGGAGGATTTTGGACATAAACCCATATCACAAAAGGTCACATGCATAAACCATTACTCTTTTTGACAAAGTGTTGAATTTATTTATTTATCTCACTTTTTGTGGGTCATTTCCCTTGGTGATCAAGTTGTCTTGTATTACCATTTTGTACATTTAAATGGCCAATATTTTGGTGGTTTTAATCCATGTAAGTGTTAAATTATCCTGATTGAGTTCTTCAATGTCCAATTTTTTTTTCCTACTATGGAAATATCCAACAAAGGTGAATGATAGGGCTTGAGATGTTCAATATGGAAAACTGAATGCAAACTAAGATAAGATGGAATATTTAGTTCAAATATTAAGTTTAGAAGTCCAACATCCAAAGTTTTAACTCATGAATAGATTCATTTGTAAATAGATTCATTTGTAAATGTGAAATCCAATAAAAAAGCTCAAATACTCTTACTACATCCACATCCATATCATAATCAAGATCAAAAACATATTCTTTAAATGAATTTTCATTAATAATATTTTATATGATATCATTGTAGAAGATTCATGTTATTCCAACTTTTATTATCTTGTCATGGGTTTTGACCGTATACTTTCTAAAATTTTGAATTTAATTTATATTAACTTTAATAATTTATTACTTACACCATATTGTAATGATATTACTAGAATTCCTTCTAAAATTGAAATCCATTAAATTATAACTTATATTAATATATAATATTAAAGCTATAACACCTTAGCATTAAATTTTAATCATTCTAAACATCAAAATAAAGTATCAACAAATATATTAAATAAGTTAATCTTAAAATATTTTTAATCAATTGTCGTTTACTTTCGTATTCTTTCGACGTATAATGTTTATATGTTTTACAGTAATAACTCGTTAACGTGGACATTTACACGTCATTTTTCATTTATATTATTATTATAAATTATTATAAATAAATCAACAAATAAGAAATAATAAAGAAGGACTATAGATGTAGGAGAGTATAAGCTAAGGTAGATAAATAAAGCATAGATTTTTGTATTTATGTTATATTTTTTTTATATAAATTATTTTTATAAAGTTTAGATTGTTGAATAAAGATGAATTTAAAATTATTTATGGAATAAAATTTGGGTATTTTTTAAGGAAAAAATCATTTGTGCCGTCTTGGTGTAAGAGACCAAGATCAAGGGTTTTACACCTTCAAATTCATAGGGAGCCATGCACCAACATTATCAATTGGATTTTGGGTATCCAATTTAACTTTTTGATAGAGTAAAGATTCCAACCTAAAACCTTTCTTGAAGAATTGTCCTCTCCTTTCCAACTCACTACAACACTTCAACACTTCAGTAAAATTTTATCTTAAGAATACAATTTCCTTAAAGACATGTGCATAATAGATTCGAAAATCACCAGCCAACACATTGCATTTCACGACGGAAAAGACCATATTATGCATGCTTGTCTCTTCTTATTGAACGTTACGTAATGCATGCGTACCTTTAAAGTTGGCAATGGTGAAAAAAACTGTAGCGGTTAAACAAAGAGAATCTCAATGCCAACGTAGACTCCACAATAGAGAATATCTGAATCTAAGAGACGATCTATATGGAACGTAACGGAAAACTAACATCCATAACGAAGTCCAAATCCATAAGGAACAGAAATAAAAATTTGATGTATATGGTCGTATGTAGTATAAGTGTATTGACAAGAACGGTGATTTGGCGTTGTTATAACGTTTTACATTAATAATAAATAACGTCAAGATTCTCATGTGCAGGCTTCTGTGCTCGCAAGATCCTTGTCAAAAGATATGGAATATATAGAATTTAAATGTCTTTTCGATGGATTGAAGCAAATACAAACAAACGAAATGTGTAGATGAAGCTTGCAGTCCTGATAATGGAGCAATACAATCACGTACTTTATTCTAGAATTTTCATAACCATATAAACCTTTGTCTTTTTTTCTAGCATTGTGTATTTTTTATAATAAACACACCCTATACGTAGTCTCCATCTGCGAAATTAAAATATATATATTTGACTTCACAATTCATTTATACTTTCCATCTTGTGAGAGTCACTCGGGAGGTAAGTTTTTTTTGTGGGAGATTTTTGAAAGAACTTGTTATTGGAGTGAACCATCTTGGAGAATTGAAAGTGTAGATGGAAAACTACCTTATTTTATACGATTTTTGGTTAGATTAGTTGGGAGTCGAGGTGAACTGTAGGGGTGTGTTATATTCTCTATATTCGAGGACATGAAAGGATAGGTTCACTAGGAACGAATTTAGGACTCGCTCTAAGTGCATGGTAGGAATATCAATTAAGCATACACCTATTGTTTGATCTTTCTAAACTAAACTATGAAAATGAAAGAACAATGCAAAACACACACGATGCAAGAAAAAAAAAGCTAACCCTAGTATGATTCTGTAACTCAATGATGTCTAACCCTAGGACTACAAAATCAAATCTTTGAGCAAGGGTTCGAGGGAATGTACGAACAATATTAAAACCCTAGATGCACACTATATGCTTTTATTCTTTCAAATGCCTAGAAATTCAAATAAATATATTTTTTTAACTTATAATCTAGGTTTTGGATAGAAATGAACAAAAGTAAATACCAAATAGTCTAAAGATATATTAGGGCACTTATTTGATCCAACGATCAATCCAAGTTTTATCTTACGTCTATAATATCCAATGTCTTTAGATATGCAAAATAACTTCACAAAACTCTAGAAAGTTTCATTAGTGTTTAAGGGTCTGCTTAGGGTGCTATAAGACTGAGCTTGGAGGTGTAGTAGTCAAGCCCCCTTGTTCCTTTTAGATAATTATTTGAAAGTAAAAATTATCTTTGACCTTTGTAACATGCACAAACAAAGTGAAATAGATAGATAATAACAAAATATAATGCAGATAGAGTGGACACAACAAAAAACTAAAATACAAGTGTGAAATCAAGGCTTTGGGGTATGAAACTTATCCCCAAGCCCTAATTTACCAAATTCATGCCTTGTAAATATGGAGCACAAATATGGCTTACCAAATTTGCACCCTATATGGGTGGGGTATGTACATAATTTAGATACCCTTTTTGGGCCTTGATACAATGAAAAACATATTGCAAAACAATGAAAATAGACTAGCGAATCAACAAAAGTAAATGTAAAACCTAATGATCTAATGGAGGAAGCAAGGAGCAATGAAGAGGTTGCTGAATCACTCTAATAATGTTGATTTATCCAATCACCGAGGCTCCTCCACTCAATCCCCAAGGGTAACCAACACCAAAGCATAAAACAACAAATAACAACTTGTAGCAGAAGGACACTTGTTAGCATGAGCAAATGAGTAAGCATCAAAACCTTGAAATAACTTGTTGGGGTAAATAAGGAAATACAATCCTCTATTTATAATATATTTAAAGGTAAAAAGAGATAGAAAAATAAAACTTTACCATGAGAAAATGCCAACCCCAAAACGGTCTAACAAGGGGAGGGGTTTTAGTGAGAAAAAATCCCTAGAATGCCAAATTAGTGCCCAACCATTATAGGGCATGAATCTAGCAATCCAAATTCATACTTCGTATGGATCAAACATAAATTTGATAAGGTTAAGGAAACAAATTAAAGGAAGAAGGCAAAAGATCCCCAAATTTTCACTTAGTAAGTTTGGGTGGTTGACTAGGGATCTAAGGAGGAATTGACTCATTTTGGTGGGTCATTCTTTTGTGTCTACATTATTCCCCTATTTGATGTATTTATGGCCAAATAAATATGTCAAAAAAATTGTGATTATTATGGGTGAAAGCAGTGAACACAAAAAATGGTGGCTAGGTTTGGACAGAGGGGTGGTGCAAAAAGAGGTGTTAGCTTGAACACCATGAATTCGTAGGCAAAACAAGGCATTACTACCATTAAAGCCTCTACAGCTAGGGTGCCCCCTTGATTTTTTATAAGGAATACGAAATTCTAAATAAAAGCCTCAAGATGTGAATGAAGGGTATAAAACGTAAGAAAAAAAGAAAGAGCGAAGACAAGACAAGGAGAGAGAACAAGAACAAGGAGAAGAGAGAAGAAAAGGGAGGGAAAATAAAATGGAAGAGGGAGAAGAAAGGAAGGAAAAATACAAATAAGGGAAGAAAAGAGGAAAGTGAGGGAAAATAGGCTCATTTTAACCACACAAAGAGGAGAAAAGAGCATTGGATAAGAAAAATAAAATGACACTATAAACTCACTGTGCTACCATGGTGAGGGGTGAGGTAGGATCTGCTATTGATTTTGTGAAGGTATAGATCAAGACCCACTTGCTCATTTTTATTTTGCACCTACACAAACAAAAATATTAGTAGTTTTTGCATTTTTTTTGTTTTGTATTCAATTTTTGGCAAAATCCACCATGGGATGTAAATCTGGTCATCGAGCATGAATTTTGTAGTCTACTCAAGCCAAATTTATGCCCTATATGGATGGGACATAAATTTGATTGGGATAATTTGCCAAATTCACTCTTGGTCATTTTAAGGCACAAATTTGGTGAATTTTGCACAAAAAAATATTATTATTTTTAATTGTTATGATTTAATAATTTTGAGATGTGTGAAATAGTGAACTAGCGATGAAATTATGTTTATAATATAGCTAGATGTACTCAATATTAGAGTCGAAATCATGCACACTCAATATTGCTTTGGAGTAGCTTTCAATGGAGGAGAGGGAGATGCTAAAGAATGTGGGGCTACTACACTTAGTAGAGATGCCAAACGTTGAGCTAGATCAAGCCCTACTGATGACTTTGATAGAGAAATAGTATCTAAAATCATTCATATTTTGGCTACTGATTGGAGATATGATGATCACACTAGAGGATGTGTGGTGCATGTTGAGGATCCTCATTAGGGTAGGATTGTTTAAATGGTATAGGTGTAGATGGTGGTATGAGAGATGATGTTGGGGGACCTGACACATGTGATCCAATAGAGTGGATTCCATGTTGATGAGATACCACATCGATATGGAGTTGAGGTACTAACGTCTATATGTTAGCGTACTATAATTAATTAGATTGTTTGGCTGGTAGATTGTTACACTGTTACACTGTTACAACTCCGTAACAGTTCAGTTTACGCCGGTGTGCTATTCCCGGCATTGTAACCTGTATTTAAACATTTGCTGAATAATACATTTCTAGTTCACTGTTTAACATGGCATCAGAGCCAGTGGCATGAAGGGAGAAGCTGGAAGCGGAAGCAGAGAAGCTCGGGCAGCAGGCGGAGAATTTTTTTTTAATTGCCAGGCGGAGAATTTTTTTTTCTCTCTCTGGAATTGCCAGCCGGAGAATTATTTTTTTTCTCTGGGTTTGCTGGGCAGAGAATTCCTTTGGCGAAGAATTAAAAAAAAAAAAAAAACGTGGAGGCCGAAGCCTCCACCCCCACCCCCTTCCCGTGCTGCTTTGCGCAGCGCAAACACAGCGTTTGCGCACAGCGCTGCAGCGCGTAGCTTACGCAGCGTAGTGCTGCATCGCGCAGCGCAAAAGCTACGTAGCGCAGGCGGATGTCCGTCTGCGGCTGCACCCCCCCCGTCCAGCGCTGCGCGCAGACGTGGCACCCCCCCCGGTGACGCGCGGATCGCACGGGAGAGATTTTTTTTATAAAAAAAAAAAAAAAACGGACGCACGACTTGCAGAGGAGGCCAGCCACAGTGAGCAGCAGCGTGCGACGGCCGGACGCGCGACTTGTAGAGGAGGCCAGCCACAGTGAGCAGTAGCGTGCGACGGGAGGCCGCGATTTGCAGCTGCAGCAAGCTGAGGTCCTCAAATACGAGGGGGCCTTTTCTCCTCCTAGATCAGCCCATGGGCTCACTGGCAAGTGAGCTGCGTGTGGGTTCTGGGAACCCTGCAGGTCGGGGGTTCAAATCCCGCGGACTCCCCCCTTGTAAAGGTATAAAAAAAAAAATTCAAAGGTTTTATTTAATTATTATTTTTTAGTTAAAATTTTTAATTTTAATTTTTTTATAGTTTTTAAAACTTTATAAATTAAAATTTAATTTTAATTTATTTTTTTATAAGTTTTTTAAAAACTATATAAATTAAATTTTTTTTTTTTAACTTTAAATATATAATAATTATTAAAATGCTTTGTTAAAGATATTTTTTTTAAGGGGGGATATTTTTTTCAAAAAATCAAAGGGGGAATGTGAGTAATTTTCTGAAAAATAGTAATTTGGCGAATTCTAAAAGGTGCATTTTCGGCTATGTCTGACACCTTAGGGTTTCATTCTGTGGGAATTTTTTTGATGTATGATGCATTTTCATTTCTATGCACTACTTCATTAAAATATAAATACACTCCCTAAGTCCCCGGAATAATTAAAACACATCCGTGCAATTTATTGCACTGCAGCGTTTGGTATTTGTGATACCTCTGGCTAGCACTTACAGGTAAAGCTGTAGTGATTGGGCTACTGTATCTGCCGCCTAATATAGCTGCTACAATGATGTCTGAGCTTTTTCTCTATAAATCGTCGGGGAGAGATAAGTTAGCCATTTTTGCATTTTTTTACTCTATCCACTACCCTTTATCGCACTTGTGTTTAGGCGTAAATCCTGACGAAGTATTCTTCATAGTGTTTAGGGGAAGTTACGCCCCACGCATGAGAAGAATCTTCTATGGTAGGTGCCATCAACAAGGCGATTCCCTTTCAGTACCGCTTATGTTCCACATATCGTATGATCTCTAAAACTCACCTATAGTCTCCCTCACGTAAGGGCGGGTGATTTTGTTGATCTTTCTAAATACCTATAGTTTCCCTCACGTAAGGGCAGGTATTTTGTATGGTATAACGGCCTAGCAAAAGGTATATCAAAATGGGGACCAATTGGTGATATAAGGAACCTTCACTATGGCCGTTGTTGTAAAATTGATGACTGATCCTCATCAATTATTGAAAGGTCCAAATTATACACCATGGAAACATAAGATGAAGGCAATTCTCCAAATGGAAGATTTGTGGGATATTGTTACTGGAGCAACAACTAGGCCTTCACCAACAACAGGATCCATAGGTCCTTTCACAGATCAGATAGCTTTTGACAAGAAAGACAGTCGAGCAAAGGTGCTCATTTTGTTTGCTGTTTCAGATGAAGTGCAACCTCATATAGCTGACAAAGCAAGTTGTAAAGAGGCATGGGATGCCCTTAGAACCATATATGATGGAAATAATGATTCCACCATTCTTCATATTCAACAACAACTTCATAACCTGAGTTTGAGATAGGGTGAAACAGTTGAACTCTTTCTGTGCAAAGTGTCTGAATTAAAAGAGAAATTGAATTCTTTGGGAGATACTATGGACGAAAATCTTCTCATTTCACTTGTGATGAGAGCTTTGCCTTCTTCATTTGATATGTTGATCACCTCCATCCAGGTGTCTCAATGACAAATTACCTACATCGAGTTGGTCAATCTGCTTCAACAACAGGAGGCATGCCAACTTCACAAGGATGATTCTTCCAATACAGCCCTATACACCAACAGGCAAGGTTCTAGGAAGAAAGGTAATGGGCAAAAAGGAGGCAACTTTCAAAAAGGAAGAAATTCTCAACAGGATACGAAAGGAAAAGGCAAACAACCTCAACAGAAGAAGAGGTGGTGCAAGATCTGTGAGAAAGACAACCATGACACCAATAGGTGTTGGCATAAGAACAAACAGAAAGGCCAAAACAAACCACAAAATAAAAACAAGCAACCCCAGGTGAATGTTGCTGTTGAAGAATCTGACTCAGATTTTGAATGGGCACACAAGGTGCTCATGACTACCACAGATTCCACATAGAGGGATCCTATTTGGTATGTCGATTCTGGAGCTAGCAAACATATGACTGGTGATAGATCGTGGTTTGAATCATTTGTGGCCAAAGAGGGCAAACCTATCACCATTGCTGATGATAAAACCTATAGGGTTCGGGGAGAGGGTACAGTTTCAGTCACTCTTCCTGATGGCAAGTGTCAGATTGACAAAGTCCTCTATGTTTTGAGATTGGCCAATAATTTGTTGTCAGTGACACAAATCCTGGATAGAAATATGGTTGTCAACTTTCATTTTGAGAATGGAAAGAAGTGTTGTACTATTACCATGAAGGGTAAGCAGATTGCAACAGCTTCATATAAGCACGACTTATTTGCCCTAGATGTTATCTCTACTCCACATGTTGCCATGACTGTCTCTACCAAGGAGGCAACTTCCCTATGGCACAAGAGATATGGGCATCTTAGTTCTGGATACTTACTTGAGCTTAATAAGTATGAGATGGTAAAGGGTCTTCCTTCCCTTTTTGCCACATTGCCAGTGTGCTCTGACTGCTTGGCAAGAAAGCAGCATAGAGTACCATTTGAGAAGAGCTCAACAAGAGCACGAAAACCTTTGGAGTTAATTCACACCGATCTGTGCGGTCCTTTCACACCCAATAGTTGTGGAGGGAAGAGGTACTTTCAGTTATTCGTAGATGACTACTCACGAAATATGTGGGTTTTCTTTCTCCAACTAAAATTTGAAGCTTTCGCATTCTTCCAACAATTCAAGAAATTCGTTGAGAAGGAGTCAGGAGCTTCTATTAAAACCCTCCGCTCAGATCGAGGGGGGGAGTTTACCTCTAATGAATTTTCTGCATTCTTAGATAAGCATGGAATCAAGAGACAGTTAACAACTGCCTATACTCCTCAGCAAAATGGAGTTGCTGAGAGAAGGAACCGTTCTATCATGGAAATGGTTCGTTGTATGCTCATAGGAGCTACTCTTGGGCAACAATATTGGGCAGAAGTTGTCACCACTACAGTATATCTGTTGAATAGGGCACCCACAAAGGCCCTAAAAGGAATGACTCCACAGGAAGCATGGAGTGGTCGAAAACCCTCCATATCTCATCTACGTATTTTCGGATGTCACGCTTTCATGCACATATCGAAAGAGAAAAGGAAGAAGCTAGATGAGAAAACACTGAGATGTATTGTTCTTGGTTATGATGAGCACTCTAAAGGATATCATTTGATAGATCCCTTGAACAAGAAAATTCATGTCAACAGAGATGTTGTCTTTGATGAAGCTTTCACATCACAGAGCACATCTAAAGTACACCTAGATATTGTGGAATCTAAGGAAGAGAAAATTCCTTCGTCAACATAGACAGGATGTCCTTCTACATCTTCTTCACCACCACTGAAGAAGAACCCAAAATGGTGTACAAATACAATCAGAGACGCAAATTTATCCACTTCTCCCAATTTGAACTTGGATAGACCTCGTACACGCAGTATTTCTCAAAAGGAAAAAGAAGCCAAAGAAACTGGTGAGGTTGATGATCTTTGTCAATATTTTGAGGAACTTTTTGTAACTCCAAGTACAGAAGTAGAGGATATGGATATTGATGATGACAGGGCGTTCATGTCTACCATAGATGATCTTGAACCTGCATCAGTGCAAGATGCTCTCAGTGAGCCTCATTGGAAGGCCGCTATGGATACAGAGTATGAGTCTTTGATGAAAAATAAAACTTGGAAGATTGTTGATCTGCCGCATGGAAAGAAACCCATTGGCTGCAAATGGGTATATAAAGTCAATTACAAGGTAGATGGAACAATTGATAAGCATAAGGCCCCTCTTGTTGCAAAGGGCTATGCTCAAAAGGAAGGCATTAACTACGAGGAAACTTTTGCACCTACTGCTTGGATGACCACAATTCGAGTTATGTGTGCTATGGTAGCACAATATGGGTGGAAAGTTCACCAGATGGATGTCAAAAGTGCCTTTCTAAATGGTGATCTCCAAGAAGAAGTCTACATGACTTAGCCAGAAGGATTTGAAGTGGAAGGCCAAGAGCAGAAGGTTTGCAAATTGGTCAAATCCTTATATGGTCTGAAACAAGCTCCTCGAGCTTGGTATATAAAAATGGACAATCACCTTATGTAGCATGGATTTAAGAGATGTTCGTCAGATGCAAACCTCTATTTCAAGAAACAGGGTTCTGAGATAGTGTTGCTTGTACTCTATGTGGATGATCTGCTCATTACAGGGAGTTCAGAAACTATGATCTCTACTTGTCAAAAGAAACTTGTGTAAATCTTTTGAGATGACAGATCTCGAACTTCTCCATTACTTGTCTTGGTCCGGAATTCAGCCGGAAGGAGCACTCCATCAAAGTGTCTCAGAAAAAATATGCCAAGACATTGCTGGAAAAATATTGCATGACTGATTGCAAGCCAATGGCAACTTCGATGGAGAATGGACTTCAGTTATCGTGATATGATGATTCACCATAGGTAGATGGTACTCTCTATCGACAGTTGATTGGGATTCTCATATATCTAACCAATACTAGGCTAGATCTCATATTTGTTGTCAACTATCTTTCAAGGTTCATGCAGGAGCCTAAGACCACTCATTGGAAAGCAACAAAACGTGTTCTTCACTATGTCCGTGGTACTATGGAATAAGGCCTAGAATACAAGAGGAACAACAAATTCTTCTTGCAAGGATACACGGACTCCGACTATGCCGGATCATTTGATGATCGCAAGTCAACTTCTGGATACATTTTTCATCTGGGATCCGGTCCTATCTCTTGGCACAGCAAGAAGCAACAGGTGGTTGCTATTTCATCAACAGAGGTAGAATATCGCACCGCACATGAAGCTGTGTGCGAAGTGATATGGTTGCGTCGCATTCTGACAAGTATGGGCCATCCATCAAAATCTCCAATACACTTGTTTTGCGACAATCAAGGTGTTCTGAACCTCGTAAAGAATCCAGTCCATCATGAAAGAACAAAGCACATTGACACACAATGTCATTTCATTCGATATGAAGTTCCAAAGCACCGAATTTAGCTTCAGCACATTCCCATCGATGCTCAAGTTGCAGACAATTTCACTAAGGCACTTGGACGTGTCAAATTTGAATTGTTTCGCAACTCACTTTGTATTACAAATTGATGTAAGGGGATGTTAGTAGTCTAATATAGCTATTAGTTATTACATTACCCAAATAATGTAATAAAGGGGGATGTTAGCATACTATAATTAATTAGACTGTTTAGCTGGTAGATTGTTACACTGTTACACTGTTACAACTCCGTAACAGTTCAGTTTACGCCGGTGTGCTATTCCCGACATTGTAACCTGTATTTAAACATTTGCTAAATAATACATTTCTAGTTCATTGTTTAACACTATACTATGCAAAGTGGTGGTTGGTATCCTGGTGTGCCATACCAGTAGGTGACACCTACCATGGGTACTAGCAAGAGTAGTGGTAGACATGGAAGATCATGGAGTGAGATTCACATGGGCACCATATGTGTTATCTTGATTATACAAGACACTATGTAGATTTGTATATAAGCAACAAACAAGGTTGATCTATATGACATTGCACCAAGTGTGGTGTTGGGAGAACATAACAGTGTAGAGATTGAGTAAACTACCAAGATCATTACCCAACATAGAGTAAGAAATAACATACAAGTGGAGGTAACACTACGAGCATGGATATAGGTCATACATTGGTGTCTTTCCATTAGGAAGAAAGG
Organism: Wollemia nobilis; assembly: GCA_028583015.1. NCBI lineage: Eukaryota > Viridiplantae > Streptophyta > Pinopsida > Araucariales > Araucariaceae > Wollemia > Wollemia nobilis. The sequence continues at coordinate 1,776,613 of JAQPPZ010003494.1, read as the reverse complement.
TGATAGATGAGTTATGGGGGTACCATATTATATGGCAACCAGGGCATCTACACCCAAGCTAGAGGGAGGACACGAAGGATCTAGCTTGGGTGAGGAGGATCCAGTGGCTCAACATTAAGAAGAGTGAGTGGGAGCTATTTATATTGGATTGAGTACAATGTTATTTTGGTCTTCTAAAGGAGATTCCATATTTTGGAGACTATTGGTTCAAATGGATGAGGAGGGACCCACGAGGATGTAGATATGCTCCTGATGTGGTAAGGTGCACAGAGGAGGATTTAAATGATCCACTATATGTGGATCTAGGGGTGGATGATGTTAGAGTGGCCCTCGAGTACATGAGATGGTATAGGAGCATTATGCCCCTAAGGACCTCTCCACCAATGCTAGTGTAGAGATGCCAAGTGATGAGCCAACAAGTGTAGTTAGCACTTTGAGAGGCCTCTCGACATACCACTAAAAGGTATTAGAGAGGCCTAGTCCAATCCTAACTTTTGAAAAAAATTCATATTTAGCTTGTTTCAACATATAAGAATCTTTCATAGTCACATTATTTCAACATAAGCACCATATTGTTGAACAAGCATTTCAGTTGTCTCTTCAAAATTCCTCAAAGAATAATTAGGAAATTGATAATACCACTCTAATTCCATACCACTAAGGCTTTTATGAAATGTTTTTAGTAACAACATGTCATCATATATGATATCATGACATGTTATCCTAAAAATTCTTATATGCTCAATTGGATATTTCATTCCCTTATATATGGGCAAAACCAACATTGGAAAATGCTTATGGTAGGGCCTAGATGCAATGATAGAGTATAAGGGTTGGTTGCACATTACTCTGTAGTTGTAGGTAAAACTAGGTGGCCAAACCATATTCACTATTGAAACTAATTGGTTCACCATATTGATTAAACTTTGCACTTCATGGTTGTTGTTGTGCAATACCCTTAGGTTCACTAGGGGAAGGATATAGGTAGGCTGTTGAAAGGGACATGGTTTATGTTGGAGGTATTGACATTGTTATGGTATGGGTTATGATATATGGTATATTGCTATGAAGAATAACCAATATTTGGTGCAACAAAATAATGAATGTAGAGCTTAGAAAAATGAGGAGGAAATTGAATATAATCGTGAGATGCACTACTAGTTGGAGGAACTTGTGTAATTATTCCAATGTTGGTGGTCACAATAGTAGCATATGTTGGTTGATAAGAAGGATTACTATGATCCAATTATTTGAACAATGGGTTGTTATTAACATCCCTATGAAAAACAATAGAAGGAGGAGGTACCTCACCTCTTTCAAACCAATCGTACTCATCCATAACTCTAGATAAAGTCTCTTTGTGGTGTTTTATGAAATCCCATAAATTATCAATTGATATAAAAGTGAAGCCACCATTAGGCCCCTCAAAGATATCATAGTTAGTATCAATTTCAACATGTTCTTGCTCCTTTGTATCAAGGTTAGAATTCTCTCTATCAACCTGATAATCTTCTTAACAAATTTGATTAAATTTTAGATGCATTCACTAACTTCTAAGGAATGGAGCCATTAGAAGAAGCAAAAGGATAGATAAAACTAAGGAAATATACACAAGAATATTCTTAAGATGTTTTTAAAAAATTTTGATCTAAATAAATAGAAATAGTGGGATTTCTTAAATTTTTCAATAAAACACAATGGAAGAGGCTTCCTATAGAGTTCACCAAATATGGAGAGGGGAAAAACTACCCTACTACATATGATTCTCGGTTGGATCTATTGGAAGCCAAGGTGAACCGTAGGGATGTGTTATATTCTCTACACTTAGGGATACAAAAGGATGGATTCACCAAGAATAGTTTTAGGACTCGCTCCAAGTACAGGATGGGAATGTTTGATGTGTCAATTAATCATACACCTATTATTTGGGATTTCTAAACTAAACTATGAAAATGAAAGATCAATACAAAACACACATGATGCAAGAAAATAAGAGATAACCCTAGTATGATTCTATAATTCAATGATGTCTAACCCTAAGATTGCAAATTAAAATATTTGAGCAAGGGTCCAAGGGAATGCACAAATAATATTAAAACCCTAGATGCACACTATATGTTTTTATTCTTTCAAATACTTAGAAATTAAATCAAACATTTTTCCTTTACTTATAATCTAGATTTTGAAAAAATGAACAAACGCAAACAACAAACAACCTAAACATATATTAGGGTACTTATCTGATCTGATGATGTATCAAATCTTTACATTGCATCTAAAATTTCCAATGGCTTCAGATCTACAAAATAACATCACAAAACCCTAGAAAATTTGATCAATGTTTAGAGGCATGCTTAGGCTAATTTAAGATTGAACTTAGAGGTGCAATAGTCAAGACCCATTAGTCCTTTTAGATGACTGTTCAAAATTAAAAATGATATTTAAGCTTTGGAACATGCATAAAAAAAATTGAAAAAGATAGATTAAAGTGAAATATAACGTCGAAAGGGTGGACACAACAAAATGCTAAAATGCATGTGTGAAATCAGTGATTTGGGATGTAAAACTTTCTCTTAAGTCCCAATTTACGAAATTCAAACCCTACAACTTTGGATCATGAATCTAGCTTACCAAATTCATGCCCTGTATAGGTAGGGAATGAATCTGGTTCAGATACCCTTTTCAAGCCCTGATAAAATGAAACATAGAGTGCAAAACAATAAAAAAGACTTTAAAATCAACTAAAGTAAACACAAAACCTAATTAGCTAATGGAAGAAGAAAGGAGCAATAAATAGGTGGATGAATAACTCCAAGAATGTTGATCTATCCAATCACTAAGGCTCCTCCACTCAATCTCTAAGGGCAACCACCACCAAAGCATAAAACAACAAAACAACTTGTGGTAGAAGGGCACCTGTTAGCGTGAGAAAATGAGTGAGTCAAGAATTAGAACCTCAAAAGAACTTGTTGGGGTTAAATATGTAATCCAATCCTCTATTTATAAGAGGTTTGGAGGGCAAAATGGGTATAAAAATAAAATTTCACCATGGGTAAATGCTGACTCCAAAACGGGTTGATGAGGGGAGGGGTTTTATTGAGAAAAACCTTAGAATATCAAATTTGTGCCCATACATTACAAGGCATGAATATGGCAAGAAAAATTCATGTCCTATATGGACTAGGTGAAAATTTGGTAAATCTAAGGAAATAGGGCAAAGGTAGAATGCAAAAGGGTCCCAAATTTGCACTTAACAAGTTTATATGGATGACTAGGTATCTAAGGAAGATTTGACTCATTTTGGTGGGTCAATTTTCCATGTCTACAGAAAATATAATGTGAGTTGATTTAATCATTGATAGTTGTAGAGCTTACTTGAGGATTTTTAAACTGCTCACAACATTAGCAAAAGACATGGTGGAAATCCATAAAGAAACTAAGATTTCTGAGAACAATTATGAGTTGTGTAAAACAACTTTGGATGTGTTGGAAATTTGTTTCCTTTTGGAGGTGTCTTCCATATAAAAATTGCTAGAACCCCTCCTAGACATTCTCCATGTTTTCTTCAATGTTCCTTCCAAAACCACTACTTTAATATCGTACATATTAAACTCAACCTTTTTAGTAAACCACCTTCTAAAGTGGTAAGTTCATGTATTAATTTATACCAAATGAATAAAAAATTTTATAGATTGGCATAGAAGCATATTATCATAGTTTTAATTATGAAGCTTAAAATATAAATACAAGATTCATTGGGTATTCCTCTTGATATGCATAATATTCTTAGGAAATATGATAATATTTTGGATGAACCTAAGGAATCCATATAAAGAGAATGCATGATCATGCTACTCAATTGGTTCATGTGTCCATACATCCTATGTTAAGACTTATTGATATTGATAGTCATTGAATATTGAAATAAAAAGGCTGGAAAGCAACATGATGCAATAAGGTATAATTCAACCCAACATGAACCTTAATTCATCACTAATGATAAAGTTCAAGAAAAAAGGGTGAGGCATGGAGGATATACCAATGTTTTCATTTTTTAATAATCTCACCATCAGATATAAATTTCTATTATGGTTGTTTATGATTTATTGGATGCATTATATAGGATCAAATTTTTTCACTAAGCTATATTTGGGATCATGGTTTCATTAATGGTCGAAGAGGAATAAATACTTAAGATAGAGTTTTAACTCATAAATTCGTTGCAATTTTTTGGTTATTCTATTTATTTTATTAATACCCCATCCATATTTTAGATCCTAATGTGTTTAATATTTAGGCACCTTTTAAGGAAATGCTATTTTTAATAATATGTTTATCTATTGCAAGTCTTAGGAAGAGCATATACTATAGGTAAAACATATTTTTAAGATGTTTTACAATAAGTAGTTTTTCATCAAGAAGTCCAAATTATCTGTTGATATTTTTTGAATTAGTACATTTTTATCACATCATATATTGAGGTATGAAAGTGGATTGTAATATAAACTCAAGCAATCTAATATTGACCAATATAAAATTCCATATGTAGTCTCTTAGGATTTTTAGATCTCACGTGATACTAAAAGAAATTTCTGAAAAGTTTGGTAAAATTATAATACCTTTGTCAACATTTATAATGATAGATGTATATCATTTTATTGAAGAAGTTGCATAGAAATTTAATTATTTAACATATACTATGGATCAAATATTGGTCCTGGTACCCAAGTGTTGTAGGTGAGTTGGAGAGGAGAGGGCAATCCTCCAAGGGAGGTCCTAGGTTCAAATATCCACCCTACCAAAAAGCTGAATTGGGTATCCAAAATCCAATTGATAATGTTGGTGCGGGCAGGGTCGGGTGCGACTCCCGGGTGACTTTGACGGTGTAGAACCCCCTGTTTGTGGTCTCTTAGACCAAGGTGGCTCCAAAAAGGGTTTTCCGCTTTAAAAAAATATATTATTGGTCTTGGTTACTCTTGTTGGAAATTTGAGCATGTTGTGTTGTCATTGATGTCAAAAGGTTTAATGTCCTAAGTTAATGGAAATATTTGTGAGAATATTCTTCATGGTCGCACATGAGGTATAAGGCAACATGAAGAAAAGAATTCCTCTCCATGGTGTTTGAGAAAGAATTTATAATTCTATCTGATTTACCTTGATGGTAATTTTACAAAGGTTAATAATTATTTATGGTGGCAAAAGTTTCTCCTTAAAGAAAAGGCCTAAAAGGATTTTTAATATTTAAATCCATAGGATTTAAATTATTATAATTAAATATAATATAGTTTTCGAAGCACCAAATGTGATTTTCAAAGCGTCAACATCGAAAGGTTAATGATATCAAAAGCATATTAACATTACAAAGCTTGAGGGGGAAAAATATTGTTCAATCATCAATTAAATCTAGTGCCTCATTCATCAATCGATTCACGGTAGGGAAATGTGGAAAATATATTTTTTTAAGAATTTGAGGTAGGAAAAAAATAATGAGTAGAGGCTCTATCTTCACATCCCATTTGGGCGGGTAGCCCAGATGGCTATGGTCGTAGTACTAGAGCATAGTAGCTGATAGGTCTCATGTTCGAGACATGGTGGAGGCAGTGGAAGGTTTTGCATCATGGTGTTTTTTTGCATTGCAGAAGGTGTGTTAAATAAAGGGAAGTGTCCCTTTAATTTTGAACGGTGACCTGCCCGCGGCTAGGGTGTGGGGCCAACATGCAACATAGGTTCAGTTCTTGGTGGTAGGCAACAACAAAGTTTTATTTTTTTAAATGATTTATGCCAAAGTCCAAAGTTTATAAGGTATGCACCTAGCCTAGGCAGTCATAAGGAGTTTTTGTGATGATTTTATTTTTACAATAAAAGGGGTTATGAAATATTTTTTTCTTGTGCAAGAATTAAGTGGAGTTGTTTGCTAGTGCTTTGGAGGAAATTTTTGAAGTGGTGATTTATTTATCTTTTGGAAATGCATTAATGACAAGTAGGAGATATAAGGTGTAAATGAAATATTTTTCTTATGTAATTGGTGATCATTATTGATGAAATTTTATTTGTAATGTTAGGATTTATAAGGTGTAAAAAGAGGTTTGAATTTTATGTGTACCTCTTGCATCGTGAAAATAATTTTTGTGGGGTTGTGTTGAATGTTAATGCATTTTACATGAGATCAAAAGAAGGTTCCTAGAGCATCTTTTTAGATTTTGTTGAGAACATTTTTAAAGGAGTATTCATGTGGATGTTATAAAATAGATTGTTGCTATCTAACCCTTGAAGTGGCACAAGAAGAATTGATTGTTTGTGAAACAGGTTTTAATGACATATCTTCATCAATGTAAATAAGAGGTATGGGCACATCATTCCTTGTTTAAAGTGTTTTTTTGAAGTGAATGTTTTGGAACATAAGGTAGAGAGAAAATGATTTTTTGATAAGGATTATTGGAAATATTTGAGTTAGGTTTTAAAATCAACATTGTGCATCCTTGTTGAAAGAAAGTGGAAACACCTGTGTTAGGTTTTATGAGCAAGTTGTGCTTCATTGGTTGAATGATTGTGTGAAATTCTTGAGCATTGGTTTTGAGTGATATTGTAAGTGAATGTGCAAACATTAGAAATCAGATTTGTGAAATCAACAGACTTAATGATTGAGTAGAACATATTGAGCTATTTCATAGAGCATATCATTATCTATATGTTCCAAAGGTTAAACAAATTCTGAGTAGAATATATTTTGTTTGAATAAAGCATTTCTGAAAAATATATAAGATTTCCTTATATGCAAGGTTTGGAAATATTTGGTACAATTTTGTGAGTAGTATTGAGGACAGATTTGAGAAAGTATTTTGATAAGTCTTGAAGGTAGATTTGAGCAAGTCTTTTGAGAAGACTTGAAGGTAAATTTGAGAAAGTATTTTGAGAAGGCTTGAAGGAAGATTTGAGCAAGTATTTAGAGAAGTATTAGAAGGTATATTTGAGCAAGTATTTTGAGAAGGCTTGGAAGGCAGATTTGAGAAAGTCTTTTGAGAAGGCTTGGAAGGTACATTTGAGCAATTCTTTTGAGAAGGCTTAGAAGGAATATTTGAGAAATTCTTTTGAGAATACTTGGAAGGCAAATTTATGAAAGTATTTTGAGAAGACTTGGAAGGAATGTTTGAGCAATTCTTTTGAAAAGGCTTGGAAGGAAGATTTGATCAAGCTTTGTGTTAAATCTTGAGGAAAAATTTGAGATAAAATTGAGAGTAGGTTTGATTGATGATTTGAGAAAGTATTTGAGAAGGCTTGAGGATAGAGTTTATAGAAAGTCCTTGAGAAGGATTTAGGATAGAGTTGAGATCAAATATTTGAGAAGGTTTGAAGACAGATTTGAAATAGATTTTGGTGCATATTTATGAGCAGAGTTCGAGCAAATTTGTGCTAGAATTGGGATAGAGTTTGGTGCATATTTAAGATATATTTGAGAGCGGTATTTTGAGGTGACAGATAAAATAGGACAACAATATCTAGTGGATAGATATCCATTAGCTAGTGTAGTGGGGACAAAGGTCTCCTATGGAGAGAGATCCACAAGCTAGAGCAATGGGGGTAGAAGTCTTCTAGAAGATCACTAGCTAGAGCATAGGGAAAAGAGTTCTCTTGTGGATAGATCCATGAACCATAGCAAGAGGAAAGAGTTATCATGTGGAGTGTGATCCATGAACCAATTTAGAATATAGAGTTATTCAGTGGAGAGAGATACACAAACTATTTGAGGAGATGGATTTCTCCTAGATCAAGTTCCATGAACTAGACCAAATGGGATAGATTTCTCCTATGGAGAGTGATCCACAAATCATAGCATAGGGTATTGGTGTCTCCTTTGGATAGATATCCATAAATATTGTAATAGGGAATTGATTCTCAAGATATTTGTTGAGAAAATTTAGTGGAACAATTTTTTCTGTGGAGTAGCCCACATTGGGTGAACCACATTAAATTTGTGTCTCTCTTGTGTGTGATGATCTATGCATTGCTTTAATTACTATTATTGATATTTCCATTTATAATATTGGATAATATTATTTTGGAAAGAGAATTAAAAGTTGATATTCTACTATTCACCCCCTTTCAGTATAAGCTTATGTTCATCAATTGGTATTAGAGTAGGTTCCTTCAAAAGAGTCTAATATCTTAAAGGAAGAGTGTACAAGAACACACATGGCAAGGAAAGGTAAAATAAGAACCATGAGACCTAAGAAATGAAGGAACACACACGGCCATGAAATAAAAGGAAGAAGAATTTATTTTTTCCCTAAGAGGAGAAGTGGAAATTGGATCAAGCAGTAGAAAAGTAGCTAACTATGTAAAAAGGAATAAGAAGGAACAAATAATACTCAAATGTTTTATTTGTGGTAACTTTGGTCATCTTGAAGATCATTGTTCAAAATCTGGGTATAGTAGCAGTGAAGAAGAATGTTTTGTTTGTGGTAACCTTGGACATAATGTAGATTATTATAATGGTTTCAGTAGCAATAAAGATGAAAAAGAAAACGAGGATAGTCAAATCAGGTATACAAAGGAAATTATACTTTTAGCAATAGAAGAAAAAGGAGACGCTCCTATTGAAGTAGCAAGCAGTGCTTCAAGGGATAGTAATTAAAGTCTCTCATAAATTAAAGAGTATGAAGATGCTCTTAAATACCTAGAAGAAGATGAAGGTTCAAAAAAAGAAAAGGAGGAAGCCACAGTTAAGGAACTTGTTGAGTTGAAAAGGGAGAACTCAATATTGAAAGCCCAAGTACAAGAGGATAAGGAATCAAAGGTAAATTTTCTACAATATCTCACTAACCTTAAGGTTAAGGTTGAAGAGGCAAGGAAAATTGAAGAAGGTATGACTAAAAAATTAAAGGTAAAAGAGCTAGAGTGTGAAATATTAGAACATGAAGTAGTTTCACTAAGGAAGGAAGTGAAAGATGCCAATGATAAGCTACATAGGTTTGAGAAAAGTTCAAAAGTTTTGGATAACATTACCAAAGCATAAAGATATTTATTTATCAAAATAGGACTAGGAAATGAAGAAGGTCTAGAAGTACTAGAAGTACATAAAGGGGATTCATGCTCAAAATAAAATGAAGTCTCAAAGGAAACATAAAAATAAGTGACTGAAGAAGAACCTAAGACTTACACCGATGTGATGAGAGGTGATAACATCAAAGAGGAAGAAAAAATGTGCAAACAAGGAACAATGATCATCACAAATACGAAAGGACTAAGAGACCAGTGGATTCAAGGCAATATTTCTTCAAAGGACATTGCTTTTAATGTAACAGGTTTTGTCACAAGGATATGCATTGCAGGGTTCATAAAAATAAGGAATATGGTTTTACTAAGAGGAACTTAAAATATGGACATCTCTTTCAAGGGTATTTATACTCTTGTAATCAATTTTATCATAAAGCAATCCAATGCAGGGTTCATGACAAAAAAGAGTATGGCTTCACCAGGAGGAACTTTAAGATATTTGCACCTTCTATGAACTACAACATTAAGTGTTACAAGTGTAATAATGTTGGACAAAATACCAAGTGGTGTAGAACAAAGTTTCGAGAGCTTCTAGAGATAATAAGAAATAGGGACACTCAAAAGGATCAAAAGGATATGTTGAGAAAGAAGGTTGACAAAGAAAAAGAACATTGTATGCTAGGAGTAGAGATACTCCCACCCTAAACTTAATTACTTGAAGGAGAGGATTTGGGGAGGGGGCTGAGCTAAGAGTCATATCTTTAGCCCCAAAGGATTCCCTTTGCCATTTATGTCAAATGGGAAGATATTTAAGGGGGAGAGCATTCAGTTAAGGGGAATAGTTTCTTAGGGGGAGTAGATTTGGAATCAAATGGTTTTGAAAAAGGAATTTTTAGAAATTTTTTAGAAAAGGGTTGCCATCAAGACAAAGGGGGAGATTGTTGGAAATTTGAGCATGTTGCGTTTTCATTCATGTCAAAAGTTTTAATGTCCTATGTTTATGGAAATATTTATGAGAATATTCTTCATGGTGGCACATGAGGTATAAGGCAACAAGAACAAAGGAATTCCTTTCCATGGTGTTTGAGAAAGAATTTATAAGTCTATTTTATTTAACTTGATGGTAATTTTACAAAGGTTAATAATTATTTATGGTGGCAAAACTTTCTCTTTAAAGAAAAGGCCCAAAAGTATTTTTAATATATAATTATAATATTTAAATCCATAGGATTTAAATTATTATAATTAAATATAATATATTTTTCAAAGAATCAAATGTGATTTTAAAACATCGACGTCAAAGGTTAATGCTATCAAAAGCATATTAATATTGCAAAGGTTGGGAGAAAAAATATTGTTCGATCATTGATAAAATATAATGCTTCGTTCGACGATCGATTCATGATAGGTAAAGATGGAAAGCATTATTTTTGGAGTTTGAGGTAGGCATAAAATAATGAGTAGAGGCTCCATCTTCACATCCCATCTATGCAGGTAGCCCAAACGGTTATGGTCATAGTGCTAGAGCATAGTAGCTGATAGGTCTCGTGTTCGAGATGCGACGAAGGTAGTGGAAGGTTTTGCATCGTGGTTTTTGTTTTGGATGGTGTAAGGTATGTTAAAGGAATGGAAGTGTCCCTTTTATTTCATGTGGGTGGCTATCCCACATGGTGTTCTAGCCATGTCTAGGGCACAGGGCCAGCAGGAAACACGGGTTTGATTCTCGACGACAGGCAACATTAAAGATTTTTTTAAAATTGATTTATGCCAATGTCCAAAGTTTATAAGGTATGCGCCTAGCCTAGGGATTCATAAGGAGTTTTTGTGATGATTTTATTTTTGCAATAAAATGGGTTATGAAATATTTTTTCTTATGCAAGAATTAAGTGGAGTTGTTTGCTAGTTCTTTGGAGGAAATGTTTGAAGTGGTGATTTATTTATGTTTTGGAAATCCATTAATAACAAGTAGGAGATATAAGGTGTAAATGAAACATTTTGCTTATGTAATTGGTGATCTTTGTTGATGAAATTTTATTTGAAAGGTTAGGATTTATAAGGTGTAAAACATGGTTTGAATTTTATGTGTACCTTTTGCATCATGAAAAACGTTTTTGTTGGGTTGTGTTGAATGTTAATGCATTTTCCTTGAGATGAAAATAAGGGTCCTAGAGCATCTTTTCAAATTTTATTGAGCATATTTTGGAAGGAATATGCATGTGGATTTTTTGAAATAGACTGTTGTTATCTAACCCTTGAGGTGGCACAAGAAGAATTGGTTGTTTGTGAGATAGGTTTTAATAACATATCTTCATCAATACAAATAAGAGGTATGGGCACATCATTCCTTGTTTAAAGTGTTTTGTTGAAGTGAATATTTTGGAACATAACATGGAGAGAAAATGATTATTTGATAAGTATTGTTGGAAATATTTGAGTTAGGTTTTAAAATCAACATTGTGCATCCTTTTTTAAAGAAAGTGGAAACACCTGTGTTAGGGTTTGTGAGCAAGTTATGCTTCATTGGTTGAATGATTGTGTGAAATTATTAAGCATTGGCTTTTAGTGAAATTGTAAGTGAATGTACAAACATTAGAAAAAAGATTTGTGAAATCAATATACTTAATGATTTAGTAGAACATATTGAGCTATTTGATAGATTATATCATTCTCTATACGTTCCAAAGGTTAAATGAATTCTGAGTAGAATATATTTTATTTGAAGAAAGCATTTTTGAAAAACATATAATCTTTGCTTGTATGCAAGATTTGGAAATATTTGGTACAGTTTTGTGAGTAGTATTGAGAACATATTTGAGCAAGTCTTTGAGAAGACTTTAAGGTATATTTGAGCAAGTATTTTGAGAAGGCTTGAAGGTAGATTTGAGCAAGTTTTTTGAGAAGGCTTGAAGGCATATTTGAGCAAGTCTTTTGAGAAGGATTGAAGGTATATTTGAGAAATTCTTTTGAGAAGTCTTTGAAGGTATATTTGAGGAAGTCTTTTGAGAAGGCTTGGAAGGTATATTTGAGCAAATATTTTGAGATGGATTGGAAGGTATATTTGAGCAAGTCTTTTGAGAAGGCTTGGAAGGCATATATGAGCAAGTCCTTTGAGAAGGCTTGGAAGGCATATTTGATCAAGCTTTGTGTTAAGGTTTGAGGATATATTTGAGAAAGAATTAAGAGTAGGTTTGATTAATTATTTGAGGAAGTATTTGAGAAGGTTTTAATATAGATTTGAGAAAAAGTATTTGAGAAGGCTTGAGGACATATTTGAGACAGAGTTTGTTGCATATTTATGAGCAAATTTAGAGAATATTTGTGCTAGACATGAGAGACAGAGTTTGGTGTATAATTAAGATACATTTGAGAGAATTATTTGGAGGTGACAAAGCAACGAGGATATCAATATCCAGTGGATAGAGATCCATTAGTTGGTGTAGGTGGGATAGAGGTATCCTATGGAAAGATATCCACAAGCCAAAGCAGGGAGGGCATAAGTCTTATAGAAGATTACCAGCCAGAGCATAGGGGAAAGAGTTCTCATGTGGAGAGAGATCCATGAACCAGAGCAAGGGGAAAGATTTCTCTTATGGAGTGTGAAACATGAACCAACTGGGAATATAGAGTTCTTCTATGGATAAGTATCCACAAACCATTTGAGGAGATAGAGTTCTCTTGGATCAAGTTCCATGAACCATAGAAAAGGGGATAAATTTCTCCTATGGAGAGAGATCCACAAATTAAAGCATAGGGGATTGGTGTCTCCTTTGGATAGAGGTCCATAAAAATTGTAATAGGAAATTTATTCCCAAGATATTTGTTGAGAAAATTTAGTGGAAATATTTTCTCCATGGAGTATCCCACATTGGGTGAACCATGTTAAATTTGTGTCTCCCTTGTGTAAGATGATTTGTACATTGCTTTAATTATTGATATTGATATTTCCATTGATAAGATTGTTTTGGAAAGAAAATTAAAAGTTATTCTTATACTGTTCACCCTCCCTTAGTATAAGCTTGTGTTCTTCAACTCTATACTTAAACAAACCATTTTCATATAATGTAGTGTATCTAGATTAGTTTTTGGTGTAATATTGATACAAGATGTCATCATTTAGACTTTAAGAGAAAGTAACTATCTCAAAAGAATTAGGGTAAGTCAACTCATGATAAGGAAATGATGGTTATATTATATGTGAGTGAAAATAAAGTCCATATTTATTATATAAATATTATACAATTAAAATTGAGCATAAGATCAAATACGTTTTGAGTAAAAAATGCTTATCTCAAAGAAAATATTTGTTCAAGAAAACAATTATGGTATATTTTGAGATTAAATATAAAAATGAGAAGTGCATTTATATGAAAATTCTCTCTATGAGGTATTAATATTAGGCCATATTCATTGAATTGTTTGGGTATGTCATGCACTTGTTAATTCAAGGTTGCAGGTCTTTGTAAGATGTCATGTATTGTATGTGTGATAAATAGGGTCATTAATATTAAAGTGCATATAACGAATGCATCTATTGGAAAATAAATAAGAAAGGATAAAATCATTGAGCAACCTAAGTAAAATTTAGAGGAAAATATTTAGCTATCAGATGGGCAAAACAAGAAGAATATAATTTTTTATCCACTTTTGACCTCTTGGATGTTAGTACTTATTCATAATATTTTGTCCTACTATAATTGAGCATAGAATATAAAAATCATTTCTTTCAGCACAAGGGATTGGATCTTATCCAAGTCAAGTCTTTTAACACTTTGACAATTGAGATGCCTAGGTCTTGGTCAATAAATCCTATTGTATAGAGAATGAAAGTTTTATTATACAAAAATGATAGCAAATTTTTAGGTAGGGAAATTTTAAGAAGTAAGAGAAAAAATTTCTAATGAAATAATTTTTGAAATAAAATGTATGCTTGTAGAGATCCATGATTTACTGAAATGAAATCCTAAATTACACTTGCAGAATTGAAACCTAGTTTACTCTTGCAGAATGGAAATGATGCTTGGAAATGAAACTTATGCTAAAAACACCTGTCAATGTCCTGCCACAAAAGGTCGTCAAGCTTCTGCTACAAGAATTGACAGCAAAATGAAATCTACTAAAAATTGAAAGTTGTTGAAACATAAAAATAAAGGAAACATGGAAAGTAGAGGAAACAGGGGAAATAAATGTTTAATATAATTTTTCAGCTGACACACACACAAATGTTGCATATAAACATAATGGAAAATATAAATAACATCACACAAACTTAAAACAAGAAAATAAAATCTGACAAGCAATCTATTAATTCTGCTGCAACAAAATTATAGATTAAAACCTGTCATAAAAATCCTCCTTCTAGACCTGAAAGTGGGCCCATGCTTCCTGATCTAGAAGGAGGTGGAAAAAAACTCCTTAACTAATTAACAATCACACTTTCTCATGAACAAAAATTGACAAAAGAACTGCACTTTTATTGTTGTCAAAACATACTAAAATTGTTACAAAGAATTGTTGTACTGGCCTATTTGCTGCTACTAACTAATATCCTCTATTCTAATTCCTACTTAGCTCAACCAAGGAGGGAGATGTGTTATTTATAATAAAATATTACAATATATCTCGTGCTCAAATCAGCCTATTTGCTATTTTTCAATGATCTGCCAAATAATCTACAACTAAAATAAGTGTAATTTTGGACAGTTTGTGCTACAACAGCATTCATTGGCCCTTAGAAGGCATATTCAGTGGTAGGAGTACGTTGGAGGAGTCTTATAAATATCTTGCACACCTATATCCACTTTAAAATATCATTTCCTAATATTCTGCAATTAATCTGGGTCTATTTCAGGATAGGATCAATTGCATCAATTGATATTTCCTCATGAGCTGTGTCTTCTGGTCGACAAGGAATGGTGGGGATAGCTGTAGAAGACTTTTCCTATATCCTCTCAACCTTAAGTTACCTTTTCAACCACTTGGAAACCATAAAAATTCAAACAAAAGTGTGTTCCCCTATTATTTCGAAGATCTTCGAAATAACTGGTTGTAGGTGCACTTTAAGTTCAAAACATCTTCAGAATGCTTGTTTTGGTTGCTTATTTTAGGTAGGTCACTTAATCCAGCTCCCAGGAGGTGATCCCAACCATTTTTATCTTCTTCTATTGGTAAATTCTAGGCCCTACCATTCATTGGTAGTTGGCTGGAATTTACATGGTAAATTACTGTATTTTCTAGCTCTACTGCACAGTTGTAAATTATTGGCATTTCTTGCAAATTCAAACAAATTAGAACGTGGTAAAATCATTCAAATATCAACATGAATTAGTACATCAAGTTGCTACTAAATTTATACACTTCATTCACCAAGTAACCATGCTGAAATAGTGCAACAATGTTGCACAATTGTCCCTGCTCTGTTATACCCTGTTGTTGCCTATTTAGACCATGTGGGAATGCTTCTAAATAGGTCATATGTCTTCTTTAGTCCTTCTGAACTCATTCCATCCATTTCCTCATGCTTTGCTTGACAACTTCAAGGTGCTCCTATAAAGTGATAGCTTGTTGATTTTTATATGGTTATTTTCTGCAGATTTTCAGATTTATGACAATCCTAAAAATTTGGCTTCAATGTGGATTTCAAACAAGTTGAAGGGTAGGAAAAATTTCAAAAACCATTGTGAAGTTAATGGATATCAGCATACCACATTTGGCTAATTGAAATGCATGTTTTTATTTGCTACTTAATCAAGCAAAAATAGTCACAAAATGCTGAAAATAGTCAAAAATAGAGATATAGTGTTCCTAACATAAAATCATGCAAACACTTAACAAATATATATTCTAATCAACTATTTGGCAATTAACTTTGTCATGTTTGGTAATATGGCAGTTTTTATATGTCAAACATAGTGTAAAAATGAGGTATTTCTAGGCCTCATCATTCCCCCCAACTTGAACTGATGCATGCCCTCATGCATCCTAGTAGGCCATAGTAATATGTAGGTTTTACCCTTGTGAACAACATCCTTTTCCACCTGCTACCTGAGAAATTTCTCCTTGTTGCACTACACCAAGCATTTTGTAATTTAAGCACATGTATTTCACTTTTCTACAACCTTGCAATTTTTTCAATTTTTGTAGTTCCTACAATTTTTTTTATTCTATTTTTTTTCTTGCATATTTTTTTTCATTTTCAACTTGCAACTCTTTGACTTCTACACTTTCATCCTTCAATATTGCAATTTTTGCAATTCTTATAGTTTTAACTCTTTTTCTGCCCTTCTACAAGTTTTAGTGTTGCAAGGTACCTCTTAAGGGCTTGGTATCATGTGATTCATCTTGCAATAGCCTTATTATGGAACCATATTTGGCAGATGCACTACTACTGGTGGAATTTTCTATTTTGACAACATTTCAACCTGAATTCCTATTTCTGTTGTCTTGCACCTTTGAAACAAAATTGACAAAAATTTAATTTTGAACCTTTTTGAGGGATGTACTTACTTGTGGTGGGATGATTTTGAGCTTTAGGAACCTCAATATTTGATGTGCCCTACTCTTTTTTCTATTCTACAACATTTTTAAGAATTTTTGGCATAATTTCTATCTTATTCTGAAGATCTTCGAAATAAGACTATTATTATGAAGATGTCTGCCTATTCCAAGATGCATCTAAAAATGCAGAAATGACCTCATATGCAAAAGTTAGCTGTAGATTCTATTCTGGACCCATCTCTAGGGTATGTAAGCCTTCCATAACATCAAAAATCCCTTCTCTATCCTTTTTTTTAGATGTTATTCTTCATTTTGTATATTGTTATTTTATTACAGTAGTAGTAAAACATAATCTTTAGGTGCATTTTCCAGATTATCCTCCTCAAATTTATGAGACAATTGTGAGATATAAACTTGCAATTCTCCTTCTGAAACCTGCCTTGCTAATTGAAATAGAATTGTTGCCATGTCTGTCCTAAAATCAGGTTTTTGCACAGTTTTGAAGTTCTCATGCAACTAAGGGTAGAAGGGGGTGTTTCTTGACATTTTGAACATGTTCCATTTTCAACTTGCCAATATTGTATGAATAGTTTATGCCAAATACCGATTATCATACACTAAATGCTAAATGCTTACTATGACTTAAATGCAAGAAACACATACCTTACTATCCTAAAAATTGATCATGCACCTTACAAGTTGCTTCTGATGATTGTTAGCAAGCTATCTAAAAACATAAATATACACATGTGCAGTGTGAGATTTGTACAATGGTGGAACAATGATGGGTGGATCAACAAGGCAATGCACGCCAAAAAACTGGTTTTCATGCAAGCCAACTCAACAGCGCCTCAAGGAGGTTTTCACTACTGAATTATTCATTTTTTTCTTTTTTTCTTTTTTTTTTCATTTTTTTCTTATTTTTTTCATTTTTTTCATCATAAGAGGCTGCCATTTCTGGTTTTCAACCAACTTCTATCATTTTTTTTCAAGTGCCTCAATAAAATAGAATGTCTCTCATGAGGCTATAATGAGAGAGAATGTCTCTCACTCTTATTTGGATAAGAACAATCCTTATTCTGCAAAAACATGTCAATCTTTGTATGAAAACACCATCTTTTTCTACTGAAATCTGCAACAATGATGCAACCTTCCTTTCTAGATGAGTAGTAAGAATCTTCTTATGTCATCATTTAACTCCTTATTGTTGGAAATGAAGTACTGACTTCATTGTTCCTCCTCCATGCTGAAATTGATGCTTGTCCTCATGTATCCCCATTTTGTGGGACATGCCTTTTGCTATAATTTTTTTCTCTCTTTCTCTTTTTCCTCTTTTTTTTTTTCTCTCTTTTTCCTCTTTTTTTTTTTTCTCTTTTTTTTTCAATTTTTTCTCTTGTCTTGCTTGTGCCCATGAAGGAAGTTCACAAGCAAGATTATTCTCTTTTTGCTTTTCTTGTATTTCTTTTTTTGTCAAACTTTTATCATCACTCTAAATCTGACATGGAAGAGAAACTCTCCTCCATCCTATGTACATCCAATTGTTCAACCTCCTTCAAGAACTCTTCCTTAGTTAATGGTGCATGGTATACCCGAAGGCAATGTCCATTCACCACTAACTTCCTCCATGAATCACCAATGGGAGAAAGAAGCACTACTCCATATCTGAAAACTTCTTCAATCAAGTGTTGTCCATGCCTCCTAGTCTGCAAAATTTTGTCAATATGTGCTTGAAACAATTCAATACCAATTCCCAAAGATGTTAAGTGCATACATCAAGATGAAATCTTGACATACCCTTGTAATTCCATGCAAAGGGATTGAAATATTGTTTCAAAATAACAAACAATTTTTCTTTTTGTTCATAAGTCAGCCAACTAATAATGTTCAAGAATTTTCTTGGTTGTACTTCAATTTGTTTCATTCCTAGGAGGACAAAATTTACCCTTTTGTAATTGCTTACTAAAGAGTTTAATGGAAGTAAATTTTCTATGTGCATATTTTCTAATTTTTCTCCTTTATCCAAGGTTGATTTCTGTGTGTTTGGACTAAAGGGTTTTTGTGTATCTCCATTGATTTTTATCTCTTCAAGCTCAGGTAAGGTCTTGTTTGAGCATAGTTGGATGTTGTTGTAGTCAATAACATTTCTTACAGTCTTTTTATCAGATTCAGCTACATAGACAGGGGTTACCTGTCCTGTATTATTCAGATTGGACACAGGTTGGGCTGGAGGTAGTGGTTTATTTACTTGCCTTATTTGTTGTTGTTGAGATCTCTCTTTGAGAAGAATTCAGACTAGGCAACAAATTTTGCATCTCTAGGATATTTTTGAGTTGTGGAAGTAAATGGCATTCATCAATGATATGTCCCTATGAACAAATGCTACAAGTAGCTGATATGGTTATTTTGTTCAAGGGATAGTCTTGTATATCTGCCATGATGTCTTCCCTAAAAATTTTGATCTAAAAAGGGTAGTACTAGCAGATGGCTCCTCTAAAATTTTTAAGAGATCTTATGTTTCCTGATAATGAGGATGATGAATTATTTTCAATTTTATCAAGAATTTCAAACATAGGCAATTTTAACCCCCTAAGTGTGAAGATCACCTCCTTATGGTTTCTTGCTTGTTTTCTAAATGGACTGAAATGCAACTATCAATAATTATTATTTATACTAGTTATTATATTCATATTTTACTCTAAACTTCACAACTTAGCACAATAATAATTATTTGACTACTTTTACCCTCTAACAACACTGTGATCCTCAAAAATGGTGCCAAATGATGTATGTCATTAATAGCATCATTAAATATTATGATTTATCAATCCAGGGTGGTGTCCAAGGCTGTCTACGATAGAAGGTTAGGGTAGAGTACAATTCAGGTATTCATATTTCAAGCATTTATTGGGTGAAACAGATTTAGGTTTAGCCTTTTGGTGTCACACTAAACCTAGTCTATAGAATGGAAACTTGTAGGAATTGAAAATTAATTCTAAGTTCAAAAATTAAAGTTAACTACAAGTGCAGGAATTGAAATTGTTGAATTGAAATCTAATCTACTTTTGCAGAATTGAAATAATAGAATTGAAATTGCTAAATTGAAATGTTGCTGAAATGAAATCCTAAATTACACTTGCAGAATTGAAACCTAGTTTACTCTTGCAGAATGGAAATGATGCTTGGAAATGAAACTTATGCTAAAAACACCTATCAATGTCCTACCACAAAAGGTCGTCAAGCTTCTGCTATAGGAATTGACAACAAAATGAAATCTGCTGAAAATTGAAAGTTGTTGAAACATAAAAATAAGGGAAACATGGAAAGTAGAGGAAATAGGGGAAATAAATGTTTAATCTAATTTTTCAGCTGACACACACACAAATGTTGCATATAAACATAATGGAAAATATAAATAACATCACACAAACTTAAAACAAGAAAATAAAATCTGACAAGCAATCTATTAATTCTGTTGTAGCAAAATTACAAATTAAAACCTGTCATAAAAATCCTCCTTCTAGACCTGAAAGTGGGCCCATGCTTCCTGATCTAGAAGGAGGTGGGAAAAACACTCCTTAACTAATTAACAATCACACTTTCTCATGAACAAAAATTGACAAAAGAACTACACTTTTATTTCTATCAAAACATGCTGAAACTGTTATAGAGAATTGTTGTACTATGCCTATTTGTTGCTACTAACTACTATCCTCTATTCTACTTCCTACTTAGCTCAACCAAGGAGGGAGTTGTGTTATTTATAATAAAATATTACAATATATCTCATGCTCAAATCAACCTATTTGCTATTTTTTAGTGATCTGCCAAATAATCTACAACTGAAATAAGTGTAATTTTGGATAGTTTGTGCTACAAAGCATTCATTGGCCCTTAGAAGGCATCTTCAATGGTAGGAGTATGTTGTAGGAGTCTTATAAATATCTTGCACACATGTCTCCACTTTAAAATATCATTTCCTAATATTTTGCAATTAATCTAGGTCTATTTCAGGATAGGATCAATTGCATCAATTGATATTTCCTCATGAGCTGTGTCTTCTGGTCAAAAAGGAATGGTGGGGATAGTTGTAGAAGACTTTTCCTATATCCTCTCAACCTTAAGTTACCTTTTCAACCACTTGGAAACCACAAAAATTCAAACAAAAGCGTGTTCCCCTATTATTTCGAAGATCTTCGAAATAACTGGTTGTAGGTGCACTTTAAGTTCAAAACATCTTCAGAATGCTTGTTTTGGTTGCTTATTTTAGGTAGGTCACTTAATCCAGCTCCCAGGAGGTGATCCCAACCATTTTTATCTTCTTCTATTGGTAAATTCTAGGCCCTACCATTCATTGGTAGCTGGCTAGAATTTACATGGTAAATTACTACATTTTCCAGCTCTACTGCATAGTTGTAAATTATTGGCATTTCTTGCAAGTTCAAACAAATTAGAACGTGGAAAAATCATTCAAATATCAACATGAAGGAGTACATCAAGTTGCTACTAAATTTATACACTTCATTCACCAAGTAACCATGCTGAAATAGTGCAACAATGTTGCACAATTCTCCCTGCTCTGTTATACCCTATTGCTACCTATTTAGACCATGTGGGAATGCTTCTAAATAGGTCATATGTCTTATTTAGTCCTTCTGAACTCATTCCATCCATTTCCTCATGCTTTTCTTGACAACTTCAAGGTGCTCCTATAAAGTGACAACTTGCTAATTTTTATATGGTTGTTTTCTACAGATTTTCAGATTTATGACAGTCCTGAAAATTTGGCTTCAATGTGGATTTCAAACAAGTTGAAGGGTAGGAAAACATTCAAAAACCATTGTGAATTTAATGGATATCAGCATACCACATTTGGCTAATTGAAATGCATGTTTTTATTTGCTACTTAATCAAGCAAAAATAGTCACAAAATGCTGAAAATAGTCAAAAACAGAGATATAGTGTTCCTAACATAAAATCATGCAAACACTTAACAAATATATATTCTAATCAACTATTTGGAAATTAACTTTGTCATGTTGTGTAATATGGCAGTTTTTATATGTCAAACATAGTGTAAAAATGAGGTATTTCCAAGTATGTGTTTGGGAAATACTAAGAATTTGGAATAAGTATGTGTTTGGGAATCTCTTTGAGCACAATAAACAAGTGGGAGAAATCCTGAGTTCCATTGAAAATAGGATTCAAAGCGGTACTTATGATGAAAAAATACAAACAGAGGAGCAAATTAAGCTTACAAAATATCACAATATTCTGGCCTATGAGGAAACCTATTGGAGGTAAAAATCTAGGGCTTTATGGCTGAAGGATGGCGACTCAAATTCAAAAAATTTCCATGTCACTACCTTGAGAAATAGAATTCATAATAAGATCAGCGAGCTGACCAGAGCTGATGGATCCAAAAATCTGAATTTAAATGAGATTAGAGGTGAAGCAGTTAGCTACTTCAGCTCCCTCCTCGGGGATGGAGCCCAATTCCAAGAGGAATCCAAGGATACCCTCCTTCAATTCATACCTAGTGTCATATATGGGGTCACTAATGCCAAACTCCTAGCTCCATTCACTGAGGAGGAAATTAGAGATGCTTTGTTCAGTATGGAACCTGATAAGGCTCCAAGTCTAGATGGATTCCCTCCATGTTTTTACCAGGTTTTTTGGGATATTGTTGGGGAGGATGTAATCTCGATGGTAAAATAGTTCCAGTATTCAAAACACATCCCTATAGGATTTAATTATACTTTCATTGCATTGATACCTAAGGGTCAGAACCCATAAATAATGGCAGATTTCAGGCCAATCAGTCTATGCAATGTGTCTTACAAAATCCTTACTAAATCCATAGCTAACATGATGAAAAAAATATTACCCCTCATGATTGATACCTTTTAAGGGAGCTCAATGCAGGGAATATCAATTCTTTATGCGGTTATTACAGTCATGAAGTCCTCTACACTACAAGACAAACTATGAAGGCAAATTTTGCCCTAAAGCTTGACATGAATAAATCTTTTGACCGCATCAATTGGGATTTTATGATTGTAGTTCTTCTAAAATTTGGCTTCCATCGTCAGTGGCTAATACTTATCAAAGGGTGTATCCTCAAGCATTGGTTCTATGTTCTTGTTAATGGTACAACAATAGGGTATTTTCAAAGTCTTAGAGGCTTAATACAAGGAGATTCGATCAGTTCGATGCTATTCATTATTGTGGCAGAGGCTCTAGGTAAAACGATCAAAGCGGCCTATAGCACAGGCCTAATTTTTGGGATTAAGGCCACCTCCTTTACCAGTCCAGTAACACACCAACAATTTATTTATGATACCCTCATTCTGACTCAGGTCTTAGTTGTTGAAGCCATAAGGATAAAGCGAATCTTAAAGTTTTATGACGAGGCAACTGGATAAAAGGTAAAAAAAATTAAAAGAAAAATTTACTTCCTCAACACCCCCATTCCAAGGAAGGTCAGGATCATAGGGATTTTGGGGTGTTCAATTGCTACTATCCCTACTTCCTACCTAGGCCTTCCCTTGTTCATAGGCTTCCCTAGGAAATCAATGTGGGACAATGTGGTAGAAAGAATTCAAAAGAACCTAGCTGGGTGGAAAGGTCATTTTCTGTCTTAGGTAGGTAAAACTCCCCTTACTTTGACCTCCCTTAAGAGCATCCCATTATATTTTCTATCATTTTTTAAAACCCCAACTATGGTATATCAAAATATTTAACAAATCCAAATGAACTTCCTCTGGTGAGGGTCAGAAGAAAAACAACAACTTCACCTAGTAGGATGTTAGGTCTGAGAACATTATCCCAGTTGAACACAACACTGATTGCCAAGCAAGCATGGTGTCTCTTAACCAACGAGGATAATCAATGGACTACCATTATTAAAAGGAAATACCTCCAAGGCACTGATTTTATAATGGATAATATCCTAAATAGAGGATTGGATTTCTGGAAGGCAATCTTGACTAGCAAAAATGTCATCAATAAAGGGTTGAGATGGATCCTAGGTAACAGGTAAAATATTAGTTTTTGGGATGACATATGGGCTAGGGAGGAGGCCCTCTCTCAATTGCCCCACCTTGTCAGGGCCAAGGAGTACACTGATCATTTCATAGGAAGGAAAGTGGTTGATTTTATGATTCATAACAATGGAAGGTTAATATGGAAACAAATCAGGATTTCGGGATTCAAAGCTGAGTTAGAGGAGATCTAAAATATCCTGCACCAACAATTTATTCCCATGAGAATTAGAGAGGACCAAGTAACATGGGCTACAACTAAGAGCAATAATTTCACTATCAAATCTGCCTACAAGCTTATGATTTATCCTAAGGATCCCATCCTCCAGACCCAGTTGGTGTGGGTAAAAAATATTATCCCCAAAGTCACCTTATTTTTGTAGTTGATGATCCAAGGAAGCATACTTACCATTGAAAATATATTAAAGAAATGTTTAATTATTGCTAACCTTTGTTATCTGTGTAGGGCCAACTGGGAGCCCACCCTCCATATTTTCCTTGAATGCTCAGTTGCAGATGATATTCTAAGTAGGGCATTCCAATATTTTAGCATTTTGTGGGTCAAACTAGCCACCATCTTTGACATTTTCCAGCAATGTCCCAATCCCTTCTTCAACCTGAGGCTTAGGTTGATGTGGAAGATCTCCCTTCACCACTTCCTATGGTAGGTTTGATTAGAAAGAAATCATAGAGACTTTAGGGGTACTAGCCATGATCCCATAACCATCACCAACAAGATCCTTGCCTTTGCTCATGAAAATGTTAGTATTATTCCCTATGAAGCTCAACATAACCGTCCCTAGGAAAAATAGCTTACCCAATCCCTTAATATTCCCTTAGAAGAGGAACATGTGGTCATTAAGGCTAATCCTAGAATAGGTGTGACTTGGACCCTGCCTCTGGTCGGTTGGCTCAAGTTCAACTTTGATGGTGCTACTAAGATAAATCCTAGAAGAGCAGGAGCTAGAGGAGTGGTTCGTGACCACCAATGAGGCTTGGTGCTGGCATTTTCTGAACAGCTAGGAATGAAGATCAATAATGAAGTGGAAGTAAGAGCCCTATGGAGAGGACTGCAGATGTCCCAGGATATTTATTTCAAACTAATAGTCGAATGGGACTCAATGAATATTATAAATCTTCTGACAAATGGAAAAAAACCTCTGTGGTGGATGTAACCAATCATATACAAGGCAAGGATACTTTTTGAAGCTAGGAATGATAGGCTGGCATAACACATGTTCCAAGAAGGAAAAAAATAGTAGATAAGTTGGCCAATATAGGGGTTGATGCTAATGGACTCATCATGTGGTAACAAGGGGTCCCAAGTGACGTGGAAGAAGCAATGCAAAGTGACTGCCAATGAAGTCTGACGTGGGGGATTTGGGTTGCGGGAGCACAGACACAGGTGTAGGTACAGAGTAATTTTGGTTTGTTAGCTCTATCCTATTCTAATATATGACAAATTTTGGGTTTCTATCTGTATTGAGGATAGGTTCCATGGAATTATTGTTCTTCTTAGCTCTGTAGATGGTCTGAAAAGATATCTAGGGATTAATAGTGTTTGTATGGTTTATGGTTAGCTAGATGGTCGGGTTGTTAGTATGGGTAAAGGGTACCAAGCCCATTTTGTATTAGGGCTTAGAATGATAAGAAACAGTAAAGGATAGTTTATCCTTAACAAGGAAAGGATCCACATTAGCTTATGCTTATTTTTTATAACAAGTTTTGGGTTAACCTTTAAAACCCATTATTAATGAAATGACCCTTAATTACTAAAAAAAAAACAAAAATTCTACTGTAGTAAAAAATATTCTTTAAAATGTGGGAAGCTTCTTACAATGGATAGAGAAGAATTTCATCTTGGAGGTCAAAATATTTTCTCACGCAGAAATTTATTTAAAGCTGTAGTAAAAGAAGACACATTGAAGGTAGAAGGAGACACACAAAAATATGACCCATAGAATATTGAAGAACGAAATAGGAGACCTAAGAAGAAGAGGTCCCATAGACATAAGATATAGGATACCTAAATAAAAGTGGTCCCATATAAGTTAAATATAAAATATGAGGCCCGAGAAGAAGAGGTCCCATAGATGTAAGAGATAGGAGACCTGAAGAAAAGTGGTCTCTTATAAGTTAGAGGTAAAAGAGGACCTGAGAGAAGAAGTCCTAGACTTTGCAGATATAGGATACCTAGAAAGAGGTCGCATATAAGTAGAAGAAGTTAGAGATAAAAGGAGTTTCAAGAAATAATTGAAACTTGAATATTGAAAAGTGATCATTAATCATGTTTTGAAGAGGATAGAAGATAGAGAAAGAAGAGGTCTATAAAAAGGTATGTAAATCAAGTTTGGGATAATTATCACCATTCGAAAACAAACCCATAAGATATAGAAATTTCATTGAAGAAAGGTAAAGCTTATTTAAGAGAATTTTATGGTAGGATATTCTAGATAAGAGATACATCATAGTGGCTTATCAATAAAGAGATGAAGCCAATATTCAAGATTTTATTAAAAAATAAAAGGAGTTTATGTTATAAAAGTTTTTTTGAATCAAGTATAGAATATTTTCTAGATTTGATGTAAAGTAAAAGTGATTGAAAAATGTGCAAATAACTATCTACTCATTCAATGAATAGTTAAGACCTAAGCTTCAACATGAGTGTCATAAACAATAAGCATAGGTGCACCTAATAAAGTGCTAGAAAATATAGGTGAAACACTCGAACAACAAGCAAAAAGTGAAGGGCCATAATAGCATATTTATAAGAAATATTCAAAGCAAGAAATAAGACTTGACAAAAGTTGAAGCAAGAGAAATATAGAGATAGAATATTTCTATAGATTAGGATAAGGAAACGTATTTTAAAAAATGTATTTTTTTGTAGGAAGCTTAAGTTCATATAATTATTTTCAATATCAATGGTTGGAGCATGTGATAGTGATGGAATCCTATTACCTGAACCTGTACCAAATCACAACAAAGAGATATTAGGTATAAATCCAAACACAGAACAAGTAGTGAAAGAGTTGGATACCAAGCATAGAATAAAATTCTAGCATAGAGAAAATTTAGAAAATATTGTAGAAATAAGGTGTAGAATTAAGGATACAAGGTATGCAAGTTATCAATGAAATAGCATCATACAAGGAAACTGAGTGTCAAGAGAGCAATAGAAGAACACCACCCAATAAAGGAAGCTAATTTTCAAGAGAGAAACAAAAGAGCACCACTCAAGAAGAAACTAGAGTTCCAAAAAGTACAATGACAAAGTGCCACTCAAGAAGGAACCTAAGCACCAAGTGAGCATTTAATCATAATCAACCAAGAGGAGGAAACTTGAGTGCTATATAGTGACATGCTAGGGGAAGCAAAATAAGAAGTGAGAGCATCAATCGAAAGGAAACACTAGTAAGCAATGTATCATACAAAATTAGGAGTTAGAATACCATCCAAAAATAAGATATCCAAGCACCATCTTTGAGATGAAATCTATTTTTTTTAATTATCATTAGTTTGAGTAGAAATCAAAGAGCCAAACAACAATATAGAATGTTGAAGAAACTAATCATCTTCAAAGCACAAGCATAAGTGAAGTGTTACATGTTTGAGTGTAGAATAAAATTGCCATGTTGGAGCATTTTAAATGATTCACTTACTAGTGAAATATTGTTTAAAAGGAGGATTTATTGCATGTAGAACACATTCTCTCCAAGACAAATAAGCATTCAATAAGCTAGATAATATGTAAAATAGAATGTGCTAGAGGGAGAGTGAATACACCAGTGAAGGAAGGTTGAATGCATCAGAGAAGGATAAACATACCAGAAGAAAATCAATGCACCATAGAAGAATTATATATGGTGAAGCTAAGTTGAAGGAAGGTTGAATGTGTCAAAGAAGGATGAACATGCCAAAACAAGATCAGTATGCCAGGGAAGAATGAGATGCATTAAAAATAAGGTATAAAATATTTAATTTATTTTTAAAATATTTCTAAAGTCTAAAGGAGTAATAAGGTTAATGATTTACTTTAATTTTTAAGTTAATTACATGAGAAATAAGGTGTTTAATATTTTTAATAGTAACCATAGTCATTCTAAGTGCTATTGGAAAAATAAATGGTTATAGTATTATTTTTTCAAAAATTTTCAAAGTGATTAAAATTTGAAATATGATTTTTTAAGGTTAAAACTAAAATAATATTTTCAAATTATCAAATTGTGGAGAGATAAGAAATACTACATCAAAGTTAGAAAACATATATTTGCAAAATTCTTAAGTTTTATAGTTTCTATTCTATTAGCAAGTCATAAGGTATTCAACTACAAAAGGTTTTTTAAAATATGAAATAACTATCATTCAAAAACTAGGGAGATACAAGGTAGCTTATATCAAAGAATATTCATGGATGAAATTGTTAATAATGCATTTAACAAAAATAGTGAAGACATGTCGCATGCACTCAGATTTTACTCATAAAACTTAATAAAAAATATATTATGGAGAAAAACAAATATTTAAAGTTCTAAAAGATAAATTGACTTTATTTATTAAAGAAGCAAAAGAGGGAAAATTCACAACTCTTATAGGTTATCTTCATGAAAAAAATATAGGTCATGATGGAATTCTCAAAACACAATTACATTTACGTCAGAAAAATGTTTAATGATGTATCTTTCATTAATTAGTTTTGAGTTTTTTCAAGGAAACATACAAAATGAAAGAAATGATCCATTAGATAGTCTCAATAAAGAATCATTGAAATCAAAATCATATTATTGTGATAATTTACTAACTCAATGTTTAGAACGTATACCATCAAGATATATCATAAAAAAATTATAAAAAAATAAAATAAGAAAGAGGAAGAGAAAGAATCACATCAAGTACAATAAGAAAACTAAATCCAAAGACAATATAAAACAACAAGGTTATGCACAAGGGTGAATTTCACAATTTAGTGTGAATATTCAGATTTCCACAATTTTAATTTTACAAATTTTAGGACCATAGAGGTTGGCCCGTTTGCCCAAAAATTTCAGGATCAAATTTTTTGTAGGTTAAATTCACCCCAGTATCATAAGGTTTCCTAACTAATTTTTGCCTTAAATTTATTTAAAAAATTATGCCACCCAATTTACCTCTTATACCCCATTATATATAGCTAACCTTAATAGTGACACTCATACAATTAAAACATTAATTTTATTCAATAGCGAGCGATACAAAGTAGAGTACTGACACAACACGACTAATAAAAGATGAATTACAGAAGGCGATAAATAGAAGGCAATTGACACAAGATGACTGACACAAGGTGATTGTCACAAGGCAACTAGAAGAAGACGACTAATAGAAGGTGATTGAAATAAGGTAACTGGAACAAGGCAACTAGCACAATATGACTAGTAGAAGGTAATTGGTAGAATGTTTCTGGTAGAAGGTGAATGGTAGAAGGAAACTAGAATAAGACGATTGGTAGAACGTGACTAGCATAAGGTAACTGGTATAAGGTAACTAGAATAAGGTTACTGGCATATGGCGACTGACATGATATGATTGTTAGGAGGTGATTGGTAGAATGTGATTGGCATAAGGTGACTAGTAGAAGGTGATTGGTAGAAAGTGACTAGCATAAGGTGACTAATAGAATATAATTGATAGAAGGCAACTCGTAAAATATGACTAGCATAAGGCGACTAGAAAAATATGACTGGCATAAGGCAACTGGCAAAATTTTACTGGCATAAGGCAATTGGCATAAGGTGACTAGAAGAAGGTGACTAGAATAATGTGACTGGTAGAAGGCAAGTGATAATAGGTGACTGAAATACAGTGAATACCATTTACAAGTAATTTTAGTTTACCATTAATTTTCCTTTTTTTAATGTTTTGTTCATGGACACTCAATAAGGAGGTTTCCCTATTATTTCAACACCAATATTAAGCTTGCTTGGTTTATATATTTTGTTGTCTTGAGTACTAGTTCTTTTTTTTACCAGTTATTTTTATTTTAAAAAATGAAGTTCATTGTTCATGTTACTCTTCTATTTATACAGGTAAAATATCACCTACTAGCAGTGGAAAGAAAGGAGGCTAGTCTTCTAATAAAGGATTATCCTCAAATACTTTCATAATATTTCAAAATCCAATCAACCATCAACATTTACACAAATTGAAGGTATGAACACATTTACTTACTAACTAGTTATTTTTTGTACATTTTTAATTATATATATATATATATATATATATATAGTCTTCATCATTAAGAAGTGTGATTTTTGGTTGATGGCTTTCTGCATTGTTTATCTATATTTTTTTTTGGTAAGTAGTGTTTGTATTTACAATGGGTTTTAACAAGGATCCCAAAACCTGATTACATAAGCAATGGGCCTAGGGCATCAATCCCTTGAAACTGAACACCAAAACGAAATCCCGCCTAGTCAGTAATAAGTAAGCATGAAACAATCCCTCTCAACAGAAACAAAAAAATAAGAAAGAAAGTAGTTTTGGAGATCCCGCCCAGCGGGGAGTAGCCAAAAACCACCATCGAGAAGATCCCGCCCAGCAGGAAGCAAAGAAAAACTGTTACAATAAAATCCCGCCTCATGGGAAGCAGTCAAAACCACCACAAACAGTCCCGCCTAGCGGGAAGCAACAGGGAAATCCCACCATCCGAGAAACCAGCAAAAAAGAAAGGATCCCGCCTCGTGGGAAAACCGGCAGATTTGGTGGATCCCGCCCTGTGGAGAAACCAGCCGCCCACCGGGAAAACATTCCGTTCAGCGAGAGCCATCCTGCAGGAAGCCGACAGCCAGCACAGAGAGGATCCAACCCATCAGGAAGTGACCAGAGAGTTGCACCACAAGGAACCCGCCCCGGGAAAACAGAAGAGGATCCCAGCAGCAGGGACCAAGAATCTCGTCCAAGCACAGAGCCTGTCGAGGATTCACAAGAAAAAATGGGGAAGCTGTCCAAACCCTAAACCGTCACCTCCATCGCACCGAGAAATGCAGGGGACCAGATCCATGCGAATAACCTGCAAAAAAACCCCAGGGGGAAGCCTGAGGGAAAAAGGGAAGGGATCCCCAACCAAACAGGGATCCCTGGGAAGCACCAGTCCAAAAAAACAACCAAGGAAACCCTAGCCGACTGGGAGGGATGCAGATAGTGGAGAAGTATCTCCCCCCAGGAGATCATCTGCAAACAACCACTCCCCGAGAGGGATGACCTGGGTTGAGCCAGGGACTGGGCAGGAACCAGGAGCCATGGGAGGGGGAGCAGGGGAGGGACCAGAGCCCTCCCCTCTCTACTTTCTTCCCTCATTTATCTATATTTTTAACATAAGGTATGCTTTTAAATTCCATAATGATAATGATCCTACTATTGACACTAGTATTATCTCTACAAAAAACACTGTTGACCCTGGTATACCTCCACTTCCACATATCCTTGATAATGAAAAGTTCACAGATGAAAATTTTATTAATGAAATGGAATAATAACATGAAGAAATTCCTAAAACTAACACACTAAATGGAAAATAAAATGGTAATTCTTATGCAGTCCCTAATTTTGAAGAATCTTCTTCTAAAAAACATAAATGTGCAAGGTTATCTAGGTGGATAATTAACAGATAATTTTAGCCTGATCGGATATTAGAGTTTTCATTTATTGAACCAGTGATGCCAAAAAATAGTAATGAGGAAATAACATAATTGAGATGCATAATTTGCAGTTGGAAATACAGAAAGGATCATAGATTGCAAGTTAAGAAAGATACAATAGAAAAACATTAGGGAAAGGTTTATATCAAAACAAAAGAAAGTTATCGACCAATACCAAAACATTATAGGTGGAAGGACGCATCATAGTGCACACATATAATATATACAAGAATATGATAAAGAAATGAAACAAAAGCAAACTTTGGTTGAGAAAGGTGCAACGATTGAAGCCCAATTTTAAAAAATGAATAAGTTCACTTTAGCTTCAAAAAGTTTACAGTTCGCTATTGTACTCACTATTATTAAAAAGGGTATACCTATGTCTAATTTCATTGATTATAAATATCTATTTCAACTAGATTATGTGTAGAACTTACCCAACGTCCATTGGTCAGATCGAAGTGGTTGGGAAATGGCAAAATGTCTCTCATTGGTTGAGTAGGATGACCTCAAATAGAAAGTAAAAAAGGCCAAATTTATTTCAATTTCAATTGATAATGTGATTGTTGTTGACAACACATATTGGATTTACATACATGTTTACACATTGGAAAATAATTTAAGACAACCTCATTTACTTGGAGTATGTAATATGGTGAAAATTTGCAATGTGGAAAACATTTACAATGTTGTTGTAACTAGTTTAAAGGAAATAGCAAGAATGGATAAAATGGAAATAGCCACTATGTTAATATGTGCTAGAACTGATGGTGCTGCTACAATGTAATATAGGAATGGTCTTTATGTTAGACTACAAACATCTGTTACCTCATATTTGATCCCTATTCATTGCATGACTCATAAAAATAATCTTGCATACAAAATTATGGATACATTAACAAATTTTGTGAGAGTGGAAGAGTTTATCCGTGAAATTCATGATTATTTTTGCGTAGTCCAAAAATATTTTCAAAGTTTCAACAATTTTCACTAGTAGTCACTAAAGGTAAAAAATTGTTAAAATATGTAGATACTAGGTGGATTTCGATGTATCAACCGACATATAGGGTTTTCAAAGAATATCAATCCTTTGCAGGATTTATGTATGCAAATCGTAGGGTAGTTTATAAGGCTAAATATTTGCTATTTTGAATGAGTGACTTTGAAACACTTCTCACATTGTGTGGTATTCTTCGAATGTTGGAAGAAATGAATACTTTGATCAAAATTGCATAAAAAAGATTGATTTATATTGTGGATTTCATCAGGTCAAGAAAATAAATTTGTATACATATTGATATGATGTACGCACTTGGTCAAAGTTTTATAGATTCCATGTTTGAGAGTTTGATAGATTTAAAAAAACATGAATTATCCTTGGAACTTTTTGAAGTTCAATATAAATGATCATCTATGTATTAATGTCCACGAAAAGGAAATACCTTTATATTATTTTGGTCAGTGAATGGATATAGCTACAAATGAAGTTGAGAAAATACCCATAAAATACAACATATTTTATGTAGTTGTACACGATATAAAAATTAAAATAAAACAAATAGAAGAATCATTGACAAAAGAAATAAGAGACCATTTTCAAAGAGATGAATTGCATGAGGTTATGGGTGTGGTTATTTCGATGTTTTGGGATCCTTGTAATGAATACCAGATTTGAAATAATTTATTTCTCAAATACATGGGTACTCTTTTTAGCCATTTTAATAAACGTGTTGTAGTCAATGGCATTCTAAATAGATATATTTTGATAAAACTATCAAATTGTTTTGGAAAAACAATGTCTGCTCAAGTTTCACAACTCACAAACCATCATGAAATAGGTTCTATTTCATGTTTTTGGAAAATTTTACATCCTAGTAGTATCTTACAACATACTATGAGTGAATATTTTCATTTATATAAATTTTATGAAATGATGATTATAGGATCTATGGAATATGAAAGGGTGTTCAATGCATTATCATATGTAAAATCTAAAGTTAAAAATAGGTTGAACAAAAATTTGAAAAATTGTTTGAGAGTATATGTGTCAACCTATGAAGTGGAGAAGTTTCCTTATGAAAGATCTTTGTTACATTGGGAATATTTGGTAGAGAGAAGAGGTGTCATGAATACTGAGGATGATGGTAACACTTGTCAGATTGTGATGATAGAAATTTTGGGTATGAGTGCAGATGATTTTGTACAATCTGAAAAGAGTTTGTTCCAGCTTCCAGATTTATGATGCAAGGATTATTTTATTTAATTTGATTTCACATATTATAATTTGATTTGATTTCACATATTATAATGAAAGGATGCTTTCATTTCATTTGATTTGATTTCAACATTATAATGAAAGGAATATTGAGATTTGATTATAATTTGAGACGTATTTTTGATATCATTAATGATATAATATGAGATTAGACATGTCATTGGATACTCTATATATCATAGCCCTTTATTTTGATTATGTATATTTTGATGAAATTGGATTATTTGACTTCACATATTTTGATTAGAACACTGGATTATCTTTTATATCATACACATGTTTTTTTTGAAAAAATTGAAAAACTTGTATTAATACAAAGAATAGTTACAAAAGGGAGAAAACACATCCCTACCAAGAACCAAGAAGCAATATTACAAGCGCAAAGTACAAAAATACAACACTTTCCACCACAGAGCGCAAAAAGACAACAAGGCGCAAAAACGCGACATGTCGCGATATCGTGACAATCAAACCAGCCGAGGCCGCACCCAAGCAACCAATCGCGAAATTGTGACATGTTGCGAAATTACGATAGCCAAAGCCCGTAGCACCTGAACACCAAAAGTGTCACAAAATCACGATGGCATATCCCCTTGGCGCCCCATCACCAAAGGTGTCGTGATATCGCGACGAGTTTTCCCAATGTTTCCAGATCTCCAAAAGTGTCACGAAATCGCGATGAATTTTCTCCTCAGTTCCCAACCCTCAAAAGTGTCACGATATCACGACGAGTTTTCCACTTGGCACCCAGTCCTCAAAATTGTTGCAATATCACGACAAGTTTTCCCCATGACACCTATTCGCCAAAAGTGTCACAAAATCACGACGAGTTTTCCCTTCGGCAGCAAATCCTCACAAGTGTCACGATATCGCGGTGAGTTATCCACTTGGCGACCATTCATCAAAAGTGTCACAAAATTGTGATGAGTTTTCCAAATAGCACCAGTTCACCAAAAGTGTTGCGATATCGTGACGAGTTTTCTCCTTGGGGCCCAATCCTCAAAAGTGTCATGAAATCATGACGAGTAGTCCCTTTGGTGCCCATTCTTCAAATGAGTCGTGACATCGCGACAGTTTTTCCTTTTAGTGCCAATTCGCCAGAACTGTCGTGAAATCGCGACCACTTTTCGCCTTGGCACTGAAACACCAAAAGTTTCACGAAATCGTGACGACTTTTCCTCTTGACGCACAAGCTCCAAAAGTGTCGTGAAATCACGACGTCTTTTCCCAAAGTCGCCAGTCCACCAAAAGTGTCACGAAATCACGATGATTTTTCCCTTTGGATCCCAGTCTTCAAAAATGTCGCAAAATCGTGACGGTTTTTCCCCTTTTCTCCGATTCACCAAAATTGTCACAATATCGTGACAATTTTCCTCCTTGGCGCCCCTGCTCCAAAAGCATCGTGAAATCGCTGTAGCTTCCTGCTAAAGGCCGCGACGGTGCAACAGGTCACGAAATTGTGATAGCTTCCCACCAAAGACCATGATAGTGCAACGGGTCACAAAATTGCAACATAATCTTGCCAAGGGCTGTGACAGCGTGACATGTTGCGATGTCATGACAGGTTCCCTCCAAAGGCCGTGACGGCGCAACCTGTCACGATATCACGACAGTTTCCCTCCAAGGGCCGCGACGGTGCAACAGGTCATGATATCACAACAAAAACCACCCTTAGCATAAAATTTGCTCATTGACTCAAGAGTCATGCAAGCCCCTGCCTAATCACTGCATCCTCCACAGGCATGTCACTGTGCAGCTGTACCCCTACCTCTTTCTATGCACCCATATTTGCAAGGAAATCGACCACCGTATTTGAATCTCTACTCACATAGATGGGGATCACATCTTCTAATTCCCTCCATAGGTCCTTGATTTGAGAGACTAGAATCCGTAACCTCCATGCTTTCGAAGCAAAGTTCCTCATGCAGTCTAGAGCGCCAACTAGAATTTGGGAATCTGACTCAAGGATTATCTTCCTGTGTCCTTGATTAATAGCCCAGATGGAAGCAGTTTTGATAGCAAAGGCTTCTACTTCATTGTTTGTGGCTCTTCCCAGACCTTGCAATTCCCAGTAAAGCATAGACCCAGCATGATCCCGGCACACTACACCAATTCCAGCACTGCCCGGATTGCCTTTTGCAGCTCCATCTGTATTGATTTTAACCCAACCTTCTGGGGGAGGTTTCCAGCTAGCTTTGTCCTTTCTCACTTGCTCTACAGCTCCCTCTTCCAGTGGTCCAAGATCAGCCAAATTTTCCTCTTCAGCATATATGGCAACCATTTCTGCGACTTTGCTCCAGATGACCTGCCAAATTCCATCTAGCGAGGAGAAGGTTTCTCTAAAAATACGAGCATTTCTCTCCAACCACACCTGCCACCAGATGAAGAGTAAGCCAAGCTCCCAACCAATTCTAAGAGCTTTAGATTTAAATATACCTCGCTTCCATCTTTCCCAAATATTGTTTCGAGTCAGATCACCATTAGCCTAAATTTTATAATGAGAGAACCAACGCTTCCAAATCTGACACGTAAAAGGGCACTCAAACATCAGATGATCGGCTGTATCCTCATTCTTGTGGCATAAAACACACTGATATGGACCGATGATTCCTCTATTTTTGAGATTGTAAAAGGTGAGAATGCCATTGTGCATAAACTGCCAGCGAAGAAGTTCACTTTCGGCCAGCCCTTGGAATGCCATATCTTCCTCCAATCTTGAATCAAAAATAAATGTGGGGGAGGCTCTGGGAGAATCTGATTGTATCCATCCTTCACTGTATATACCCCAAGGTTCCCATAGCCCCAAGCTAGCTCATCCTTCTCGTCTCTCCCTGTGAGAAACCTTGCTGTCAAGATTTTGGTCAAAATGGGTGCCAGCTCCGGAGGGATAGTGATTGGCCACTCCTCCAACCGCTTAAACTTCTTGAATTTATACTCACCCAATTGGCTAGTGTTGAAGTAATTCTCAATATTGACCCAACCCTTGGTTTCTATGGTGGATTTAATTGGTTGCAATTCGGGATACTCAACAATGATGGGTGGGTACTGGTCCCATGAATCAGTCCAGAAACATGCCTTCTCCCCTCTCCCCACTTTCCAAAACAATTGGTCTTTAATAACTTGAGATCCTAGCTTAAGAGCCTGCCACACTAAGGATCCATTACCATCCAGAGGGAAACGGCTCATGTCATTGGGGTGAACATGGCCCAAATACTTACTGGTTAAGATTCTACTAAATAAGGATGTTGGCTGGGAAATCCACCTCCAATACAATTTACCAGCCAAAGCTTTGTTGTTAAGCTTGGAGCTTCTCAGTCCCAGCCCTCCTTTTGCCTTGGGCTGGGTAACTTTATCCCAACAAACCAAGGCCCATTTCTTCTCCCCTTTTGCTCCTTCCCATAAGAATCTTCTAGCCATTTTGTCCAGATCTTTCCAAATAGAATGTGGGGCAGCCAGGATAGAGAATTTATAGATTGGCATGGCCTGAATAACTGACTATAAGAAAGTTAATCGGCCCCCGTAGCTTAACCATTTATGAGACCAATGGTTCATTCTATCTTTGATGCCATCCAAAAGATCCTTCCAGATATCTTTTTTTAATTTCTTGAAATGCAAAGGAACCCCCAAGTAAACTACAGGAAGAGAGGTCCTAGTGAATCCCAAGATCTCTATAACTCTGTCCTATAGCCTTTGGTCAAGATTGAAGAAGACCACTTTGGATTTTTTGTCATTGATAACTTGATTTGAGGCCCTAAGGTAGACATTAAGAGTATCTTTGATTCCTCTAGCTTCCCTGAGACTGGCCACTCCAACCAGGCCTGTATCATCCACAAACTGTAAGTGAGTCAAAACTTCCTCACCTACCTTGATACCTGTTATCAGGCCTTGATGTCTTCTCCTCAAGAAGAGTCTACCTAATCCTTAAACCAAGATAAGGAAGAGATAGGGAGAGCAAGGGTCCCCTTGACGAATATCACGTGTGGCTCCAAAAGGAGGCGAGGGAAGCCCCTTAATTAGAACAGAATAAGAAGGCGTAGAAACACAACTCATAACCCAGTCTATCCAGTCCTGAGACAAACCAAAGGCTACCAACATCTTTGACAAGAAGCCCCACTCCACCCTATCAAAGCCTTGGACATATCCAGTTTAATGAACATTCCTTTGTTACCATATTTTTGCATTGTATGGATTGCCTCCTGGGCAAGGACCACCCCATCCAAGATCTGACTGCCTTCTACAAATCCCCCTTGCTCTGAGGAAATGATGTTATGAAGGAGAGGTTTAAGTCGTTCAGCCATTATCTTTGTGATTATTTTATAAATCACGTTGCATAA
The DNA here is from genome assembly GCA_028583015.1 of Wollemia nobilis. Classification (NCBI taxonomy): domain Eukaryota; kingdom Viridiplantae; phylum Streptophyta; class Pinopsida; order Araucariales; family Araucariaceae; genus Wollemia; species Wollemia nobilis. Next base: position 1,738,800 of record JAQPPZ010003494.1, on the reverse strand, counting down.
GGCAATAGGTCTGAAATCAGAGATATGAACCCCTTCCTCCCCCTTTGGAATTAAAGTGATGAAGGTATGATTTATTGCCTTAAGCATTCTTTTATTAGTTTTGGACTCCTCTGTGATAGCCAAAACGTCCTCCTCCAAGGTATCCCAAAAGGCCTGAAAAAACTCAATAGGAAAACCATCTGGACCTGGATATTTGTCGGTGCTCATTCCAAAGACCACATTCTTCAGTTCATCTCTATCAATGGGTCTAAGAAGGGCATGATTTTCTTCTTGAGAGATAATAGAGGGTATAACATCAATAACTTCATCTTGATCCTCCACATCTTGCTCCCTACTTTCCTTAAAAAGTTTAGAAAAATAATCCATTGAGTGGGAATGCATACCAGGAAGAGTATCAAAGGAGTGTCCATTCTCATCTTGAAGGACTTCCATGTTATTCATCTGTCTTCTAGCACAGGCTGATCGATGGAAAAATTTTGTATTTCTATCTCCTTCTAATAGCCAAGTGTTTCTTGCTCTCTGTTTCCAGTAAGTTTCCTCTTGGTTATCAATGTCCTCAACCGCTTTGCGCAAGGCATCATCCTCGATTTTAAGCTGTTCAGTAATTGTTCCTTCCCTGAAGTGTTTTTGCACCTCCTCCCATCTAGCCACCAAGGGAGCTCTTTGTAGCTAGAAATCTAACTTATTAGCTTGCCTCCACTGTTTCAATTTAACTTTGACAAAATGAAGCTGTTTGTGGAATTTAAACATTGTTGTCCCAAAAGGTAGACGGCCTTCTTCCCACCACTGCAAAATTTTCTCTCGAAGATGTTAGCATACTAATATTATTGTCTGTATTGCATTATTAGGCTACTGTTACAACTACGTAACAAAGTTCTGTTTCTCTGTTTCATCCGGTGTGCTATTCCCGGAGTTGTAACTTTTATTTAAAGCACTCTGAATAATATATTTTCTGTTCGTTGCATTTCTTCATGGCATCAAAGCCAGTGACGAGTAGAGAGCAGGGAGAGGCGGAGGAGAGTGCGTTTTCTTTTAATTTTTTTATTTCTCTCTCGGCGACGTGATTTCGCTGTCGCGCGATAGCAGCTGTGGAGAAGAATAATAAATAAAAAAATAAAAACAGCGTCGTGGACGCGCAGAGGGAAGGACTGCGCTCAACGTAGGCAGAGGAGGGATGCTTCACTCCCCAGACGCTGACACTGCTAGCATACAGCGTAGCGCAGTGCAGACGCCGACGCGACGTTCGATGTACGCGACAGACGCTGATGCTGCCAGCGTACAATGCTGCGCAGACATCAACGCGACGTCGGGCAGACCGCGCGGTGATGTCGACACGCAAGCGTTGCATAGGAAGACATAGGAGGAGGGACCCCCCCCCCATCGCCTCCTGGCCGACGCATCGGGAATATAAAAATTTCCCGGTGCCCCACCTCCCCCCTCCCTTCCCGATCGACGCGTCGAGAATTTAAAAATTTCCCGGTGCCCCCCCCGCGCGACACACAAATTGCACGTGCGCTCCCCGAGGCCTCCCCCCCCTCCCCGGCGGGAATTCAAATTTGAAATTCCCGCTCCCCCGCCCCGGGTATAAACCTCCTCCCCCGGCGTTGAGGTCCGCCCAGCGCAAAGCCAGCGCGAGTGCTCGAAAAAGAGAAGGAACGCTGCGGAGTGCAGCCGCGAAGTAGCAGCAGCGTCCAAGCAAAGCTGCGGCCGCGACTTGCAGAGGAGGTGGCAGAGGCAGTGGACGGGCAGGCCGAGGTTGAAGAAGGAGGGCTCCGGTGATCCCTTCGGATCAGCCCGCTGGCTCACGTGGTCGTGAGCCGTGCGGTAAGGCTCAGGGAGCCTGCAGGTCGGGGGTTCAAATCCCGTCGACTCCCCTCCTAAGGTATATATTTTTTTCAAAGTTGTTTTTTAATTATTATTTTTTAATTAAAATTTTTAATTTTAATTTTTTTAATATAGTTTTAAACTTTATAAATTAAAATTTAATTTTAATTTATTTTTCCTAAAGTTTTAAAACTATATAAATTAAAATTATTTATTTTAACTTTAAATAAATAATAATTATTAAAATGCTTTGTTAAAGAAAGCCTTTTTAAGGGGGGATATTTTTTCAAAAATCAAAGGGGGATAGTGAGTAATTTTTCGAAAAATAGCAATTTGGCAAATTGTAAAAGGTGCATTTTCGGCTGTGACCGACACCTTGTGGGTTATTCTTGTGGGCAGTTTTTTTATGTTGTATGTTGCATATTTCATTTTTGCACTATAACATTAAAAACTTAAAATCAAAACACTCCCTAAGTCCCCGAAATAATTAAAACCCATCCGTGCAATTTATTGCACTGCAGCGTTCGGTATTTGTGATACCTCTGGCCAGCACTTACAGGTAAAGCTGTCGTGATTTGGCTACTGTATCCGCCGCCTAATATAGCTGCTATAACGACGTCTGAGCTTGTTCTCTATAAATCATCGGGGAGGAATAAGTACGCCATTTTTGCATTTTTTTACTCCATCCACTACCCTTTATCGCACTTGTGTTTAGGCGTAAATCCTGACGAAGTATTCTTCATAGTGTTTAGGGGAAGTTACGCCCCACGCATGAGAAGAATCTTCTATGGTAGGTGCCATCAACAAGGCGATTCCCTTTCAGTACCGCTTATGTTCCACGTATCGTATGATCTCTAAAACTCACCTATAGTCTCCCTCACGTAAGGGCGGGTGATTTTTGTTGATCTTTCTAAATACCTATAGTTTCCCTCACGTAAGGGCGGGTATTTTGTATGGTATATTGGCCTAGCAAAAGGTATATCGAAAGGGGGACCAATTGGTGATATAAGGAACCTTCACTATGGCCGTTGTTGCAAAATTGATGACTGATCCGCATCAGTTATTGAAAGGTCCAAATTATACACCATGGAAACATAAGATGAAGGCTATTCTCCAAATGGAAGATTTGTGGGATATTGTTACTGGAGTAGCAACTAGGCCTTCACCAACAGCAGGATCCACAGGTCCTTCAGCAGATCAGATAGCTTTTGACAAGAAAGACAGTAGAGCAAAGGTGCTCATTTTGTTTGTTGTTTCAGATGAAGTGCAACCTCATATAGCTGACAAAGCAAGTGGTAAAGAGGCATGGGATGCCCTTAGAACCATCTATGAGGGGAAGAATGAATCCACCATTCTTCATCTTCAACAACAACTTCATAACCTGAGTTTGAGACAGGGTGAAACAGTTGAACTCTTTCTGTGCAGAGTGTCTGAGTTGAAAGAGAAATTGAGTTCTTTGGGAGATACTGTGGATGAAAAGCTTCTCATTTCACTTGTGATGAGAGCTTTACCTTCTTCATTTGATATGTTGATAACCTCCATCCAGGTGTCTCAACGACAAATTACCTACATCGAGTTGGTCAATCTGCTTCAACAACAGGAGGCACGCCAACTTCACAAGGATGATTCTTCCAATACAGCCCTATACACCAACAGGCAGGGTTCTAGGAAGAAAGGTAATGGGCAAAAAGGAGGCAACTTTCAGAAAGGAGGAAATTCTCAACAAGATACGAAAGGAAAAGGCAAACAACCTCAATAGAAGAAGAGGTGGTGCAAGATCTGTGAGAAAGACAACCATGACACCAACAGGTGTTGGCATAAGAACAAGCAGAAAGGCCAAAACAAACCACAAAATAAAAACAAGCAACCCCAGGTGAATGTTGTTGTTGAAGAATCTGACTCAGATTCTGAATGGGCACACAAGGTGCTCATGACTACCACAGATTCCACACAGAGGGATCCTATTTGGTATGTCGATTCTGGAGCTAGCAAACATATGACTGGTGATAGATCGTGGTTTGAATCATTTGTGGCCAAAGAGGGCAAACCTGTCACCATTGCTGATGATAAAACCTACAGGGTTCAGGGAGAGGGTACAGTTTCAGTCACTCTTCCTGATGGCAAGTGTCAGATTGACAAAGTCCTCTATGTTTCGGGATTGGCCAACAATTTGTTGTCAATGACACAAATCCTGGACAGAAATATGGTTGTCAACTTTCATGTTGAGAATGGAAAGAAGTGTTGTACCATTACCAAGAAGGGTAAGCAGATTGCAACAGCTTCATATAAGCACGACTTATTTGCACTAGATGCTATCTCTACTCCACATGTTGCCATGACTGTCTCTACCAAGGAGGCAACTTCCCTATGGCACAAGAGATATGGGCATCTTAGTTCTGGCTACTTACTTGAGCTCAGCAAGTATGAGATGGTAAAGGGTCTTCCTTCCCTTTCTGCCACATTGCCAGTGTGCTCTGACTGCTTGGCAGGAAAGCAGCATAGAGTACCATTTGAGAAGAGCTCTACAAGAGCACGAAAACCTCTGGAGTTAATTCACACCGATCTGTGCGGTCCTTTCACACCCAACAGTTGTGGAGGGAAGAGGTACTTTCAGTTATTCGTAGATGACTACTCACGAAAGATGTGGGTTTTCTTTCTCCAACTGAAATCTGAAGCTTTCGCATTCTTCCAGCAGTTCAAGAAATCCATTGAGAAGGAGTCAGGAGCTTCTATTAAAACCCTCCGCTCAGATCGAGGGGGAGAGTTTACCTCTAATGAATTTTTTGCATTCCTAGATAAGCATGGGATCAAGAGACAGTTAACAACTGCCTATACTCCTCAGCAAAATGGAGTTGCTGAGAGAAGGAACCGTTCTATCATGGAAATGGTTCGTTGTATGCTCACAGGAGCTACTCTTGGGCAACAATATTGGGCAGAAGCTGTCACCACTGTAGTGTATCTATTGAATAGGGCACCCACAAAGGCCCTAAAAGGAATGACTCCACAGGAAGCATGGAGTGGTCGAAAACCCTCCATATCTCATCTACGTATTTTCGGATGTCACGCTTTCATGCACATACCGAAAGAGAAAAGGAAGAAGCTAGATGAGAAAACACTGAGATGTATTTTTCTTGGTTATTCTGAGCACTCTAAAGGATATCGGTTGATAGATCCTTTGACCAAGAAAATTCATATCAGCAGAGATGTTGTCTTTGATGAAGCTTTCACATCACAGAGCACATCTAAAGTACACCAAGATATTGTGGAACCTAAGGAAGAGAAGATTCCTTCGTCAACAGAGACAGGAGGTCCTTCTACATCTTCTTCAACTCCACCGAAGAAGAATCCTAAATGGTGTACAAATACAATCGGAGATGCAAATTTATCCACTCCTCCCAATTTGAATTTGGATAGACCTCGTACACGCAGTATGGCTCAAAAGGAAAAAGAAGCCAAAGAAACTGGTGAGGTTGATGATCTTTGTCAATCTTTTGAGGAACTTTCTGTGACTCCAAGTACAGAAGTTGAGGATATGGATATTGATGATGACAGGGCATTCATGTCTACCATAGATAGTCTTGAACCTGCATCAGTGCAAGATGCTCTCAGTGAGCCTCAGTGGAAGGCCGCTATGGATACAGAGTATGAGTCTTTGATGAAAAATAAAACTTGGAAGCTTGTTGATCTGCCACATGGAAAGAAACCCATTGGCTGCAAATGGGTATATAAAGTCAAGTACAAGGCAGATGGAACAATTGATAAGCATAAGGCCCGTCTTGTTGCAAAGGGCTATGCTCAAAAAGAAGGCATTGACTACGAGGAAACTTTTGCACCTACTGCTCGGATGACCACAATTCGGGTTATGTGTGCTATGGCAGCACAATATGGGTGGAAAGTTCACCAGATGGATGTCAAAAGTGCCTTTCTAAATGGTGATCTCCAAGAAGAAGTCTACATGACTCATCTCGAAGGATTTGAAGTGGAAGGCCAAGAGAAAAAAGTTTGCAAATTGGTCAAATCCTTGTATGGTCTGAAACAAGCTCCTCGAGCTTGGTATATAAAAATGGACAATCACCTTATGCAGCATGGATTTAAGAGATGTCCGTCAGATGCAAACCTCTATTTCAAGAAATAGGGTTCTGAGATAGTGTTGCTTGTACTCTATGTGGATGATCTGCTCATTACAAGGAGTTCAGAAACTATGATCTCTACTGTCAAAAGAAACTTGTGCAAATATTTTGAGATGACAGATCTCGGACTTCTCCATTACTGTCTTGGTCTGGAATTCAGCCAGAAGGAGCACTCCATCAAAGTGTCTCAGAAAAAATATGCCAAGACATTGCTGGAAAAATATCGCATGACTGACTGCAAGCCAATGGCAACTCCAATGGAGAATGGACTTCAGTTATCGCGATATGATGACTCACCTCAGGTAGATGGTACTCTCTATCGACAGTTGATTGGGAGTCTCATATATCTGACCAATACTAGGCCAGATCTCGTATTTGCTGTCAACTATCTTTCGAGGTTCATGCAGGAGCCTAAGACCACTCATTGGAAAGCAAGAAAACGTGTTCTTCACTATGTCCGTGGTACTATGGAATATGGCCTAGAATACAAGAGGAACAACAAATTCTTCTTGCAAGGATACACGGACTCCGACTATGCCGGATCATTTGATGATCGCAAGTCAACTTCTGGATACATTTTTCATCTGGGATCCGGTCCTGTCTCTTGGCACAGCAAGAAGCAATAGGTGGTTGCTATTTCATCAACAGAGGCAGAATATCGCGCCGCACGTGAAGCTGTGTGCGAAGTGATATGGTTACGTCGCATTCTGACAAGTATGGGCCATCCATCAAAATCTCCAATACACTTGTTTTGTGACAATCAGGGTGTTCTGAACCTCGTCAAGAATCCAGTCCATCATGAAAGAACAAAGCACATTGACACACAATGTCATTTCATTCGAGATGAAGTTCCAAAGCACCGAATTCAGCTTCAACACATTCCCACCGATGCTCAAGTTGCAGACATTTTCACTAAGGCACTTGGACGTGTCAAATTTGAATTGTTTCGCAGCTCACTTTGTATTGCAAAATAATGTAAGGGGATGTTAGTAGTCTAGTATAGCTATTAGTTATTACATTACCCAAATAATGTAATAAAGGGGGATGTTAGCGTACTAATATTATTTGTACGTATTGCATTATTAGGCTACTGTTACAACTACGTAACAGAGTTCTGTTTCTCTGTTTCATCCGGTGTGCTATTCCCGAAGTTGTAACTTTTATTTAAAGCACTCTGAATAATATATTTTTTGTCCATTGCATTTCTTCAAAAGATCCTCCTTTTGTAACCAAAAATTCTCAAATTTAAACGGTTTGTGGTGCTGCCCTATCATAGTCCCTCCCTCCATCAGAATGGGAAAGTGATCAGAAATTGGGCCTTCCAAAATCTAGAATTTAATATTCCACTTAACAAATGCCTCCTCTGAGACCAAAAAATGGTCTAACTTTACCTTCCTACTGTGTGGCTCCCTCCTCTTGTTAGTCCAAGTAAAGTAGGTTCTAGGGCCTTTGATATCCACTAGGTGAAAGGCCTGGACTTGGGCAATCAGAAGCCGGTCCCCTGGATCCAAAACTAGGGTTCCACCTTCCTGATCATGAGCAGATAATTTAGCATTAAAATCCCCAGCAATAATCCAGTCTAAATCTTGTCTTGAGGACCTCATGTTGTGTACAGCTTTCCATTGGAGCCTCTGGCCATCAATGCTTTGAGCCCCATAAAAAATTGTAAATAAAACATGTTCAACTATGACATTATTCCTAAAATGAGATGTGAGAACACCCCTCCAGGCTATATGTTCTATTGCAATCCATTCCAGAGGGTTCCAAAAAGTGACAATCCCCCCTGACGCACCTTGAGCAGCCACATCCATATAACCAGCGCCCCTCCATATTCTACTAACTGTTTTACACATAAGATCTAAAGACATTTTTGTCTCCTGGATGAGCAAAAAGTCTATTTTGCATTTTCCTAAGAGTCTTTGAATAGTAGATTGATGGGTTCTACTGTTTAAACCCCTAACATTCCAATATTGAATAATCATTGAAAACCTTGAGAGCAGTAAGAATCAATTGTCCTCACCGATCCTCCAGTGATCAGCTTGTCTCCTTGCATTGCTATTAAATCCTTATTAGACTTCCTACCCGCTCCGTGAGAGTTATTATTCTTGGAACACTTTTCCACCTGAGTAATCCCTAGGGTTGGCCTTTATCTGTTCTTTTTTGCACTTCCCATACTAACATCCTTAATTTTTGGCTGTACTTGGGAGTGTATTATCAATGCCCTTGGATTATCTGGCTGTAATATCTCAGTGGACTCAATCACCTGTTCTAATACAGGAGGAGATGAAGGAGAAGAGTGAGTGTGGGTATTATTATCCTCAGTATTCCCATCCACTCCTTCCATGACTTAGTCCTCTTGATCTACTAGTGACTTAAAGATTTCATACCGATTGGTTGGCTTGAGTTGTGCTTGCTCCTTGCCATTTTTCTTTTGCTTTCTCCTCCGTTTGGGCTATTCAAAGCCATCCTTCTGAACATCATTACCCTAGGTAATATTGGATGGATATTTGACAAGAGTAGACTTACCTTCCCTAGGGCGATTTGGCGTTCCAAGCGAAGCCTCCTCTTTTATGTTCAAAATGCTTGGACAAAACCTTGCCAAATGGCCATGCTTATGGCAAACTCTGCATCTAAAGGGTAGGGCCTCATAATCCAACTGCTATATCCAGGATAGTCTTGCCAACTCAAGTTCCACCTCTGTCGGTAGAGGCTGGCTAATATCCATTTCTACACAAATTCTTGCAAAGATAGCTGCGTTACCCTCTATGGTATCTTTAAAGATGCCCAGATGTCTTTTGAGGGAATTACCAATCATCTCCAAAACCTGCTCACCCCAAAACTCCATCGGGAGAGCGTATAACCGGATCCAGACCGGGACAGCTGTGGGTTCGATACGAGGATCGAAACCCACTCTCCAGGGTTGAAAAAATAACCCTGTCGGGTCGTGGTTCCTTTTTTTTATTCAAATTCTCTATTTCTATCAGCTAAAGAAGAGAAACTAATGATGAAATACCCATTGCTTATAAACCATAAGGAGTACTCACCATGAGGCTCCCAGTTCTGTCTGACCCAGGTGTGCAAAAAATTTAGGGTAGGTCGGATACCCATGAATTTACAAATCAGATCATGGTTAGCTCGATAGATGACTGTGTCTTTGACCATATTTGGTTCGATGACAATCTTAGGTTTGGAGGCGAATTGTGGGAGGCATCCATTAACTCGGTGTGCAGTTGAGTTCTTGCCAGCATTCTTAAAGAGCGATTGAAACACATTCCTTTGGGCTTCGACATTGGAAGATGAAGCATTTTCTTTTAACATCTCAGCATATGAGCTCTTTCTCCCAGAGAGAGGGTCTAGAGGAGACCCCATTGGGCCTTCTTGGGGTAGAAGACAATCCTTTAGAGTACCACTACAACAACTCACCAAAGACCTTCGATTTTCCTTCACTCCAAAAACCCTAGAACATTGCCTGTCGTCTGCTCAAAAATTTTCCCGCCAAATCGCCAGAGCTCCGTTTCGAAAGTTCCTATATCATACACATGTTATTGGATATTTTTTATATCATTTTATCTAAGACTTATTATTGAATTATTAGTCTAAATTTTCAAATTATTTAGTATATTTGTATTGTATAAACCATTTATGGTAAAGTAAATATCTATGTTGCATTTCCAGTCATTTCAAATTATTTTGTAAAACATAAAAGAACATTTTATTGCATCCACATAATTCAAAATTATTTAATGCATCCACACAACTAATCAAAACATCACAATATTTAAAATAAAATTTCAAAAAGATAATACAATTTTTTGGAAATTGTCTCTTTTATTGGTTTCAAATAAATACCATTCTTTTACAATTTACATAAAAGATATGCAATATTTTTTGTTTCTCCTCAAATAAAAAACATCTACTATTTATTTTGCATGATGGCTAAAGTTCCAGTTGCATCTATCTCAATATACTTTGCTTCTAATGCACCAACTATGACCAAAATTTTAGCTGTAGTGTTTATCCCCAATAACAATAAACCTTCTTCCTTCTCTAGATATTCTCTAAAAAGTGCATTCAGTTCTTTCTCATTTTATTTTAATACAAACTCAACATTCAGGCCCTTATATTTGATAAACTTCTTCAACTAATTTGTTTCTCTAATAGTGTATTATAATATTTTCTTCACTTCAATAGCATTATTCACACTAATTTTGGCAGTCTTGATTAAAATTTTCATGGCACTTACTACTTTAAGTGTTGAAAATTAGACTAAAAAATACATGTGAAAAATATTAATATTTATAAACAAAATAAATTAAAAAAAAAAAGGATTTTTAGTTAGATGTAAAACATACATTAGTGGTAAGTCTGCAGTTTTTGCAATTGCTACTTTCTTCTGATCTAGTGCCCATTCATTGAAATATGTTTGTGACTCAACTTTTATGTTTTCCAAACTATTAAAAATAATATCCAAAACTTCATCACTGTATGTAGACTCAACCTCCACAGTGCCAGATTCAGCTTTATGTAGCAAATCATTGAGCTTTTGGGCCTCATTCTCCATGTTTGAAAACAACTCCTTTCTCTTTGAAATATTCTTATATCGACCATTTATTACTTTTATCAAAACCTTTATCTAATATTCCCATTATTCTAATCTATCAATATCTACAAGAAGACTATTATGAATTGTAGCTTTACATCTATTGGCTAAAAAAATATTTTTTGAAAAATATACTTTATCATCATCGTTCATTTGATGGGTGGTGACTTGTTGGGGGAGAGAAGAGAAAAATTTAGTGGCATCTAATTTAACATTCTCTTCTTCTTCATCATGGTCCTGTGGATCCTGAAGCATATCACTTGGTGTTAATGGGAAATTTTCAAGATTCATATCCTAATAAAGAAAATCATCATCTAGATTCCCAGAGTGCATTTGAGACGCACTCTCTACATTTGAGAAATTCTCAAGGGTTAAAATTGGGAAAACAAAAACATCATATTGAGACACAGTGTATGTCTGAGAAACACTTTTGGTTTCATGAGGTGGTGGTGTGAGGAACATTTTTCCATTCATGTAATATTGGTTCCTCATCGCTGGTACCTATTGTGGATGAACAAGGACTTGTTGTGGTAATTACTGGCACTGCATTTGTGACTGTGCATATGGTGGAGGCATCCTTATTTTTAGTATTTTGAATGTAAGCAGTGCATCTACAAAATTTCACATGAAAATATAAATTAAATCTTGTGTAAAAATAACACCATAAAAGGAGATTAATTTTAACAAAATATATAAAACTCACACTCTACAGCCATTGATGATGCACCCATTTGTCCTTTCTCTAAAAAACATTTAAAATACATCAAACTAAATAATTTTTATTTTTTTGAATTTACATGGTGGAATCGGTAGCTACCACAAATCTGAGAAGGTTGTCTAGCTTTTATGGCCACCACAGTGTTATGTGTTGTCCACCCCAAAGGCTACCACACAAATATTCATGTAGTCTGCACCTATAACCACCATGCCACAATAATTTTAAATCTTTTACACCATTGAAAGCACCAGGAAAGGGACAAGTGTTTAGTCCAACGAGAAACTAAATATAAATTTAAATCGTTAAAATACATCATTTAAAATAGTACTTTTGAATAATAAGGTTACCTTATGAGCTGGAGGTAACTTATTGGACATTGAATGCAACACATATAGAAGTAATAAGAGTCATAGGTGTATGTTGAATATGATCACCATGAGACCTCGCACTTTTAGAGGGAGTTATTGGTGATGATTGCAATTGTGTCAAAACTGGTAGATGCTTCTTCTTTTTTTTGGTAGGTTATATATTAAAAGTGGGTTTTTATCAAGGATCCCAAAACCTGATTACAATGGATCAGAATGTAACACAAAACAATGAATTGAAGCAAAAGGAAACACTAGAGAAACATAGATAAAAATAGGGAAGCACCATCCTAAATGCCAAAGGAAGGTGCAATCCTTTGCGATAGAGGAAGACTACTTCCTAAGCACCAAAGGAACCACAATAAGGAAGAGAAAGCCCACCATAAATTCAATTTTGAATCAAAGGGCATGAAATAGGAATTTTCAAGCAAACCTAGGGCGGGAGAAAGTGCCAAACCACCCCATACATTAAAAACAATTTGAAACTTCCCCAAGGGTGGGAAAAGGAACCAAAGCTAGATTTTAAATTTTGAATCAACCCAATGGCAGGAAAACCAAAAACCACCATTTGGAAATAGGCTTGAGAAAAAACTCCTTCCCACATAGGGGAAAACTATAAAGAAACAGAAAATTCACCATGAACAATAGGGTGGATCAGTGAAGTAGAAGGAAACATACAGGGAAAGTGCAAGATAAAAAAAATTGAGAAGACCATTCCCTGAATGCCTTAAAAAAGTGAGGCAGCATAAAGAGGAATATCACAGGCAATGAAATCCTCATGTAGTAGAACAATAGCCTAGAGGATGGTGCATCAGTGGAACAAGAACAAGAGGAACTTCCCAGGCTATGAAGTCCTCAAGTAGGAAAAAGGAAGTCTTCAAGAAACAATGCCCAACATAGGAAACAACTGTAGTGGAACAACAAGTCAGAAGGAAGGGTAGAAAAGAGCCACAAGAATCCAAGAAGGAGTCACGAAGAATCATGGCTACAAAAAAAGGATCCCAAAATGAAATGAAGCAGCCAGACCACCCAGGCAACCTTCAACACCAAATATTCAAGGATGTAGAAAAGGAAAACCTACAAGGATTCAATAGCAAGAAAAGTAGAGGCCCCTCCAAAGCCATGAAAGGAACTAAAAACCTACAAGAACCAACACCACGAACCCAAAGAGCAGAGTCACAGTAGAAAGCACATGGTCCCCTTCAAAACCAAAAATATGCTGTGTAAAACTGCTCATAAAGCCAAAATTCCTCAGTCCGATCAAAATACAGCTTTAAGGAAATGAAGGAGGAAGTCCTAAAAGGAATCAAAAGTAGGAATAATAGAGGCCAAACTCCAAAGCCATGAAAGGAGCTGAAAACCTCCAAGAACCACCACTTCAAACCCAAAGAGCAGAGCCACAATATAAAGCACATGGTCCCTGCAACCAAAAGGATGTTGTGCAGAACTGCTCATGAAGCCATAAATCCAAAGACTCAGTAAAACCATAGATGAAGCAACCCAAAGGATATTCAAGAGGAATACTTCCAAAAAATCTTGAGGAAAAAACCCTAGGAAAAGTCCTAGGAAAAACTTGACCACAACCTAGAACCCAGGCATCAAAGGATGGAATAGTGGAATAGAAATGGGACAAATTTTCCCACCCAAGGGTAAGGAAAGGGGCAGAACAGTGGATCAAGTATCCTCCCCCCAAATGAGATCATCTGAAACACCTTCCTTATGAAAAGTATGGGAAATATGCCAAGGAAGCTGGGAAAGGAACATGGTCATAGGACTAGGAAAGTAAAGGATGCAGGTAAAAGGAAGAACTTCCATGGGAAGTCGCCCTGCAAATCCTCCCTTCCAAGTAGTTTTGGTCTTGCAGGACCTGGTCCCTGGCAGATGCTTTTTGAATCCTAAAGGCAACATCCATTTTACTAGAATACTGAGATTATCTTCTATATTTTTAAAATAAAATTATAAAATAACAAGATTAATTGAAAAAAAAAGAAAACAAAGATAATTCCAAAACATAATTTTACCTATATTTCATTCTCAGTCATGCCAATAGCCAACAAACATGGGTGCAATATAGTTGGAGGATTATTTTTCTGAATATTGAAGTAATCTTCATTAAAATTACAAAGAATAAATTTAATGGTTGTTATTGTATAGGAAGATTGAATTTTTAGGGCACTCAAAAGGTAATATTTTAGGTGATTGGAAATGTGCGTGGACCAATCAAATCTACTACCACCAACACATTGAATCAATAATTACAATACCCAAAATAGCATTTTTGTAGGTCACCCCTACAAAATAAGCCTTAACCTATAAAAATTTAGTGCAAGCATAAAGAAATTTGTCTCCAACGTTAGAAATGTTTAAACCCCTTTTCGACTTAGAAGAATTAACTGAAAAAGGAGAGAACATTATTAGAAAATAAAAATTACAATAGGTAGAACATTATTAGAGAATATAAACTATAATATAAATATCTTAAGATAAATAAAATCTAAATTGTAAAAATATACCTTTCAAATTGTTTGAATGCACAACATATTTGGATGCTAGTGTTGATTTATCATCTTCGGTCAAGGCATACTAGTTGTTCACCAGTACACCATCTGAAAATGGTAGCTTTGTTAGCCATTACACATCCAAGGATTTCACAAAAAAAACATTATCCTTATTATCCACTTTGATTAAAATAGTGGACATGTCATGGTTGTAGCAACTAACTATCTGTTGCATCAGGGGGATGCTGATGTTCAATTGTGATATCTTCATTACTCCAGCAAGTCCAGAGGTGTAAATCCATTCAAAATATTTTCTAGGAGTTCTAAATTTTTTCTTGATGTTAGGGCAATAAAATTTCTTCAATGTCACTTTGGAAGGTAGAGGAGAGGAAGAACTAGCCATTTCTGCAAACCATCTGAAAACATTGAGAAAACCCACTGAAAATATTGTGAAATCCCTCTGAAAACACTCTGAAAACCTTCTGAAAAGGCTCTAAAAAAACTCTAAAATTTGTTTAAAAATACTAAGAAAACCCTTTGAAAATACTACAAAACCCTCTAAAAATTATTTGAAAAGGCTCTAAAACCGTTGTGGAAAACACTCTTAAAATGCTAGAAAAGCTCTTGAATTGCTCTAAAAAACGTTGTGGGAAAGGTGAAAAATTACCCTACATTTATACTTATAGAATTATACATCATTGAAGTTAATATATACGTGACACATGGTAAATGAGATGACACGTGACAACTTCTTGTTAATAATATTTGATGATCACTGTTTGACAGTCATCATATGTCACTCGTCCCATGGCCAATCACCATCTATAAGTCAACATCCATCAATCACCATCTACTAGTCACCTTTCTCTAGTTGCCATCTACCAATCACCATCCACTAGTCACCATCTGTTAGTTTCCATATTCTAGTTGCCATTTTCTAGTTGCTATCTTCTAGTCACCATCTACCAATCACCTTCTACCAGTCACCATCTACCAGTCACCATCTGTCAGTTGCCTTGTACCACTCACCTTGTACCACTCACTTTTTTCCACTCACATTCTTCCACTCAATTTCTACTAGTTGACTTCTACAAATTACCTTTTGCCACTCATATTCTACTATTTAATTTTTACCACTCACCTTCTACCACTCAACTTTTTCCACTTGCCTTCTACCAGTTGCCTTCTTCCAGTCACCATCTGCTAGTTGCCTTATACCAGTCACTATCTTCCAGTCACCTTCTACTATTTGCCTTATGTTAATCACCTTATGCCACTCACCTTATGATAGTCACCTTATTCCAATCACCATCTGCCAGTCACCTTGTGTCACTCACCTTTTGCCAGTCAACTTGTGCCACTTACCTTTTGCCAGTTACCTTCTGCCACTTTCCAAATGTCACTCATCTTCTACCAGTCATCTTATTCTAGTTACATTGTGCCACTCACCTTGTGCCACTTGCCTTATGCCACTTACCATGTGCCACTCATCTTTTGTCATTCACCTTTTGTTAGTTGCCATTTAATTTTTTTGATAATTTTTGTGCAAAATTTTCAAAAAATTTACCATATTTTGATAAATTTTCTGCAAAAATTTGAAAAATTTACCTCAAATTTTATACACCATCCATCTAGATTTTTTCCAATTTTATAATTACTTTTTTTGTACCACCTCTTATGCATAAGCCTGCAAAGCAAGAAGAAGTAAAAGATAAAAACATTAAAAAAAAAAAGCAAAAAGAATACAAGGGAAGGACAAGAGCAGAAAACACATGAAAGATCCAAACATTAATCTATTGGAGGTATATTGAAGGATAAAGACTGTATTGAATACTAAAGTCTACAATAACCAAATAATGTAATACAGAGGGGTGTTGAAGAATATTACATTATTTGGTACTTACCAATGTACCACCTTGGTACATTATTATATTAGTTGTGTGTCTTAGATTAGAGTATGAGTTATATTTTAGTAATGTAATAATGTACAAGAAATGCACAAGTTTCATGTAATAATGAGTACAAGTGCTATGTATGTAAATGTGCACAAGTTTCCAATATGTAAGTGTGCACATGTATCCTTAGATTAGGAAAAGATGTAAAGAGTCAAGTTGTTCAAAATAGATTCATGTGTATGCAAGTGGTAAGTATAAGGAAGAGTCATGGTAACCAAGAGTCATTCTAGAATGGCTATATATTACTCCATAGAGGAGAATGAGTGTGTGTTGTTGTTTTTATTATTTGCATGGTCTACAAGGTCTACATAAGCTACATTGTATGTGAGTTTTGTAACAGAAAGAGAAGTAAGACAACTTTACATACATTTTATAAATTGGTATTATATGTTATATTATTGTGTATATTTTACTCCTTATTTGTTGAAATTTATTACATATTAGTTCTTATATATCATTGTTATATTATATTATTGGAATATTAGATTCCAACTTTGTTATATTTGATCTTGTGATTATATTCCTACGAGTTTTGTATTTGTTGTAAGGCTTTAAAAGCCATAAAACTTCTTGAATCCTTATTGAATTCCCTTGGATCGTGTTTACAATAAGTACTTCACACCCAAAATATAAACATATTACTTGTTAGGAATGGAGCCTAATTATGAGGAGGCTAAACAGAGAAAGTTTCTGGATTTACTGCAGGACGGGCAGGGAAAGTTTCCAGATTTACAGTCTGTTAGTCTACCGAGAGGAAGTTTCCGGATTTACAACAGGACGACCAGGGAAAGTTTTTTTTGTTTTTATCCCAAAATTAGATGTTGGGAACTCAATGTTAATCTTGGAATGTATTAAGAAAAGCAGTTTGTTTTTTCTGTTTTTTTCTTATATATAGTTGTGAGGAAAAACAGAGATGACTATGACAATGAAAATTACTATGTTGATTCCTTGGAAAAATAGAGAGGAAATTACAACAGATGTTGGTTGTAGGTTGTAACCCTCTATTGCTTGGATTGAGAAAATGAAGGACTGAAAATTCTCGGTGGATGTAACCCACATTGGGTGAACCACGTTAAAATCGTTGTCTCTTCTTTTGTGTGTGTTTGTCTAATTTTTCTTTAATTTTGCCGTTAAAGTTTGAAACACTATAATTGCTTTTCTATATAAATATATTTTATATAGTGATTTACTCTAACAAGTGGTATCAGAGCGGTTGTTTTGTTGGGTGCACTTGACAGAAGGAGAATTTCTGGATCAAGTGGGAGCAATGGCAGAAGAAGGGAGGTTTAGAGTTCAAAAATTCAATGGCCAGAACTTTCAATTCTGGAAGATGCAAATGGAGGATTACTTGTACCAGAAGGATCTTTACTTACCTCTTGAGGGGGAAACAGAGAGACCTTCATCTATGTCTGATGAGGAGTGGAGTCTCCTTGATAGAAAGGCATTGGGTACTGTGAGGTTGTGCTTGGGAGCCACCGTAGCCTTCAACATCTCTGATGAAAAGACTACCAAGGGAGTCATGGATAAGTTGGCCAAGATGTATGAGAAACCATCAGCATCAAATAAGGTATTCTTAATGAAAAGGTTATTTAACATGAAAATGAGTGAAGGAGGATCCGTGCATGATCATTTAAATGAATTTAATACTGTCACTAATCAATTGCATTCAGTAGGATTGGATTTTGATGATGAGCTTAGGGCCTTATTAATCTTATGCTCTCTTTCGAAAAGTTGGAACAATTTGGTAATGGCGGTAAGTAACTCTGCTTCGAGTTCAAATAAATTAGAATTTGATGATGTGGTTGGTGTGATACTCAGTGAGGACATGAGAAGAAAAACCACAGGAGAATCATCTAGCACCGCCTTAACTATTGAGAATAGAGGAAGAGGAAGAGAAAGAGGCAAGAGTTCACATCATGGCAAATCCAAAGGCAGATCCAAATCACGTGGAAAAGGAAAGCTATAGTGTTGGCACTGTGGCAAAAAGGGTCATCTCAAGAAGGATTGTTGGCAAAGAAAGGGTGATGGAAATGAAGGTAATGATAATAATTGTAACACTTCAGAAGCCAATATTACTGGACAAATTCTACAAGATGCTTTAATCTTATCTCTTGATAGAAATAGTGATTATTGGGTAATTGATAGTGGTGCTTCATTCCATGCTACCTCACATAGGGAATACTTCATAGATTATGTTTCTGGAGATTATGGACAGGTTCTGTTGGGAAATGACCAACCATGTAAAATCGTGGGTATTGGAAAGATTTTGATTAAATCCCCAAATGGATGTCAATGGGCTCTTAAAGAGGTGAGACACATACCATATTTAAAGAGAAATCTTATATCGGCAAGTAAGCTTGATGGTGAAGGATACACGGTTGCATTCGGAGAAAATGCTTGGAAAGTTACTAAAGGTTCATTGATAGTAGCTAGAGGTAAATTGGTGGGTACTCTTTATTTACTTACTGATTTTTCTCACTGCTCCATGAATTTAGTTTCTACGGGTGAGAGTGCATCTTTGTGGCACCAAAGACTTGGCCATATGAGTGGAAAAGGTATGGAAATTTTACATTCAAGAAAGTTATTGCCTAAGTTAAAAGAGATTGATTTGGAATTCTGTGAGGATTGTGTTTATGGTAAAGCAAAGAGAGTTAGATTTCTCAAGGATGGCAAGGAAAGGAAGAAAGAGAAATTGGAGCTTGTGCACTCAGATGTTTGGGGCCCAGCTCAAGTAACTTCTCTTGGAGGTTCCTCTTACTATGTACTTTTTATTGATGATGCAACAAGGAAAACATGGATATATTGCATTAAGAATAAAAGTGATGTTTTTAATACCTTTAAGAATTGGAAAGCATTAGTTGAAAATGAAACTGGAAAAAGGTTAAAGTGTCTAAAGTCGGATAATGGTGGAGAATATTGCAATAGAGAATTTGATGTGTTTTGTTCTAAAAATGGAATTAGAAGAATCAAGGTAGTTCCAAGAACACCTCAAGAAAATGGGGTTGCAGAAAGAATGAATAGAACCATCATGGAGCGTGCTAGGAGCATGAGAATACATGCAGGCTTACCATTATTTTTATGGGCTCATGTTGTTGATATTGCAGTATATCCGATTAATAGAGGACCGTCTAGTGCCTTGGATGGAGGAATTCCAGAAGAGCTTTGGACGGAGTAAACCAGTAAATTATTCTTTCCTTAAGGTATTTGGATGTGAGGCTTTTATGCATATAGACAAAGAGAACAAAAATAAGTTAGATGCTAAGGCCCAAAAGTGCTATTTTATTGGTTACGGTATTGATGGCTTGGGTTACAGATTATGGGATTGTGATAACCAAAAATTCATTAGAAGTAGGGATGTCATATTTAATGAAAAAAACTTGTATAAATATCGGTTGCAGGGAAAGAAACAAAAAGAGGAAATTGTTGAATACATAGACCTTGATGGACACATAGAAAAGGTAACTCCAAAAGTGGTAGAAGATAAAAATGTACAGCAACAACAACAAGCACCTCAATCTCCAGAAATTGTTGTTAGACGTTCTACTAGGATAAGTAAAATTCCTCAATGTTTATCTGATTATGTTTTGTATACTGATGCTGGTGAGCCAGAATGTTTTCAGGAAGCATTACAAATGGATACCAAGAATAAGTGGGAGCTTGCAATTAATGAAGAAATGGACTCTTTATTTCACAACCAAACTTGGGATTTGGTTGAGCTACCCAAAGGTAAAAGAGCTTTGACCAATAAATGGTTGTACAGGATTAAAGAGGATTGGGTATGTAAAAAAAGAGCTTGTATGGGTTAAAACAAGCTCCTAGAAAGTGGTATTTAAAATTTGATAAGTTCATGGCTAATCAAAGGTTTGAAAGATGTCAAAGTGATCACTGTGTATATTTTAAGCAAACTGGAAATGGTAACTATGTTATTTTGCTATTGTATGTGGATGACATGTTAGTTGCAGGAACAAATATGCAAGATATAAACATGCTCAAGAAGAAGTTGGCTAAATCCTTTGCCATGAAGGATTTGGGAGAAGCCAAACAAATCCTTGGTATGAGAATAACAAGAGACAAGGAGAGTCACACTCTGAAATTATCACAAGCAAAATACATTGAAAAAGTGCTTAAGAGATTCAACATGAACAATGCAAAGTCTGTTGCTACTCCATTGGCAAAGCATTTCAAACTCACCAAAGATTTGTGTCCCAAGACACAAAAGGAACAAGAGAATATGGCTAAGGTTCCCTATGCATCAGTAGTTGGAAGTTTGATGTATGCAATGGTTTGTACAAGACCAAATATTGCCCATGCAGTGGGAGTAGTGAGTAGATTTATGAGTAATCCGAGAAAAGGACATTGGCAAGCGGTAAAATGGATACTCAGGTACTTGAGAGGAACTTCAAATTATTCTTTGAATTTTGGAGGCTCTAATATATGCTTGAAAGGTTTTGTAGATTCTGATATGGCAGGTGATCTTGATGGTGGAAGGAGCACTACTGGCTACATATTTACTATAGGAGGAGGAGCGGTTAGTTGGATTTCTAAACTCCAACACGTAGTTGCCCTTTCAACCACTGAAGCTGAATATGTTGCTACTACAGAAGCAAGCAAAGAGATGGTTTGGTTGCAAAGACTAATGGAAGAACTGGGGAAGAAGCAAGAGGATAATAGGTTGTGGAGTGATAGCCAGAGTGCTATACACCTTGCAAAGAATTCAGCATTCCATTCAAAAACTAAACACATCAAACTCAGGTATCATTTCATTAGATCAGTAGTGGAAGATGGATCTTTGAAATTAGGGAAGGTTCACACATCACAAAATCCTGCTGATATGCTTACAAAAGTGGTGTCAAGAGAAAAGTTGAGCTTTTGCTCAACTTCGGTTGGCCTTAAGGAATAAGAGGCCATGATGAGAATTTTTAAGTCCTTGGTTGCAGTATGGTGCAATGGAATTAGTCTCCAAGTGGGAGATTGTTAGGAATGGAGCCTAATTATGAGGAGGCTAAACAGAGAAAGTTTCTGGATTTACTACAGGACGGGCAGGGAAAGTTTCTAGATTTATAGTCTGTTAGTCTACCAGAGGAAGTTTCCAGATTTACAACAGGACAACCAGGGAAAGTTTTTTTTGTTTTTATCCCAAAATTAGATGTTGGGAACTCAATGTTAATCTTGGAATGTATTAAGAAAAGCAGTTTGTTTTTTCTATTTTTTTCTTATATATAGTTGTGAGGAAAAACAGAGATGACTATGACAATGAAAATTACTATGTTGATTCCTTGGAAAAATAGAGAGGAAATTACAGCAGATGTTGGCTATAGGTTGTAACCCTCTATTGCTTGGATTGAGAAAATGAAGGACTAAAAATTCTCGGTGGATGTAACCCACATTGGGTGAACCACGTTAAAATCGTTGTCTCTTCTTCTGTGTGTGTTTGTCTAATTTTTCTTTAATTCTACCATTAAAGTTTGAAACACTATAATTGCTTTTCTATATAAATATATTTTATATAGTGATTTACTCTAACATTACTTGTCAAAAATAACATGACTTTTCTATATCTAGTTTCCTTGTATTTTTTAATTTTTATCTTCCTTTTATATGTTTAATTTTTTTTAGCACTCACCCATTTATAATTATGGGTTTTTAAACTATAATTATGGGTTTTTAAAACACAGTTGAAATAGAACTTCACACGTTAGCTGTAAGAAAATAAAAGGCTTCTACAACTAAAAGTACTGTTAGATAAAAATGATCTTAAGAAAATAAATCACAAAGCTATGAAGAGCCCTCCTAGCATCATTTTTGTCGATAGGATATTTTGCACAATTGCGAAATCCCCATCACAGTCAAGGTATCAATCCAAAAAATCTCTCTTGCAAAGAAGTTAAGAATAAAAATAACTTCTCCAAGGTTCCGCTAAGCATTGCACATGTATATTTGAAAGTGAAATAATCAAGACTAACCAATGCTAGAAACAACCAAGTGATTTGCAAGTGACTATTAACAAGGGGCCTTGCTGGTTTAATTCATTTGAACTTTGTGATTGATTTCCTTAGATTACCATGAATATACCTCTATGTAAATTTATAAAATGAAGTACCGCCTCTTTAATTATCTTTGTATTTATATATCTTACCCTAAATCCTTGTCAGTGGGTTCATTTTATCTTTATATTAAGATGCAAAATGAGTAAGTGTTTGGAATTGTCCACTTCATTTTAAAGTTTGTGCCTCTAATGTGAGATTCATTTGCAATTACTAGGTTCAATTTTTTCTTTAGATTTAATGCTCTACTAATTGCAAAGTTAGAAATCAGTATATTAGCAAGTTAGGAAGTTAGAAATTAAGTGTTCATTTGCTTTATCTGCACTTAATATGAGTTTGAGGGTTAGTGGAGTTAGCCATTCCTTTTATCTTTGATTATGTACATGAAAGCAAAAAATTATGTGGAATTTTCCACTCAATTTCTTATCTTCGTTTTAATTTCAGATTGCATATTGGAAACCCCCCCTCCTAGATTGATATTATCTTTTTTTTTTTTTGCAAAATAAAAAGTTGTACAAAAATTTTGGACAAGGATCAGAATGCAAAAAAACTGAAAATAAAATGCAAAAATTCTGGAACAAAGACTAGAATGCAAACATAATGAAAATAAAGTGCAAAAATTATGGATCAAGGACTAGAATGCAAATAAAATTAAAATGAAGTGCATAAATTCTGGAACAAAGACCAAAATGCAAACCGAATGGAAATGAAATGCAAAAATAAATAATTACAACTAAGCTAATAAAACTGGAATATAAGTGCAAACATGATACGACACCATGCTCCACTACCTTACAAAACCAAAGATTACAAAAAAATCTAAGGGTAACTCAACCTAACCACACCTACAGAAACACCATTTTATTAGATCAAGTGCTAGACTCTAAGGAAAATAAATCTTGCCTTCATAAACCTTTACGTAGTGTAACCTATTAAAAACATTAAGCACTAGATACAAGTCCACAAAATGCAGTAAAAAAAATCAAGCATTAAATATATAAACCCTTAGAAGCAAATATCCTCTAGTCTTGCTCACAAGGTACAAGTTTCCAGATTTGTATGCATTAAAATGGTTAAAATAATATGTCTTGCATTACCAAAAATTCTAACCACTTTGAAAATAGGGTTCATGGGTATTTAAAACTTTCAAGAATCCTTTTTGTTTCCACTTCCTTTACCCAAAAATAAGGGTAGAAAAATATGGATAGGAATACATAAATATGACCTTTCAGATCCTTAAAGAATTCCTGAATCTAAAAAAAATTAACCCAAACTATTTTTATTTCTCCTTATATCTCCTTGATTTGAGCTCCATTTGTCCCTATTCACACATATTTCAAATTTAGAAACTGACCTTATGAAGGACCACATATTCATTAATCCTAGAAATAGGGAGCATGAACATCAACATTATGACACCCTAGGTATTTACCAAAATACCCATAAAATATAACAAACATGAAACCTTAGGTGATTAAATTAAATAAATCAAAAAAATATTCCATTTATTTCCTTCGGGTGGTGCTAAATTAAATAGAGCAACAACAAAATATCTCCTTATTTCCTTTGGGTGGTGCCAAAATGACTCGAACCAGGGTTGATAAGGTGCAAGTCTTATCTTGTATTACCCCTACCACAATGCACAAATATTGGGTTGAAACCAAACTTCGACGACACACCTTTATTCCTCTTTTCATGCAGGAAACCCCTATTGCATACAATGATGTCCTCCAAAACCTATAAATGTGACCATATTTTGGTCACCTTCAGTATCACGCATTGTAAGCTTTGTCATATTATGGCTAGTTCACCGTCCTCGACCTTCGAAGAACCTAATACCTCCACTATGTTTTGTGTTCAACCTTTCCTTGTCTCTGGTCCTTAGTAATATAAGTAATTCGTATGAGGTTTAGGATTTCCAAGACACAAACAAAGGTCGATAATATTCCTATGTATCACATTGAGCTCTTTTGCATTGTGGACCTACCATCTAATGCCTCTATTACCCTTACCACTACTATCATCTGACACTGGTTAGGTGGGCATGTTATCCCATATTTCTATTTTAATGGGTCTCTATGCACCCAAAATAGGATGTCACTGCTATTCCCTATCATGGTCAATGCTTAATATGAAGTCTACCATGCAAATCTAAACCATTGGCATGCCACGTATACGCAATCGATGGGTGATAGTTTTTCTTTAGTGTGGGGAAGTCTATTATCCCACATCTATTGTGCTTTGCTCCTCGAGCATCTTATAACGTATATCTCACCTTAGTTTAGTTGACTACCTTTGGGAAGACTTTCCTCTTTGCCATATGTTACGTAGCCCCCTCCTGCAACATGTCACATCCTCATCCTCTATCTGTTGACATCCTACAATGTGGTGCCATGTGTTGTGTGCTCTCATATTTCATTTTTCACCTAGATCACTCCCATGGGTCTTCCACCTATGAACATAAACTACAAATTTTAATTTAAAAGGATATATGGAAACCATTGATTAATGAAAAATTACTCCTAATTTAAGACTAAAATAATTAATGAAAATTAATCATAATTTAAAACAAAAAACATTAAAACTAAACTTATCATAACATCTAACAATAAAATAGTGACCATAAAATCAACAAAATGACAATAAAAATTGTCAACAATAAATGGACAATAAAAATCAACACAATAAATAAAAAAAAAACACTAAAATAAACTACCAAACAAATGAACAATAAAGACAATAAAACCAACAACATATCACTAACACCCAAAAAAAGGTAACACTCACTTTACTTAACCAAAATGATCCCTTTATTTTCATATGCAAGAAGAAGCATCATGGATCAATTGTGAGGAACCCAATTAGTCCAATCTATTGAAAATTTCAAGTGGGTCCCCAACATTGGGGTTAGTTGTGAGATAGTCACAACAGATTTTAATAGTATTTAGTGAATCACCTTCTATAATAATATTTATTTTGTAAATAGAGCTAAGAAGAGTCAATCCTTAAAAATATACTCTTATCTTCACATAATGACTTGTTTGAATACCAATTTTTTTTATAAAATCTAGAATAATATCTCCCTTTTTATTTCTTATCACACCACCTGCTCTTGTTGGCCCAAGATTTTTTTTAGAAGCCCCATTAAAGTTAAATTTTAACCATATGGTCTGAGGTGGAATCCATTTAGTTTAGAGCCTACTCAATTGAGAAACAGAAACATCAACCTCTTTGCCATAGGGAATTCCTAAGAGATCAACAAGTTTGGAGTCCAAAAAAAATTATTTCTCTTTACCAAATGAGATACTTGATACATTTTCTATCAAAGCATTAAGAATCCTATTACTAACTAAAATATAATCATTAGCATAATTCTTAAAGGCCTAGATTTTCCTTTCTTTCCAAATTCCCCATAGGATATGTGGTAAACTTAGGTTCCAAAATATTCTGCATATTTTACTTAAAAATAGAGAAGACCATTGGTCAAAGAGTTCCACCATGGATGTTGGAAACATCCAAGCGACCCAAGTTTTCTTAAGTAGAACCTAAAAAATTTTACAAAGAGATGTTGAATATTTTTTTCATTTTTACCATTTCTCATTTTTACCACATAAATAACACCTATCTATGAGGATTAAACCTCTTTTTTAAGGTTCTCAATTGTAATAAATGTTTTCTGGAGATCCAGCCAGTAGAAAAAATTAACTTTTATGATAAGAGATTTAACCCAAACCTGCTTATTTTGGGACCAAAATTCACCATTTCTAGTCTCCAACAAGTAAGCGGATTTATCATAGAATTTTACATTTCTCTCTTCAATCCAAATAAATGAATATTCATAGTCATAGTTCTTGATGATTTGGATCCTCAGTTTACTCTTTATATTCTAAAGTGCCTCCTTTACTTCTCTACATAATCTTGGGACTGACAAGTTCTTCCAACACTTCCTACCATCAACAACTTATATGCAATTATCTATTTTAGGTCCCATAAGTGGATTTAGAATTGGATTGAACATGGAAAAATTAGGACAATCATTAAGTGGAACTTTCGTAATCCATGAATCTTTCAAAAAAACTCTTTTTTGACCATTCCCAAGATTCTACCTAGATCCTTTCATAATGATGTCTTTTGATTTAACAATGTTTTTCTAAAAAGTAGATCTTGAAGGGAAACTTTGCTCCTCCAAGAAGGAATATCCTCTATTTAAATATTTGACCTAAATTTTATGATTCCAGCCAACCTCGTTGATATTAATGAATCTCCAAATCTGTTAAGACAAGAGAGCATTATTCACAAGGTTCAGTTTCCTTAGCCCAAGGCCACAATTTTTATTACTAATACAAATTTGGTCCCAAGAGATCAAATGAAAAATTTTATTATTTTCAGAACTAGACCAAAATTTTATTTTTTGGATATTTTCAATAGCTTGAACTATTTTTGAAGGGATATTGAATAGAGACATGAAATAAATTGGAAGGCTTTGTAAAATGAATAACACCAAGAGCAGGTTACCAACTTGACTTAAAAGAGCACCCTTCCATCCAATGAGTTTATTGTGAACCTTGTAAAGAATAGGAAACCAAAGCTTCTATTTTAATCTCCCCTTGAATAAGGTAAATCCAAATTAAGAGGGAGGAAGAGCAATAAAAGTGAAACCAAGAATATGGATAATGATTCTTTGCTTATCAGAGGAGTATTGAGGAAAATAATCTTACTTTTTCATAAATTGATTTTCTACACCACAAATGACAAGGTTTACTATGTATAAGGATTTAGAAATCTCACACTTGGTTTCTCATATTCTTAATGCATATTAGAATATGTGTTGTATATTTTTAGGTATAAAAAATAATCTCATTTTAGTATCTCAACTGTCTAACCAAGGAAGAACTATAAAATTTATATGCACCAATCAAAATAAAAAATATCTCATTCGAAGATAAAATAAATTTGAAGCTATGGGTTCTATCAAAATTAGAAATTTTGTATTGGATGCAATTATCACAAACAAATTTAGACCAAGTTTTATCATGAGAACAATATAATGATGTATTTTTTGGTCTCTCAAAAGAATAGGAAATAAGACATTGAACTAGACACGGTGCAAGAATATCATGTAGAATCTATGGATGGAAACAAGATGAAGATAAAATATGAATATTGAAGACTAAAAGTCTTCACACCAAATAATGTAATATGGGGGGGTTTTGGAGATATAACAATATTTGGTATATTGAAGTAGCATGGTTACAATTGCAAATATTCATTTAGGGAGTGTGTTTTATATTTTTCTATTACATGTGTCAAAGTGTGGAGAGTATTATGTGTTATTTAATAAAGTGTGCAAGTGTGAGTGTACAAGGTGTCAAGTATACAAGTGAATAGTCATAGGTGATAGGTCAAGAGTGCAACTAAAGAGTCATAGGTGATAGGTGTCAATTATGAAAGTGAAAAGTCACATATGATGTGTCAAGATGTCAAGTGAGAGGTTATGTAATCATGAGAGTTTTTCATAATTTGAGGCATGTGAAATATTGTATCTCTCGAGAGTTTTAGGAGAGAAATAGTTACAAATATTGAAAATTTTATCATTTAAATTTATATACTAGAGAAAAAAATTCATGATATGTAATAGAATGAGATTTTTGAATGTAATTTTAAAGTTTCTTATTTAGCAATATTTGAGTTGTTTGTGAACATATTTTATTTTATTGATATTTGATCCTAGATAATTTACTTTGAGATAATTTTGCAGAATTGCCAATACACTTGATTGAACTCCATCTTCAACATATGTGTTATATGGTACAATCCTATTGTAAGTAGGTTATAGTCATATTTATCCAACAAGCCCTATATGTTCCTTAATGCATGATTATACCTCTCCTAACACTACAAAATAATCTATTGGGCCTACATAAACAAAATAGGCTAGATGTTAGTCATTCCCAGTTAGAAAACCAAAAATTCATGCAAAGTACAAATGTTTCATACGGTTGTAAAAGCACCATATAAAAGCACTATACAAACACAATAACATCATATGAAAGAACCGTACAACTAGAAGGAAATGTGTGGAATCATTGTACATCTATAAAAGCACCATACAAATGCAAAAGCATTCTATGGACACAAAAGCACCATACAAATGCATTTACACCATACACATGCATCAAGCTACAAAAATGACTTAGAATTATTTTTTGTCTAATGCAATTTGCATGTAGACAAAAAAATTTATGACTTGTTTATACAACATAATTTTAGGGGTAGAAATACAAAATGAAAAATAACAACAAAAACATGAGAGCCCTATTCAATTAATGGTGCTACTATATCCCTTCTCAACTATGGTGCTCAAATGGCATGAACATAGTGTATATTTATTGAGTCATTTCCAACAATACCCTCTCTAGAGATATTTTCCTCTCCCACGTACACTCAAAATAACTTTACCTTCCCTCTCATTCCTCCATTTTATATTCCTTTTACCATTTTTATCCTTTTTCCCTCATTTTATCCTCTTAGCCCTTTCTAAACGTTTTGACCCTTTTAAGACCTTTTTACTCTTAACAACTTTTTCCACCATTTTCATTCTTTACTTCTATATTTTGATCATTTTTCTATGTGGATCGAAGGAAATTTGAGTTTCACTACACTAAAAAGGTTCTTTAAGGGTGTTTTTTAACCAACCTTAAAAATTTTTTAAGGATGGTTATTCAACCACTGTCTACGAGGGTGTCATAAAAAGTATGCATCGTATGATGGCAACTAAAAATTGTCCTTGTAAAGGTCTTAAACCACCCTCTTAGGGCTATGAGGATAGTTTAAAACCACTCTCATAGCCCTAATATGGTGAATTTGAACTGCCCTCTTATCCCTAAGAGGGCAGTTTTAAACTACCCTCGTAGCCCTAAGAGAGCGGTTAAAAAATATAAATTACCATCTTAGAAGGGGGCGATTAAAAATATAAACCTCTCTTAGAGAGGACGGTTAAAAATATAAAACACATGAAAATATATCCTCTTTGATTTTTCTTATGACTCATATGACTATATTTTAATAAAATGGTAGTTTACAAATGTGAAGAAAAATGAATTATTTTGGTCGTTTAAGTGCAACCATGTATAGCTAAAGTTTCCATTGTAACTTATTTGGATTGGATTTGGAAAATTTAGAGAAATTTTAAAAGCTCTAAGGTGAATCAGTGATGGAAAAAAAATGTAAGAAATGTACAAACTGAGCTCTCCATCCAAGAATCAAAGATATTGAATCTAGGAATAGATGATACAAGTACTTGGCCTATAAATAATCTTAAACATTAACAACAAAGCTCACATGAATAATCTTAAACATGGTCATTGACATATGTAATAATTATGTTTTTTGAAACTAGTTATTTTTCATTAATTTAATTTTAAAATCTTCCTCATGATTTGAAATATGAATAAAATAGCCCACCTTTAGAGCAATTGTAGACTAGTCACTTGAAAGTTTTGAATTGCAAGATATCCTCTTTGGTCCAAATACAACATAAAAAGTAGTAACAGTGTAAAATTTAAAACCCATTACTTCCAAATTTCCATCTCTATCATTGTAGCAACCCCTATAGTAGAAAAATATGAGGCTTGTGAGGCTTGTAAGCCTGTGAAAGCATTTGACTCCCCTAATATTAAAATGACATAAAATCATTACTCATGAAAAATAAGTTTTTGTAAGTTGATCCTATGAATATCAACATGTGACTAATAGCATGTATTTGTACAAAACTAAACTACTTGGGAACATATATCGATTAATAAATACTTCAGGACATCTTCAATACATGCCATAAATAGTAAAAAGGATTTCAAAAACTAAAATGGCCATATCAATGGTTTCTTTTTGGAAAATTTAGAGAAATTTTAAAATTTTTAAGGTGAATCAGTGCTGGAAAATAAATGTAAGCAATGTACAAATTGCTCTCCACCTAAGAAACAAAGTTGCTAAATCCATGAATAGATGATGCAAGAGTTGCATGCCTAATAACAAAAACCACATGAATCTTAAACAAGGTCATTGGCATATGTAATAATGATGTTTTTTGAAACCAATTATTTTTTATTAATTTCATTTTAAAATTTTCTTCATGACTTGAAATATGAATAAAATAGCCCACCTTTATAGACCAGTCATTCGAAATTTTTGAATTGCAAGATATCCTCTTCAGTCCAAAACCAACATAAAAAGTAGTAATAGTGTAAAATTCAAAACCCAATACTTACAAATTTCCAACTCTATCATTTTTGCTTCAAAATATGCTCAAACTAAAAAAATAGTTTTACAGGAAAGATCCATTAATCTCGCCAGTGGTGAAAAATCATACACATGTCATGTAAGTAAAGGCTTCTTGACCCAATATTTAGGAAAACAAATAAGAAATTTCATATTTTATTTTTGGAAGAATGTATCAACTGAACAACGTGGCTTACATATGTTCAATCTTCTTTTCTTCCAATTGAATAAAGACTACTTCTAATAAAATAATGAAAAAAGGTAGAAAATAACAATAGATACCAACATGTTGAACACTCCATCATTATGGAAAGAGATTTGGATGTTGTTATCACATGTTTAATTATCTTTTCTTCTACCTAAATTAATTAATGACTACAAATTAAGCAAAGACAAATGCAACCCAAAAAATTGAACACTTCAAGAGTTCAAAAAAATAAAATCAAATAATAGGTTTTTCCTCCCTTGGAAACCTTTGATCCATAGAACCATGTGAATTAAAATGAAAAAGTAAACAAGTACAAAAAATACAATTAATAAATAAAAATGGAACAACTTAATTTAATATACAATTGATAAAATAAATTATTTTCGACAACCATGTAAGCCATTTTTTATTAGACCTTCACATATACTTCCTCTCATGCAACCTCAAAATTTTCATGATGTTTGACCCACACGATGGAAAGAACCTAAACTCGATTTAATCCTAAAAAAAAACATGGGTAAAATTAGATACAATATAATCTATAGAACTTGATTATTCCATGATATATATATGGCTACAACAGGTGTAGAGTAAGCTAATTATTACCACCCAAGAAGCACAGGTAGCACAAAAAACAAAAGTTGAGCTTTATGCTTGAATGAAATATCATGAAAATAATTGATGTCAAGTGTATAGCACAACATCCAACCCACCCAACAGATTGTAGGGTAATCATAGCATAGGAAACAAGAAGATATATGATGAGGAAGGTTAATTGCTAGGAAGGCACTTGTATTGAGCTACCACCCAAATCAGATACTCATCTCAAAGTAGACTTTCAACCTGTTATGTGAGTACTAGCATGCAAATCTACTTTTACATGATTAAATACAATGTTGGATATTTTGATTCCCTAAGCTAAGAGTTGGCATTGATGTCAAAATTATATATGTGAGTAAGCACTATGTTTGTGTTTCACAAAGAGCTTCATGAGAAGTAAAGGTTTTTGATCAAAGGTTCAAGAAGGGATGCATGGCATTTGGTTCCAAAAGGAGCTTCAATGGAATATTTGCAAAAGATTTTTATTTAAAACCATGGATGGCAGATTTGGAATGGATTTTTCTAAAACCCAAGTTGGCTTTTTGTTTCATCGAAAAATGTGCCCCGATGATGGAGATATTTAATTTTAAATATTTAGTTTAATTTTTAATATATTTAAAATTTAAATTTAAATTTTAATTAAAATTTTATCCACCGACGTCATAAAGGAAGTTTTAAAAATGCCAATGTTTCCAAAGAAAAGGGAAGGCATATAAATATTCCATTGAATTTTTTAATTCATTCATCCTTGCTTG
Organism: Wollemia nobilis; assembly: GCA_028583015.1. Classification (NCBI taxonomy): domain Eukaryota; kingdom Viridiplantae; phylum Streptophyta; class Pinopsida; order Araucariales; family Araucariaceae; genus Wollemia; species Wollemia nobilis. The sequence continues at coordinate 1,706,826 of JAQPPZ010003494.1, read as the reverse complement.
TTGATATTTGCGCTTGGTATTTGTGAAGAAAAAGAGCTCGTGTTTTTCATTTAAGTGACATAGCAAAAATTAAATGGAGACATCGACCACTTCCTAAAATGCATTGGGCAGCATGGCCTAGTGGCAGCTTGGATTGTGCAAAGGTGTTGGTGACAAGGTGGTTGTGCATTCAATTCCCGCAAGCATAATTTTTGGCTTTGTTCTATTAAGGCACCCAAGGCACATACTTTTTGCTTGGCGAAAGAGGGTGAAGGATAAGAAGTGGGTGGTGCTTATTTTTCACCAATGAGCCCACAACTCATACAACATCTTGGTCATGGCTAGGGCATTCACGTTAGGGAAAGGCGAGGGTTGTTCCCCTCGAGGCAGGTATTAAAGTTTTTATTAATATTTTGTTTGGATTACCTAAGGTGGAGTGATAAGGGGTAAAGGTGCTTCGTTATTTGATTTGTTGAGTAACCTTAGGGATTAAGGTCATGGTGGTTGTATAAGTTGTGAATTATTTTTAATTGTGATTTTTGAAATTGTTAGAAGGAATAAGGGTTTTTGATAAAAAAATAATTATTGAAAGTTGTTTTGAGTAAGGGTTTTCTTTTAAAAAGCACTTTGGTGGATGTTAAAATAAAATAGGAGTAATAAGGTGTTATTTGGATATTATTGTTGACTCAAGATTTCTAACCCTTGTTAAGAGTTGAAAAATAAAGTGTGTTGAGTGTGATAGATTTAGTGGACAACTCATAAGGCATCAAAAAGGTATGAGTAATACTCTCCAATGATTTTATTTGGGTGGTTGATCTTTGAAACATCATTGGAGTGAAAAGGATTGATTGTGGTTTCCTTTTCGAAAGTGGTTGAGTTAATGCTTCAAGGTTTTATGGATTGTGAGTTGTGATTAAACCTTGTTTTATAAACATTGTTGTTTAGACCATTGGTTGAGTGAAGTACTTTGAGTTTATTCTTCAAGGTTTTCTGAATTGAGATTTGTGATTAAAACCTTGTCTTATTAGCATTGTTGTTGAAGCCAATGGGTGATGTAAAGAACTTGAAATTGAGTAAGAAAAGAACATGGGTATCATTGTTATGTAAGATTTGTTGTTGAGCATTGTTGGAAGTATTTTGAGTTAGTTGATTCATTCTTGGACTAGGTATTGTGAGAAAGATTTGTTTTGTGAAGTGATTGGTTGAGTAGAGTTGATTGAGCCTATTCAAGTGGTTGCATGAAGTTTTTGTTTGAGTTTAATTAAACAAACTATTCTATATTCTCATTTAGTTGAGATTGAGCCTTGAGAATAGAATATATTGAGTCTCTAACAATTCTCTTTATGCTTCTATGAGATTGAGTTAATATTGAGATGAGTTGAGATTACTTTGAGTTGATATTAGGATTTGATTATAGAACATATTGAGTCTCTAACAATTCTCTTTATGCTTCTATGATATCTAGAAGCCAAGACAATTGAAGATAGATATGAGTGAGGAGTCTTCAAGTGGAGATATATCCACCAGTTAGTGAAGCAGAGAGATAGAGTCTTCTAGAAGATAACTAGCTAGAGTAGAATGGGAAAGAGTTCTTCTATGGAAGAGTTCCATGAACTTGAGATTTAGGGGATCAACATCTCCTTTGGACAAAGGTCCATAAATATTATAATTGGGAAGGATTCCCAAGATATTATTTGAGAAATATTTAGAAGAAATATTTTATGTGGAGGTAGCCCACAATGGGTGAACCACATTAAAAATGATTTCTCTCATGTGTGTGATGCTTTGTGTGATGTTTACTTCTTTATTAATGTTGATGCTACTATTTAGGTAAAAGTTTTATATTATACTATTCACCTTCCCTCTCAGTATAAGCACATGTTCTTCAATTGGTATTAGAGCAGATCTCTCCATGAAGAGTCTAACATCTCAGAAGAAGATCCTTCGATAGCACACATGAACTCAAAATTTGAAGAAGAAAGTGGGTTTAATATAAAATAAGAATTTTTTGTTGCTCTCAAAAAATTGGAAATACTTAGAGAAAAATTCAAAATTGAAGGAACAAATTCAGGAATATGAAGAAGCAAGAGTGGAACTTATACAAAATCTTACAGAATTCAATTTTAAGGTAGAATAAGGAAAGAATATTGAGCAAGATATGACAGACCTATTGAGAGCCAAGGAAACAAAATGTGGAAAATTAGAAGCAAAAATTTTTCTCCTAAGGAATAATCTAGAAGGGATCAAGATACTACAAAATACAGAATATGTGAAACAAAAATAGGAATCAAGATTGCAAAAGGTAGAAAATTCAAACAAATAAAAGCAATCAAATGACATCATAAAGGAAGAGATAAAAGAGGAACCCTGGATAAGAGTTAATTACAAGAAGAGAATGACTTCTTCACAATATCCAAGATCTCCAAATAGGTTACATAATCTCTTCTATGGTCATTATTTTTCTTGCAATAAATATGGTCATATAGCTGCACATTGTACTCATCATGCAAGATATTATAGAGATTTCAATTTCTTTTCACCTCTCATGCATGCTGATGTTATATGTTACATAAGCAATAAATTTAGACACAAGGCTAGATGGTGTAAAATGATATTTCCTGAGTCTATAAAAACAATTCCAAAAATTAGGAAAGATGAAATAAAGAATGATAGGGCCAAATCTATGTTAGTTAAAACAGCCCTGCATGCTCAAATTAAAGAAGAACAATGGTATCTAGATAGTGGTTTTTCTAGTCACATGATAGGATACAAAGAAAAATTCATTGTTCTAAAGGAAAAAAATAGAGGATCAATAAGTTTTGGTGATAATGGATCAACTAGGATTGTTGGGAAAGGTACTCTAAGTCTAGACAATGGAAAAAAAACAAAGAATATTTTGTATGTCAAAGGGTTAAAGCACAATCTATTGAGTATAAGTAAACTTTGTGATCAAGGATATATGGTTATATTTCATCCAGATAGATGTGAGATAAGGAAAACTAAAATAGGAAGAATTATTGCAAATTCAAGTAGGACTCCAAACAACTTATACATGGTCAATGAGATCAAAGGAGAAAAGTGTTTTCTATCAAAATAAGATGAGAGCTAGTTATGGCATAGAATATTAGGTCATTTTAATTTTGACAACATAGTCAACATAAGCAATAAATAGGTAGTCAAAGATTTACCCAAAATAAGGAGACCTCAAAACACAATTTGTGCACCTTGTCAACATGGAAAGCAAACTAGGACAACTTACAAACCAAAAGGCTATATGTCTTCTAAGCCTTTAAGTTTAATACATACTAATTTATGTGGTCCTACCAGAACACAAAGTATTCAAGGTAAAAGTTACTTCATGTTGTTTGTAGATGATTATTCCAGAATGGTTTGGGTAACTTTCCTAAAAGAGAAGTTAGAAGCCTTTGAAAAATTCAAAGCATTCAAGAATTTGGTTTAAAATGAAACAAAAAAAGGATTAAGTGTCAAAAATATGATAGAGGAGGAGAATTTACTTCAAATGAGTTTGTAGAATTTTTTGAACAAAATGGAATCAAGAGAGAGTACTCAGCAGCAAGAATTCCACAACAAAATGGAGTAGTTGAATGGAATAACAGGACTATTGAAAACATGGCTAGAGCTATGTTAAATGAATCTAAGTTGTCAGATGGCTTTTGGAAAGAAGCATTATCCACAACTGTGTACATAATTACTAGGACTCAATTAAGGGTAAATCATCATAAGGCTCCTTATGATATTTGGAAAGGAAGACCTACTACCGTAAAACATTTCAATATTTTTGGAAGTAAATGTTACATAAGACAGGAAGATCAGAATTTGGGCAAATTTGATCCAATATGTGATGAGGGAATTTTTATTGGATATTCCACTAAAATCAAGGCTTACATATGTTACAACAAAATAAAATGTACTATGGTGGAAAGTATGAATGTGACGGTTGATGAAAAGTTAGATTCCAGAGAGCCAATTCAGCAAACGGTATACCAAGAAGATGGATGTTGTCAAGAAGAATTTTGTGAGGAATCAAAAAATGATGAAGAAGAAACATAAAGTTTTCTTCCTAAGACTCCTTCCAGATATGTACAAAAACATCACCCAAAATATCAGATCATTGGGAATCCAGATTAAAGACATACAAGGAGAAGAATAATAAAACCATCTTAACAAGCAAATTTTTCTTTGCTATCTAAGATTGAGCAAAAAATATTTTTCTCAAGCTTGTGAAGATGAATTTTGGGTTAAAGAAATGAATGAGGAATTAGATTAGATTTAGAAGAGAAAAACTTGATAACTTGTAACTTGTTCCATGACCAAAGGACAAAAATGTGATTGGCACAAAATGGGTCTTCAAAAATCAGTTGAATGAATATGGACAAGTTGTCAGAAATAAAGTAAGGTTAGTTTGCAAAGGTTAGGCACAAGTAGAAGGAATTGATTTTGATGAAACCTTTGCTCCAGTTGCATGACTTGAAGCTATAAGGATACTTTTATCTTTTACAAGTTTCAATAACTTCAAGGTATATAAAATGGATGTTAAGTCAGCATTTCCAAATGGGATTCTAGAAGAAGAGGTCTACATTGAACAACTAGAGGTATTTATACTATCAAATACACCAAATCAGGTATGCAGATTGAAAAAGGTGTTGTATGGCTTAAATCAGGCTCCCAGAGCATGGTATTCAAGATTGGATAGGTATCTACAGGAACAGGGATTTAGGAAAGGAATAACAGAAAGTAATTTGTATATCAGAAATGAAGTAAATGATCTTTTAATAGTGTTTGTTTATGTTTATGACATAATTTTTGGAGGAAATAATGACAAGATGTGCAAAGAGTTTTCTAAGAATGTGTAGAGTTAATTTGAGATGTCTATTCTTGGTGAATTATCCTTCTTTCTTGGTCTTCAAATTTCACAATATAAAAAGGGAGTGTTTCTTTCTCAAGCCAAATACATCAAGGAGATGTTAAAGAAATTCAGATTAGAATATTGCAAACCAGTAAGTACTCCTATGGTCACAAGGTGAAATTTAAGTAAGGATGATGAATCTCTAGATGCAGATAAGAGACTATACAGATCCATGATTGGAAGTTTATTGTATGTCATAGCTACAAGACCAGACATAGTACAATCAGTGGTATTAGTGGTAATATTTCAAGGAGCACCTAAGGAAGCACATGTGGTAGCAGTAAAAAGATTTTTTTAGGTATCTAAAAGGGACTATGGATTTTGGACTTTGGTATCCTAAAAGTGATAGTCTCACACTCATAGCAAATATAGATGCAGATTGGGTCGACAACATTGATGGTATAAAAAGCACAAGTGGAGGAGCTTTATTTCTTGGATAAATACTAGTCTCCTGGTTAAGTAAGAAGCAGATTTTAGTATCACTATCTACAATAGAGGCAGAATATATTACAGAAGTAGTCAGTTGTACTCAGGTGTTATGGATGAAGAGAACTTTAGAATACTTCAAGATAAAACATGATCAACCTATTCCTATACTATGTGATAATACTAGTGCCATATGTATCTCAAAAAATCTAGTAATGCACTTCAGGACAAAGCACATTTCAATTAAGTATCATTTTCTGAGAGAATAGGTATCAAAAAAATAGGTCAAATTGGATTATGTCACTACAAAGGAACATATAGCAGATATTTCCACTAAGCCACTCTCAAAAGACACTTTTGAGTATCTTCAAGGAAAATTAGGAGTGATACTCCCACCCCAGAATTAACCACCTCATGTGGAGGTTGGGATGGGCTAAACTAAGAGGATCATTCTTATCCTCGAGACCCAAAGGTGACCCTTTGCCATTGATGACAAACTGGGAGAGATTTGTGTATATTGAGGAGAGTTTTTGATATGGGGAGATATTTTATATTTGAGAAAACTTTGAGTCAAGGGGAGTAAAGTCCCAATGGGAGAAAAAAATATGGTCATAATTCAGTAAAAGTATATGGGTTCCCATCAATGACAAAGGGGGAGATTGTTGCACATTTTGAGTCCCTAAGATCAGAGTTGTCATTGATGTCAAAAGGATCTATGTAAGTAAGCACTATGCTTGTGTTTCATAAAGAGCTTCATGAGAAGAAAATATTTTTGATCAAAGGTTCAAGAAGGGATGCATAGCATTTGGTTCCAAAAGGAGCTTCAAGGGAAGCTTTGGAAAATATTTTTATTTAAAACCATGGATGGTAGATTTGAAATGGGTTTTTCTTAAAACCCAAGTTGGATTTTCATTTAATCAAAAAAGGTGCCTGGGTGATGGAGATATTTGTTAGCATATATGTCAATGTAATTACATTATGGAAAAATGGTAGCACTCGTAGGCACTCTCTAGGTTGGTTTATTAACCACCAAGTTGGTTAGATAAACCAACTCATACCGGCATTGTAACATTTATATTGATATCAATCATAATGTTCAAAGTGCTTCATCAATTTCTTCATGGCATCAAAGCTACGGACATAGACAAGACTACCAACCAACGAGACTAGAGGACCCTGACAGATGTAATACTAATGAACACAGATAGAGGACAGACTACAGACCCTGACGGACGTGAGACAGACACAGACAAGACTACTAGCCAATGAGACTAGAGGACCCTGACAAACGTGAGACTAACGAACGTAGATAGGAGGATGGGCATGCAGATAGAGGACACATGAGGCACACAAAGACATGCAGATAGAGGACACGTGAGGCATGTAGACAGAGGAAATCCTGATAGGGAAGATCAGGCACGTGGGTCGACGATGGACGGTTGCGAAGGCAAAAGGGTGGGGTGGTTGCCTGAAGGCAATTAAAAGCTATAGCAGCTTTTCGCAATTTTAAAGATCCCCACAGTGGCAGCATAGGCCATGTGGGATTAAAAAAAAATTGTTTTCTCTTCTTTGGCCTTGATGTTGCTAATAATAGCCTAGTCCATTCTTGTTCACATCAGGCCCTCTGGCTCCCATGGTACGCACGATGTTTGTTCGGTGGTAGGTCACGGTTTCCAGTCCTTCTACGTGCGCTGTGACGGTGGGTTTTTTTTTTTATAGCGGGTCACATGTTTTGATGGTGGGTCACATGTTTTCATGGTGGGTCACATGTTTGACGCTCTGTAGTGCATTGTTGATGCCCGAAATACACAATTGATTCCCGGTCGTGGTCATTTGATGCCTGTGCAGTCCAATGACGCCTTGATGGCTCAAAAAAAAAATTGGGTGTTCAGGTACCATTTTTTTCACTCCTTTTCTATTTTGCAAATTTACGGGGGAGAGATCTCAAGTCTTCACATGATTCATTTGCAAAATTGTAAGATAAACGAGGGAAATCCAACCATTTGGCAAAATAATTGCTAGATTTGTAATAGGTGTTTAAATTTGTGGGCATTTGTGATTTTTTATTTTGCATTTAAATATATTTTTTTCTTGCATTAACAATCATAAATTCAAAAAATATAAGACCCCAAATTTATACCCTATTTGTTCAATTTATTGCACAACAGCGTTCAATATTTGAGATGCCTCTGGTCCACACTTACAGGTAATTCTGTCGTGCTTTGGACTACTATATTCGCCACCTAATATAGCTAAAACAATGACATTCGAGAAGAAATAAGGCAAACCAATTTTTTTTTCCCATTTCATACCCACATCATGATTGTTGTTAGGCGTAAATCCTGATGAAAGTTTTTCCAATGTGTTTAGGGGAAGTTACGCCCCACGCATGAGGAATAAAACTTTCTATGGTAGGTGTCATTAACAACAATGATGCACTTTCAGTATCACCTATGTTAAATATATTTTGCTTCTCATATGTACTTATAGTCTCCCTCACGTAAGGGCGGGTACATATTGAGTAGTATATTGTTCCTATATACCTATAGTCTCCCTCACGTAAGGGTAGGTATATATTGAATGGTTAAGATATAAATATCTGGTAGGTATAAAGAAAGGGATACCAATTGGTGATATAAGGAACCTTCATAATGGCCACAATTCATAAGTATCTCTCAGATTCATAATTGTTGAAAGGTCCTAATTTTGTTCCATGGAAGACAAATATGAAAGCTATTCTTCAGTTGGAAGATCTATGGGATGTAGTGACTGGCACTGCAAAACACCCTCAGACAACAGGAACATATCAAGATACTTGGGATAAGAAATATAAAAAGAGTCTAGTGTTTATCTTGTTTGCTACTACAGATAAGGTGCAGCCTCATATTTGTGATGCAAAAACTAGTAAGATATATTGGGATGCCTTTATCACAATATATGAAGGAAAGAATCAATCCACTATTCTACATCTTCAAACTCAACTACATAATCTCAGTATGAATTCTGGGGAAACAGTTGATATATTCCTTTGCAGAGTGGCTGACTTGAAATCCAAATTGAATGCCATGGGAAAACTAGTGGATGACGATGTCTTGAACTCTGTCATATTGAGAGCATTACCAAATTCCTACAAGATGTTGATCACTTCTCTCAATTTTTCTGGTAGACAAGTATCATTTGTGGAGCTAGTAAATTTTCTTCAGACTAAGGAGGCAACTCAGATCTAGAAATATGATGTGCCAGATAATGCTCTTTCCACACAACAAAGTGGTAAAAAACAAGGACAGTTTCAAAAATGGGGTCCTTCTTCCAAAGGCAAAGGGAAGCAAAATCAGTAGAAGGATACAAAATATTGCAATATTTGTGATATGAATAACCATGACACCAACATGTGTTGGTTCAAAAACAAGCAACAAAATGATAGAGGTCCTCATAAGAAGGACAAAAACAAATAGAAATACAACAAACATAAGAAACCTAAAGGTCATGTTGCTTATGCTGACTCCAATTCAGACTCAGATTCTCCTGGGTCCGATTCAAATTCTAACTCTGAAAGAGCACACAAGGTTCTCATGACCCATACTTCATCTTCTCATATAGATTTTGTATGGTATATTGATTCAGGAGCTAGCAAAAACATGACTAAGGACAAATCATGGTTTGATACTTTTGTGGAGAAAGAGGGTAAGCTAGTCACAATTGCTGACAATCAAGTCTATCAAGTACAGGGAGAAGGGTATATTTCTGTGTCTCTTCCTGATGGTAATTGTTAAATTGAGAAAGTTCTCTATGTTCCAGGTTTAGCCAATAATCTACTGTCAGTCACACAAATGTTAGATAGAAATATGGATGTGATCTTCAAAGTTGCAAAAGACAAGAAGAGATGTTTTATCACCCACAGTGGTAAACATGTTACAACCGGATCCTACAAACATGGCTTGTTCATTCTAGATGCCATTTCAACTCCTCATGTTGCTCTAGCTACAACTACAAATGAGGCCACCTCTCTCTGGCATAGACGTTATGGGCACCTCAGTTCTCGATATTTTCTTGAATTATACAAATATGGGATGGTGATAGGTCTACCCCCACTCTTGTCTATCTTACCAGTTTGCTTGGATTTCTTAGTAGGGAAGCAACACAAATTACCTTTTGAATCTAGCTCCTCTCGAGCTACAAAACCTTTAGAGTTGGTACATACCGATCTATGTGGTCCTATGTCATCCAGCTATGGTGGAAAGAAGTATTTTCAACTATTTTTTGATGATTACTCACGAAATATGTGGGTTTTCTTTCTTCAGTTGAAATCAAAAGCATTTATCTACTTTCAACAGTTCAAGAAACTTGTCGAGAGGGAGTCAGGTTGTTTGTTAAAAACCCTTCACTCAGATCGAGGGGGGGGATACACATCTGAAGAGTTTTTAGAGTTTCTTAAGAAACATGGAATCAAAAGACAACTAACTACAGCCTATACACCTCAACAGAATGGAGTTTCAGAGAGGAGAAATCATTCCATTATGGAAATGGTTCGATGTATGCTAAAGGGAGCACATCTTGAGGATCAATATTAGGTAGAAGCAGTAAACACAACATTATGCCTCCTAAATAGAGCACCCACTAGAGCTCTACAAGGGAAAACACCACAAGAAGCTTGGAGTGGTAAGAAACCTTCAATTTCTCATCTAAGGGTGTTTGGATGTAAAGCATTCATGCATATTCCAAAACAGAAAAGGAGTAAGTTGGATGAGAAAACCCTGCAGTGTATCTTTCTTGGCTATGATGAGTATTCAAAATTTTATCGATTGATTGATACTAAGACCAAGAAAACACATGTAAGTAGAGATGTTATATTTGATGAAGCTTTCACATCAAAAGACACATCCACAGCTGTATATCTAGATGAAGAAGAACCTAAGAAGGAGTTTCAACTTCCACAACAACAATAAAAAGTTCCAAAATGGTACACTAGAACTTTGAGAGATGCTAAGTTGAATTCCCTTCCAGATCTATCTCTAGATAGGCCATGTACTCGTAGTATGACTCAGCAAATGAGAGAAGAGGAATCTACTTTAGAGGTTGATGAACTTTGTCAACACTTTGATGATTTGTCAGTGGGTACAAAAAATGATAGAGAAGAAGATGAGGATGACGAAAATATTTATATGTCTACATTGAATGAAAATGAACCCACAATGGTTCAATTTGCTCTTGACAAACCACAGTGGAAAAAGACCATGAATGTAGAACATAAGTCTCTCATAAAAAATAATACTTGGAAGTTAGTCGATCTGCCAACAGGAAAGAAACCCATAGGCTACAAATGGGTATTCAAAGTGAATTATAAGGCAGATGGATCTATTGATAAGCATAAATCCTGACTTGTTGTAAAGGGATATGCTCAGAAATAAGGTATAGACTATGAAGAGACTTTTGCCCCTACTGCAAAAATGACTACCATTCGAGTACTTTGTGCCATGGGAGCTTAGTTTGGGTGGAAATTGCGTCAGATGGATGTTAAAAGTGCCTTCCTGAATGGTGAATTACAGGAAGAAGTATACATGACTCAACTAGAAGGATTCATTGTCGAGGATCAAGAACAAAAAGTATGCAAATTGATAAAATCCTTGTATGGGCTAAAACAAGCTCCTCGAGCTTGGTATATGAAGATAGACAGTCACCTTGTGTAGCATGGATTCAAAGGAAGTCCTTTAGATTCAAATATCTATATTAATAAAAATGGTTTTGATATAGTGATCCTTGTACTTTATGTAGATGATCTAATCATAACAGGAAGCTCAAAAAGAAGGATTGTCTTAGTAAAAAATGATTTGAAGCAATCATTTGAAATGACAGATCTAGGACTTTTACACTATTGTCTTGGTTTAGAAGTTACTCAACAAAAATTTCATATCAGAGTAACACAAAAGAAATATGCCAAGACTTTAGTAGAAAAATATCGGATGACTAACTGTAAGTCAAAAGCAACTCCAATGGAGCAAGGACTTAAGTTATCCCGATATGATGAATCACCTCAGGTAGATGGTACTCTTTATCGCCGATTGATTGGGAGTCTCCTATATCTGACAAATACTAGGCCAGATCTCAGTTTTGTTGTGGGATATCTTTCAAGGTTCATGCAAGAGCCTAAAATGAGTCACTGGAAAGCAGCAAAAAGAGTTCTTCATTATGTTCATGGTAGTACAAATTATGGTCTGGAATACAAAAAGAATAATAAGTTTTTCTTACTAGAATACACGGACTCAGATTATGTTGGATCCATTGATGATCGTAAATCTACTTATGGATATGTTTTTCATCTGAGATCTAGAACTGTTTCATGGCACAGTAAGAAGCAACATGTGGTTGCTTTATCTTCTATAGAAGAAGAGTATCACACAGCTAGTGAAGCAGTCTGCGAGATAATGTGGTTAAGTCGCATTCTTACAAACATGGGTCTTCCAAAGAATCTTCCTCTTCATTTGTTTTGCGACAATCAAGGTGTTTTGAATCTTGTCAAAAATCCAATTTTTCATGAACGTACCAAACATGTTGATACCAGATGTCATTTCATTCGAGATGAAGTTCCCAAGCACCATATTCAACTTCAATACATTCCTACTAATGCGAAAGTTGCAGATATTTTTACCAAAGCATTTGGGCATATCAAATATGAAAAGTTTCGAGATACTATTGGAATTTTCCAATAATGTAATAAGGGGGGATGTTAGCATATATGTCAATGTAATTACATTATGGCAAAATGGTAGCGCTCGTAGGTGCTCTCTAGGTTGGTTTATTAACCACCAAGTTGGTTAGATAAACCAACTCATAACCGCATTGTAACCTTTATATTGATATCAATCAGAATGTTCAAAGTGCTTCATCAATTTCTTGAATATTTAATTTTAAATATTTAGTTTAAAATTTAATTTATTTAAAATTTAAATTTAAATTGTAATTAAAAGTTTATCCGCCGATGTCATGAAGGAAGTTTCAAAAATGCTGATGTTTCCAAAGCAAGGGGAAGGCATATAACTATGCCATTGAATTTTTTAATTCATTCATCCTTGATCGTTGATATTTGTGCTTGGTATTTGCAAAGAAAAAGAGCTCATGTTTTTTTTTTAAGTGACACAGTGAAAATTAAAGGGATACAACGACCACTTCCAAAAATGCATTGGGTAGTGTGGCCTAGTGGCATATTGGATTGTGTAAAGGTATTTATGATAATGAGGTTGCGCATTCGATTCCCGTAAGAATTGTTTTTTACTTTGTTCTATGGAGGCACCCAAGGCCCATAATTTTCTCTTGGCGAAAGAGGGTAAAGGATAAGAAGCGGCTGGTGCTTATTTTTCACCAACAAGCCCACAACTCGTGCGGAAGCTTACCCGCAACTAGGGCCTTTGCATTTGGGCAAGTCGAGGGTTCATTCCCCTTGAGGCAGGTATTAAGGTTTTTACTAATATTTTGTTTGGATTTCCTAAGGTGGAGTGATAAGGGGAAAAATTGCTTGTTGGCAATTTTGGGTACCTTGGGTACATTGTCTTTGCTCAAGTGTAGAAGTTGTCATTGATGTCAAGAAGCTCTTGAAGGAATTTGATTTAATGTCAGATTATTCAGAGCATAGACTGTGAGTTTCCAGGAAGATCAGAATAGCCCATTTGAAAAATATCTTTAGAAAACGACAAGTTAGAAAAAGTATGCAGTAGGCTAGAAAAACTGTCGTGATTTCGTGACATGTTAGAGGAGAGAGAAAGTGCTGGAAAAACTATCGTGATCATTTTAGAGGAGAGAGAAAGTGCTGGCCAAACTATCACGATTTCACATGTTGGAAGAGAGAGAAGAAGTAGGCAAAACTATCACGATTTCGTGACATGTTGGCAGAGAAAGAACGCAAGGTGGAAAATGTCACGATTTCATGACATGTTGCATTTTCGCAACTCAAAAAGTGCAAGAAGGCAAAGAAGGAAAAGTGTCACGATTTCATGACATAATGCAAGGAAGGTTGTATGGATGAAAAAGTGTCACGATTTCGTGACATGATGCAGAAGGGAGAGTCCGCAGTGTGAACTGTTGCAATTTTGTGACAAGTTCAAAGAGAGATAAAGTATCTCAAAAAGTGTCATGATTTCGCGACATGCTACAAAAGACGAAGTGAGGACTGTCATGATTTCGTAACATGCTGAAAAGCTTGAAGTGAGAACAATCACGATTTTGCAACATGCTGCAAAATACGAAGTGAGGACTGTCATGATTTCATGACATGCTGCAAAGGGAAGAGTCTAAAATGAGAAGCGTCACGATTTTGCGACAGGCTTCAAAGAAAGCATATAGAAGCTAAAAGTGTCGTGATTTCACGACAGGCAAAAAATATAGCGTACGGATGCAAAAGTGTCACGATTTCATGACAGGAAGAAAAGATAGCAAAAGGCAGCATAAGTATCACGATTTCATGATAGAAACTGAAAGCATGTCTTCCATAGGTAAAGTGTCGCGATTTTGTGACAAAAGCAGAGAGGAAGGCTATGAAGACAAAAATGTCGTGATTTCATGACATGTTCCAGTTTCGTGGGTGTAAGGCAGAAAGAATCTCAAGGTAGCGAAAGTGTCTCGATTTCACGACAAAAGTGGAGAGGAAGGTCATGAAGACAAAAGGGTCATGATTTTGCTATAGAATTGAAGATGACGTTAGCATAGGCAAAAGTGTCACGATTTCGTGACAAAAGTAGAGAAGAAGGCCATGAAGACAGAAGGGTCATAATTTCTCAACATAAGAGTAGATGACATCAGCAGAAGCAAAAAGTGTCATGATATCACGATAAAAGCCATAAGATAGTGTTTGGTTGCAAAGATGTCATGATATCGTGACATGTTGAAGTTTCACGAGAAAAGCTACAGAACCACAGAGGCGGTTGAAGCCGACAAAGTTGAATTTGAGCCGACATAGTTTAGGGTTTTGCAGCTGACGAAGTTAAGGGTAGCAGCCGACTAAGATCAAGTTTTTCATCTTGAAAGTATTAGTATAAAAGCAGGGCTGCTTGGAAAGAAAATAATATCGATGAATGTGTGCGTTCGAAGAGCAGCATTCACAGACTATGTAAAAGAGAAGAAGTTTGATCACCGAGAGCAGAGTGCATTCTATCGAATCTTCCAAGTGAGAGATATCACAAGGAAGCAAAGTGTGCGAAGGCTATGCGGCTATAATTGCACAGAGGTGCAAAGGTCGAATTTTGATCAAGTGCAGTTGTGATTGCGCAAAAAGAAGCGAATGTCTATGTTTTTGTGTAGACCAAAAAAAGAGGACAAAGACATTTGTGCCAGACCAAAGGACTATTTTTGGTGCAGATCAGAGACAGAGATCAAGGACATTTGTGCTAGACCGAAGGACTATGTTTAGTACAATTTTGAGGACCAAGTTTTTAGGTGATAGGGTTGAGGACATAAGTCTCCAGCCAGAGCAGGGAAGACAGGTATCTTTTACGGATGGAGTTCTATTTTCTAAGGGCAGAGGAGGCAGAGGTCTTCTAGAGGATCACCAGTTAGAGTAGAGCTAGAAGAAGGTATCTCCTTTGGGTTGGTGCCCATAAACATTGTAATCGGGAAAGGTATTCCCAGAGGTTGGATTGATAAAATTTAGTGAAAGAATTTTATCCGTGGAGTAGCCCGCATTGGGTGAACCACGTAAATTGTTGTGTCTCTATTGTGGATGGTGTTTTGTGCATTGCTTTGATTACTTCTATTAATACTATTTTCTCTACACTGCATAATATTGAATTGAAAGTTAATTTGAAGGGAAAAGTAAAAAGCATCTTATACTGTTCACCCCCCCCTCTTAGTATAATCTTGTGTTCTTCAATTGGTATCAGAGCGGGTTCCTTCGAAAAGTTTAAACAGCTTGAAGGAAAATCTAGCAAAGAACACAATGGATTATTCAAGTGGCAATGCAGAGCACCTATTCTTGATGGATCAGATTTTGGTCTTTGGAGTGCAAGGATGAAGGTTCATCTAATGGCACTTGGGAATGAGGTTTGGGAAGTGATTGAAGATGGGTACACTATTCCTGAACATGGTCCTTATACTAAAGAAGACAAGCTCCTACATCACAGCAATTCAAAAGCAATGAATGCTATCCTGAAGGGTTTACAGAAGGCAAATATTACCAAGGTGATTCACTGCAAGATAGCTAGTGAAATGTGTAAAACATCTGTAGGTGGTTCACACGGGTGATGTAAATGTCCAAAAGGCCAAGTTGAGACACTTCAAATGTATGTTTGAACAACTCAAGATGAATTATGATGAAAATATTAGTGACTACATGCTTCGTATGGATGAGGTTGTTAACTCCATGAAAGACTTAGGTCTTGAGCTTGCTGAAAATGATGTTTGTGATAAGATTTTAAGATATCTTCCTTATAGATTTATTGAAAAGATTTTTGCTATTGAGGAAGCTAAATATTTGAATAAGTTGAAAAACGATGAGCTCCATAGTATACTTGCAGCATTTGAGTTGAGAACTCAAGTGAAGGTTGATGTCAAGAAAGAGGCAGCTTTTAAGGCTACCAAGAAATCAAAGGGCAAACAGCTTCAAGAGAGTGATGAGTCTTCTAGTGATGAAGAGGTATATTACAGCAAGAAAGGCAAGTTCTCTAGAAAGCACAAAAGCATGAAAAATATAAGATGTTTCAACTGTGGCAAATTTGGTCATTATGCTACTGACTATACTATTTCCAAGAATGAAAGTGATGAAGATATATAGGATTCTAATAGCAAGGATTCTAAAAAGCACAAGCATCACAAGAAAAACAAATATGAGCACAACAATCAAGGAAAGAGGTATTCTCACAAGCACAAGAAGATTTTATACCTAGACAAAGCAAGTAAGTGTTCTAGTAGTGATAGTGAATGTTCTTCAAGTGATACTGAAAATGAGATGCTGTTCATATCAAAAAAAGAGGAAGAACCAAGACATAGATTCATTATCATGAAATGTTTTAGGTGTGGAAATTTTGGTCACCTTGAGGATGATTGCACAAATAATGAATTGGTTACTAGTATGTATGAGGATGCTTCAGAAAACTATAAGGAAGATTCATGCATAGTTTTTGAAAAGGGTAGCACCTCTAGTGATAAGAAATCTATAAAAGGCTTTCATGATTCAAAAAGCAAATAAATAAAGGATCTTGAAAGATAACTTACTAATGCTCTTAGTGCTTTGAAAAAGGAAAGAAAGAAGAATTCCAGACTCAAGGATAAGTTAGATGAATGTTGTATGGAGAGAGATGATCTTACATAAAGTCTTGACTTCTCTATGGCTAAGACACAAGAACTCAAGGATGAGTTAGAGTCTAAGATTCTTCAGTATAATGAGTTGGAAAATAAAATGGCTTCTTTGGAAGTGGAAACTAAAGAGTACAAGGATAAGCTGTACAGGTTTCAAGATAGCTCCAAAAGGGTTAAGTATCTCATCAAAGGTCAAAGAAAACCAACAGATAAAACAGGTTTCAGTTTTGTTAAGTCGCACAAGGAACAGGTTAGGGAATCTAGCAAGAGATTTCAAAATAAAGAGAGTTCTGATGAAGAAAGTACTCCAGATCATGAGTCCGTGAGTGATAGATGTGCAAAAATAGAAAACAAAATTTAGATTGAGAAGAATAAGTTCTTGGGACCTAAGAGGTCGAATAAAAGAAAATTTCACGATAGATGTTTTGCATGTTAAAGGTTTGGTCACATGGTTGTACATTGAATGACTCAAGTAAGGAAGGTAAATGACGGTTTCATAGGTAGCAATTTCTTTCAAGGGTATTGCTACTCTTGTAATCATTTTGGGCATAAGGCAATTTTTTGCAAGGCTAATAATAGGAACACGATTAGTCAGAACAGGCAGATTCGAAGAATAGGTATGCCTAAAAGAAATAATATTATTACCTGTTATAAGTGCAACAATGATGGTCACACAGCTAGACAGTGTAGAGCTAATCTCCCAAGGTACAAGAACAGGAATAGTGGTATGAACAGGTCCAAGGATCAAGGCATGGACAAGAACAGGGATGAGAACAAGAGCAAGAATAGTGATAAGAATAGGAATATGGAAAAAGAGTTCAAGAGAAGGCCCGGAAGGAAGTTATAGATGCTGATGATGATCAGTGACTAATGGGAGTTTTACTCCCAACCTTGTTTTAATCACCTCATTAGGAGGTGGGGAAGGGACTAAGCTACGAGGCTCATTCATAGTCTCGAGCCCCAAAGGTGACCCTTTGCCATTGATGACAAAGGGGGAGAGATATGAGTAAGGGGGAGAGATTCAAAGTGAAGAAGAGATTCCAGTCAGGGGGAGAAAAACTTCAAAGATAGATTCTTAGTTGTTGCTCATTTGGTTTCAATTTTTGCTCTTGAGAAGTGGTTTCAGTAAAGGTTTACCATCAATGACAAAGGGGGATATTGTTGGCAATTTTGGGTACCTTGGGTACATTGCCTTTGCTCAAGTGTAGAAGTTGTCATTGATGTCAAGAAGCTCTTGAAGGAATTTGATTTAATGTCAGATTATTCAGAGCATAGACTGTGAGTTTCCAGGAAGATCAGAATAGCCCATTTGCAAAAGATCTTCAGAAAGCGACAAGTTAGAAAAAGTATGCAGTAGGTTGGAAAAACTGTCATGATTTCGTGATATGTTAGAGGAGAGAGAAAGTGCTGGAAAAATTGTCATGATTTTGTGATATTTTAGAGGAGAGAGAAAGTGCTGGTCAAACTTTCATGATTTTGTGACATGTTGGAAGAGAGAGAAGAAGCAGGCAAAACTGTCCCAATTTTGCGACATGTTAGCAGAGAAAGAACGCAAGGTGGAAAGTGTCACGATTTTGCGACATGTCGCATTTTCACGACTCGAAAAGTGCAAGAAGGCAAAGAAGGGAAAGTGTCGTGATTTCGCGACATAATGCAAGGAAGGTTGTACAAAAGAAAAAGTGTCACGATTTCGTGACATGATGTAGAAGGGAGAGTCCACAGTGTGAACTATCGTGATTTCGCAACAAGTTCGAAGAGAGATAAAGTATCTCAAAAAGTGTCACGATTTCATGACATGTTGCAAAAGACAAAGTGAGGACTGTCATGATTTCATGACATGTTGAAAAGCTCGAAGTGAGAACAGTCACAATTTCATGACATGCTACAAAAGAGAAAGTGAGGAATGTCACGATTTCATGACATGCTGCAAAGGGAAGAGTCTGAAATGAGAAGCATCGTGATTTCACGATAGGCTTCAAAGAAAGCGTACGAAAGCTGAAAGTGTCATGATTTTGCGACAGGCAAAAAAGATAGCGTACAGATGCAGAAAGTGTCACGATTTCATGACAGGGAGAAAAGATAGCAGAAGGCAACAGAAGTGTCACGATTTTGTGACAGAAATTGAAAGCATGTCTTCCATAGGTAAAGTGTCATGATTTCACGACAAAAGCAGAGAGGAAGGCTATGAAGACAAAAATGTCACGATTTCATGGGTGTAAGGTAGAAAGAAGCTCAAGGCAGCGAAAGTGTTGTGATTTCATGACAAAAGTAGAGAGGAAGGTCATGAAGACAGAAGGGTCACGATTTTGCTATAGAATTGAAGATAGGGTCAGCATAGGAAAAATTGTCACGATTTCACGACAAAAGCAGAGAAGGCCATGAAGACAGAAGGGTCATGATTTTGTGACAGAAGAGTAGATGACATCAGCAGAAGCAGAAAGTGTCATGATATCATGACAAAATCGATAAGATAGTGTTCGGTTGCAAAGGTGTCATGATATCATGACATGTTGAAGTTTTGTGAGAAAAGCTATAGAACCATAGAGGCGATTGAAGCCGACAGAGTTGAATTTGAGCCAATGCAGTTTAGGGTTTTACAGCCAAAAAAGTTAAGGGTAGTAGCTAACTAAGATCAAGGTTTTGATCTTGAAATTATTAGTATAAAATTAGGGCTGCTTGGAAAGAAAATAATATCGATGAATGTATGCATTCGAAGAGCAGCATTCGTAGACTGTGCGAAAAAGAAGAAGTTCGATCGTCGAGAGCAGAGTGCATTCTGTCGAATCTTCTAAGTGAAAGAGATCGCAAGGAAGCAGAGTGCATGAAGGCTATGCAGCTATAATTGTGCAGAGGTGCAAAGGTCAAAGTTTGATCAAGTACAGCTGTGATTGCACAAAAATAAGCGAAGGACTATGTTTTTATGCAGACCAAAAAAAGAGGACAAAGACATTTTTTCCAGACCGAAGGACTGTGTTTGGTGCAGATCAGAGACAGAGATCAAGGACATTTGTGCTAGACTGAAGGACTATGTTTAGTGCAATTTTGAAGTCCAGGTTTACAGGTTATAGAGTTGAGGACAGATGTCTCCAGCCAGAGCAGGGAAGATAGGTGTCTTCTATGGATAGAGTTCCATTTGCTAAGGGCAAAGGAGGCAAAGGTCTTCTAGAGGACAAATCATAAGGCATAAAAAAGGTATGAGTAATACTCTCCAATGATTATATTTGGGTGATTGATTTTTGAAACATCATTGGAGTGAAAAGGATTGATTGTGGTTTCCTTTTCGAAAGTGGTTGAGTTAATGCTTCAAGGTTTTATGGATTGTGAGTTGTGATTAAACCTTGTTTTATAAACATTGTTGTTTAGACCATTGGTTGAGTGAAGTACTTTGAGTTTATGCTTCAAGGTTTTATGAATTGAGATTTGTGATTAAAACCTTGTCTTATTAGCATTGTTGTTGAAGCCAATGGGTGATGTAAAGAACTTGAAATTGAGTAAGAAAAGAACATGGGTATCATTGTTATGTAAGATTTGTTGTTGAGCATTGTTGGAAGTATTTTGAGTTAGTTGATTCATTCTTGGACTAGGGATTGTGAGAAAGATTTTTTTTGTGAAGTGATTGGTTGAGTAGAGTTGATTGAGCCTATTCAAGTGGTTGCATGCAGTTGTTGTTTGAGTTTAATTAAAAAAACTATTCTATATTCTAATTTAGTTGAGATTGAGCCTTGAGAATAGAATATATTGAGTCTCTAACAATTCTCTTTATGCTTCCATGAGATTGAGTTAATATTGAGCTGAGTTGAGATTACTTTGATTTGATATTAGGATTTGATTATAGAACATATTGAGTCTCTAACAATTCTCTTTATGCTTCTATGAGATTGAGTGGAGATGTTTTTGAGCTGATTTAAGGCAAGTCTTTGAGAAGGCTTGTGCACTATTTTTGTGTAAGATTTCATGAAAGCTTGCTATGCAGATCTGAGCAAGTTCTAGAGAGGACTTATTGACCATATTAGGACAAGTTTTGTGTGAGATTGTTGAGCAAATTTGAGTAGGTTCTGAGAAAGCCTATTGAGAACATTTGAGAAGGTTCTAAGTGAGCCTATTGAGAAAATTTGAGAAGGTTTTGAGTGAGCCTATTGAGCATATTTGAGGAGGTTCTGAGTGAATCTATTGACAGATATTTAGAGGTGATAGAGTATAGAGGATAGAGTAGAGATCCAGAAGCCAAGACAATTGAAGACAGATCTGAGTGAGGAGTCTTCAAGTGGAGAGATATCCACCAGTCAGTGAAGCAGAGAGATAGAGTCTTCTAGAAGATAACCATCCAGAGTATAATGGGAAAGAGTTCTTCTGTGGAAGAGTTCCATGAACTTGAGATTTAGGGGATCAACATCTCCTTTGGACAAAGGTCCATAAACATTATAATTGGGAAGGATTCCCAAGAGATTATTTGAGAAATATTTAGAAGAAATATTTTCTGTGGAGGTAGCCCACAATGGGTGAACCACATTTAAAATGATGTCTCTTCTTTGTGTGATGCTTTGTGTGATGTTTACTTCTTTATTAATGTTGATTCTACTATTTAGGGAAAAGTTTTATATTATACTATTCACCCCCCTCTCAGTATAAGCACATGTTCTTCAATTGGTATTAGAGAGGATCTCTCCATGAAGAGTCTAACATCTCAGAAGAAGATCCTTCGATAGCAAACATGAACTCAAAATTTGAAGAAGAAAGTGGGTTTAATATAAAAGAAGAATTTTTTGTTGCTCTCAAAAAATTGGAAATACTTAGAGAAAAATTCAAAATTGAAGGAACAAATTCAGGAAGATGAAGAAGCAAGAGTGGAACTTATACAAAATCTTACAAAATTCAATTTTAAGGTAGAATAAGGAAAGAATATTGAGCAAGATATGACAGACCTATTGAGAGCCAAGGAAACAAAATGTGGAAAATTAGAAGCAGAAATCTTTCTCCTAAGGAATAATCTAGAAGGGATCAAGATACTACAAAATACAGAATATGTGAAACAAAAATAGGAATCAAGATTGCAAAAGGTAGAAAATTCAAACAAATAAAAGCAATCAAATGACATCATAAAAGAAGAGAGAAAAGAGGAACCCTGAATAAGAGTTAATTACAAGAAGAGGATGACCTCTTCACAATATCCAAGATCTCCAAATAGGTTACATAATCTCTTCTATGGTCATTGTTTTTCTTGCAATAAATATGGTCATATAGCTGCACATTGTACTCATCATGCAAGATATTATAGAGATTTCAATTTCTTTTCACCTCTCATGCATGTTGATGTTATATGTTACATAAGAAATAAATTTAGACACAAGGCTAGATGGTGTAAAATGATATTTCCTGAGTCTATAAAAACAATTCCAAAAATTAGGAAATATGAAATAAAGAATGATAGGGCCAAATCTATGTTAGTTAAAACAACCCTGCATGCTCAAATTAAAGAAGAACAATGGTATCTGGATAGTGGTTTCTCTAGTCACATGACAGGATACAAAGACAAATTCATTGTTCTAAAGGAAAAAAATAGAGGATTAGTAAGTTTTGGTGATAATGGATCAACTAGGATTGTTGGGAAAGGTACTCTAAGTCTAGAAAATGAAAAAAAAAACAAAGAATATTTTGTATGTCAAAGGGTTAAAGCACAATCTATTGAGTATAAGTCAACTTTGTGATCAAGGATATATGGTTATATTTCATCCAGATAGATGTGAGATAAGGAAAACTGAAATAGGAAGAATTATTGCAAATTCAAGTAGGACTCCAAACAACTTATACATGGTCAATGAGATCAAACGAGAAAAGTGTTTTCTATCAAAATAATATGAGAGCTGGTTATGGCATAGAATATTAGGTCATTTTAATTTTGACAACATAGTCAACATAAGCAATAAATAGGTAGTCAAAGATTTACCCAAAATAAGGAGACCTCAAAACACAATTTGTGCACCTTGTCAACATGGAAAGCAAACTAGGACAACTTACAAACCAAAATGCTATATGTCTTCTAAGCCTTTAAGTTTAATACATACTAATTTATGTGGTCCTACTAGAACACAAAGTATTCAAGGTAAGAGTTACTTCATGTTATTTGTAGATGATTATTCCAGAATGGTTTGGGTAACTTTCCTAAAAGAGAAGTCAGAAGCCTTTGAAAAATTCAAAGCACTCAAGAATTTGGTTTAAAATGAAACAAAAAAAAGGATTAAGTGTCAAAAATATGATAGAGGAGGAGAATTTACTTCAAATGAGTTTGTAGAATTTTTTGAACAAAATGGAATCAAGAGAGAGTACTCAGCAGCAAGAATTCCCCAACAAAATGGAGTAGTTGAATGGAATAACAGGACTATTGAAAACATGGCTAGAGCTATGTTAAATGAATCTAAGTTGTCGGATGGTTTTTGGAAAGAAGCATTATCCACAACTGTGTACATAATTACTAGGACTCAATTAAGGGTAAATCATCATAAGGCTCCTTATGATATTTGGAAAGGAAGACCTACTACTGTAAAACATTTCAATATTTTTGGAAGTAAATGTTACATAAGACGGGAAGATCAGAATTTGGGAAAATTTGATCCAATATGTGATGAGGGAATTTTTATTGGATATTCCACTAAAATCAAGGCTTACATATGTTACAACAAAATAACATGTACTATGGTGGAAAGTATGAATGTGACAGTTGATGACAAGATAGATTCCAGAGAGCCAATTCAGCAAACGGTATACCAAGAAGATGGATGTTGTCAAGAAGAATTTTGTGAGGAATCAAAAAATGATGAAGAAGAAACATAAAGTTTTCTTCCTAAGACTCCTTCCAGATATGTACAGAAAAATCACCCAAAATATCAGATCATTGGGAATCCAGATTAAAGACATACAAGGAGAAGAATAATAAAACCATCTTAACAAGCAAATTTTTCTTTGCTATCTAAGATTGAGCCAAAATATTTTTCTCAAGCTTGTGAAGATGAATTTTGGGTTAAAGAAATGAATGAGGAATTAAATCAGATTTAGAAGAGAAAAACTTGGTAACTTGTAACTTGTTCCATGACCAAAGGACAAAAATGTGATTGGCACAAAATGGGTCTTCAGAAATCAGTTGAATGAATATGGACAAGTTTTCAAAAATAAAGTAAGGTTAGTTTGCAAAGGTTAGGCACAAGTAGAAGGAATTGATTTTGATGAAACCTTTGCTCCAGTTGCATGACTTGAAGCTATAAGGAAATTTTTATCTTTTACAAGTTTCAATAACTTCAAGGTATATCAAATGGATGTTAAGTCAGCATTTCCAAATGGGATTCTAGAAGAAGAGGTCTACATTGAACAACTAGAGGTATTTATACTATCAAATACACCAAATCAGGTATGCAGATTGAAAAAGATGTTGTATGGCTTAAATCAGGCTCCCAGAGCATGGTATTCAAGATTGGATAGGTATCTACAGGAACAGGGATTTAGGAAAGGAATAACAGAAAGTAATTTGTATATCAAAAATGAAGTAAATGATATTTTAATAGTGTTTGTTTATGTTGATGACATAATTTTTGGAGGAAATAATGACAATATGTGCAAAGAGTTTTCTAAGAATATGTAGAGTTAATTTGAGATGTCTATTCTTGGTGAATTATCCTTCTTTCTTGGTCTTCAGATTTCACAATCTAGAAAGGGAGTGTTTCTATCTCAATCCAAATACATCAAGGAGATGTTAAAGAAATTTAGATTAGAATATTGCAAACCAGTAAGTACTCCTATGGTCACAAGGTAAAATTTAAGTAAGGATGATGAATCTCTAGATGCAGATAAGAGACTATACAGATCCATGAATGGAAGCTTATTGTATGTCATAGCTACAAGACCAGACATAGTACAATCAGTGGTATTAGTGGTAATATTTCAAGGAGCACCTAAGGAAGCACATGTGGCAGTAGTAAAAAGATTTTTTTAGGTATCTAAAAGGGACTATGGATTTTGGACTTTGGTATCCTAAAAGTGATAGTCTCACACTCACAACAAATATAGATGCAGATTGGGTCGACAACATTGATGATAGAAAATACACAAGTGGAGGAGCTTTATTTCTTGGAGAAATACTAGTCTCCTGGTTAAGTAAGAAGTAGGTTTTAGTATCACTATCTACAATAGAGGTAGAATATATTACAGAAGTATCCAGTTGTACACAGGTGTTATGGATGAAGAGAACTTTAGAAGACTTCAAGATAAAACATGATCAACCTATTCCTATACTATATGATAATACTAGTGCCATATGTATCTCAAAAAATCTAGTAATGCACTCCAGGACGAAGCACATTTCAATTAAGTATCATTTTATGAGAGAACAGGTATCAAAAAAATAAGTCAAATTGGATTATGTCACTACAAAGGAACATATAGTAGATATTTCCACTAAGCCACTCTCAAAAGACACTTTTGAGTATCTTCAAGGAAAATTAGGAGTGATAATCCCACCCGAGAAAAAACCACCTCATGTGGAGGTTGGGACGGGCTAAACTAAGAGGATCATTCTTATCCCTGAGACCCAAAGGTGACCCTTTGCCATTGATGACAAACTGGGAGAGATTTGTGTATATTGAGGAGAGTTTTTGATATGGGGAGATATTTGATATTTGAGAAAAATTTGAGTCAGGGGGAGTAAAGTCCCAAGGGGAGAAAAAAATATGGTCATAATTCAGTAAAAGTATATGGGTTCCCATCAATGACAAAGGGGGAGATTGTTGCACATTTTGAGTCCCTAAGATCAGAGTTGTCATTGATGTCAAAAGGATCTATGTAAGTAAGCACTATGTTTGTGTTTCATAAAGAGCTTCATGAGAAGAAAATATTTTTAATCAAAGGTTCAAGAAGGGATGCTTAGCATTTTGTTCCAAAATGAGCTTCAAGGGAAGCTTTGCAAAAGGTTTTTATTTAAAACCATGGATGGTAGATTTGAAATGTGTTTTTCTTAAAACCCAAGTTGGATTTTCATTTAATCAAAAAAGGTGCCTGGGTGATGGAGATATTTGTTAGCATATATGTCAATGTAATTAAATTATGGCAAAATGGTAGCACTCGTAGGCACTCTCTAGGTTGGTTTATTAACCATCAAGTTGGTTAGATAAACCAACTCTTAACCGCATTGTAACATTTATATTGATATCAATCAGAATGTTCAAAGTGCTTCATCAATTTCTTCATGGCATTAGAGCTATGGACATAGACAAGAATTCCAACCAACAAGACTAGAGGACCCTAACGGATGTAATACTGATGAACGCAGACAGAGGACAGACTACAGACCCTGACGGACGTGAGACAGACACAGACAAGACTACTATCCAATGAGACTAGAGGACCCTGACAGACGTGAGACTGACGAACATAGATAGGAGGATGGGCATGCAGAAAGAGGACACGTGAGGCACACAAAGGCATGTAGATAGAGGACACGTGAGGCATGTAGATAGAGGAAATCCTGACAGGGCGGATCGGGTATGTGGGTCGACGATGGACGGTTGCAGAGGCAAAAGGACAGGGTGGTTGCATGAAGGAAACTAAAATCTATAGCAGCTTTTCGCAATTTTAAAGATCCCCACAGTGGTAGCATAGGCCATGTGGGATTAAAAAAAAATTGTTTTCTCTTATTTGGCCTTGATGTTGCTAACAATAGCCTAGTCCATTCTTGTTCGCATCAGGCCCTCTGGCTCCCATGGTACGCACGATGTTTGTTCGATGGTAGGTCGTGGTTTCCAGTCCTTCTGCATGCGCTGTGATGGTGGGTTGTTTTTTTTATAACGGGTCACATGTTTTGATGGTGGGTCACATGTTTTGATGGTGGGTCGCATGTTTGATGCTCTGTAGGGCATTGTTGACACCTGAACTACACAATCGATGCCCGATCGTGGTCATTTGATGCCTGTGTAGTCCAATGACGCCTTGACAGCTCCAAAAAAAAATTGGGTGTTTAGGTACCATTTTTTTCACTCCTTTTCTATTTTGCAAATTGACGGGGGAGAGATCTTAGGTCTTCACATGATTCATTTGCAAAATTGTAAGATAAACAAGGGAAATCCAACCATTTGGCAGAATAATTGCTATATTTGTAATAGGTGTTTAAATTTTTGGGCATTTGTGATTGTTTATTTTGCATTTAAATATATTTTTTTCTTGCATTAACAATCATAAATTCAAAAAATATAAGACCCCAAATTTATACCCTATTTTTTCAATTTATTGGACAACAGTGTTCGATATTTGAGATACCTCTGGTCCACACTTACAGGTAATGCTGTCGTGCTTTGGACTACTATATTCGCCACCTAATATAGATACAACAATGACATCTGAGCTTGTTATCTATTAATCATCGAGGAGAAATAAGGCAAACCAGTTTTTTTTTCCCATTTCATACCCACATCATGATTGTTGTTAGGCGTAAATCCTGATGAAAGTTTTTCCAAAGTGTTTAGGGGAAGTTACGCCCCACGCATGAGGAATAAAACTTTCTATGGTAGGTTTCATTAACAACATGATGCACTTTCAGTATCACCTATGTTAAATATATTGTGCTTCTCATATGTACTTATATTCTCCCTCACGTAAGGACGGGTACATATTGTGTAGTATATTGTTCCTATATACCTATAGTCTCCCTCACGTAAGGGTAGGTATATATTGAATGGTTAAGATATAAACATCTGGCAGGTATAAAGAAAGAGAGACCAATTTGTGATATAAGGAACATTCATAATGGCCACAATTCATAAGTATCTCTCAAATTCATAATTGTTGAAAGGTCCTAATTTTGTTCCATGGAAGACAAAGATGAAAGCTATTCTTCAGTTGGAAGATCTATGGGATGTAGTGACTGGCATTACAAAACACCCTCAGACAACAAGAACATATCAAGATGCTTGGGATAAGAAAGATAAGAAGAGTCTAGTGTTTATCTTGTTTGCTACTACATATGAGGTGCAGCCTCATATTTGTGATGCAAAAACTAGTAAGATAGATTGGGATGCCTTGATCACAATATATAAAGGAAAGAATCAATCCACTATTCTACATCTTCAAACTCAACTACATAATCTCAGTATGAATTCTGGGGAAACAATTGATATATTACTTTGCAAAGTGGCTGACTTGAAATCCAAATTGAATGCCATGGGAAAACTAGTGGATGATGATGTCTTGAACTCTGTCATATTGAGAGCATTACCAAATTCCTACAAGATGTTGATCACTTATCTCAATGTTTCTGGGAGACAAGTATCATTTGTGGAGCTGGTAAATTTGCTTCAGACTAAGGAGGCAACTCAGATCTAGAAATATGATGTGCCAGATAATGCTCTTTCCACACAAAAAAGTGGTAAAAAAAAAGGACAGTTTCAAATATGGGGTCCTTCCAATTCAAAGGGAAGCAAAATTAGAAGAAGGATACAAAATATTGCAATATTTGTGATATGAATAACCATGACACCAACAGGTGTTGGTTCAAAAACAAGCAACAAAATGATAGACGTCCTCATAAGAAGGACAAAAACAAACAAAAATACAACAAACATAAGAAACCTAAAGGTCATGTTGCTTATGCTGACTCCAATTAAGACTCAGATTCTCCTGGGTCCGATTCAAATTCTTGAATCTGAAAGAGCACACAAGGTGCTCATGACCCATACTTCATCTTCTCATATAGATGTTGTATGGTATATTGATTTAGGATCTAGGAAAAACATGACTAAGGACAAATCATGGTTTGATACTTTTGTGGAGAAAGAGGGTAAGCTAGTCATAATTACTGACAATCAAGTCTATCAAGTACAGGGAGAAGGGTGTATTTTTGTGTCTCTTCCTGATGGTAATTGTTAAATTGAGAAAGTTCTCTATGTTCTAGGTTTAGCCAATAATCTACTGTTAGTCACACAAATGTTGGATAGAAATATGGATGTCATGTTTCGAGTTGTCAAAGACAAGAAGAGATGTTTTATCACCCACAGTGATAAACATGTTACAACCGAATCCTACAAACATGGCTTGTTCATTCTAGATGCCCTTTCAACTCCTCATGTTGCTCTAGCTACAACTACAAAGGAAGCCACCTCTCTCTGGCATAGACATTATGGGCACCTCAGTTCTCGATATTTTCCTGAATTATACAAATATGGGATGGTGACAGGTCTACCCCCACTCTTGTCTATCTTACCAGTTTGCTCAGATTTCTTAGCAGGGAAGCAACACAAAGTACCTTTTGAAGCTAGCTCCTCTCGAGCTACAAAACATTTAGAGTTGGTACATACCGATCTATGTGGTCCTATGCCATCCAGCTATGGTGGAAAGAAGTATTTTCAACTATTTTTTGATGATTACTCATTAAATATGTGGGTTTTCTTTCTTCAGTTGAAATCAAAAGCATTTCTCTACTTTCAACAGTTCAAGAAACTTGTCGAGAGGGAGTCAGGTTGTTTGTTAAAAACCCTCCACTCAGATCGAGGGGGGGAATACACATCTGAAGAGTTTTTAGAGTTTCTTAAGAAACATGGAATCAAAAGACAACTAACTACAGCCTATACACCTCAGTAGAATGGAGTTACAGAGAGGAGAAATCATTCCATTATGGAAATGATTCGATGTATGCTAAAGGGAGCACATCTTGAGGATCAATATTGAGCAGAAGTAGTAAACACAACATTATACCTCCTAAATAGAGCACCCACTAGAGATCTACAATGGAAAACACCACAAGAACTTGGAGTGGTAAGAAACCTTCCATTTCTCATCTAAGGGTGTTTGGATGTAAAGCATTCATGCATATTCCAAAACACAAAAGGAAGAAGTTGGATGAGAAAACCCTGTAGTGTATCTTTCTTGGCTATGATGAGTATTCAAAAGTTTATCGATTGATTGATACTAAGACCAAGAAAACACACATAAGTAGAGATGTTATATTTGATGAAGCTTTCACATCAAAAGACACATCCACAACTATATATCTAGATGAAGAAGAACCTAAGAAGGAGTTTCAACTTCCATAACAACAACAGAAAGTTCCAAAATGGTACATTAGCACTTTGAGAGATGCTAAGTTGTATTCCCTTCCAGATCTATCTCTAGATAGGCCATGTACTCGTAGTATGACTCAGCAAATGAGAGAAGAGGAATCTACTTTAGAGGTTGACAAACTTTGTTAACACTTTGATGATTTGTTAGTGGGTACACAAAACAATAGAGAAGAAGATGAGGATGACAAAAATATTTATATGTCTACATTGAATGAAAATGAACCCACAATGGTTCAATTTGCACTTGATAAACCACAGTGGAAAAAGACCATGAATGTATAACATAAGTCTCTCATAAAAAATAATACTTGGAAGTTAGTCGACCTGCCAACAGGAAAGAAACCCATAGGCTGCAAATGGGTATTCAAAGTGAATTATAAGGCAGATGGATCTATTGATAATCATAAAGTCTGACTTGTTGTAAAGGGATATGCTCAGAAATAAGGTATAGACTATGAAGAGACTTTTGCCCCTACTACAAAAATGACTACCATTCGAGTACTTTGTGCCATGGGAGCTCAGTTTGGGTGGAAATTGCATCAGATGGATGTTAAAAGTGCCTTCTTGAATGGTGACTTACAGGAAGAAGTATACATGACTCAACTAGAAGGATTCATGGTCGAGGAGCAAGAACAAAAAGTATGCAAATTGATAAAATCCTTGTATGGGCTAAAACAAGCTCCTCGAGCTTGGTATATGAAGATAGACAGTCACCTTGTGCAGCATGGATTCAAAGGAAGTCCTTTAGATGCAAATATCTATATTAATAAAAATGGTTCTTATATAGTGATCCTTGTACTTTATGTAGATGATCTAATCATAATAGGAAGCTCGAAAAGAATGATTGACTTAGTCAAAAATGATTTGAAGCAATCATTTGAAATGATAGATCTAGGACTTTTGCTCTATTATCTTGGTTTAGAAGTTACTTAGCAAAGATTTCATATCAGAGTAACACAAAATAAATATGCCAAGAATTTAGTAGAAAAATATCGGATGACTAACTGTAAGTCAAAAGCAACTCCAATGGAGCAAGGACTTAAGTTATCCCGATATGATGAATCACCTCAGGTAGATGGTACTCTTTATCGCCAGTTGATTGGGAGTCTCCTATATCTGACAAATACTAGGCCAGATCTCAGTTTTGCTATGGGATATCTTTCAAGGTTCATGCAAGAGCCTAAAATGAGTCACTGGAAAGCAACAAAAAGAGTTCTTCATTATGTTCATGGTAGTACAAATTATGGTCTGGAATACAAAAAGAATAATAAGTTTTTCTTACTAGGATACACGGAATTAGATTATGTTGGATCCATTGATGATCGTAAATCTACTTATGGATATGTTTTTCATCTAGGATCTAGACCTGTTTCATGGCACAGTAAGAAGAAGCATGTGGTTGCTTTATCTTCTATAGAAGTAGAGTATCGCGTAGCCAGTGAAGCAGTCTGCGAGATAATGTGGTTGTCACATTCTTACAAACATGGGTCTTCCAAATAATCTTCCTCTTCATTTGTTTTGCGACAATCAAGGTGCTTTGAATCTTGTCAAAAATCCAATTTTTCATGAACGTACCAAACATGTTGATACCAGATGTCATTTCATTCGAGATGAAGTTCCCAAGCACCATATACAACATCAATACATTCCTACTGATGTGCAAGTTGCAGATATTTTTACCAAAGCACTTGGGCATATCAAATATGAAAAGTTTTGAGATACTATTGGAATTTGCCAATAATGTAATAAGGGGGGATGTTAGCATATATGTCAATGTAATTACATTATGGCAAAATGGTAGCGCTCGTAGGTGCTCTCTAGGTTGGTTTATTAACCACCAAGTTGGTTAGATAAACCAAATCATAACCACATTGTAACCTTTATATTGATATCAATCAGAATGTTCAAAGTGCTTCATCAATTTCTTGAATATTTAATTTTAAATATTTAGTTTAAATTTTAATTTATTTAAAATTTAAATTTAAATTGTAATTAAAATTTTATCCGTCGATGTCATGAAGGAAGTTTCAAAAAGGCTGATGTTTCCAAAGCAAGGGGAAGGCATATAACTATGCCATTGAATTTTTTAATTCATTCATCCTTGATCGTTGATATTTGTGCTTGGTATTTGCAAAGAAAAAGAGCTCATGTTTTTTGTTTAAGTGACACAGTGAAAATTAAAGGGATACAACGACCACTTACCAAAATACATTGGGTAGTGTGGCCTAGTGGCATATTGGATTGTGTAAAGGTATTTATGATAAGGAGGTTGTGCGTTCGATTCCCGTAAGAATTGTTTTTGACTTTGTTCTGTGGAGGCACCCAAGGCCCATAATTTTCTCTTGGCAAAAGAGGGTAAATGATAAGAAGCGGCTGGTGCTTATTTTTCACCAACAAGCCCACAACTCGTGCGGAAGCTTACCCGCAACTAGGGCCTTTGCATTTGGGCAAGTCGAGGGTTCATTCCCCTTGAGGCAGGTATTAAGGTTTTTATTAATATTTTGTTTGGATTGCCTAAGGTGGAGTGATAAGGGGAAAAGTTGCTTGTTGGCAATCTTGGGTACCTTGGGTACATTGTCTTTGCTCAAGTGTAGAAGTTGTCATTGATGTCAAGAAACTCTTGAAGGAATTTGATTTAATGTCAAATTATTCAGAGCATAGACTGTGAGTTTCCAAGAATATCAGAATAGCCCATTTGCAAAAGATCTTCAGAAAACGACAAGTTAGAAAAAGTATGCAGTAGGCTGGAAAAACTGTCGTGATTTCGCGACATGTTAGAGGAGAGAGAAAGTGCTGGAAAAACTGTCATGATTTTGTGATATTTTAGAGAGAGAAAGTGTTGGCCAAACTATCACCATTTCACGACATGTTGGAAGAGAGAGAAGAAGTAGGCAAAACTGTCGCAATTTCAGGACATGTTGGTAGAGAAAAAAAGCAAGGTGGAAAATGTCACGATTTCGCGACATGTCGCATTTTCGCAACTCAAAAAGTGCAGGAAGGCAAAGAAGGAAAAGTGTCACGATTTTGTGACATAATGTAAGGAAGGTTGTACGGATGAAAAAGTGTCATGATTTCATGACATGATGCAAAAGGGAGAGTCTGCAGTGTGAACTGTCATTATTTCATGACAAGTTCAAAGAGAGAAAGTATCTCGAAAAGTGTCACGATTTCACAACATGCTACAAAAGACGAAGTGAGGACTGTCACGATTTCGTAACATGCTAAAAAAACTCGAAGTGAGAACAGTCACAATTTTGTGACATGCTATAAAAGATGAAGGGAGGACTGTCGTGATTTCATGACATGCTGCAAAGGGAAGAGTCTGAAATGAGAAGCGTCACGATTTCATGACAGGCTTCAAAGAAATCGTACGAAAGCTGAAAGTGTCGTGATTTCATGACAGGTAGAAAATATAGCGTACGGATGCAGAAAGTGTCATGATTTCATGATAGGGAGAAAATATAACAAAAGGCAGCAGAAGTGTCACGATTTCGCAATAGTAACTGAAAGCATGTCTTCCATAGGTAAAGTGTTGCGATTTCGCGACAAAAGCAGAGAGGAAGGCTATGAAGACAAAAATGTCATGATTTCGTGACATGTTCTAGTTTCATGGGTGTAAGGAAAAAAGAAGATCAAGGCAGTGAAAGTGTCATGATTTCATGACAAAAGTGGAGAGGAAGGTCATGAAGACAGAAGGGTCATGATTTCGCTACAGAATTGAAGATGACATTAGCATAGGCAAAAGTGTCATGATTTTGCGATAAAAGTAAAGAAGAAGGCCATGAAGACAGAAGGGTCAAGATTTCATGATAGAAGAGTAGATGACATCAGAAGAAGCAGAAAGTGTCATGATATCATGACAAAAGCCATAAGATAGTGTTCAGTTGCAAAGGTGTCGCGATATCGTGACATGTTGAAGTTTCACGAGAAAAGCTACAAAACCACAGAGGCGATTGAAGCTGACAGAGTTGAATTTGAGCCGACGCAATTTAGGGTTTTACAGCTGACGAAGTTAAGGGTAGCAGCCAACTAAGATCAAGGTTTTGATCTTGAAAGTATTAGAATAAAAGCAGGGCTCATTGGAAAGAAAATAATATCGATGAATGTGTGCGTTCGAAGAGCGACATTTACAGACTGTGCAAAATAGAAGAAGTTTGATCACCGAGAGCAGAGTGCATTCTATCGAATCTTCCAAGTAAGAGAGATTGCAAGGAATCAAAGTTCGCTAAGGCTATGCGGCTATAATTGCATAGAGGTGCAAAGGTCAAAGTTTGATCAAGTGCAGCTGTGATTGCGCAAAAAGAAGCGAATGACTGTGTTTTTGTGTAGACCAAAAAAAGAGGAAAAAGACATTTCTGCCAGACCGAAAGACTATGTTTGGTGCAGATCAGAGATAGAGATCAAGGACATTTGTGCTATACCAAAGGACTATGTTTAGTGTAATTTCGAGGACTAGGTTTGCAGGTGATAGAGTTGAGGACAGAGGTCTCCAGCCAGAGCAGGGAAGACAGGTATCTTATATGGATAGAGTTTCATTTGCTAAGGGCAGAGGAGGTA
This sequence comes from Wollemia nobilis, assembly GCA_028583015.1. Lineage (NCBI taxonomy): Eukaryota > Viridiplantae > Streptophyta > Pinopsida > Araucariales > Araucariaceae > Wollemia > Wollemia nobilis. Next base: position 1,672,566 of record JAQPPZ010003494.1, on the reverse strand, counting down.
GAGGTCTTCTAGAGGATCACCAGTTAGAGCATATCTAGGGGAAGGTATCTCCTTTGGGTTGGTGCCCATAAACATTGTAATCGGGAAAGGTATTCCTAGATGTTGTATTGATAAAATTTAGTGAAAGAATTTTATCCATGGAGTAGCCCGCATTGGGTGAACCATGTAAATTGTTGTGTCTCTATTGTGGATGGTGTTTTGTGCATTGCTTTGATTACTGCTATTAATATTGTTTTCTCTACACTACATAATATTGAATTGAAAGTTAATTTGAAGGAAAAATTAAAAAACGTCTTATACTGTTCACCCCCCCCTCTTAGTATAATCTTGTGTTCTTCAATTGGTATTAAAGTGGGTTCCTTCAGAAAGTTTAAATAGCTTGAAGGAAAAGCTAGCAAAGAACACAATGGATTATTCAAGTGGCAATGCAGCACCTATTCTTAATGGATCAGATTTTGGTATTTGGAGTGCAAGGATGAAGGTTCATCTAATGGCACTTGGGAATGAGGTTTGGGAAGTTATTGAAGATGGGTACACTATTCCTAAACATGGTCCTTATACTAAAGAAGATAGGCTCCTACATCACAGCAATTCAAAAGCAATGAATGCTATCCTGAAGGGTTTATAGAAGGCAAATCTTACCAAGGTGATTCACTGCAAGACAACTAGTGAAATGTGTAAAACAGTTGCAGGTGGTTCACACAGGTGATGTAAATGTCCAAAAGTCCAAGTTGAGACACTTCAAAGGTATGTTTGAACAACTCAAGATGAATTATGATGAAAATATTAGTGACTACATGCTTCGTATGGATGAGGTTGTTAACTCCATGAAAGACTTAGGTCTTGAGCTTGCTAAAAATGATGTTTGTGATAAGATTTTAAAATCTCTTCCTCATAGATTTAGTGAAAAGATTTTTGCTATTTAGGAAGCTAAAGATTTGGATAAGTTGAAAAGGATGAGCTCCATAGTATACTTGCAGCATTTGAGTTGAGAACTCAAGTGAAGGTTGATGTCAAGAAAGAGGCAGCTTTCAAGGCTACCAAGAAATCAAAGGGCAAACAACTTCAAGAGAGTGATGAGTCTTCTAGTGATGAAGAGGTATATTACAACAAGAAAGGAAAGTTCTCTAGAAAGCATAAAAGCATGAAAAATATAAGATGTTTCAACTGTGGGAAATTTGGTCATTATGCTACTAACTATACTATTTCCAAGAATGAAAGTGATGAAGATATATAGGATTCTAAGAGCAAGGATTCTAAAAAGCACAAGCATCACAAGAAAAACAATGATGAGAACAACAATCAAGGAAAGAGGTATTCTCACAAGCACAAGAAGATTTTATACTTAGACAAAGAAAGTAAGTGTTCTAGTAGTGATAGTGAAAGTTCTTCAAGTGATACTGAAAATGAGATGTTGTTCATATCAGAAAAAGAGGAAGAACCAAAACATAGATTCATTATCATGAAATGTTTTAGGTGTGGAAATTTTGGTCACCTTGAGGATGATTGCACAAATAATGAATTGGTTACTAGTATGTATGAGGATGCTTCAGAAAACTATAAGGAATATGCATGCATGGTTTTTGAAAAGGGTAGCACCTCTAGTGATAAGAAATCTATAAAAGGCTCTGATGATTCAGAAAGCAAACAAATAAAGGATCTTGAAATAGAACTTACTAATGCTCTTAGTGATTTGAAAAAGGAAAGAAAGAAGAATGCCAGACTCAAGGATAAGTTAGATGAATGTTGTATGGAGAGAGATGATCTTACAGAAAGTCTTGACTTCTCTATGGCTAAGACACAAGAACTCAAATACGAGTTAGAGTCTAAGATTCTTCAGTATAATGAGTTGGAAAAGAAAATGGCTTCTTTGGAAGTGGAAAATAAAGAGTACAAGGATAAGCTGTATAGGTTTCAAGATAGCTCCAAAAGGGTTAAGTCTCTCATCAAAGGTCAAAGAAAACCAACAGATAAAACAGGTCTTGATTTTGTTAAGTCGCACAAGGAATAGGTTGGGGAATCTAGCAAGATATTTCAAAAGGAAGAGAGTTCTGATGAAGAAAGTACTTCAGATCATGAGTCCGTGAGTGATAGATGTGCAAAAATAGAAAAATAAATTTAGATTGAGAAGAAGTTCTTGGGACCCAAGAGGTCGAATAAAAGAAAATTTCACGACAGATGTTTTGCGTGTTACAGGTTTGGTCACATGGCTGTACATTGCATGACTCAAGTAAGGAAGGTAAATGATGGTTTCAGAGGTAGAAATTTCTTTCAAGGGTATTGCTACTCTTGTAATCAGATTGGGCATAAGGCAATTTTCTACAAGGCTAATAACAGGAACACGGTTAGTCATAACAGGCAGATTCAAAGAATAGGTATGACTAAAATAAATAACATTATTACCTATTATAAGTGCAACAATGATGGTCACACAGCTAGACAGTGTAGAGATGATCTCCCAAGGTATAGGAACAGGAACAATGGTATGAACAGGTCCAAGGATCAAGGCATGGACAAGAAAAGGGATGAGAACAAGAGCAAGAACAGTGATAAGAATAGGAATATGGACAAAGAGTTCAAGAGAAGGCCCAAGAAGGAAGTTATAGACGTTGATGATGATCAGTGCCTAATGGGAGTTTTACTCCCAAACCTGTTTTAATCACCTCATCAGGAGGTGGGGAAGGGACTAAGCTAAGAGGCTCATTATTAGTCTCGAGCCCCAAAGGTGACCCTTTGCCATTGATGACAAAGGGGGAGAGATATGAGTAAGGAGGAGAGATTCAAAGTGAAGAAGAGCTTCAAGTCAGGGGGAGAAAAACTTCAAAGATATATTCTTAGTTGTTGCTCATTTGGTTTCAATTTTGGCTCTTGAGAAGTGGTGTCAGTAAAGGTTTTCCATCAATGACAAAGGGGGAGATTGTTGGCAATTTTGGGTACCTTGGGTACATTGCCTTTGCTTAAGTGTAGAAGTTGTCATTGATGTCAAGAAGCTCTTGAAGGAATTTTATTTAATGTCAGATTATTTAGAGCATAGACTGTGAGTTTCCAGGAAGATCAGAATAGCCCATTTGCAAAAGATCTTCAAAAAATGACAAGTTAGAAAAAGTATGCAGCAGGCTGGAAAAACTGTCATGATTTCGCGACATGTTAGAGGAGAGAGAAAGTGCTGGAAAAACTGTCGTGATTTTGTGACATTTTAGAGGAGAGAGAAAGTGTTGGTCAAATTGTCATGATTTTACGACATGTTGGAAGAGAGAGAAGAAGCAGACAAAACTGTCACGATTTTGCGACATGTTGGCAGAGAAAGAAATCAAGGTGGAAAGTGTCGCGATTTTGTGACATGTCGCATTTTCGTGACTCAAAAAGTGCAGGAAGGCAAAGAAGGGAAAGTTTCATGATTTCGCGACATGATGTAAAAGGGAGAGTCCACAATGTGAACTGTCGTGATTTCATGACAAGTTCGAAGAGAGATAAAGTATCTCAAAAAGTGTCACGATTTCATGACATGTTGCAAAAGACGAAGTGAGGACTGTCACGATTTCACAACATGCTAAAAATCTCGAAGTGAGAACAGTCACAATTTCATGACATGCTACAAAAGATGAAGTGAGGATTGTCATGATTTTGTGACATGCTACAAAGGGAAGAGTCAAATGAGAAGCATCGTGATTTCACGACAGGCTTCAAAGAAAGCGTACGAAAGCTGAAAGTGTCACAATTTTGTGACAGGCAGAAAAGATAGCGTACGGATGCAAAAAGTGTCACGATTTCACAACAAGGAGAAAAGATAGCAGAAGGCAATAGAAGTGTCATGATTTTGTGACAAAAACTGAAAGCATGTCTTCCATAGGTAAAGTGTCACGATTTTGCGACAAAAGCAGAGAGGAAGGCTATGAAGACAAAAATGTCACAATTTCATGGGTGTAAGGCAGAAAGAAGCTCAATGCAGTGAAAGTGTCACGATTTCATGACAAAAGTAGAGAGGAAGATCATGAAGACAGAAGGGTCATGATTTCACTATAGAATTGAATATGAGGTCAGCATAGGCAAAAGTGTCACGATTTTGCGACAAAAGCAGAGAAGGCCATGAAGATAGAAGGGTCATGATTTTGCGATAGAAGAGTAGATGACATCAGCAAAAGTAGAAAGTGTCGTGATATCATGACAAAAGCCATAATATAGTGTTCGGTTGCAAAGGTGTCACGATATCATGACATGTTGAAGTTTCGTGAGAAAAGCTACAGAACCATAGAGGCAGTTGAAGCCGACAGAGTTGAATTTGAGTCAACGTAGTTTAGGGTTTTATAGCCAAAAAATTTAAGGGTAGCAACCGACTAAGATCAAGGTTTTGATCTTGAAAGTATTAGTATAAAAGCAGGGCTTCTTGGAAAGAAAATAATATCGATGAATGTATGCGTTCGAAGAGCGACATTCGTAGACTATGCGAAAGAGAAGAAGTTCGATCACCGAGAGCAAAGTGCATTCTGTCGAATCTTCCAAGTGAGAGAGATCGCAAGGAAGCAGAGTGCACGAAGGCTATGTAGCTATAATTACACAGAGGTGCAAAGGTCAAAGTTTGATCAAGTACAGCTGTGATTGCACAAAAAGAAGCGAAGGACTGTGTTTTTGTGTAGACCAAAAAAAGAGGACAAAGACATTTGTGCCAGACCGAAGGACTGTGTTTGGTGCGAGATCGGAGACAGAGATCGAGGACATTTGTGCTAGGCGAAGGAGCTGTGTTTAGTGCAATTTCAAGGACCAGGTTTGTAGGTGATAGAGTTGAGGACAGAGGTCTCCAGCCAGAGCAAGGAAGATATGTGTCTTCTGTGGATAAAGTTCCATTTGCTAAGGGCAGAGGAGGCAAAAGTCTTATAGAGGATCACCAGTTAGAGTAAAGCTATGGGAAGGTATCTCCTTTGGGTTGGTGCCCATAAACATTGTAATTGGGAAAGGTATTCCTAGAGGTTGGATTGATAAAATTTAGTGAAAGAATTTCATCCGTGGAGTAGCCTGCATTGGGTGAACCACGTAAATTGTTGTGTCTCTATTGTGGATGGTGTTTTGTGCATTGCTTGGATTACTGCTATTAATACTATTTTCTCTACACTGTATAATATTGAATTGAAAGTTAATTTGAAGGAAAAAGTAAAAAGCGTCTTATACTGTTCACACCCCCCTCTCAGTATAAGCTTGTGTTCTTCATTGCTTCGTTAGTTTATTTTTTGAGTAACCTTAGGTATTAAGGTCATGGTGGCTATTTGAGTTGTGAATTATTTTTAATTGTGATTTTTGAAATTGTTAGAAGGAATAAGGGTTTTTGATAAAGTTATTTTTAGTGAAAGTTATTTTGAGTAAGGGTTTTCTTTTAAAAATAACTTTGGTGGATGTTAAAATAAAGTAGAATTAATAAGGTGTTATTTGGATATTATTGTTGTGTTATTAATCAAGATCTCTAACCCTTGTTAAGATTTGAAAAATAAAGTGTGTTGGGTATGAAAAATTTAGTGGACAACTCATAAGGCATAAAAAAGGAATGAGTAATAATCTCCATTGATTTTATTTGGGTGGTTAATTTTTGAAACAACATTGGAGTGAAAAGGATTGATTGTGGTTTCCTTTTCAAAAGTTGTTGAGTTAATGATTAAAGGTTTTCTGGATTGTGAGTTGTGATTAAACCTTGTTTGATAAGCATTTTTGTTTAGACCATTGGTTGAGTGAAGTACTTTGAGTTTATTCTTCAAGGTTTTCTGAATTGAGAGTTGTGATTAAAACCTTGTCTTATTAGCATTGTTGTTGAAGCCAATGGATGATGCAAAGAACTTGAACTTGAGTTAGAAAAAAACATGAGTATCATTGTTATGTAAGATTTGTTGTTGAGTAATGTTGGAAATATTTTGAGTTAGTTGATTCATTCTTGGACTAGGGTTTGTGAGAAATAGTTATTTCCTAAAGTTATTGGTTGAGTAGAGTTGATCGAGCCTAGTCAAGTGGTTGCATGAAGTGGTTGTTCAAGTTTCATGAAACAAACTATTCTATATTCTGATTTAGTTGAGATTGAGACTTGAGAATATAACATATTGAGTCTCTAACGATTCTCTTTATGCTTCTATGAGATTGAGGTGAGTTGAGATTGCTTTGAGTTGATATTGGGATTTAAGTATAGAAAATATTGATTCTCTAACAATTCTCTTTATGCTTCTATGAGATTGAGTTGATATTTTGTTGAGATGATTTGAGGTAAGTCTTTGAGAAGGCTTTTGGACTATTTTTGTGTAAGATTTTGTGAAAAATTGCTATGTAGATCTGAGAAATTCCTAGAGAGGACTTATTGAGTAGATTTGGGCAAGTTTTGTGTGATCTTTTTGAGAATATTTGATCAGGTTATGAGTGAGCCTATTGAGCAGATTTGAGCAGGTTATGAGTGAGTCTATTGAGAAGATTTGAGAATGTTTTGAGTGAACCTATTGACAGAGCTTTAGAGGTGACAAATTACAAAGTACAAAGTCTCAGTGGATATAGATACAACAATCAGGACAATTGAAGATAGATCTTAGTGAGGAGTCTTCAAGTGGAGAGAGATCCATCAGTCATTGTAGTAGAGAGACAGAGTCTTCTAGAAGATCACTAGCTAGAGCATAATGGGAAAGAGTTCTCCTGTGGAAGAGATCCATGAATTTGAGATGTAGGGGATAAACATCTCCTTTGGACAGATGTCCATAAACATTGTAATTGGGAAGGATTCCCAAGAGATTATTTGAGAAATATTTAGAAGAATTATTTTCTATGGAGGTAGCCCACATTGGGTGAACCATGTTAAAAATGATGTCTCTCATGTGTGTGATGCTTTGTGTGATGTTTACTACTTTATTAATGCTGATGCTACTATTTGGGGAAAATTTTTATATTATATTGTTCATCCCCCCCTTCTCAGTGTAAGCACATGTTCTTCATACAATTCTTAATATGTATTACATGGTTAATATTTTCTCACTATTGGACACTTTGAATTTTTTATTTGTGTGCAATACCTACTGTTATTATGTAGCTCAAACACTACAATATAATTTTTAATCCACATATTAACCATATTGGCCTATTGCTCACCTAATTCTATATATGCTCTGCAACAAGATATTTATTTGAGACTACATGCACCTGAAATATATGCTAGTTTTACCTCTTGCTATACAAATATGAACTCCAATAAGCCTCATTGTCAAATGGAAAATTTAAGATAAAATAGTTATCATCACCAAAAGCAATGAATACTAACATAATTAAATATAGATATGAGACAAATATATGTAGAATAATTGAAATAAATTAATCACCTCAATGTTTCCTAGTTAATAAAGATTTGAAGGTCAATAAAGTAACCACCTCAACTTTCAGCCAACATCATTGTTGCATTAACTATACCCATATTCAACTGATGTGAACTAGGGAAATCTATTGATTATAAATCCTTAGGGCAACCTGATTATTGCAGTTTCATTACATGATCTTAGATATCCTTAACAAAGTCCAATTTCCATATGATCTTGATTGAATTTTTAACATAGATTATCGATTGGATTCTTGACAAAACAAGAAACTTTATACTATGTTTTGTTCAATTCATATGAATTTTTTAATATAAAAATCAAATTCTAAAGCCTAAGAACTGGTCTACAGCTATGTTCAAATCAAAATCTCCTATAGAAGAGAAATAATAAATGGACTTGATTGCTAGCCAAATACTCAATGGAGTGCACATCAAAGAGGATGGTGGTAAAAAATAACTTACCAGTGCGATTGGGTATCATTTCCTCATTATTTGATGACATGTCTTATCCTTTAATGGATTCTCTAGTTGGAACGATTGATTGTGCTTTCTGATAATCAATCATCAAAGATAATCCAAAAATTCATTTAGAATATATTTTTATATAAAATTGCCTAAAAATTCCCTAAAACTTCTTAAACTTCTTAAAATATAGAAAGGCATATGAATCTTTATAATAATAATAAATAAATATTCGAGCAATAAACAAAATCCATTATTATATAAATCTATATAGCCCACAAGACAACCCATTACAACTGAGAGCAATGCATAAATAGAAATATATACAGATGTACACATAGAGCTTGAATTATGCTAAAATAAATATCATCGGTATTGTCATGTCTAATGTCCTTTCTCCTCCTATCCATGGTGGTCAGGGAGCTTCTCATTTATCTTCTGTATTAATCCCTTATTCTTCCCATTCTCACCATGCTATTTTTTGTGTTCTTTCTTGGCCTTAATATTCTCCTTCAACCCCTTCTTCTTCTTCCCCCCTTCTTTCTTCCCTCCGCCTTCTTCCTCATCACTCGACTGTATCCACCAAACAACGTTCTCAAATGGGTCAGATTAGATCGATCTCAAGGTTCTCAAATGGGTCAGATTATATTGATCTAAAGGGAAAGCAATTATCCAAGGAAATTGAAATGAAAATAGAATATAAATAAACTTACAGAGCTAGAGGAGGAGGAATTGTGGCTTTGATGGAGCTTTCCCTTCAAATCCTTGTGCTACTTTTTTTTTATCTTCATAATGATATTTGGACTGATGAGACATCGATGGAGTAGTGATAACATGGTGGACCTCTCTTGTCTATCCATGCCTTTGTAGATGGCCCTCCTCTTCCTTTTTCTTGCCAAATACACTTAATAGACCATGATATTGGTGCTTTGGTGCACTGCCATATGCCATTCTTCAAAATTTTAGAAACTCTAACAATATAAGAACTAGAATTTGAGGATTGTAGTTGAACAACTATATACTGAATTATGAAAGTAAATGTTTTTCAATATCTTCCCATGCATCGTTTAATTTTTTCTCGCATGTTGTTTAATTTTTTTAAAGTGAGACCTCACTTAAACTACCCTCGTAGCCCTAAGAGGATAGTTTAAAACTACCCCCTTAGATCACCCTAATTTTATGGTTTAAAACCACCATCTTAGGGTGACCTAAGAAACCATCCTCTTAGGGCTAAGAGGGTGGTTACCCTAAGAGGGTGGTTTTAAACCACCCTCTTAGGATCTATTAGGGTAGTTTTTAATCGCATTAAAAAACTACCTTATTTTAGTCACTCTCAAAAGCCTTTTACTTGGTCCAAATTGGTTTTTATTTTGAAAATCAAGGGGGCATTACTAGGGCATCATTGAATTTAATCCAATATTCCTAAATATTAATATTTTTATTATTATCATGGTTATGTGCTTAGGTAAATAAGATCTTATTATCACAAAATTGGGGCATATATGATGGTTCTTGAAAATTTTATTTTGTAATAAATGCATCAAAAATAGCAAAATATAGACACCTAACTTTGTGCACCAATAAATCTTTAAAATATCATCTCGCTTGCTAACTAGTTTGTAAACAAATCAAGTCAATTCAACTATTGCATGCCTAAATTTTATGAAACAAATAACATCATATTTAGAGCTTACATAATCCTTTCAAATCTTCACAAAATTTTATAAAAGTACCACCATTAGAACACTTGCGAAAAGATATTTTGAATGATCATAAACTTGCCTATACTTGCATAAGAATTGATACCTCAAATTGACCTAAAAGAAAATTTACCATAACCCTGTGAGAGAAAAGTGGAATTTTTGCATGGTATTTCTATTGTCCTATTATGCTTTTTCTAGTCAAACTTTCTTCCTTTCTACCTACTTCAGCACCATGAGCAAAAGCATCATGGCATTTTTGTGTCACCGTGGTGCTTCTACCTTATCATTGCCAATGCTGAGATCTCAAAAATTTAAATGCCTATCACTATTTTTCTTGCCATGAGTCTTATCTCATTGATTTAATCCATGCATATAAAGGTGGAAAATTACCAATTGAATCTCCTTGATTGGCATTTTCATGAAACTTCACTCCTTGCAACTTCTAATCAATCCTTGTCAACTCCATGCAACTACTAATAAAATTACCTTGTTCTCTCTACTAAGAATCACTTAATATTTATTTATAAAACCACCCCTTGGGGGGGATTTCAAAAATGGAATCTTATGCACACCATCATGTTGCTAGAATATCCTTAGCAAATACCTTCCAAACATGTTACTAAAAAAAATTTTGAGCTTGAAGATAGTTCAAGCTAAACTAGTTATGATCACCAAAAGAAATTAATACTAACATAATAAAATATAGAGATGAGACAAATATATGTAGAAGAATTTAAATAAAGTAATGACCTCAATATTTCCTAGTTAATAGAGAATTGAAGGTCAATAAAGTAACCACCTCAAATTTTAGCCAACATCATTGTTGCATTAACTATACCCATATTCAACTGATGTGAACTAGGGAAATATACTGATTATGACTCCTCGAGCAACTTGATTATTGCAGTTTCATTACATGATCTTAGATATCCTTAACAAAGTCCAATTTCCATATGATATTGATTGAATTTTTAACATAGATTATCGATTGGATTCTTGACAAAACAAGCAACTTTATACTATGTTTTGTTCAAGTCATATGGATTGTTTTAATATAAGAAATAAAATCTAAAGCCTAAGAACTGGTCTACTGCTACATTCAAATCAAAATCTCCTATAGAAGAGAAATAATAAATGGACTTGATTGCTAGTCAAATACTCAATGGAGTGCACATCAAAGAGGATGGTGGTAAAAAAAAACTTACCAGTGTGATTGGGTATCATTTCCTCATTCTTTGATGATGTATCTTATCATTTAATAGATTCTCTAGCTGGCACAACTACTTGTGCTTCCTGATGATCAATCATCAAAGCCTAAGAATTTATATCTCAAATATAATCCCAAAATTCATTGAGAGTATATTTTCATATCAAATTACCTAAAACTTGCCTAAAACTTCTTAAAATTCTTACAAGATAGAAAGGCATACAAGTATTTATAATTATAATAAATAAAATATTTGAGCAACAAATGAAAGCTATTATTTTCAAAATCTATATAGCCTATAAGGAAACCCATTATAGATGAGAGCAATACATAAACAAAAATGTATACAGACATACACACAGAGCTTGCATTATGCTAAAATAAATATCATCAATATTACCATGGCTAATGCCCTTTCTCCTCCTGGCCATGGTGGCCGGGGAGCTTCTCCTTGATCTTCTCCATTAATCCCTTCTTCTCCCCATCCTCACCATTATATTTTTTTCTTTATTTCATGGACTTAATCTTCTTCTTCTTCCCCCATTCTTTCTTCCCTCTACCTTCTTCCTCATCACTTGATTCTATCCACTAAACAATGTTCTCAAATGTGTCATATAAGATTGATATTAAGATTCTAAAATGGGTGAGATTATATCAATCTAAAGGGAAAGAAATTATCCAAGGAAATTTAAATGAAAATATAATATAAATGAACTTACAGAACTAGAGGAGAAACTATGGCTTTGATGGATATTTACCTTGAAATACTCAAGCTACTTATTTTTACCTTCCTAATGATATTCGAGCTAATAAGACATTGATTGAGTAGTGAGAACATGGTGGACCTCTCATACTTGTCCATGACATTGAATATGGTTCTCCTCTTTCTTTTTCTTTCCAAATACATTGAACAAACCATGATCTTGGTGCTTTGGTGCACTACCCTATGCCATTCTTCAAAATTTTAGAAACTCTAACAATATAAGAACTAGAATTTTAGGATTGTAGTTGAATGACTTTAGACTAACTTATGAAAGCAATTTTTTTCTAATATCTTCATGTGCATCATTTAATTTTTCTCGCATCTTGTTTAATTTATTTTAAAGTGATACCTCGCTTAAACTACCCTCTTAGCCCTAAGAGAGTAGTTTATAACTACCCTCTTAGGTCACCCTAAGATGACGGTTTAAAACCACCATCTTAGGGTGGCCTAATAAACCACCCTCTTAGGGTTAAGGGGGTGGTTTTAAACCACCCTCTTAGGGTTAAGGGGGTGGTTTTAAACCACCCTCTTAGGATCTATTAGGACGGTTTTTTATCACCATAAAAAACTACCTTAGTTTAGTTGCCCTTAAAATCCTTTTTTGGTGTAGTGTTTCCTTGCTCCAAATTTATTTTTCCTTTGAAACTCAAGGAGGCATTACTAGGGCATGACTGAATTTAATCTAATTTAATTAAATATTAATATTTTTATTATTATCTTAGATTTGACCTTAGGTAAACAAAATCCCTCTTCTTATCACAAAATTGGGGCATCTATAATGGTTCTTGAAAATTTTATTTTTTAATAAATGCATCAAAAGAGAAAAATATAGACTCCTAATTTTCAGCACTAATTAATATTTAAATAGATCATCTCCCTTGATAACTATTTTTGTAAACAAATCAAGTCAATTCAACTATTGCATGCCTAAATTTTAGGAAATAGGAGACACCATATTTGGAGCTTGCATAATACTTTCAAACCTTCACATAATTTTATAAAAGTACCACCATTAGAACACTCTCGAAAAGTGATTTCCAATGAGCATAAGCATACCTATACTTGCATAATAATTGATACCTCAAATTGACCTAAAAGTAAATTTACCATAACCCTGTGAGAGAAAAGTGGTATTTTTGCATGGTATTTCTTTTGTGCTATTGTGGTTTTAGTAGTCAAACTATTTTTTGAAGAAGAAAAGCTTATACTAAGAGGGGGGTGAAAAGTATAAGACCACTTTTTACATTTATTTCCAATCAATATTATGCAATGTATTGATAGCAATATCAACAACAATAGTCAAAGCAATGCACAAATCACCACACACAATAGAGACACCAATTTAACGTGGTTCACCCAATGTGGGCTACTCCACGGAGAAAATATTTCACTAAAATTTTCTCAATCAATCTCTTAAAAATCCTTTCTCTATTACAATGTTTATGGATGTCTATCCAAAGGAGACACCAATACCCTAATCAATTTCATGGATCTCTATCCATAGGATAACTCTTTCTCCTTAGCTCTGATTGGTGATCTTCTAGAAGAACTGATTCCTCCACTACACTGGCTAATGGATATTTTTCCACTAAAGACTCTTGTCCCCACTTAGAATACCTATCCTAAGTACCTTGGCTAATGGATCTCTATCCACTAGATACTGTCATCCTCTATACTCTATCACATCCAAATATTACTCTCAAATCTGTCTCAAATTTGTACTAAACACATTCCTTCATTCTAGCCCAAATCTTCTCAATCTCTATCTCTGATTTGGAACAAACCTATCCTCAAATATACACCAAATTATATCCTCAAATATGTACTAAACATAGTCCTTCAATTTAGCATAAATTTGGTCAATATCTGTCTCTGATCTGGCACAAACTTATCCTCAAATATGCACCAAAGTCTATCCTCAAATTTGAACTAAACACAGTCTTTTGGTCTAGCACAAATATATCCTCAATATCTATCCTCTAATTTGCATTAAACACAGTCCTTGGTCTAGAAAAAATATATCATCAATCTCTATCCTCAAGACTTAACACAAAACTTGACTCAATCACAAATAAATTCTTCTAGATATGTTCCAAATGTTAACTCAAGGTTTGAACAAATCAAACAATAAATTCTACTCACAAGTCTTCTCAAAGACTTGTCTCAAATCTACCTTGTAAGCTTCCATAAAAGCTCACACTAATCTATCCACAAGTCCTCTCTAGAACTTGTCCAATCTTCTCAATAATATTTGTCCTCAAATATGTATTGTAAGCTTTCACAAAATCTTACACTAATCTATCCACAAGTCCTCTCTAGAAATTATCTCAAATCTGCTCAACAAGTCCTCACTAGAATTTTTTTGATCTTACAAAAACATCAAGAGAATTATTAGAGACTCAATATGCTTCACATTCACCACAATGCTTAATCACTTTCAATATATTTTACCATAAAAATATATAGACAATAGTTAGAGACTCAATATGTTTCATACTCATAAACACTGCTCAAATACTTTCACACACTGTCTATTTCTTTTTACCATGAAAACATATAGAGAATTGTTAGAGACTAAATATGTTTCACACTCACAAACACTCAACCTCTTTCTCAAATCAATTTATAATATGGAACAATTTCTTTTCAGATATACTCAACCAATCGCTCAATGAAATAATCCTTACTCTCAAATCCTAGTAAAATCATATGAACACTCACTCAAAAATCTCACATAAAAATGATACTCATGATCTTTACAAAACCTAGTTCATGTTCTTCACTCAACCAATCACTTCAACAACAATGCTTATCAAAAAATCTCACATAACAATGATACTCATGATATTTTTAAACCCTATTTCAAGTTATTCACTCAACCAATCACTTCAAAAACAATGCTTATCAAACAAGGTTTTATCAACAACTCTTATTCCAAAAAAAACTCAACAATCAACTCAACAATGCTCATCAAACAAGGTTTTATCAACAACTCTTATTCCAAAAAAATCCTTTTCACTCCAACTTAGCATTCACAACATTCAAAAATCACTCACTAGGAAGATGTGACCATACCTTTTGTTTGATGTAGAAGTGCCCTTAAAATCCTGTCTCAATCACAATTTTATCCTTTTCCAATTTCAATGGTTAGATGACAAAATTTCACACTAAAACTCTTTCAAAATATTTCTAAATTTACACAAATAATCAATCTCAAATACACGTTATTACTCCTTCTTGAAACTAGCAATCATCAAATCACACATACAAATAATCACTCAAATTGATCCTTATAATATCCAATTTTAATAAATTAATCTTCAAAAATTAACTTTTCAACAATAATATTTGGCTACCCTTTTATCTCCCTCAAAACACTTGAGAACCAAATTAATTCAAGCAAAAATTAAACCTCATAAACCATCAAAACATTTTTTTTTTCAACCTTAGGCACATAAAAATATTTTTATTTTCTTTCAACCTTAGCACATTTGAAATTAAGCGACCAACACAAATGACATCAATGCATACCTTTATCACAATCAAAAAGGCCTTGGTGTATTTCGAACACAAAACCTCTCTACCAAGCACCTTTTCAAGGTGCTAGCCCACCATGTGGGCTAAGCGATCTCATAGGGAAAGGAAGGTACAAGCCTCCATTTAACCCCTTGTTCGACACTTACTCAAAATATCCTCTCTGCTTTGCCAAACTTAACCCAAAGGGATTCGAACCTACACACCTTGCTTACCACACACCCTAGCACTTCTGTCGATACCAACTGCACAACCAGCACCTTTGGTGCTAAGTATTTGTGCTCCCTTTGATTTATTCCTTCACCATCAGACACTCTTGAAAAAAATAGAAAATCTAATTTCCTTTTTGTGCATGAATTCGATGGAGCATAGGATATTCGATCAAAAATAGCAATGGGAGATAAGGCAAAGGTCTTTGCCATTATTTATACATTATGCCTCTTGTGCCATAAACGTTGACACTTGAATCAAATATGAAATTCAATTTTAATTTTGACCCTATAGCCCTCTTTAGAGTTATTTAAATTAATTTTTAATTAAATTAAAAATTAAATTATAATTAACTTAAGTAATTTTTGAAAGTTAATTAAATTAATTAATAACTTAATTTATAATAAATTTATATTAATTAATTTATAATTAATTTAAATTTCATTTTTAATATTATAATAAAATATTATAATATTATTTGCTTGGGCCTCCTCTTTGCACTTTAGAACACATCTGACCAACTGGAAATGGACTCTAATGATTGCACTGATTGCGGAAATGCTTCTCCTCACACTGCTCACTGAAACTAACTTTTGACATCAATGACCTCTCACTCTTGACATCAATGACAACACATCTACTCAAAATTTCCAACAATATTCTACTTTGTCATTGATGGCAACCCACTTATTTTTTCAAACTTCCTTAACATTTTTCTATCCTACTCCCCTTGACTCAATGCTTTCTTCTTAAATCAAATCTCTCCCCCTTACTCAAATATCTTCCCCTTTGACATCAATGGCAAAGGGTCACATTTGGGGCTCGGGGCTAAGAATGAGTCTCTTAGTTTAGCCCTTCCCCCACCTCCTCTTGAGGTGGTTAATTCTGGGGCGGAAGTATTTCTACTCTCAGAATACACTGGTATTTTCCTTTATCCTCTTTCCTTATCATCTGACCCTTCTCATTCCTTTTGGTTTTCCTGTTCTTGTTCATGTTCATGTTCCTATTCTTTTTCATGTGCATATTCCTATTTCTATTCTTGTTCTCGTTATTGTTAATGCTTGGTTCTGGATTGTCTACTCTACACCACTTTGTTGTATGTCCATAATTATTGCACTTATAAAACTTAATATTTTTATTCCTTGAAGGTGCAAATATCATAAAATTTCTTCTGGTGAAGCCATATCTATTCATGTCATGAACCCTGCAATTCATTTCCTTGTGATAGAACACATTACAAGAGCAACAATACCCATGAAATAATTACCTATTCCTAAAGTTCCCATATTCCCATATTTCATGTGTCTTGCACTGTGAAGCTTTGTGCCCAAATATGTGACATGAGAAACATCATCCATTGAAATTTCCTTGCCCTAACTTCATTGGTATCTTAGTCTCTTTTACCCTGTGTTGGTTCTTGTTCCATATGTTTCTCCTTTGTGCATTGTTTCTTTCCTTTTTAAACTTTCTATTGTACAAATCATCCTCAGAAGTTTCACTTTCTCTCACACTATCTTCTTCAAAAGTTTCTTATTATTCAGAACTTGAGGTTGACTCTTCTTTTGAGTCTGTTCAAAACCAATACATGTTTTATTTGTTGACCATATTTGTACCTTAATCATTTTATCCTCGATATTTGAGCTCTTTCCAAACTTGTGTAGCTTATCCTTAGACTTTTCTACTTCTTCCGTTAGTAGATATACTTCTTTTTCTAATCTCTCACATTCTAAAACATTTTCTTCTAACTTATCCTTGAACTTCTTTGTCCTAGCTATTGACTTATTTAGATCCTCTATAAGATTTCCTCTTTCTTCATCACATTCCTGAAATTGAAGCTTAAGTTGGCAATTTTGCTTTATTACCTTCTTCAATGTGTTAATATCATAAATAAGCTCTCCCTCAAGATCAACTTCTCCTTTTTTTTATTCTTCCTCTATTTGTTTGCTTTTGAAAACATCTTCATTTTCTTTTGACTTCTCTTCTATAGGATCACCTCCTTCTTCTAGTGCCATTAGAATATTCTATTCTAGTACTTCAAGTGTATATTTATATTCATAATCACTAAAAATAAAACCATTCTTTGTACAACTATATTCAAGATGTCCAAAATTACCACATCTAAAATACTTGAGAATTATTGGTGATATTTTCTTAATTTCATCCTTTTCTTCTATCAAAAAATAGAACTTCATCTTTATCATTATCTGAGAAACTATTATCACTATCACTTGAGTACTTACTTGTGTTGTTTACATAGTAACTCCTCTTCTACCTTTGAAATAACTTCTTTTATTCTCTGCCTTGTCCATCCTTACCTTTCTTTTGGTACCTGTATTTTTTTATTCCATTTTATTATGATCCTATTTTTCTTTATCATTTCTATTTCTAGGTTCTTGACAATCAATTGCATAGTGACCATACTTTCCACAATTGAAACATCTAAAATATTTTGCATATTTAAATCTTATTGAATCCTTATTCTTTTTTCCATAATTTGCTTCTTCATCACTTGATGGCTCATTGCTTGAATCTGACTTCTTGTCCTTTGTCTCCTTAGTAGCTTTGAAGGTTGATTCCTTTCAGAGATTAGGTTCCTCTTTTGGTATTATCTAAAAAGTTATAATAATACCAAGTAACATATCTCTTGTCAAAGAATCACCATTTTTTTATTCCTCTATAGCAAAAATGTTTTCACTAAATATTTTTGGGAGAGATTTTAAGATCTTATCACAAACATTCGATTGTTCAATCTCAAGTCCAAGTCCTTACATGGCATTAACAACCTCATCTATAAAAAGTAGATAAGCACTAAATTTTTATTCATCCTTCATTCTTAATTCTTCAAATTTTCCTTTGAGATTTTGTATCTTTACCTTTTTGACACTTTAATATCCTTCATATATGCTTTGCAACTTATCCCAAATTTCTTTTGCATATTTGAAATGCATAACTTTTATGAAATTTGTTCTATGCAAAACTCTCAAAATTATGTTCATTGCTTTTGAATTGTAATTATGTAGAAGCTTACCATATTTTTTTGTAGGTGGATTAGCTGGTGATATGTATTTGTACGATCCTAAAAAGCATACACCTAATATAGTAACAATGATAAATCACATAAAGCATACAAGAATTGACAAAATTGAAATAAACCATAAATAAGGGTCTCTTTTATTAAATTTCCATCAATTCAAGATTACAAATCCATCCCTCTTAGGGATACTCAATGTGATACAATGTTACAATCATGAGAAATCCCTTGCAAGGGTAGGTGTAATCCCCATGCCTTTTAGAATGACACGAACTGTTCTAGGGCAGATATGACCCTCTTCTCCATGATTAGAGGTATTTTTTGTGTTGAATGGAATGACCCTGTTAATACTGCATTCAAGAAACAAAAATAAGTATGTTAAAAGCAAAGGTAACCTCTCTTGATGAGGCCTTTAGAGGAATATTGCATAATGAATGACATAAAATCAAGAAAGCTCATAAAACTACCAATCTATGCAAGAAATGATACAATTATGATAAAGCATGTAAAAGAAGCATAGATCTATCTATGAAACCATCTAATTAACCATTAGAAA
The DNA here is from genome assembly GCA_028583015.1 of Wollemia nobilis. Lineage (NCBI taxonomy): Eukaryota > Viridiplantae > Streptophyta > Pinopsida > Araucariales > Araucariaceae > Wollemia > Wollemia nobilis. The sequence goes on along the minus strand of JAQPPZ010003494.1, from coordinate 1,653,776 downwards.
ACTTGAAATACATGAAATAGCAAGAAACTAGTCTAGATTAATAATTGCAAGGAAATGAGAATAAATCTACCTCTAAATCCTAAATTGAACCAATCAAATGTCTGCTAAAATGTTGATCTATGCTAGATTAAGCTAATTGCATGAGTGAAAATGGAAATCTACTACTAAAATTGAGGAAATATAGAATCAAACAATATCCACAAGTTTGAGGTGCAATTAGCACTGTTAGCCATAGCTAATAGGCATGGCTAAGGTGAAAGCATTCTTTCTCTTGAAATCATGGCCAGAAACTCTCAAATCCTCCAAGGAATTGATTATCAAGGGTCGCCTAGGTGTTCTAAAATAGATTTGTGATTTAATTTAGTGGAATTGGAAATGGAAGTATTTCAATTATCAAGCTTTCTCCTCAAGATATTGAGATCTCCATTGATGCATGTACATTTTTCATTGGTCAATTGGACAGCACTTCGTTACTCCTCAAGGGGATATGAAATTGCTCTCCAATCCTATAGTTCTTCATTACATGCAATTGAATAATTCTCCAAATGGTTGATATTTGAAATTGGGGTCTTAAGTAGACTCCTAAAATCCTTGCTCTAGCTTCATGGAGAAGCCAAGAACAAGATTTGGTAGTTGGAAGGAAGCTTCTGGTTACAAGCCTAAACTGCTTTGAAAACCATCACAAATGGTTGTTGCAACTAATTTTACTCAGCTCTAGTCACTCGAGTTTGTTATAGGGCTAGATGTGGGTCTTATATGCGGCCATAATGCTAGTCGTAGGTGAAACAAGCACCTAAAAATACTAGCCATGAGTGACACAAGCGGGTAAGGCTATATAGGCCAAAATACCTGAATTGAGTGGTTAGAACCACTGATTTTGCATTGGAGCTATCCAATATCATTCATATGGTCTATTAACATACCCCATATGAGTGGTCCCCTAAACATGATGTATTTTAGGTGTCTCCAGTATCCATTTTCAACTGCTTCCCAAATTTCATTTCCAAGTGCCATCAGGTGGATCATCATTTTCATGCTCCAAAATACATAATCACTTCCATCAAATATTGTATTTGAATTATATGAGGACCCATTCTTAGAATACATTGTGTTCTTGTAAGCTTTTTATTCAAAATATTAAACTCTTCCAAAGGAACCCGCTCTAATACCAATTGAATAACACAAGCTTATACTGAGAGGTGGGGTGAATAATATAATACCACTTTTTACTTTTCTTTCCAATCAATATTATGCAATTTATAGATAGCAATATCAATAGCAGTAATCAAAGCAATGCACAACACACAATAGAGACACGAATTTAGCGTAGTTCACCCAATGTGGGCTACTCCATAGAGAAAATATTTCACTAAAATTTTCTCAATAAATCTCTTGGGAATCCTTTCCCTATTACAATATTTATGGACCTCTATCAAAAGGAGACACCAATCCCCTAATCAAGTTCATGGATATCTATCCATAGGATAACTCTTTCTCCTTAGCTCTGGTTGGTGATCTTCTAGAAGAACTACTACCTTTACTACACTGGCTAATGGATCTCTATCCACTAAAGACTCATATCCCCACTTAGAAGGTCTATCTTCACTACCCTAACTAATGTATATCTATCCACTAGAGACTATCATCCTCTATACTTTGTCACGTCCAAAAATTGCTCTCAAATCTATCTCAAATCTGTACTAAACATAGTCCTTCAGTCTAGCACAAATTTGCTCAATCTCTATCTCTGGTTTGGCACAAACTTGTCCTCAAATATACACCAAAATTTGTCCTCAAATATGCATTAAACACATTCCTTAAATTTAGCATAAATCTTATCAATATCAATCTCTATTTTGGCACAAACCTATCCTTAAATCTACATCAAACTCTGTCCTCAAATATACATGAAACACAATCCTTCGGTCTAGCACAAATCTATCCTCAATATCTATTCTCTAATATGTACTAAACACAGTCCCTTGGTCTAGTACAAATATGTCCTTAATATCTATCCTCAAGCCTCAACACAAAGCTTGACTCAATCACAAATAAATTCTTCTATATTTATCCCAAACCTTAACTCAAGGTTTGAACAAATCAATCAATCAATTCTGCTCACAAGTCTTCTCAAAGACTTGTCTCAAATCTACCTTGTAATATTCCACAAAATATCACACTAATATATCCATAAGTCCTCTCTAGAAGTTGTCCAATCTGCTCAATAATATTTGTCTTCAAATCTGTATTGTAATCTTTCACAAAAACTCACACAAATATATCTACAAGTCCTCTCTAGAAATTACCTCAAATTTTCTCAACAAGTACTCACTAGTACTTATCCGACATCACAGAAACATAAAGAGAATTGTTAGAGACTCAATATGCTTCACATTCACCACAATGCTTAATAACTTTCAATCTCTCTTTTACCACAAAAACATATATAGAATTTTTAGAGACTCAATATGTTTCATACTCACAAGCATTGCTCAAATAATTTCAATCTCTATTTTTACTTTTACCATAGAAACATATAGGGAATTGCTAGAGACTCAATTCTTTTCACACTCACAAACACTCAACCTCTTTTGCAAATCAATTTAGAATATTGAATAATTTATTTCACAGAACTTGAATTATCACTTCAACACAACTACTTGACTAGGATCAATCATAACTCCACTCAATCAATCACTTAGTGAAATAATCCTTGCTCTCAAATCCTAGTCAAAGCATATGAAAACTCACTCAATAATCTCACATAACAATGATACTCATGATCTTTGCAAAACCTAGTTCAATTTCTTCACTCAACCAATCACTTCAACAACAATGCTTATCAAACAAGGTTTTTTCAACAACTCTTATTCCAGAAAAATCCTCAACAATCAACTCAACAATGCTCATCAAACAAGGTTTTATCAACAATTCTTATTCTAGAAAAATACTTTTCACTCCAACTTAGCATTCACAACATTCAACAATCACTCACTAGGAAGATGTGCCCATACCTTTTTTTTGAAATAGAAGTGCCCTTAAAAACCTGTCTCAATCACAATTTTCTTTGCCAATTTCAATGGTTAGATGAAAAAATTTCACACTAACACTCTTTCAAAATACTTCTAAATTTTCACAAATAATCAATCTCAAATACACCTTATTACTCCTTGAAATTAGCAATCATCAAATCACACCTAAAAATAATCACTCAAATTGCTCCTTATAATCTCCAATTTTAATAAATCAATCCTCAAAAATTAACCTTTCAACAATAATATTTGCCTATCCTTTTATATCCTTCAAAACACTTATAACCAAATTAATTCAGGAAAAAATTCAACCTCATAAACCATCAAAAAAATTTATTTTTCAACATTAGGCACATAAAAAATAAAGCGACCAACACAAATGACATCAGCGCATACCTTTATCACAACCAAAAAGGTCTCGGTGTGTTTCGAACATGAAACCTCTCCATTGAGCGTCTTATCAAGGCGCTAGCCCACCACGTCGTGGGCTAAGCGCTCCCACAGGGAAAGGAAGGTACAAGCCTCCCTTTGACCCCTTTTTAGGTTCTTTCTCAAAATATCCTCTCTACTTTTCCAAAAATAACCCGAAGGAATTCGAACCTGCATGCCTTGCTTGCCACACACCCTAGCGCTTTTGCCAATACCAACTGTGCTACTAGCACCTTTGGTGCTAAGTATTTTCACTCCCTTCGATTTATTCCTTCACCATTGGAGACTCTTGAAAAACATGGAAAATATTTTTTCCTTTTTGCACACGAATTCGATGGAGCATAGGAGATTCGATCAATAGCATTGGGAGATAAGGCAAAGGTCTTTACCATTATTTATGCATGATGCCTCTTGTTCCATAAACGTCGATGCTTGAATCGAATATGAAATTTGATTTTCATTTTAACCCTATAGCCCTATTTAGGGTTATTTAAATTAATATAAATTATTTTTAAATTAAATTAAAAATTAAATTATAATTAACTTAAGCAACTTTTGAAAATTAATTAAATTAATTAATAAATTAATTTATAATAAAATTATATTAATTAATTAATTAATTTAAATTTCCTTTTTTAATATTATAATAAAATATTATAATATTATTTGCTTGGGCCTCTTATTTGCACTTTAGAGCACATTTGACTACCTGGAACCAAATTTGATCAACTGGAAATGGACTCTACTTATTGCACTGATTTTGGAACTGCTTCTCCTCACACTGCTCATTGAAACTAACTTTTGACATCAATGACCACTCACTGTTGATATCAATGACAACACATCTACTAAAAATGTCCAAAATTTTCCTTTTGGTCTACTTGAACACCATGAGCAAAAGCATCATGGCATTTTTGTGTCACCATGGTGTTTCTACCTTGCCATTGCCAATGCTAAAATCTCAAAAATCTAAATGCCTATCACTTTTTTTATTGCCATGAGTCTTATCTCATTGATTTAATCCATGCATATCAAGGTAGAAAAATACCAATTGAATCTCCTTGATTGGTATTTGCATGACACTTCACTCCTTGCAAATTCTAATCAATCCTTGTCAACTCCATGCAACTCCTAATCAAATTGCCTTGTTCTCTCTACTAAGAATAATTTAATATTTCTTTATAAAACCACCCCTTGGTGAGGATTTCAAAAATAGAATCTTATGCACATCATCATGCTGATAGAATATCCTTAGCACATACCTTCCAAGCATGCTACTAAAAATAATTTTGATCTTGAAGATAATTCAAGGTAAAATAGTTATAATCACCAAAAGCAATGAATACTAAAATAGTTAAATATAGATATGAGACAACCCTCTAGAATTAACCATGAGAAGACCTACTCACACCTTCACACCCCTTCAAAACAAACCTTTGTTATCTGTCAAAATATTTATTTCCCATCTTAGTTTCTTATGAGAAAATAATATCAGGCTTAAAATATTTTTTGAAATTGTTTAGCACTTTTTGTTTAGTCGAGGAATGTAGACCCCAAATATTCCATGAAACAATATTCATTACTTCAAGGATTGTGGATCCTTCCCTCTACTTAAATGTAATGTAGGTTGGGATCCATTATCCACATCTTGATCCATTTTATTTAAGAGCACCTCAGATTTTTTGGTCTTCCTAGTCGCTTCCCACTACCTAGATTCATTATTTTTTGGGTATTTTTGATGGGCCACATAGATACAATCATTCAATTATTTATTGCTTTCACTGATTGAGGAAGGAGCTATTGTTGTTGAGGTATCTTCATTAGTTTCATATTTTTCTTTTTTAGAACTTCTTGATAGCTATCTTCCTTCTAAGAAATGTAAGACCTCCTCTAATTCCTTGTCCAAAGCATTTGTAGAAATTTCTCCCACTTCTACATCCCAAAGATACTTTGTGATAGCTACATATTTTTACTTATCAAGAGTGGAATCGATGCTCTTACTTTACAAAACAAGGGTAATTACTCCTATAACATCTAAATAGAAGCCTGAGTAGAAGGGAGTATATCCCCTTGATGATCTAATATCTCCACTCCCTTATCTGGAATAGTGTCCAACCCAACCTCAACACCAAAAGGCAGAAAATATCCTAATACAAAAAAATTATTTGTATTCACCTCTGCACCCTTGGAATTCCCACCAACTATTAGAAAATGCCTAGCAACTTTAGAGTAGTCTTATTTTTTCTCTAAGCATTTTCATTGTTTTCATCTATGATAAGGCATTCAATTGAACCAACAACTAAGTTTTATGTGGGAATAAAATATAGACACATAATTTTGTGCACTAATTAATGTTTAAAAATATCATCTCCCTTGCTAACTAGTTTTGTAAATAAATCAAGTCAATTCAACTATCGCATGCCTAAATTTGATGAAACAAGAGACATCATATTTGGATCTTGCATAATCCATTCAATCTTCAAAAAGTTTTATAAAAGTACCACCATTATAACACTCACGAAAAGAGATTTTGAATGAGCATAAACATGCCTATACTTGCATAAGAATTAATGCCTCATATTGACCTAAAAGCAAATTTACCATAACCTTGTGATAGAAAAGTGGTATTTCTGCATGCTATTTCTATTGTCCTATTGTGCTTTTCCTAGTCAAACTATTTTCCTTTCTGCTTGCTTGAGCACCATGAGCAAAAGCATCATGGCATTTTTATGTCACCGTGGTGCTTCTACCTTGCCATTGCCAATGTTGAGATCTAAAAAATTTAAATACCTATCACTATTTTTCTTGGCATGAGTCTTATCTCATTGATCAAATCCATGCATATCAAGGTGGAAAAATACTAATTGAATCTCCTTGATTGGTATTTACATGACACTTCACTCCTTGCAACTTCTAATCAATCTTTGTTAACTCCATGCAATGCCTAATCAACTTGCCTTGTTCTCTCTACTAAGAATCATTTAATAATTCTCTTTAAAACCACCCCTTGGGAAGGATTTCAAGAATATAATCTTATGCACACCATCATATTTCTAGAATATCCTTAGCATATACCTTCCAAACATGCAACTAAAATGATTTTTGAGCTTGAAGACATCTGTTATCTTGTTATCTTGGAGGTGGCATATGTAGTAAATTACGTGTTTTATGATCATTGATGAAGAATCCATTAGCATTAAAGTATCTAGTACATAGTCAACCAACATTGAAGCAAATTCGTCATTGTAAAGGGGTAATCTATATATCTAGGTTGTGATTTCTATCCCCTTTAAGTATTTAATATTTATCATTTCAATTTGCATTTTCAATATTTTATGTTTTTATCATATATCCTTTTTATGATTAGCATTTAAATATTTTTATCAAAATAACAAAGGTTTGTTCCTTTCAAGCAATAAATTTCATCCTTCCTTTCTAAAATTGGACAAACCCCTCCACATTGATCATCAATTCTTCCTAATTTTTTTTTATAGGTTTCTATTTTTTGTAGGTATTGTTGAAGTGCCATAGAGGAGCAAAAGCGCCATAAAGGAGTGAAAGCACCATATATATATATTTTCTATGGTGCTTCTTCCTAGTGCTCATACATGGTATTTTTGTGCAACAATTTTACATAATGCTTCTATGTGCACTTCTACCTCATCTCAAAAACCAAGTTCTAATTCAGTTTATTTCTTTTGTAGGGCCTTAGAACTATGTGATTTGTCTAGTCTATTGTCTCTATTTCTATTTTATAATATTGTTTTACAAAAGGGTATAAATTTGGCCTTCAGTTATAACAATATCAAAGAAATAGACATATGGCTAATTATTGCATTAGGCATGAAATTGGGAGTAAATTCAGTTGCATTGTAGGATAATTTCGTTAGCTTCATTGTTTTATTAATGGAAAGCATTTTTTTCACAAATTGTTAAAAGGGGATATATATTGTTTTCATATTCAACTCTAGGAATGAAAATTGAAGTGGACATAGTTGCATCCATGGATAATATTGCTTGTTTTAACATTATCCTTTGATTCTTGCTTGAAATAAAGAAATATTTCACTTTTATAGGCATTAAAAGTGCAAATTTATGTAAAATAGTGATTTTTGTGATTGTTTTTATTTACATATGTATTTTGCATCCCAAAATTAGGTCTTGGAATTTAGGGTAAGATAGGATCTTAGATTAGAGCTTTTGCTTCCCATTAAACTCTAGATGTTTGTGATTTAACCATCAAATTAGTTTCTTATGAGACAATAAGACATCCCCTAATAATGAGTCTATTATTCCATGAAAAAAGAGGTGCACTCTCACAATCATCCTTATTTATGTAATTGCATTTTGTAAGGATCATAATAGGATAGGCCCTTGATGGCTAAAAAATTTTAGACTAAGAAGTTTTTTATTTATTATTTTTGATTTTATGAAGTTGTTCTATTAATAGAAACAAGTATAATAGCACTACTTTGAAAAAATCTTAGAGAAGTTATCATATTATAAATTATCTAAAATGCTTTCTTCTATAATAATTCCCATTATATAGATGTCCACTAACCCTAAATTTAATGCTTAAGGCCCGGCCAACATGTAAAATAATAACCTAAGTTAATTAACTATTTTATGATCACATGAAAAATATTAATCATAATAATTTACATAACAATAATATGTCTAATTGATAATAAAATATTAATTAGACATATGCCTAACATTAATGATAATTGTACACACAAATTGAGGATTTAGGTGGAATATATATTAGGAAATGGGATAACCATGATAAGCTCAAGTTATTTTAGCCTTTATAATGGAACAAACCTACCTTTAAAATGGAGTAGAAATTAGAAGGAAGAGAGTTGTCAACATACCATTTTATCATATTATTTTTATTTATAATAGAATAAGGAGTATGTATAATATAATATTAGATAGATTATGTCTTAACAGTTTATTTGGGATAATTATGAAATAGTAGCTTGTTCAAGAATATTGTGTATATTATTAAGAAAAATCAATATTACAAATAACATATTTGTATTGGAGTACAATAAGAATTTAATGATAGGGGCATGTCAAAAGTAAAGTTTAAAAATATAGGTTAATAGAAGAAATGAAGTATAATCATTTTGGTAAATTGTCTGTGTCATAAGGTTAAGTGTCTTGATATATGACATAAATAACTAAATGTATAATAATATCTTATAGAATATTTATAATGTATTATAAGTATAAGGTGCTTTTGGAATATTATGTAATAGCTAAAATATCATGGGAATATCCAAGAGGAAAACCTTTAGAAATATACAATATTTTAATTATCTCATGTAATTATTAAAATATCATAGGAATATCTATGAGGGGAACATCTATAAACATGCAATATTTTAACAATCTCATGTACTTACTAAATATCACAAGAAATATTTGGGAGAATATGGGATTGATATCTATAAAATATTGACATATTCTAAAGGTAATCTCTAGAGCAAGTTCACATGTATCTATCCAAAGTGCTTTTTCCATGTAATATCTAGCTCCGATGAACCTATAAATAGGGGAGAGTTCCCCCATGGAATTCAAATTGAGAGCTCATGTAAGAAAATGAGAGTCAAGTAAGGGAGTGAGATCTAGAAAGGTTGGGTAGAAAAAGAAAGAGTGCATATTTGTAGATATTGTTTCTAAGGGATTATCTAGGCAAGAGTGTTAGATACTCTCATTAGGTTAATCTATAAGGTGTGGGGGTTCAACAAGAGGATCAAATCCACTCATTGGAGGTACTATTTGAGTATTTTATAAACTCTTCTTTTTTGTACATGTAATACATTATTTTAGTTCACATTGTGGAATACATTGGTGTTATATTTTATGATTATTTCTATTTTTATGCCATTATGAATAAGTTTTTTTATGGTATCATACAATCATTTCAAACTTTACACATCAAAGTAAAATACCATATTATGAGGAGGGTCTAGAATAATTTTCTATTCATGCAAAGGATTGGTAGTCAATTGCTTTACACATTGCTTACATATAAAAATAGCATATAGTATGCTACCTTATGTGGGTTTTGATACCTATAAACCCATATTTATTGCTTATACAATTATATTGTTATCCTAGCAATACCTATATATTAGAATCCAACCTAACCTTGACCATTTTCACATTATTCTTTCTAGTTTTATGTATATTAGGTTTAATCTAGCATTGCCTTCATCTATGAGGTATAGTGTCCTCCTAGGATTTATCCAAATCTAGGTAAAACAATATGAATATCACTTGTCCACTTATTATGTACAAGGATTTTATTTTTTATTTAGTTTTATTGTTGTTAACCTATATTATATGATGTTTTAAAAAAATCACAACCACATTTGTCTCTTTTAAGTTAATCATATTTTATTATTAATGTCACTTTTTAGAATCATATTAATCCTTAAATTTTTCTTTAATATTGTTTGCATGCTTATCATATTTTCCTCTATATATATATTTTATACCTAGATTTGCTAAACATATAAAATATCACTTAAGATATGCTTTGTCATAGTTCTCCACTAGACATTCATTCCTTTTATAAAATTTATTCAAATATACTTTTTCTTGGCTTTGGTGAAATACAATTCTTACCATTTTATCGTAAACACAATATAATATAGAATCACCAACATAATTTATTTAATTTAGAAGAAATTATTCAAAATAATATATTGTTTAAATAAATTCAAATAGTTTTAAACTATATCAATATTAATGTTACCCAGGCGTTGTAGGTGAATTTGAGAGGAGAGGGCAATCCTCTAAGGGAGGTCCCAGGTTCGAATCTCCACCCTACCAAAAAATTCAATTGGTACCCAAAATCCAATTGATAATGTTGGTGTGATTAGGGCCGAGCGCAACTCCCAAGTGACTTTGACAGTGTAGAACTCCCTGGTTGTGATCTCTCAGACCAAGAAGCCTCACAAGGATATTTTTGCTATATATATATATATATATAAATATTAATGTTTTCTTAGAAATAAAAGTGCAAAATTTTACATGTACCTTGAATAATGATAAGCCTCCAAATATCCTCTTTATTGTAGGAGTGCTTTTTATAATAAATGATTGTTGAATAATTCATTCTATCTATTTGAGCATTTCACTCTATTATTTTTTAATATAAAAATATTTTAGAGTATAATAATTTTTAATGCACTTATATATAATGACATGTTATAAGAAATTATTAATATATGAAGTTGTTATTTTGAGTTAAGACCTTCCATAATGGATCTTCAGGTCTCTTTAGGAAACTTAATTTTGTTTATAAGCTTTATAGTGCTTTTTAATATACTCTAAAGGAGTTATGCTCATGGATTTATTAAGAACACAAGCTTATCTTGAGAGGGGGAGTGAACAATATAAGATCACTTTTTACTTTTCTTTCCCAAAAATTATTATCCAATATAATCAATGGCAATATCAACAGTAGTAATAAAAGCAATGCACACATCATCACACACAATAGAGACACCAATTTTACATGGTTCACCCAATGTAGGCTACTCCACGGAGAAAATATTTCACTAAAATTTTCTCAACAAATCTCTTGGGAATCCTTCTCTATTACAATATTTATGGACCTATGTCCAAAGGAGACACCAATCCCCTAATCAAGTTTGTGGATCTCTATCCATAGGATAACTCTTTCCCCTTTGTTGGTTCATGGATATATATCCACAAGAGAACTCCTCCTTTAGGTGGTGATCCTCTATAAGACTACTACCTCCACTACACTGGCTTGTGGATCTCTCTCCATTGAAGACCTATATCCTCACTCATAAGACCTTTGTCATAACTACCATGGCTAATGGATCTCTATCCATTAGAGACTAAAATTATCTACTCTATCACCTCCAAAGCTTACTTTAAGCTCCACTCAATATCTTTCTCATATCTGCACTAAAAACTATCCTTTGGTTTAGAATAAATCTACTCACAAGTCTATCTCTAGTCTAGAATAAATATACCCTGAAGTATGTACCAAAATCTGTCTCTACTATAGCATAAATTTATCCTTAAATCTGCACCATACGTTGTCCTCAAATTTTTCCTCAAGCCTTAACTCACAGCTTGATCCTATCACAAATAAACTCTACTCAAATATACCTCAAGCCTTATCACAAAGCTTGATCCAATAACAAATTAAATCTACTCAGATCTACCTCAAGACTTATCACAAATCTTGAACAAATCAATCAATCAACTCTGCTCTCAAGTCTTCTCAAAGACTTACCTCAAATATTTCCACTGGTCCTCTCAATAACTTTCTTAATATCCTCAACAAGTATTCACCAAGACTTACCTTAAATATGCTTCTCAGCTTCCACAAAAGCTCACACAAATATATCCTTAAGCTTTCAAAAAATATTACTCAACTCTATCCTTAAGTCTCCTCTAAGACTCACTCAAATCTACCCACAAGATTTCACAAAAGCTTGCTAAACTCTGTTCTTAAGTCCACTCTAGGACTTACTCAAATCTTCCCACAAGCTTTCACAAAAGATTGTTCAACTCTGTCCTTAAGTACCCTCTAGGACTTACTCAAAACAATCCACTAGCTTTCACAAAAGCTTGTTCAAATAAATTACAAAACATGCACACAAAACTCAACTTACTCTCTTTAAGAAAACTTCTTCAATCACAAACAAATTTCACTCAAAATTTTATTTAACCATAGAAACATATAGAGAATTATTAGAGAATTAATATGTTCAAAACTCACAAAATACTCAATCACTTTCAAACTCTCTTTCAAATCAATTTAGGATAAAGAACAATTTGTTTCATAGAACTTGAACTAATGCTTTCAATCAATAATGCTCATCCAACTTCACTCAACCATACACTGAATGAAATACAACTTGCTTTCAAATACTAACCAAGTGTTTCAATATACTTCCAACAACTCAAACCTTGACTAAATATGATTCTAAATTTGCATAACAATGATACTCATGATCTTTCAAAAACCCTAGTTCAACATAGTTCTCAATATCACATAATAATGATACTCATGATATTTCACAAACCCTAGTTCAAGAAAATTTTCAACTTCACATAACAATTTCAAGGTTAGATAGAAAAAACCTATCTCAAAATCTCCACAAATATCCTCCTCAAAAATAAATTCACCATTACAAAAATTAACAAGATTTAAGTACACCTTATTATCTCCACACTTCTCAAAATATCACTCAACACTTAAAAATCAATTTCCTTTATAAAATTCAAACTATTCAATGCATAGAAGACCAAGTTCCTTTATAACACCTTATAAAATTCCCATAAAATAATATTCAATCCTATAAAATTAAATCCTTTTTCAACCCTTATTACTCCAACCTTTATTTATTTTTCAAAGCACAAAATAATATAAAATATCCAAAAACCCTTATGACTCCCTAACTTTCACCAAGGCACTATCTAAAAGTCATGTGGCCTTAATGCATATGCGCTTCCCAACCTTGGTGTAAATTAAAACTCAAATAAAAAATATAATGCTTACCTTATACACCTTGGCCCACGTGCAAAATTAATAGTGCACATCTTGATTGCGCTTTGAACTCGCGACCTATATACCACTACTATACTATAGCCAAAGCTAGGCAGCCATTGAGACACACACCCACACCAACACTAACACCAGTGCATTCCTCCTTGTTACCTCCACAAGTTTCGGCAAACGAAAATAAAATGACTTCCCTATTAAAATAACTGCATGGGGATTTGAAACCCTGACCTCTACCCTACAAATGTCTTAACACTGCCTTGGCCACCAAATGCGCTATCCAGCATTATGGATACACTCTAGTCATACCACATGCATTTAATCATTTGTTTGCCCTCCAAAGCCTTTAGAAACATGAAGTCTCTTCTTCCTCACAACAAGCAGCGCATGATATTAGCTTAGACTTTGGTATTCAAAAATGCATGGATGGGGTTAGTTAAAAAATTAACTCCCGTTTATATATACATTGCTTTTTGCACTTGACATCGACTTTAGTTCAAATTTAAAAATTCGAACTAATAAATTAATTTATAACCTTTAACTTTGGTTCCCAAATTTATTTAAATTAAAATTTTAACTTTTAGGTTAAAATATTTTAATTTAAATAAATTAAATTAAATATTTTGCAAACTGCTCAATGGGTCTTTTGAGGAATAAATTATTTTTAATAACTCCTTGGACCTGTTTTCTTCATCTCATCCTTTTGCTCAGAATATTATAATATTAAATATTATAATATTATTATTGCCTTTTAAACCTGCTTCACCTTCCTTGGGACTTCAACCTTTTAGGCCACTTTAGGCATATAATATTAAAAATAAATATTATATCCTATTCCTTTAAACCTCTTCCTTGCATTTTGGAAAAACCACTTGATGACATTAATGATGATGAAACTGAAACAACAACCTCTTGACAACTCTTGACATCAATGACAACAAATCTTGCTCAAATTTCCAATAATCTCCCCCTTTGTCATTTATGGAAACCCTTTTTCTTTTAACCATTTATTTTACCTTTTTTAGTTCTACTCCCCCTGAGAAACTACCCCCCCGACTGAATAATCTCTCCCTAACTCAAATATCTCCCCCTTTGACATCAATGGCAAAGGGCCACCCTTGGGGATTGGGACTAAATATAAGACTCTTATCTTAGCCCCTCCCCCACATCCTCTCTTTGATATGGTTAATTTTTGGGTGGGAGTATCTCTAATCCCAGAATGCATTGATATTTACCTTTGTCCACCTTCTTCCTCAACTGATTCTTTTGATTCCTTTGAATATTCTCGTTCCTCTTTGTTTCTGAAATTTTTGCTCTACACCACTTAGCTATATGCCCAAAATTATTGCACTTGTAACACTTACTATTGTGATTCCTTAAAGGTGCAAATATCTTGTAGTTTCTCCTGGTGAAGCCATATCCATTACTAGCATGAACCCTATAGTTAACTGCCTTATGAAAAAAATTATTACAAGAGTAGCAATACCCTTGAAATAGATACCTATTTTTGAAATTCCTTTTAGTGAAACCATATCCGTATTTTCCATGTGTCATGTACTGTGTAGCCTTGTGACCAAACCTATGATATGAGAAGCAACGTCTATTGAAGAAACCTTACCTTGATTCCATTGGTCTCTAAGTCTCTTCTACCCTATGTTGTTTCATGTTCCATATGTTTCTTATTTATGCATTTTCCCTTTCCTTTTTGAACTTTCTATTGTCCAACTTATCCTCAGAAGTCTAACTTTCTTTTACATTCTCTTCTTCTGAAGCTTCTTCTTCTTTGGAGCTTGATATTGAATCCTCTCCTTGTTCTCTATGTTCCTGTTCAAAGCCAAGTCTTGTCTTGTTTGATGAAGATATTTATACCTTGATAATCTTATACAAGATCTTTGAGCTTCTCTCAAACATGTGTAGCTTGTTTTTAGACTTTTTTACTTCCTTACTTAGTGAAGCTACCACATGCTCTAATACTTCATATTCTAAGAAATTTACCTCTAACTTCTCTTTATATCTCCTTGTCTTAGCTATTGAGTTGGTTAGATCTTCTATAAGCTTTCCTTTCTCTCCATCACATTCTTGAAATTGAAGCTTAAGTTTTGAGTTCTTCTTTCTTACCTTTCTTAATTTCTTAAGATAAAAAATAAGCTCACCCTCAAGATCAAATTCTCCTTCCTTTGATTTTGATTCTTCCTCTACCTTTTTATCATCAAGATAATATTCATTCCTTTCTCATTTATCTTCAATAGAAGTACTTCCTTATTCTTCTATTGTCATAGGAATACTTTCTTCTTCTGGACCTTCAAGAGAATCTTCAAATTCATCTTCACTAAAACTAAACCCATTCCTTGTACAATTATCTTCAAGATGAACAAAGTTGCCACACCTAAAACACTTGAGAATTATTGGTGCCCTTTTATAACATCTTCTTTTTATACTGTCAAAAATATAATTTCTTCTTCATCATTATTTGAGGACCTTCCATCACTATCATTTGAACTCTTACCTATATTATTTGCATAAAAACTCTTTTTATGCCTTTGGAAAAACATCTTTTCTTGCTTGCCTTGTCCATCCCCACTTTTATTTTGACACTTGTGTTTTCCTATTTCCCTATTCTTGTGATCCTATTTTTATTCATCACTACTATTTCTAGCTTCTAGACAATCATATGCATAGTGACCAAATTTACCATATTTGAAACACTTAACTAATTTTGTACCTTTATACTTTCTTGTGTCCTTATTCCTTCTGCCATAATTTGTTTCTTCATCATTGGATAACTCATTACTTGAAATTGACTTCTTACCCTTTGTATTCTTTGTAACTTTAAATGTTGTTTATTTTTAGGGAATAGGCTCATATTTTATTCTCATATCAAAAGCTGTAAGAATTCCATGTAACTCATACCTTGTCAAAAGTTCAATATCTTTTGAATATTCTATGGCTGAAATATTTTTACTATACCTATTAGGGAGTGACCTTAAAATATTTTCACAAACATCTGTTTCTTCAACTTTAAACCCAAGTCCTTGCATGGAGTTAACAACCTCATCCACACAAAGTAAGTATAAAGCAATGTCTTCCTCATCCTTCATATTTAGGTCTTCAAATTTTTTCTTGTGATTTAGCAATTTTACCATTTTGACCTTTTTATCTCCCTCATATATACCTTTTAGCTTTTCCCAAATCTCTTTTGCTGATTTGCAATGCATAAATTTTACAAAATCTATTTCACATAAACTATTTAAGATTCAATTCATTTCCTTTGAATTATTCAGTTGCAGGAGCTTACCATATTTATCTTGTAGGTGGAGTAGCAGATGGTGTGTACCCATCCTCAACTGCTTGTCATGTATCATTTCTTAGTGCCATTAGGAAATTATTCATTCTCACACTCCAAAAAGCATAATTGTTCCCATCGAACAATGGTGCCTTATTCCCTAAATATTTACTTTGAGAATTCATCTTTGTTCCTATAAGCTTTTACCTCAAGCTATTAAACTCTTCACTTGCCTACTAATAGAGGAGGAATGAGAATGGATTGACGATATTGGTATTAAGCAAGTGACATAGCTAGAGCTAGTGATGGGAGATAGAGCGTACCTAAATAAACTGATAGATCTGTGGGACCCTCACACCAACACCTTCCACTTGACAACTATAGAGATGATAGTGACCCTAGAGGATATCAGATTTTATGCATTCTCAAAGATGGGTGTTTGATTATATCTACTCATCGAGATCTCAAACATATGATTTTGTAGAGATACTTCAGAGATGACTAGCCTGAGGTGTTGTGAGATTTACCTAGCGGAGGCATCCTAGTTGATCTATGGTATGATGTAGAGGTCTTGACTATGATATATGCCCTAGTAATGATTTTTATCTCTAACACGCTACTACAGAACTCATCAAGGGCCAAGTTCCCATGGAACATTTTGGAGTTGGTGTTGTCACTAGTGGAGTACACCATAGAGAGACCATGTGTTATGGCATGGAGCACTACGTTATTAACAAAGCTTTATGATTAGTTGTACAAGATCCACTAGCGTGGGTGGAAAGTATTAAGCTACAAATTTCTATTATAGGTGTGGGTATGGTAGCATATTTTCGTGGATCGACCATGGGGTCTACCTTGGATGATGTGGGTACAACTCGTGAATAGGAAGATAGGATATGGGATCGTACGGAATCGGGATCAGGAGATGGGTCAGAGTAATTTTGATGCATGTTTAATTGATCATTATGCATATTTATTTGCACGACTTTGGGTAGATGTGGTTATTAAGACACCATACAAAGACTATCCTCTTCGAATTTTTGAGTCCTCAAGTCAAAGTTGTCATTGATGTCAAGAAATGAAGTCATCATTAATATCAAGAAATTTGTCAAGAAACAAGTTATCAAAGTTGTCATTGGTATTCAGGAAGAAGCTTCTAATAAAGTCAAAGGTCAAGAGGAAAAATGCAAAGGTTAAAGGCAAAGGGCTCCATAATATTTTTAAATATTATGTGGAAGCATAAGTTAAATGGTTTTCATAAAAACCCAAGAAAGTTTATTTGAAAAGCTAAAGGGAGATTTAATATTTATTTGATAAATTATTTAAATTCAAAATGAATTTAAATTTTATAAATAAATATTATTTATACCAAGGTGCAAAGTGAAATATGGTTTAAATAAAACCATAGGGTTTAAAGAATTAATTTATAAAATTTAAATTCAAAAGAATTTAAATATTTTATAAATTAATAAAGCTCCAAAGGTAATTCGAGCGTCGACGTCCAAAAATCGTTGAGGGTAAATCAAGCGCCGACGTCATGCATGGAGGAAGAAATTTGGTATATAAGCTATGCCTTAAAGGCATTTGAAATCATCCTTTTGCTCGATAATCGAAGCGTGCAATAGTGTTTTGAATTGATAAGGAAGAAAGAGCAGCGAACATTTTTGTTTAAGCACCAATGAATAACGTCAAGGGGACTTGCACCAAAATACCAAGCGCCAATGAGGCAAGTGGCCTAGTGGCAAAGAGGACAACGTTAGGGTGTTGGGCGCAAGGAGGTCTATGTTCGAAACTCGATAGCAACATTTTTGTTTGTGGTAGTTGCATTGGTGTTGAGCGCCAAGGAAGGCGCACATTTTGCGCAAGGTGAGCGGGGAAGGTTTTGAGCACGTGGTGCTCGTTTATCCCCAAGCAAGCGCCTAGCTTGCACGGCATTGGGAGCCACGGCTAGGGCATCGGTTGAGGCTACGTGGTGTGTGTTCGATTCCCCTCCAAGGCAAGGTAATTAATTTTGAAGTTTAATTTTTGTGTGATGCCTAAAGTTTGGAGTTAAAAGGGTGCATGAAAGGTTTATTAGTTGGAAATAATTTTTGATTAGTTGGAGGAATAAGGTGTTAAGTTTTATTTTAATAAAGTGTTTTGGCATATTGATTTATTGAAATATTAAAAGGATAAAGGGAGCTTCTTGTCTTAGGTTGTTTTTGAAAAGAAGAGTGCATTGAATATTAGTGGGAGATTATAAGGTGTAAGTGGTAATTTACTTTTTGTAAATGTTGATGAATGTTTTATTAAATATGGAGTGATAAGGTGTATGTATGTTTTAATGTTTGCATTGTAATTTGAGGAAATTAATCACCTTATAATTTCTTTGAGCTTGGCAAGAAGTGTTTGAGATTTTGGCAGATTTAGAAGATTCCTTCATCATCAAGAAAAAGGTATGAGCACATTTTCCAAAGTTAAAATTGATTGGTTGGTTTTCTAGAAAATAAGTTTGGAGTGAAAAGGACTTGATTAGGGTTTCCTTTTTGAGAGTGTTTGAGTTAATGCATCAAGGTTTTCTGGAATAAAGAGTTGTGATTAGAACCTTGTTTAATAAGCATTGTTGTTGAAGCCATTGGTTGTGTGAAGAACTTGAGTTAGGGTTTTGAAAAGAACATGAGTATCATTGTTATGTGAAGATTGTTTTATAAGCATTGTTGTTGAAGTGGGTTGTCATGCAAAGAACTTGAACTAGGGTTTGAAAAGAACATGAGTATCATTGTTATGTGAGATTTGTTGTTGAGCATTGTTGGAAATATTTTGAGATGGTGGTTATATGCTTGGACTAGGGTTTGTGAGAAAGGGTTGTTTCATTGAGTGATTGGTTGAGTAGAGTTGGTTGAGCCTAGTCAAGTGGATGTGTGAAGTGATTGTTCAAGTTCCATAAAATAAACTATTCTATATTCTGATTTGAGTTGAGAAAGTGATTGAGCATTGAGTGAATAGAAGCATATTGAGTCTCTAACAATTCTCTTTATGTTTCTATGAGATTAGACAAGTTTTGTGTGGACTTGTTGAGCATATTTGAGCAAGTTCTATGTGTGGACTTGTTGAGAATATTTGAGCAAGTTCTGTGTGGACTTGTTGAGAAGATTTGAGCAAGTTTTGTGTGGACTTGTTGAGCATATTTGAGCAAGTTCTATGTGGACTTGTTGAGCAGATTTGAGCAAGTTCTGTGTGGACTTGTTGAGAATATTTGAGCAAGTTCTATGGACTTGTTGAGATATTTGAGTAAGTTTTGTGTGGACTTGTTGAGATATTTGAGCAAGTTCTATGTGGACTTGTTGAGCAGATTTGAGCAAGTTGTGTGGACTTGTTGAGCATATTTGAGCAAGTTCTGTGTGGACTTGTTGAGTAGATTTGAGCAAGTTTTGTGTGGACTTGTTGATATTTGAGCAAGTTCTAGTGGACTTGTTGAGAATATTTGAGCAAGTTTTGTGTGGACTTGTTGAGCATATTTGTGCTAGACCGAAGGACTATGTTTAGTGTAGATTTGAGATAGATCTTTGGAGGTGATAGAGCAGAGAGGATAGTAGTCTCTAGTGGATAGAGATCCATCAGCCAAGGTAGTGAGGATAGGTCTTCTGAGTGGGGATAAGAGTCTTCAGTGGAGAGAGATCCACAAGCCAGTGTAGTGGAGGCAGTAGTCTTCTAGAGGATCACCAGCTAGAGTAGAGGAGGAGTTCTCCTATGGATAGAGATCCATGAACTTGATTTAGGGGATCAACATCTCCTTTGGATAGAGGTCCATAAACATTGTAATAGGGAAAGGATTCCCAAGAGATTGATCAAGAAAATTTTAGTGAAATATTTTCTTCGTGGAGTAGCCCACATTGGGTGAACCACATAAATTGTGGTGTCTCTATTGTGTGTGGTGTTTTGTACATTGCTTTGATTACTACTGTTGATATTGCTATCTATACATTGCATAATATTGATTGGGAAAGAAAAGTAAAAAGTGGTCTTATATTGTTCACCCCCCTCTCAGTATAAGCTTGTGTTCTTCAATTGGTATCAGAGTAGGTTCCTTCAGAAGAGTTTAACAACTTGAAGGAAAATCTAACAAGAACACAATGGATCCTAAGGAGGTGTCCTCAAATAATTCAGCACCAGTATTTGATGGAAGTGACTATATGTATTGGAGTATGATGATGAAGATCTACCTGATGGCACTTGGCAATGAAATTTGGGAAGTAGTGGAATTTGGATATGATCCCTTAGTCAATCCTCCTACAGATAAGGAAGGTAAGCTTCTACAACACTATAATTCAAAAGCAATGAATGCACTTGTGAGAGGTTTGCATAGAACAGAGTCTATGAAAGTTATGCATTGTCAAACTACAAAAGAAATGTGGGATAAATTGCAAAATATATATGAAGGAGATAAAAGTGTCAAGAAAGCAAAGATGCAAAATCTCAAAGGACAACTTGAAGCATTAAGAATGAATGATGAGGAAAATATTAGTGCTTATCTACTTTGAATTGATGAGGTTGTTAATGATATGCAAGGACTTGGAATGAAGATTGATGAATCTGATGTTTGTGATAAAGTATTAAGATCTCTTCCAAAAATATTTAGTGAACAGGTTTCTGCTATAGAAGTGTCAATGGATGGTGATACTTTGACAAGAGATAAGTTGCTTGGTATGCTCACAACATTTGAGATAAGAACAAAAGATCCTATTCCCTAGAAGGAAGCAACATTCAAAGCAATCAATAAGACAAAGGGTAAGAAGTCAGAATCAAGCAATGAGTCATCCAATGATGAAGAAGCTAACTATGGTAGAAGAGATAAGGACTATAGAAGATCCAGAGATCTAATATCTGTTAAGTGTTTCAATTGTGGAAAGTATGGACATTTTGCAACAGATTGTCAAGAACCCAAGAACAACAATGGTGAAGAAAAAAAATATCACAAGAACAGGGAATCAGAAAGATACAAGCACCAGAAGAAAAGCAAGGATGGACAAAGCAGACAAGGAAAGAAGTTCTTTCAAAGGCAAAAGAGAAGCTACTATGCGGATAAGGCAAGTAAGTACTCAAGTGATAGTGATGCTAGTTTTTCAGACAATGATAGAGATGAAGTCCTATTTATGATTGAAGAGAAAGAACAAGTTAAGAAAAGGACTCCAATCATTCTCAAGTGTTTTAGATGTGGTAACTTTGGACATCTTGAAGATAGTTGTACAAAGGATGGTTATAGTTTCAGTGATGATGAATATGAAGATACACTTGAAGGACCAGATGAAAATATTCTAATGGCATTGGAAGATAAAGAAGGTGATTCCATAGAAGACAAGACAAAATAAAATGAAGATGCGGACAAAGGTAAACAAATAGAGGAATATTCAGAAAAGGATGGATATGATCTCAAGGGAGAACTTATCTATGCCCTTGAAATAGTAAAGAAGGTAAGAAAGCAAAACTCTAAACTTGAAATTCAGTTCCAAGAATGTGATGAAGAGAGAAGTTTGCTCATAGAGGATTTAGAAAAATCAAAGGCTAAGGCAAAAAGGTTCAAGGATAAGTTAGAAGCAAAGATCTTAGAATGTGAGAAGTTAGCACAAGAAGTGGCACTACTAAGAGAATATTTGGAGGACTCCAAGATCAAGATGAAAGGGTTCAAAAATAGCTCAAAGAACTTGGATAAGTTCATCAAGACACAAAAGACTACATCAAACAAAATAGGCCTTGGTTTTGAACAAGCTCAAAAGAAATAAGAAGGAGAATCATCCTCAAGTTTTGGAGGAGAAGAAACTTCAGATGAAGATACTTCAGAAGAAGATAGTGTAAAATAAAGTGAGACATCTGAGGATGAGTTAGACAATAGAGAGTTCAACAAAGATAGGAACAATGCACAAAGAAGATACAGATGGAACAACAATCAGAATAGGTCAAGAGAGACTAAGAGACCTATGAGGTCAAGACAAGGAAACTTCAATGGAAGATGTTTTTCATGTCACAGGTTTGGGCACATGGCTTCATAGTGCAGGACATAGGAAAGATAGGAATATGGGAACAAATAACTTTTCCATGGGTATTGCTACTCATGTAATCAGTTTGGTCACAAGGCAATGAATTGCAGGGTTCATGACAGAAGAGGATATGGCTTCACTAGGAGAAATCCTATGGCATTTGCACCTCCAAGGAATAATAACATTAAGTGTTATAAGTGCAACAATGATGGTCACACAACAAAGTGGTGTAGAGCAGACATTCCAAAAATAGGTATGAATATGAACATAAACAGGAATATGAATATGAATAGGAATAGGAACAAGGATATGAATAGGAACAGAAACATAGATATGAATAGGAACAGGAACAGGAACAGAAACATGGATATGAATAGGAATAGGAACAAGTATATGAATAGGAATAGGAACAGGAACAAGAACAAGAATATGGATATGAACATGAATAGGAACAAGAATGCGAACTAGAACATGGACATGGAAAGAAACAGTCAAAGGAATCAGAAGGATCAGATAAGAAGGAAAGAGGATAAAGGTAAAGAACAATGCTTTCTAGGAGTAGAAATACTCCCACCCCAGAATTAACCACCTCAAGAGGAGGTGGGGGAGGGGCTAAGCTAAGAGGCTCATTCTTAGCCTCAAGCCCCAAAGGTGACCCTTTTCCATTGATGTCAAAGGGGGAGAGATTTGAGTAAGGGGGAGAGATTTGGTATTTGAAGAGAGCATTGAGCCAGGGGGAGCAGAATAGGAAAAAGTCAAGTTTTTGGTAAAAATAATTTGGGTTGCCATCAATGACAAAGGGGGAGATTGTTGGACATTTTGAGTCCTCAAGTCAAAGTTGTCATTGATGTCAAGAAATGAAGTCATCATTAATATCAAGAAATTTGTCAAGAAATAAGTTATCAAAGTTGTCATTGGTATTCAGGAAGAAGCTTCTAATAAATTCAAAGGTCAAGAGGAACAATGCAAAGGTTAAAGGCAAAGGGCTCCATAATATTTTTAAATATTATGTGGAAGCATAAGTTAAATGGTTTTCATAAAAACCCAAGAAAGTTTATTTGAAAAGCTAAAGGGAGATTTAATATTTATTTGATAAATTATTTAAATTCAAAATGAATTTAAATTTTATAAATAAATATTATTTATACCAAGGTGCAAAGTGAAATATGGTTTAAATAAAACCATAGGGTTTAAATAATTAATTTATAAAATTTAAATTCAAAAGAATTTAAATATTTTATAAATTAATAAAGCTCCAAAGGTAATTCGAGCGCTGACGTCCAAAAATCATTGAGGGTAAATCAAGCATCGACGTCATGCATGGAGGAAGAAATTTGGTATATAAGCTATGCCTTAAAGGTATTTGAAATCATCCTTTTGCTCGATAATCGAAGCGTGCAATAGTGTTTTGAATTCATAAGGAAGAAAGAGCAATGAACATTTTTGTTTAAGCACCAGCGAATAACGTCAAGGGGACTTGCACCAAAAGACCAAGCGCCAATGAGGCAAGTGGCCTAGTGGCAAAGAGGACAACGTTAGGGTGTTGGGTGCAAGGAGGTCTATGTTCGAAACTCGATGGCAACATTTTGTTTGTGGTAGTTGCATTGGTGTTGAGCGCCAAGGAAGGTGCACGTTTTGCGCAAGGTGAGCGGGGAAGGTTTTGAGCACGTGGTGCTCATTTATCCCCAAGAAAGCGCCTAGCTTGCATGGCATTGGGAGCCATGGCTAGGGCGTCGGTTGAGGCTGCATTGTGTGTTCGATTCCCCTCCAAGGCAAGGTAATAAATTTTGAAGTTTAATTTTTGTATGATGCCTAAAGTTTGGAGTTAAAAGGGTGCATGAAAGGTTTATTAGTTGGAAATGATTTTTGATTAGTTGGAGGAATAAGGTGTTAAGTTTTATTTTAATAAAGTGTTTTGGCATATTGATTTATTGAAATATTAAAAGGATAAAGGGAGCTTCTTGTCTTAGGTTATTTTTGAAAAGAAGAGTGCATTGAATATTAGTGGGAGATTATAAGGTGTAAGTGGTAATTTACTTTTTGTAAATGTTGATGAATGTTTTATTAAATATGGAGTGATAAGGTGTATGTATGTTTTAATGTTTGCATTGTAATTTGAGGAAATTAATCACCTTATAATTTCTTTGAGCTTGGCAAGAAGTGTTTGAGATTTTGGCAGATTTAGAAGATTCCTTCATCATCAAGAAAAAGGTATGTGCACATTTTCCAAAGTTTAAAATTGATTGGTTGGTTTTTTGGAAAATAAGTTTGGAGTGAAAAGGACTTGATTAGGGTTTCCTTTTTGAGAGTGTTTGAGTTAATGCATCAAGGTTTTCTGGAATAAAGAGTTGTGATTAGAACCTTGTTTAATAAGCATTGTTGTTGAAGCCATTGGTTGTGTGAAGAACTTGAGTTAGGATTTTGAAAAGAACATGAGTATCATTGTTATGTGAAGATTGTTTTATAAGCATTGTTGTTGAAGTGGGTTGTCATGCAAAGAACTTGAACTAGGGTTTGAAAAGAACATGAGTATCATTGTTATGTGAGATTTGTTGTTGAGCATTGTTGGAAATATTTTGAGATGGTGGTTATATGCTTGGACTAGGGTTTGTGAGAAAGGGTTGTTTCATTGAGTGATTGGTTGAGTAGAGTTGGTTGAGCCTAGTCAAGTGGATGTGTGAAGTGATTGTTCAAGTTCCATAAAACAAACTATTCTATATTCTGAATTGAGTTGAGAAAGTGATTGAGCATTGAGTTGAATTGAAGCATATTGAGTCTCTAACAATTCTCCTTATGTTTCTAAGAGATTGGACAATTTTTGAGTGGAATTGTTGAGCAGATTTGAGCAAGTTATGTGTGGACTTGTTGAGAAGATTGAGCAAGTTTTATGTGGACTTGTTGAGTAGATATTGAGCAAGTTCTGTGTGGACTTGTTGAGCATATTTGAGCAAGTTCTATGTGGACTTGTTGAGCATATTTGAGCAAGTTCTATGTGGACTTGTTGAGCAGATTTGAGCAAGTTTTGTGTGGACTTGTTGAGAATATTTGAGCAAGTTCTGTGTGGACTTGTTGAGCATATTTGAGCAAGTTCTATGTGGACTTGTTGAGAATATTTGAGCAAGTTCTTTGTGGACTTGTTGAGCAGATTTGAGCAAGTTCTTTGTGGACTTGTTGAGAATTTGAGCAAGTTTTGTGTGGACTTGTTGAGCATATTTGAGCAAGTTTTGTGGACTTGTTGAGATTTGAGAAGTTTAGTGGACTTGTTGAGTAGATTTGTGCTAGACCGAAGGACTATGTTTAGTGTAGATTTGAGATAGAGCTTTGGAGGTGATAGAGCAGAGAGGACAGTAGTCTCTAGTGGATAGAGATCCATCAGCCAGGGTAGTGAGGATAGGTCTTCTGAGTGGGGATAAGAGTCTTCAGTGGAGAGAGATCCACAAGCCAATGTAGTGGAGGCAGTAGTCTTCTAGAGGATCACCAACCAGAGTAGAGGAGAAGGAGTTCTCCTATGGATAGAGATCCATGAACTTGATTTAGGGGATCAACATCTCCTTTGGATAGAGGTCCATAAACATTGTAATAGGGAAAGGATTCCCAAGAGATTGATCGAGAAAATTTTAGTGAAATATTTTCTTCATGGAGTAGCCCACATTGGGTGAACCACGTAAATTGTGGTGTCTCTATTGTGTGTGGTGTTTTGTACATTGCTTTGATTACTACTGTTGATATTGCTATCTATACATTGCATAATATTGATTGGGAAAGAAAAGTAAAAAGTGGTCTTATATTGTTCACCCCCCTCTTAGTATAAGCTTGTGTTCTTCAATTGGTATCAGAGCAGGTTCCTTCAGAAGAGTTTAACAGCTTGAAGGAAAAGCTAACAAGAACACAATGGATCCTAAGGAGGTGTCCTCAAATAATTCAGCACCAGTATTTTATGGAAGTGACTATATGTATTGGAGTATGATGATGAAGATCTACCTGATGGCACTTGGCAATGAAATTTGGGAAGTAATGGAATTTGGATACGATCCCTTAATCAATCCTCCTACATATAAGGAAGGTAAGCTTCTACAACACTATAATTCAAAAGCAATGAATGCACTTGTGAGAGGTTTGCATAGAATAGAGTCTATGAAAGTTATGCATTGTCAAACTGCAAAAGAAATGTGGGATAAATTACAAAATATATATGAAGGAGATAAAAGTGTCAAGAAAGCAAAGATGTGAAATCTCAAAGGACAACTTGAAGCATTAAGAATGAATGATGAGGAAAATATTAGTGCTTATCTACTTCGAATTGATGAGGTTGTTAATGGTATGCAAGGACTTGGAATGAAGATTGATGAATCTGATGTTTGTGATAAAGTATTAAGATCTCTTCCAAAAATATTTAGTGAACAGGTTTCTGCTATAGAAGTGTCAATGGATGGTGATACTTTGACAAGAGATAAGTTGCTTGGTATGCTCACAACATTTGAGATAAGAACAAAAGATCCTATTCCCTAGAAGGAAGCAACATTCAAAGCAATCAATAAGACAAATGGTAAGAAGTCAGAATCAAGCAATGAGTCATCCAGTGATGAAGAAGCTAATTATGGTAGAAGAGATAAGGACTATAGAAGATCCAGAGATCTAAGATCTGTTAAGTGTTTCAATTGTGGAAAGTATGGACATTTTGCAATAGATTGTCAAGAACCCAAGAACAACAATGGTGAAGAAAAATAGGATCACAAAAACAGGGAATCAGAAAGATACAGGCACTAGAAGAAAAGCAAGGATGGACAAAGCAGACAAGGAAAGAAGTTCTTTCAAAGGCAAAAGAGAAGCTACTATGCGGATAAGGCAAGTAAGTACTCAAGTGATAGTGATGCTAGTTTTTCAGACAATGATAGAGATGAAGTCCTATTTATGATTGAAGAGAAAGAACCAGTTAAGAAAAGGACTCCAATAATTCTCAAGTGTTTTAGATGTGGTAACTTTGGACATCTTGAAGATAGTTGTACAAAGGATGGTTATAGTTTCAGTGATGATGAATATGAAGATACACTTGAAGGACCAGATGAAAATCTTCTAATGGCATTGGAAGATAAAGAAGGTGATCCCATAGAAGACAAGTCAAAAGAAAATGAAGATGTGGACAAAGGTAAACAAATAGAGGAATATTCAGAAAAGGATGGATATGATCTCAAGGGAGAACTTATCTATGCCCTTGAAATAGTAAAGAAGGTAAGAAAGCAAAACTCTAAACTTGAAATTCAATTCCAAGAATGTGATGAAGAGAGAAGTTTGCTTATAGAGGATTTAGAAAAATCAAAGGCTAAGGCAAAAAGGTTCAAGGATAAGTTAGAAGCAAAGATCTTAGAATGTGAGAAGTTAGCACAAGAAGTGGCACTACTAAGAGAATATTTGGAGGACTCCAAGATCAAGATGAAAGGGTTCAAAAATAGCTCAAAGAACTTGGATAAGTTCATCAAGACACAAAAGACTACATCAAACAAAATAGGCCTTGGTTTTGAACAAGCTCAAAAGAAACAAGGAAGGAGAATCATCCTCAAGTTTTGGAGGAGAAGAAACTTCAGATGAAGATACTTCAGAAGAAGATAGTGTAAAAGAAAGTGAGACATCTGAGGATGAGTTGGACAATAGAGAGTTCAACAAAGATAGGAACAATGCACAAAGAAGATACAGATGGAACAACAATCAAAACAGGTCAAGAGAGACTAAGAGACCAATGAGGTCAAGACAAGGAAACTTCAATGGAAGATGTTTTTCATGTCACAGGTTTGGGCACATGGCTTCATAGTGCAGGACACAAGAAAGATAGGAATATGGGAACAAACAACTTTTTCATGGGTATTGCTACTCATGTAATCAGTTTGGTCACAAGGCAATGAATTGCAGGGTTCATGATAGAAGAGGATATGGCTTCACTAGGAGAAATCCTATGGTATTTGCACCTCCAAGGAATAATAACATTAAGTGTTATAAGTGCAACAATGATGGTCACACAACAAAGTGGTGTAGAGCAGACATTCCAAAAATAGGTATGAATAGGAATAGGAATAGGAATATGAATATGAATATGAATAGAAACAAGGATATGAATAGGGATATGAATAGGAACATGAACATGAATAGGAACATGGATATAAGAAAGGAAAGGAAATAAAGAAAAAGAAAGAAATGGATTATGAATAGGAACAGAATAGAACAAGAATGTGAACAGGAACATGGACATGGAAAGAAATAGTCAAAGGAATCAGAAGGATCAGATAATAAGGAAAGAGGATAAAGGTAAAGAACAATGCTTTCTAGGAGTAGAAATACTCCCACCCCAGAATTAACCACCTCAAGAGGAGGTGGGGGAGGGGCTAAGCTAAGAGGCTCATTCTTAGCCCCAAGCCCCAAAGGTGACCCTTTGCCATTGATGTCAAAGGGGGAGAGATTTGAGTAAGGGGGAGAGATTTGGTATTTGAAGAGAGCATTGAGCCAGGGGGAGCAATGTCCTAGGGGAGCAGAATAGGAAAAAGTCAAGTTTTTGGTAAAAATAATTTGGGTTGCCATCAATGACAAAGGGGGAGATTGTTGGACATTTTGAGTCCTCAAGTCAAAGTTGTCATTGATGTCAAGAAAGGAAGTCATCATTAATATCCAGAAATTTGTCAAGAAACAAGTTATCAAAGTTGTCATTGATATTCAGGAAGAAGCTTCTAATAAAGTCAAAGGTCAAGAGGAAAAATGCAAAGGTTAAAGGCAAAGGGCTCCATAATATTTTTAAATATTATGTGGAAGCATAAGTTAAATGGTTTTCATAAAAACCCAAGAAAGTTTATTTGAAAAGCTAAAGGGAGATTTAATATTTATTTGATAAATTATTTAAATTCAAAATGAATTTAAATTTTATAAATAAATATTATTTATACCAAGGTGCAAAGTGAAATATGGTTTAAATAAAACCATAGGGTTTAAAGAATTAATTTATAAAATTTAAATTCAAAAGAATTTAAATATTTTATAAATTAATAAAGCTCCAAAGGTAATTCGAGCACCGACGTCCAAAAATCATTGAGGGTAAATCAAGCATCGACGTCATGCATGGAGGAAGAAATTTGGTATATAAGCTATGCCTTAAAGGCATTTGAAATTATCCTTTTGCTCGATAATCAAAGCATGCAATAGTGTTTTGAATTGGTAAGGAAGAAAGAGCAGTGAACATTTTTGTTTAAGCACCAATGAATAACGTCAAGGGGACTTGCGCCAAAAGACCAAGCACCAATGAGGCAAGTGGCCTAGTGGCAAAGAGGACAATGTTAGGGTGTTGGGTGCAAGGAGGTCTATGTTCGAAACTCGGTGGCAACATTTTTGTTTGTGGTAGTTGCATTGGTGTTGAGCGCCAAGGAAGGCGCACATTTTGCACAAGGTGAGTGGGGAAGGTTTTGAGCACGTGGTGCTCATTTATCCCCAAGCAAGCGCCTAGCTTGCACGACATTGGGAGCCATGGCTAGGGCATCGGTTGAGGCTGCGTTGTGTGTTCGATTCCCCTCCAAGGCAAGGTAATTAATTTTGAAGTTTAATTTTTGTATGATGCCTAAAGTTTGGAGTTAAAAGGGTGCATGAAAGGTTTATTAGTTGGAAATAATTTTTGATTAGTTGGAGGAATAAGGTGTTAAGTTTTATTTTAATAAAGTGTTTTGGCATATTGATTTATTGAAATATTAAAAGGATAAAGGGAGCTTCTTGTCTTAGGTTGTTTTTGAAAAGAAGAGTGCATTGAATATTAGTGGGAGATTATAAGGTGTAAGTGGTAATTTACTTTTTGTAAATGTTGATGAATGTTTTATTAAATATGGAGTGATAAGGTGTATGTATGTTTTAATGTTTGCATTGTAATTTGAGGAAATTAATCACCTTATAATTTCTTTGAGCTTGGCAAGAAGTGTTTGAGATTTTGGTAGATTTAGAAGATTCCTTCATCATCAAGAAAAAGGTATGAGCACATTTTCCAAAGTTTAATTTGATTGGTTGGTTTTCTAGAAAATAAGTTTGGAGTGAAAAGGACTTGATTAGGGTTTCCTTTTTGAGAGTGTTTGAGTTAATGCATCAAGGTTTGGGTTGTGATACTTGTTTAGCTTTTTGTTGGTGGGGGTGGGGGGGGGGGGTTGGGTATTTTTTATGTGAAATAGTTTTTTTTTTTGTTGAAGTGGGTTCATGCAAAGAACTTGAACTAGGGTTTTAAAAGAACATGAGTATCATTGTTATGTGAGATTAGTTGTTGAGCATTGTTGGAAATATTTTGAGTTGGTGGTTATATGCTTGGACTAGGGTTTGTGAGAAAGGGGTGTTTCATTAAGTGATTGGTTGAGTAGAGTTGGTTGAGCCTAGTCAAGTGGATGTGTGAAGTGATTGTTCAAGTTCCATAAAACAAACTATTCTATATTCTGATTTGAGTTGAGAAAGTGATTGAGCATTGAGTTGAAGGCATATTGAGTCTCTAACAATTCTCCTTATGTTTCTAAGAGAGTGATTGAAAGTAATTGAGAGAGATTTGTAGAAATATTGAAGTTGTGTGGACTTGTTGAGATATTTGAGCAAGTTCTATTGTGGACTTGTTGAGCATATTTGAGCAAGTTCTATGTGGACTTGTTGAGCATATTTGAGCAAGTTTGGTGTGGACTTGTTGAGTAGATTTAGATGTGTGGACTTGTTGAGAGATTTGAGCAAGTTCTCTGTGGACTTGTTGAGAATATTTGAGCAAGTTCTGTGTGGACTTGTTGAGCAGATTTGAGAAAGTTCTAGGTGGACTTGTTGAGCAGATTTGAGCAAGTTTGTGTGGACTTGTTGAGAGATTTGAGCAAGTTTGTGGACTTGTTGAGAGTTATTGAGCATTTTGTGTGGACTTGTTGAGCAGATTTGTGCTAGACCGAAGGACTATGTTTAGTGTAGATTTGAGATAGAGCTTTGGAGGTGATAGAGTAGAGAGGATAGTAGTCTCTAGTGGATAGAGATCCATCAGCCAGGGTAGTGAGGATAGGTCTTCTGAGTGGGGATAAGAGTCTTCAGTGGAGAGAGATCCACAAGCCAGTGTAGTGGAGGTAGTAGTCTTCTAGAGGATCACTAACCAGAGTAGAGGAGAAGGAGTTCTCCTATGGATAGAGATCCATGAACTTGATTTAGGGGATCAACATCTCCTTTGGATAGAGGTCCATAAACATTGTAATAGGGAAAGGATTCCCAAGAGATTGATCGAGAAAATTTTAGTGAAATATTTTCTTCGTGGAGTAGCCCACATTGGGTGAACCACGTAAATTGTGGTGTCTCTATTGTGTGTGGTGTTTTGTACATTGCTTTGATTACTACTGCTGATATTGCTATCTATACATTGCATAATATTGATTGGGAAAGAAAAGTAAAAAGTGGTCTTATACTGTTCACCCCCCTCTTAGTATAAGCTTGTGTTCTTCAATTGGTATCAGAGTAGGTTCCTTCAGAAGAGTTTAACAGCTTGAAGGAAAATCTAACAAGAACACAATGGATCCTAAGGAGGTGTCCTCAAATAATTCAGCACCAGTATTTGATGGAAGTGACTATATGTATTGGAGTATGATGATGAAGATCTACCTGATGGCACTTGGCAATGAAATTTGGGAAGTAGTGGAATTTGGATACGATCCCTTAGTCAATCCTCCTACATATAAGGAAGGTAAGCTTCTACAACACTATAATTCAAAAGCAATGAATGCACTTGTGAGAGGTTTGCATAGAATAGAGTCTATGAAAGTTATGCATTGTCAAACTACAAAAGAAATGTGGGATAAATTGCAAAATATATATGAAGGAGATAAAAGTGTCAAGAAAGCAAATATGTAAAATCTCAAAGGACAACTTGAAGCATTAAGAATGAATGATGAGGAAAATATTAGTGCTTATCTACTTTGAATTTATGAGGTTGTTAATGGTATGCAAGGACTTGGAATGAAGATTGATGAATCTGATGTTTGTGATAAAGTATTAAGATCTCTTCCAAAAATATTCAGTGAACAGGTTTCTACTATAGAAGTGTCAATGGATGGTGATACTTTGACAAGAGATAAGTTGCTTGGTATGCTCACAATATTTGAGATAAGAACAAAATATCCTATTCCCTAGAAGGAAGCAACATTCAAAGCAATCAATAAGACAAATGGTAAGAAGTCAGAATCAAGCAATGAGTCATCCAGTGATGAAGAAGCTAATTATGGTAGA
This sequence comes from Wollemia nobilis, assembly GCA_028583015.1. Classification (NCBI taxonomy): domain Eukaryota; kingdom Viridiplantae; phylum Streptophyta; class Pinopsida; order Araucariales; family Araucariaceae; genus Wollemia; species Wollemia nobilis. The sequence continues at coordinate 1,621,211 of JAQPPZ010003494.1, read as the reverse complement.
AGAGATAAGGACTATAGAAGATCCAGAGATCTAAGATCTGTTAAGTGTTTCAATTGTGGAAAGTATGGATATTTTGCAACAGATTGTCAAGAACCCAAGAACAACAATGGTGAAGAAAAATAGGATCACAAAAACAGGGAATTAGAAAGATACAGGCACCAGAAGAAAAGCAAGGATGGACAAAGCAGACAAGGAAAGAAGTTCTTTCAAAGGCAAAAGAGAAGCTACTATGCGGATAAGGCAAGTAAGTACTCAAGTGATAGTGATGCTAGTTTTTCAGACAATGATAGAGATGAAGTCCTATTTATGATTGAAGAGAAAGAACCAGTTAAGAAAAGGACTCCAATCATTCTCAAGTGTTTTAGATGTGGTAACTTTGGACATCTTGAAGATAATTGTACAAAGGATGGTTATAGTTTCAGTGATGATGAATATGAAGATACACTTGAAGGACCAGATGAAAATCTTCTAATGGCATTGGAAGATAAAGAAGGTGATTTCATAGAAGACAAGACAAAAGAAAATGAAGATGCAGACAAAGGTAAACAAATAGAGGAATATTCAGAAAAGGATGGATATGATCTCAAGGGAGAACTTATCTATGCCCTTGAAATAGTAAAGAAGGTAAGAAAGCAAAACTCTAAACTTGAAATTCAATTCCAAGAATGTGATGAAGAGAGAAGTTTGCTTATAGAGGATTTAGAAAAATCAAAGGCTAAGGCAAAAAGGTTCAAGGATAAGTTAGAAGCAAAGATCTTAGAATGTGAGAAGTTAGCACAAGAAGTGGCACTACTAAGAGAAGATTTGGAGGACTCCAAGATCAAGATGAAAGGGTTCAAAAATAGCTCAAAGAACTTGGATAAGTTCATCAAGACACAAAAGACTACATCAAACAAAATAGGCCTTGGTTTTGAACAAGCTCAAAAGAAACAAGAAGGAGAATCATCCTCAAGTTTTGGAGGAGAAGAAACTTCAGATGAAGATACTTCAGAAGAAGATAATGTAAAATAAAGTGAGACATCTGAGGATGAGTTAGACAATAGAGAGTTCAAAAAAGATAGGAACAATGCACAAAGAAGATACAGATGGAACAACAATCAGAACAGGTCAAGAGAGACTAAGAGACCTATGAGGTCAAGACAAGGAAACTTCAATGGAAGATGTTTTTCATGTCACAGGTTTGGGCACATGGCTTCACAGTGCAGGACATAGGAAAGATAGGAATATGGGAACAAATAACTTTTCCATGGGTATTGCTACTCATGTAATCAGTTTGGTCACAAGGCAATGAATTGTAGGGTTCATGACAGAAGAGGATATGGCTTCACTAGGAGAAATCCTATGGCATTTGCACCTCCAAGGAATAATAACATTAAGTGTTATAAGTGCAACAATGATGGTCACACAACAAAGTGGTGTAGAGTAGACATTCCAAAAATAGGTATGAATATGAACAGAATAGAAAAGAAAGGATATGAATAGGAACAAGAATAGAAAGAAAGAAGAATAGAAATATGAATAGAATAGGAACAGGATAGAATAGAAAGAAGGAAGAAAATAGAATAGAAAAAAAGGATGTGAACAGGAACATGGACATGGAAAGAAATAGTCAAAGGAATCAGAAGGATCAGATAAGAAGGAAAGAGGATAAAGGTAAAGAACAATGCTTTCTAGGAGTAGAAATACTCCCACCCCAGAATTAACCACCTCAAGAGGAGGTGGGGGAGGGGCTAAGCTAAGAGGCTCATTCTTAGCCCCGAGCCCCAAAGGTGACCCTTTGCCATTGATGTCAAAGGGGGAGAGATTTGAGTAAGGGGGAGAGATTTGGTATTTGAAGAGAGCATTGAGCCAGGGGGAGCAATGTCCCAGGGGGAGCAGAATAGGAAAAAGTCAAGTTTTTGGTAAAAATAATTTGGGTTGCCATCAATGACAAAGGGGGAGATTGTTGGACATTTTGAGTCCTCAAGTCAAAGTTGTCATTGATGTCAAGAAATGAAGTCATCATTAATATCCAAGAATTTGTCAAGAAACAAGTTATCAAAGTTGTCATTGATATTCAGGAAGAAGCTTCTAATAAAGTCAAAGGTCAAGAGGAAAAATGCAAAGGTTAAAGGCAAAGGGCTCCATAATATTTTTAAATATTATGTGGAAGCATAAGTTAAATGGTTTTCATAAAAACCCAAGAAAGTTTATTTGAAAAGCTAAAGGGAGATTTAATATTTATTTGATAAATTATTTAAATTCAAAATGAATTTAAATTTTATAAATAAATATTATTTATACCAAGGTGCAAAGTGAAAGATGGTTTAAATAAAACCATAGGGTTTAAAGAATTAATTTATAAAATTTAAATTCAAAAGAATTTAAATATTTTATAAATTAATAAAGCTCCAAAGGTAATTCGAGCATCGACGTCCAAAAATCATTGAGGGTAAATCAAGCGTCGACGTCATGCATGGAGGAAGAAATTTGGTATATAAGCTATGCCTTAAAGGCATTTGAAATCATCCTTTTGCTCGATAATCGAAGCGTGCAATAGTGTTTTGAATTGGTAAGGAAGAAAGAGCAGTGAACATTTTTGTTTAAGCACCAATGAATAACGTCAAGGGGACTTGCACCAAAAGACCAAGCGCCAATGAGGCAAGTGGCCTAGTGGCAAAGAGGACAACGTTAGGGTGTTGGGTGCAAGGAGGTCTGTGTTCGAAACTCGGTGGCAACATTTTGTTTGTGGTAGTTGCATTGGTGTTGAGCGCCAAGGAAGGCGCACATTTTGCGCAAGGTGAGCGGGGAAGGTTTTGAGCACGTGGTGCTCGTTTATCCCCAAGCAAGCACCTAGCTTGCATGGCATTGGGAGCCATGGCTAGGGCACCGGTTGAGGCTGCATGGTGTGTGTTCGATTCCCCTCCAAGGCAAGGTAATAAATTTTGAAGTTTAATTTTTGTATGATGCCTAAAGTTTGGAGTTAAAAGGGTGCATGAAAGGTTTATTAGTTGGAAATGATTTTTGATTAGTTGGAGGAATAAGGTGTTAAGTTTTATTTTAATAAAGTGTTTTGGCATATTGATTTATTGAAATATTAAAAGGATAAAGGGAGCTTCTTGTCTTAGGTTGTTTTTGAAAAGAAGAGTGCATTGAATATTAGTGGGAGATTATAAGGTGTAAGTGGTAATTTACTTTTTGTAAATGTTGATGAATGTTTTATTAAATATGGAGTGATAAGGTGTATGTATGTTTTAATGTTTGCATTGTAATTTGAGGAAATTAATCACCTTATAATTTCTTTGAGCTTGGCAAGAAGTGTTTGAGATTTTGGCAGATTTAGAAGATTCCTTCATCATCAAGAAAAAGGTATGAGCACATTTTCCAAAGTTAAAATTGATTGGTTGGTTTTCTAGAAAATAAGTTTGGAGTGAAAAGGACTTGATTAGGGTTTCCTTTTGAGAGTGTTTGAGTTAATGCATCAAGGTTTTCTGGAATAAAGAGTTGTGATTAGAACCTTGTTTAATAAGCATTGTTGTTGAAGCCATTGGTTGTGTGAAGAACTTGAGTTAGGGTTTTGAAAAGAACATGAGTATCATTGTTATGTGAAGATTGTTTTATAAGCATTGTTGTTGAAGTGGGTTTTCATGCAAAGAACTTGAACTAGGGTTTGAAAAGAACATGAGTATCATTGTTATGTGAGATTTGTTGTTGAGCATTGTTGGAAATATTTTGAGATGGTGGTTATATGCTTGGACTAGGGTTTGTGAGAAAGGGTTGTTTCATTGAGTGATTGGTTGAGTAGAGTTGGTTGAGCCTAGTCAAGTGGATGTGTGAAGTGATTGTTCAAGTTCCATAAAATAAACTATTCTATATTATGATTTGAGTTGAGAAAGTGATTGAGCATTGAGTTAGAAGAAGCATATTGAGTCTCTAACAATTCTCCTTATGTTTCTAAGAGATTGATTGAGGGATTTGAGCAAGTTTATGTGGACTTGTTGAGAATTTGGAGCAAGTTCTGTGTGGACTTGTTGAGAGATTTGAGCAAGTTCTGTGTGGACTTGTTGAGCAGATTTGAGCAAGTTTTGTGTGGACTTGTTGAGAGATTTGAGCAAGTTTTGTGTGGACTTGTTGAGTATATTTGAGCAAGTTCTATGTGGACTTGTTGAGTAGATTTGAGCAAGTTCTGTGTGGACTTGTTGAGCATATTTGAGCAAGTTCTATGTGGACTTGTTGAGTAGATTTGAGCAAGTTTTGTGTGGACTTGTTGAGCAGATTTGTGCTAGATCGAAGGACTGTGTTTAGTGTAGATTTGAGATAGATCTTTGGAGGTGATAGAGCAGAGAGGATAGTAGTCTCTAGTGGATAGAGATCCATCAGCCAGGGTAGTGAGGATAGGTCTTCTGAGTGGGGACAAGAGTCTTCAGTGGAGAGAGATCCACAAGCCAGTGTAGTGGAGGCAGTAGTCTTCTAGAGGATCACCAACTAGAGCAGAGGAGAAGGAGTTCTCCTATGGATAGAGATCCATGAACTTGATTTAGGGGATCAACATCTCCTTTGGATAGAGGTCCATAAACATTGTAATAGGGAAAGGATTCCCAAGAGATTGATCGAGAAAATTTTAGTGAAATATTTTCTCCGTGGAGTAGCCCACATTGGGTGAACCACGTAAATTGTGGTGTCTCTATTGTGTGTGGTGTTTTGTACATTGCTTTGATTACTATTGCTGATATTGCTATCTATACATTGCATAATATTGATTGGGAAAGAAAAGTAAAAAGTGGTCTTATATTGTTCACCCCCCTCTCAATATAAGCTTGTGTTCTTCAATTGGTATCAGAGCGGGTTCCTTCAGAAGAGTTTAACAGCTTGAAGGAAAAGCTAACAAGAACACAATGGATCCTAAGGAGGTGTCCTCAAATAATTCAGCACTAGTATTTGATGGAAGTGACTATATGTATTGGAGTATGATGATGAAGATCTACCTGATGGCACTTGGCAATGACATTTGGGAAGCAGTGGAATTTGGATACGATCCCTTAGTCAATCCTCCTACAGATAAGGAAGGTAAGCTTCTACAACACTATAATTCAAAAGCAATGAATGCACTTGTGAGAGGTTTGCGTAGAATAGAGTCTATGAAAGTTATGCATTGTCAAACTGCAAAAGAAATATGGGATAAATTGCAAAATATATATGAAGGAGATAAAAGTGTCAAGAAAGCAAAGATGCAAAATCTCAAAGGACAACTTGAAGCATTAAGAATGAATGATGAGGAAAATATTAGTGCTTATCTACTTTGAATTGATGAGGTTGTTAATGGTATGCAAGGACTTGGAATGAAGATTGATGAATCTGATGTTTGTGATAAAGTATTAAGATCTCTTCCAAAAAGATTCAGTGAACATGTTTACGCTATAGAAGTGTCAATAGATGGTGATACTTTGACAAGAGATAAGTTGCTTGGTATGCTCACAATATTTGAGATAAGAACAAAATATCCTATTCCCCAGAAGGAAGCAACATTCAAAGCAATCAATAAGACAAATGGTAAGAAGTCAGAATCAAGCAATGAGTCATCCAGTGATGAAGAAGCTAATTATGGTAGAAGAGATAAGGACTATAGAAGATCCAGAGATCTAAGATCTGTTAAGTGTTTCAATTATGGAAAGTATGGACATTTTGCAACAGATTGTCAAGAACCCAAGAACAACAATGGTGAAGAAAAATAGGATCACAGAAACAAGGAATAAAATAAAATAGGCACCAGAAGAAAAGCAAGGATGGACAAAGCAGACAAGGAAATAAGTTCTTTCAAAGGCAAAAGAGAAGCTACTATGCGGATAAGGCAAGTAAGTACTCAAGTGATAGTGATGCTAGTTTTTCAGATAATGATAGAGATGAAGTCCTATTTATGATTGAAGAGAAAGAACCAGTTAAGAAAAGGACTCCAATAATTCTCAAGTGTTTTAGATGTGGTAACTTTGGACATCTTGAAGATAGTTGTACAAGGGATGGTTATAGTTTCAGTGATGATGAATATGAAGATACACTTGAAGGACCAGATGAAAATCTTCTAATGGCATTGGAAGATAAAGAAGGTGATCTCATAGAAGATAAGACAAAAGAAAATGAAGATGCGGACAAAGGTAAACAAATAGAGGAATATTCAGAAAAGGATGGATATGATCTCAAGGGAGAACTTATCTATGCCCTTGAAATAGTAAAGAAGGTAAGAAAGCAAAACTCTAAACTTGAAATTCAATTCCAAGAATGTGATGAAGAGAGAAGTTTGCTTATAGAGGATTTAGAAAAATCAAAGGCTAAGGCAAAAAGGTTCAAGGATAAGTTAGAAGCAAAGATCTTAGAATGTGAGAAGTTAGCACAAGAAGTGGCACTACTAAGAGAAGATTTGGAGGACTCCAAGATCAAGATGAAAGGGTTCAAAAATAGCTCAAAGAACTTGGATAAGTTCATCAAGACACAAAAGACTACATCAAACAAAATAGGCCTTGGTTTTGAACAAGCTCAAAAGAAACAAGAAGGAGAATCATCCTCAAGTTTTGGAGGAGAAGAAACTTTAGATGAAGATACTTTAGAAGAAGATAGTGTAAAATAAAGTGAGACATCTGAGGATGAGTTGGACAATAGAGAGTTCAACAAAGATAGGAACAATGCACAAAGAAGATACAGATGGAACAACAATCAGAACAAGTCAAGAGAGACTAAGAGACCAATGAGGTCAAGACAAGGAAACTTCAATGGAAGATGTTTTTCATGTCACAGGTTTGGGCACATGGCTTCACAATGTAGGACACAGGAAAGACAGGAATATGGGAACAAATAACTTTTTCATGGGTATTGCTACTCATGTAATCAGTTTGGTCACAAGGCAATGAATTACAGGGTTCATGACAGAAGAGGATATGACTTCACTAGGAGAAATCCTAAGACATTTGCACCTCCAAGGAATAATAACATTAAGTGTTATAAGTGCAATAATGATGGTCACACAACAAAGTGGTGTAGAGTAGACATTCCAAAAATAGGTATGAATATGAACAGGAATAGGAACATGGATATGAATAGGAACAGGAACAGGATATGAACATGAATAAGAACAAGGATATGAATAGGAACAATAACAAAAATAGGAACATGGATATGACTAGGAATAGAAATAGGGATATGAACAAGTATAGGAATAGGAACAATAACATGGATATGAACAAGAATAGGAATAGGAAGAGGAACAAGAATGTGAACATGAACATGGACATGGAAAGAAACAATCAAAGGAATCAGAAGGATCAGATAAGAAGGAAAGAGGATAAAGGTAAAGAACAATGCTTTCTAGGAGTAGAAATACTCCCACCCTAGAATTAACCACCTCAAGAGGAGGTGGGGGAGGGGCTAAGCTAAGAGGCTCATTCTTAGCCCCGAGCCCCAAAGGTGACCCTTTGCCATTGATGTCAAAGGGGGAGAGATTTGAGTAAGGGGGAGAGATTTGGTATTTGAAGAGAGCATTGAGCCAGGGGAAGCAATGTCCCAGGGGGAGAAGAACAGGAAAAAGTCAAGTTTTCGGTAAAAAGAATTTGGGTTGCCATCAATGACAAAGGGGGAGATTGTTGGACATTTTGAGTCCTCAAGTCAAATTTGTCATTGATGTCAAGAAATGAAGTCATCATTAATGTCAAGGAATTTGTCAAGAAACAAGTTATCAAAGTTATCATTGGTATTCAGGAAGAAGCTTCTAATAAAGTCAAAGGTCAAGAGGAATAATGCAAAGGTTAAAGAAAAAGAGGTCTGTTGGTCCAAAATCTGCCACAGGAAAGGATTTTATAATTGCACCCTAGACCTGGCCAACATTGAAAGGTTGGAAGCAAGAAATGGCTCCCAGACCAATCTCCAGAGTGGGCTGGTTCCCTTTACTAATCTAAATTTCTGTTTGAAGATAAGGGTTCTTTGGAAAGAAATTAAAAGTTGCAGAAAGAAATGAAATATGGCCACGGGCCGGAGTTATGGGATCGGAAGAACAACGGCGAGAAAACTTAAAGTGCGGCAACGACAAGCAACGAGAATATAATGACTCAACTCCCACACAAGCTGTATGCGAGAAAATCTCTCCAAGATTACACTCCGGGAATCATATCCTTACAAGCAAGATTCAAATCCAATATGCAGAATTTGAATGTAACAACACTCAAGGAATATAAATTCGATTAGAAATGCAACGAACAGAAAAGACAATCACCCAAACAACTGCTTGAAAAATCCGAAGCCAATAATTTATTCTTGCAAATGCACTTCCAGTTTTTAGCAAAACTTCCAACCTTTTGAAATGCGAATTACATTGGTTTTTATAGAGGTCCGTCCTCTTTGCAGCATTAAATATTTTAAACCGACCTTCTTGAGATCTACAATCATGCGAAGGAAACGAGGAACATGATCCCCTTAATCGAAGTCTCGAAGAAATAAAAATTAAATTCCATGAAACGCTTGCGGCCCTTCATTAAATTCGATTCTTTGAATATGTGCATGAAAAACCGTTGAATTAATCCACGAACGGCAACTTCGAACCAATAAACCCTTTAATTTTGGTAGCCCGGGCACTCTTTGACCTTAACCGCATTGGAAATCCGCAAATTATTTAATTCGGGTCAGCATTAAATCATCGGAAATCGAAAAAACCCTCTCGGCCGTTCATACTGCACTTGGCGGGAAAACTGCAGTTACAGGTCGCGAAATCGCGACGGGTCGCGAAATCGCGACATGATTTTACGCCGTACGCTTCGCTGCTGAAGACCCGCGATTCCGGAACATGTCGCGATATCGCTACATGTCCGGCTCCCTCTTGCTCCTCCCTGCGCTCTGCCCCGCGAAAACGGAACACGTAGCGATTTCGCTACATGTTCCTTCTCTCCGCATCAATCGCCATTTTCGGTCGCGATTCGCTGACATGTCAGCGACGCGCTGCAAATTTTGACTTTGTTCCTCGGTGCGACATGCGGAACGCTGCAAGTTTTGACTTAATGCCTTTGACGTCGGCCGACCCGCGATTTCGGAACACGTCGCGATATCGCGACGGTTCCGCCCAACCTGCCTGCGTTGACTGCGTTGACCGCGATTCTGCAACATGTCAGCGCGTCGCTGCAGTTTTTAGACTTAGCCATTTTTTGCTCATTTTTTCTCCTTTTTTCGCCCAAGCTGCATCAATCAAAGGTCAGATTTCCAACAATACACTAATGCATTAATCAATGAGAATCAATGTGGCAAAAATGCCAACATTCTTGGCGGCTCACGGGGTATACAGCTCGCTGTATGCAAGAATCCAGGCCTTAGTCCATTGGGCACAGAGTCATATTGGAACTGTAAACTAGCTGCTGCAAAACATGTCAGGGGACTGCTGCCAAACTTCTTCTGCTGCGGAAAACTAGAACTGGAAGAACCTGCATAGAAGCGGTTATAAACTGAAGAAATGGAATGTGATGGTGGAGTGAGCTCCTGCGATTGCGCAAGCGGTGACTGCAATGGAGTGATGTGGAAGTAAACAAGTGATGAGATGGACATAACAACATCATGTTGATACACTACCAGCGGCAATAGATGGAATGAACGAATGGAGGGAACAGAAGTGGAAGTTTTGAAGCGTGAAATGAAAATGAACTAATCTGGAAAATAAATGCTTTTTTTTAAAACAAAGACAAACTGAGAAGAAAGGGATAAGAGGAAACGGGAAAAATAGAAAAGGGGAGAAGAAACAACAGCTGTGGCTTATTCTGTGACTGTAGAAGAAAAAGAAGTAAAAGAAGGAAGATGAAGAAGGGAAAGGAAAGAAAAAGGGGAGGGAAAAGAAGAAAGCCACCAACTGCTGGGAAAGGAGGAGACAAAAAGGGAAACCAACACCTACAGCCCACAAGCAACAAGAGCCAAGGTGACAACAAAAGGCAACACATATATACATACTCTTTTCTTTTTCTTCACTTTCTCTTTTTTTTTTTTATATTATATACATAAGTTTACGACATGATTGGCATGTCGCCACCACAAACCCGATCTCAGGAGTTATCCTGTAAATCTGCAATGTCCCGCCCAGATTTGGTCATACTTGAGTCGGTCCCTGAAATTGGGCTGGCTTCTTCCTGTAGTTCTCCCTTCGACAGTGGCAGTCTCATGATTCAAGAAGTTGACTATCTGCTCATTATCTTCAACGACTTGCCCAAAAGACTTGCATAATGTTGCTCCTGCCTCATCTTCGGATTTAACCCCATCAAAATATAGCTGCCATAAATGATCTGTGATAACATTCGGATCAGCTTGAATAGGCAATTCCTGCTTCATGTCACTCTCAGGCTTTTGGATGACATAACGACCGATTTCGATTTCCGGCATGGCATTAAAATTAAGCATAGAAAACTGATCATCCAACTGAAGACTATCTAAAACTTCATTCAGCAAAACAGAGTCTTCGGACTCGTCAGTAAGCATGTAAACAGACCGCACTTCCTTTTCTGTTTCTTCCAACTTTTCAATGTGAAAAGAAGAAGGCTTTTCATTTTGAATCTGAGACGCCTACCCTTGACAGGGAATTTCTAAATGGGAATAATCTAGTGCCAAATAACCCCCTAACTTGGCGGTAAACTCCCTAGATAAACACATACTAAAGTAGGGCTCTAAATCAACCACAACAATTTCTTGGATAACGGTAACTTGGGGCATTGTATGCGAGTAATTGGAACATCCTTAATCACACCCACTGTTTTTACAGGCGTACCATCCAATTGCAGAACTCCAGGACTACTCCGTGTGTACTCCATTCCCATTGCTTCACAGACTCCCTTGGGCATTACAGTTGTGGCAGCACCAGAGTCGATCATACAATTATGAACAATCCAACCCTCTATGTGCAATGACAAATAAAATGGAGGTGGCCTATTTTTTCCAGTAGCAGAGGTGGTTAAAGTTTGTGCATATACTGTCTGGGTAGGACCTTTTTCATTATCCTTGATAGATTTTAATGATTCCTGTAATAAGTCTACCTGGCCTGGCAATTGCAAAGCATCATAAAGGCTCACCTTAGCAGGGGTCTTTTTAAGATCATCAACAATGTTGTATGAAACTGCAGCAGAATTTTTTGTCTCAACAGGTTGCTCAAATCTGGTCCTGTATTGTTGTGTAGCTTCCACTCTTAACCTCTTGGTCAGTGATGGATACTTCAATTTTTCACGTGCCTGCTCCTCTGCTTCTGACCTTACTGGTGCAACTGCTGCCTTTTCTTGAACTCTGTTAAAAGTTGGATCTTTGGGCAAAGGCTTTGGAGCTAGCACAGGAGCTTTCACTGGCATTTTCACTTCGGTCACTCTTAACGGATCTAAGTCAGCGGGATCAACATTCATAGGCTTCTTTCCGGTCCTTGTTAGAACCGAAACTTGATCTTCCACTGCAGTCATCAAATTATAACCAGCTTCTGAGATCATATTAACATGGTCACCCGAGGAGTTTGGCCGCCAAGGTCTGCACATAATTTAAGTGGACCATACATGTATCCTCTCCGTGAGGATCATTACAAGTCGAGCACCAATATACTCCATCTGCATGGGCTGCATCTTCATTTGCTAGAACAGCTAAGCCCTTTTCAGGTGCTTTGCTTGTGGAGGCAACTTGATCTCTAGTAACTTGAGGAGGTTGAAATCTCCTTGGCTGGAAATCTCTCTCAGCCTGCTTCCTCTCAATGAGTGTGATCTTGTTTCCCATGGCTCTAATGGCAGAATTTGCAGACTTAACCTCTTGCAATAATGTTGTATATGGATCAGGGTTTGCAGGTGCGGGAAGTCTTGGTAAGGGCAAAGGAGTCTGGTGGTGCTTGGCAAAGCTGGAAATGCGGTGGAAACGGGAGATGGTTGAATCCTTGGGTGCAGGGAGCGGTAAAGGAGTTAAAGCAGGCAATTGAGGAGCTGGGACAGTTGCAACTTTGAGGTGCTTTAGAACTCCATGATGGTGTAGGATACATAGCTGGCATGGGGTGTGGTTGTGAACCATATAAATATTGAGGCAAATCTGGAATAAGAGGCATAGTTACCTTTGGAGGCGGTCTTCCTACGGACAACCGGATCGGCTTACGCTTTAATTGCTTGTTCAAAGATTTTTGGAAACGTCACCACATTAGGTCGCCGAACCGCCCATCCGATATCCGAGTGAAACGCTCCGAGGTAGTACATCGCGGCTAATTCATCGGCGAGGCCGAATACCATCGGGAATCCTTTGCCAAGTTACCGGTAAACCGGACATTAAAATCAGGTATCTCTTCTTGTGGATGTCTCTGTATGACGATGAGCCGATTTAACAATGAGAAAGGGTCGACTTGTTCATGAAAATGTTTCACCAACAAATCACCCAATTGATCCCATGATGTTATGGTGCCGGGAGGCAGAGTTCTGTACCAAAACAGCAGTTTACCTCTCAATGAACACACTAACAATTTGATCATTACATCTTCATCAGTAATGTCATGAATAGCAGCCAGAGAAGCCACATCATTTATGTGCTCATAGGCTATTTTGCCAGTACCATCGTAAGTGGGCAAAGCCTTCGGTGCGGCACTGTGGTGCTTGGATTACGAGCCTCGTAGATTCAAGGCTCCGGTCTTTGTTCCATGCCAAGAATTTTCTGGGTGGAGGAAATTGTGCCATTGGTGGAACTTGTAGGGGTGCAACACTAGCAACAATACTGGGTATTTGTACAGTAGAAGATGGAAGAGACGAGGAAACTAATCTAGAATGCTCACCACTTCTCGAACTATCAAGTTCAAAAAACTGAACAAGATCGCCAAATTTCTTTGACTGTGATCTTGTGATCATGAAGTATTTCTGGGTTCAGCAAGTTACCAAATAACAGGCAGGCGTCCACGATCAAAAATCCGGATCTTCAACTCAGCAAAGTCGCCAGATGAACTTACAAATCTCCGCTATGAGGCCAAGATAGCTCATCAAATCTTGAGACCTCCGGGTGTTAAAACAAATGTGGATTTTTGTGAGACAGAAGAAGTCCGTCCCACCGGCGTGCCAAAAACTGTTGGTCCAAAATCTGCCCACGGGAAAGGATTTTATAATTGCACCCTAGACCCGGCCAACATTGAAAGGTTGGAAGCAAGAAATGGCTCCCGGGACCAATCTCCGAGTGGGGCTGGTTCCCTTTACTAATCTAAATTTCTGTTTGAAGATAAGGGTTCTTTGGAAAGAAATTAAAAGTTGCGAGAAAGAAATGGAAATATGGCCACGAGCCGGAGTTATGGGATCGGAAGAACAACGGCGAGAAAACTTAAAGTGCGGCAACGACAAGCAACGAGAATATAATGACTCAACTCCCACACAAGCTGTATGCGAGAAAATCTCTCCAAGATTACACTCCGGGAATCATATCCTTACAAGCAAGATTCAAATCCAATATGCGAGAATTTGAATGTAACGACACTCAAGGAATATAAATTCGATTAGAAATGCAACGAACAGAAAAGACAATCACCCAAACAACTGCTTGAAAAATCCGAAGCCAATAATTTATTCTTGCAAATGCACTTCCAGTTTTTAGCAAAACTTCCAACCTTTTGAAATGCGAATTACATTGGTTTTTATAGAGGTCCGTCCTCTTTGCAGCATTAAATATTTTAAACCGACCTTCTTGAGATCTACAATCATGCGAAGGAAACGAGGAACATGATCCCCTTAATCGCAGTCTCGAAGAAATAAAAATTAAATTCCATGAAACGCTTGCGGCCCTTCATTAAATTCGATTCTTTGAATATGTGCATGAAAAACCGTTGAATTAATCCACGAACGGCAACTTCGAACCAATAAACCCTTTAATTTTGGTAGCCTGGGCACTCTTTGACCTTAACCGCATTGGAAATCCGCAAATTATTTAATTCGGGTCAGCATTAAATCATCGGAAATCGAAAAAACCCTCTCGGCCGTTCATACTGCACTTGGCGGGAAAACTGCGCAGGTCGCGAAAACGCGACGGGTCGCGAAATCGCGACGGGTCGCGAAATCGTGACATGATTTTACGCCGTACGCTTCGCTGCTGAAGACCCGCGATTCCGGAACATGTCGCGATATCGCGACGGGTCACCCAACCTGCCTGCGTTGACTGCGTTGACCGCGATTCTGCAACATGTCAGCGCGTCGCTGCAATTTTCAGACTTAGTCATTTTTTGCTCATTTTTTCTCCTTTTTTCGCTCAAGCTGCATCAATCAAAGGTCAGATCCCCAACAATACATCAATGCATTCATCAATGAGAATCAATGTGGCAAAAATGCCAACAGGTCCATACTATTTTTAAATAATATGTGGAAACATAAGTTAAATGGTTTTCATAAAAAACCAAGAAAGTTTATTTAAAAAGCTAAAGGGAGATTTAATATTTATTTGATAAATTATTTAAATTAAAAATTAATTTAAAATTTATAAATAAATATTATTTATACCAAGGTGCAAAGTGAAATATGGTTTAAAGAAAACCATAGGGTTTAAATAATTAATTTATAAAATTTAAATTCAAAAGAATTTAAATATTATATAAATTAATAAAGATCCAAAGGTAGTTCGAGCACCAATGTCCAAAAATCGTTGAGGGTAAATCAGGTGTTGACATCATGCATGGAGGAAGAAATTTGGTATATAAGCTATGCCTTAAAGCCATTTGAAATCATCCTTTTTCTCGATCATGCATTAGTGTTTTGAATTCGTAAGGAATAAATAGAAGCGAACATTTTTGTTTAAGCAACAAAAAATAACGTCAAGGGGACTTGTGCCAAAAGACCAAGTGCCAATGAGGCAAGTGGCCTAGTGGCAAAGAGGACAATATTAGGGTGTTGGGTGCAAAGAGGTCTATGTTCGAAACTCGGAAGCAACGTTTTGTTTGTGGCAGTTGCATTGGTGTTGAGCACCAAGGAAGGTGCATGTTTTGCACAAGAAAAATGGGGAAGGTTTTGAGCACATAGTGATCGTTTATCCCCATGCAAGCACCTAGCTTGTGCGTCATTGGGATTCGCGGCTAGGGCACTGGTTGAGGTTGAATGGTGTGTGTTTGATTCCCCTCCAAGACAAGGTAATTAATTTTGAAATTTAATTTTTGTATGATGCCTAATGTTTGGATTTAAAAGGGTGCATGAAAGGTTTATTAGTTGGAAATAATTTTTGATTAGTTGCATGAATAAGGTGTTAAGTTTTATTTTAATAAAGTGTTTTGGCATATTGATTTTTTGAAATATTAGAAGGATAAAGGGAGCTTCTTGTAATAGGTTATTTTTTAAAAGAAGAGTGCATTGAATATTAGTGGGATATTATAAGGTGTAAGTGGTATTTTACTTTTTGTAAATGTTGATGAATGTTTAATTAAATATGGAGTAATAAGGTGTATGTATGTTTTAATGTTTGCATTGTAATTTGAGGAAATTAATCACCTTATAATTTCTTTGAGCTTGGAAAGAAGTGTTTGAGATTTTGGAATATTTATAATATTCCTTCATCATCAAGAAAAAGGTATGTGCACATTTTCCAAAGTTAAAATTGATTGTTTGGTTTTCTAGAAAATATATTTTGGAGTGAAAAGGACTTGATTAGGGTTTCCTTTTTGAGAGTGGTTGAGTTAATGCATCAAGTTTTTTTGGAATAAAAAGTTGTTATTAGAATCTTGTTTAATAAGCATTGTTGTTGGAGCCATTGGTTGTGTGAAGAACTTGAGTTAGGGTTTTGAAAAGAACATAAGTATCATTGTTATGTGAAGATTATTTTATAAGCATTGTTGTTGAAGTGGGTTGTCATGAAAAGAACTTGAACTCAGATTTGAAAAGAACATGAGTCTCATTGTTATGGAGATTTGTTGTTAAGCATTGTTGAAAACATTTTGAGTTGGTGGTTATATTATTGGACTAGGGGTTGTGAGAAAGGGGTGTTTCATTAAGTGATTGGTTGAGTAGAGTTGGTTGAGCCTAGTCAAGTGGATGTGTGAAGTGATTTTCCAAGTTCCATAAAACAAACTATTCTATTTTCTAATTTTATTTGAGAAAGTGATTGAGAATTGAGTATAGAACATATTGGGTCTCTAACAATTCTCTTTATGTTTCTATGAGATTGGAAAATTTTTGAGTGGACTTGTTGAGCATATTTGTGTGGATTTGTTAAGAAAATTTGAGCAAGTTCTGTGTGGACTTGTTGAGCAAATTTGAGCAAGTTGTATGTGGACTTGTTAAGAAGATTTGAGCAAGTTCTATGTGGACTTGTTGAGTAGATTTGATCAAGTTCTAAGTGGATTTTTGACCATATTTGAGAAATTTATGAGTGGACTTGTTGAGCATATTTAAGCAAGTTCTAAGTGGACTTGTTGGGAATATTTGAGCAAGTTCTATGTGGACTTGAGCAGATTTGAGCAAGTTTTGAGTGGAATTGTTGAGAATATTTGAGCAAGTTTTGAGTGGACTTGTTGAGCAGATTTGAGCAAGTT
The DNA here is from genome assembly GCA_028583015.1 of Wollemia nobilis. Taxonomy (NCBI): domain Eukaryota; kingdom Viridiplantae; phylum Streptophyta; class Pinopsida; order Araucariales; family Araucariaceae; genus Wollemia; species Wollemia nobilis. Next base: position 1,604,731 of record JAQPPZ010003494.1, on the reverse strand, counting down.
TTGAGTTGAATTGTTGAGCAAATTTGAGCAAGTTCTGAGTGGACTTGTTGATTAGGTTTAAGCAAGTGCTGAGTGGACTTATTGAGCATATTTGTGCTAGATCGAAATACTATGTTTAGTGTATATTTGAGATAGTGGTATCTAGTGGATAGATATCCATCATCCAAGGCATTGAAGATAGGTCTTCTGACTGGGGACAAGAGTCTTTAGTGGAGAGATATCCACAAGCCAGTGCAATGGAGGTAGTAGTATTCTAGAGGATCAATAGCCAGAGCAGAGGATATGGAGTTCTCCTATGGATAGAGATCCATGAACTTGATTTAGGGGATCAACATCTCCTTTGGACAAAGGTCCATAAACATTGTAATAGGGAAAGGATTCCCAAGAGATTGATAGAGAAAATTTTAGTGAAATATTTTCTTTGTGGATTAGCCCACATTGGGTGAACCACATAAATAGTGGTGTCTCTATTATGTGTGGTATTTTTTACATTACTTTGATTACTGCTCCTAATATTGCTATTTATACATTGCATAATATTTTTTGGGAAAGAAAAGTAAAAAGTGGTATTATACTCTTCATACCCCTTAGTATAATATTGTGTTCTTCAATTGGTATCAGAGCAGGTTCCTTCAAAAGTGTTTAACATATTGAAAGAAAAGCTAACAAGAACATAATGGATCTTAATGAGCTGTCTTAAAATAATTTAGAACCAGTATTTTATAGAAGTGACTATATGTATTGGAGTATGATGATGAAGATCTACCTGATGGCACTTGGCAAGGACATTTGGGAAGTAGTGGAATTTGGATATGATCCCTTAGTTAGTCCTTCTACAGATAAGGAATGTAATCTTATACAACATTATAATTCAAAAAAAATGAATGCACTTGTGAGAAGTTTGCGTGGAATAGAGTCTATGAAAGTTATGCATTATAAACCTGCAAAATAAATATGGGATAAATTGCAAAATATATATGAAGGAGATAAAAGTGTTAAGAAAGCAAATATGCAAAATCTCAAAGGACAACTTGAAGCATTAACAATGAATGATGATGAAAATATTAGTGCTTATCTACATTTAATTGATTAGGTTGTTAATGATATACAAGGACTTGGAATGAATATTGATGAATCTAATGTTTGTGATAAAGTATTAAGATCTCTTTCAAAAAGATTCAGTGAATAGGTTTTTGCTATAGAAGTGTCAATGGATGGTGATACTTTGACAAGATATAAGTTACTTGGTATGCCCACAACATTTGAGATAAAAACAAAAGATCATATTCCCTAGAAGCAAGCAACATTTAAAGCAATCAATAATACAAAGGATAAGAAGTCAGAATCAAGCAATGCGTCATTGAGTGATGAAGAATCTAACTATGGTAGAAGAGATAAGGACTATAGAAGATCCAGAGATCTAAGATCTATTAATTTTTTCAATTGTAGAAAGTATGGACATTTTGCAACAGATTGTCAAGAACCCAAGAACAATAATGGTGAAGAAAAATAGAATTACATAAATAGGGAATCAGAAAGATATAGGCACCAGAAGAAAAGTAAGTATGAACAAAGCAAACAAGGAAAGAAGTTATTTCAAAGGAAAAAGAGAAGCTACTATGCAAATAAGGCAAGTAAGTACTCAAGTGATAGTGATGCTAGTTTTTTAGATAATGATAGAGATGAAGTCCTATTTATGATTGAATAGAAAGAAAAGTTAATAAAAGGACTCCAATCATTCTCAAGTGTTTTAGATGTGGTAACTTTGGACATCTTGAAGATAGTTGTACAAAGGATGGTTATAGTTTCAGTGATTATGAACATGAAGATACACTTGAAGGACTAGATGAAAATATTCTAATGGCATTGGAAGATAAAGAAGGTGATTTCATAGAAGATAAGAAAAAATAAAATGAAGATACGAACAAAGGAAAACCAATAGAGGAATTTCAAAAAAGGATGGATATGATCTCAAGGGAGAACTTATCTATGCCCTTGAAACAGTAAAGAAGGTAAGAAAGAAAAACTCTAAACTTGAAATTCAATTCCAAGAATGTGATGAAGAGAAGTTTGCTTACAAAGGATTTAGAAAAATCAAAGGCTAAGGTAAAAATGTTCAATGATAAGTTAGAATCAAAGATCTTAGAATGTGAGAAGTTAGCATAAGAAGTGGCACTACTAAGAGAAGATTTGGATGACTCCAATATCAATATGAAAGGGTTCAAAAATAGCTCAAATAACTTGGATAAGTTCATCAAGACACAAAAGACTACATCAAACAAAATAGGCCTTGGTTTTGAACAAGCTCTAAAGAAACAAAAAGGATAATCATCCTCAAGTTTTGGAGAAGAAGAAACATCAGATGAAGATACTTTAGAATAACATAGTTTAAAATAAAGTGAGACATATGAGGATTAGTTAGACAATAGAGAGTTCAACAAATATAAGAACAATTCATAAAGAAGATACAGATGGAACAACAATCAGAACCGATCAAGAGAGAATAAGATACCAATGAGGTCAAGACAAGAAAACTTCAATGGAAGATGTTTTTCATGTCATAGGTTTGGGCACATGGCTTCATAGTGTAGGATACAAAAATTACAAGAATATGGGAACAAATAAAATTTTCATGGGTATTGCTACTCATGTAATCCTATGGCATTTGCACATCAAAGGAATAATAACATTAAGTGTTATAAGTGTAAGAATTATGGTCACACAATAATAACGAAAACATGGATATGAACAGGAATAATAATAGGAACAGGAACATGGATATGAATAGGAAAAAGAACAAGGATATGAACGGGAACATGAACATGGATATGAACAGGAAGAGGAATAAGAACAAGAATGTGAACAGGAACGTGGACATGGAAAGAAATAGTCAAAGGAATCATAAGGATCATATAATAAGGAAAGAGGATAAAGGTAAATAATAGTGCTTTCTAGGAGTAGAAATACTTGTTGAGAAAGTTACAGCAAAAGTATTGTCATTGTTGTCAACACAGTCAGATAGATCAGTTGATGAGTCAGACAGATTAGTTGATGAAGTGTACAGGCAGTCAGACAGATCAGTTGATGAAGTCTACAGGAGTTAAGAGGTTCTTCAGAGTATGTATAGTGATTTTCCAAAAGATAGAAGTGGCCCATTTGAGAAAAAAAAAAAAAAAAATCACAAGGAAGAAAACTGTCGCGATATCGCGACATGTTGAGCAATAAAGAAAACTGTCGCGATATCGCGACATGTTTGGAGAAAGAGAAAGAAAGAAAACTATCATGATATCGTGACATGTTTGGAGAAGAAAGAAAACATGTCACGATATCGCGACATGTTGAGAGAAAGAAACCTATCACAATATCGTGACATGTTGAGAGAAAGAAAAATTGTCGCGATATCGCGACATGTTTGGAGAAAAAGAGCCAGAAAGAAAAATTGTCGCGATATCGTGACATGTTCGGAGAGAAAGCGCAAGCAAGCAAAACTGTCATGATTTTGCGACATGTTCGGAGAGAAAGCGCAAGCAAGAAAAATTGTCATGATTTCGCGACATGTTGCAAGAGAGACAGTATGGAAGAAAAAATGCCGCGATTTCGTGACATGTTGGAAGAGAAAAAGACAAGTAGAAAAAGTGTCACGATTTCGTGACATATTGCAAGAGAAATAGGAGAGAGAAAAAGATGTCGCGATTTCGTGACATGTTTCATTTTTGCGGTCCAAAGCGAAGAGAAAGAGGAGAGAGAAAAAGATGTCGCGATTTCGCGACATGTTTCATTTTCGCGGTCCAAAGCGAAGAGAAAGAGGAGAGAGAAAAAGATGTCGTGATTTCGTGACATGTTTCATTTTCGTGGTCCAAAGCGAAGAGAAAGAGGAGAGAGAAAAAGATGTCACGATTTCGTGACATGTTTCATTTTCGCGGTCCAAAGCGAAGATGAAGGCAGAAAAGGAAAAGTGTCACGATTTCGTGACATGTCACATTTTCATGACTTGAAAAGTGCAGGAAGGCAGAAAAGGAAAAGTGTCATGATTTCGTGACATGTTGCATTTTCATGACTTGAAAAGAGCAAGAGAGTTTTTCAAGAAGAAAAAGTGTCATGATTTCGTGACATGTTGCGTTATCGCGTCCGAAGGCAAGAGAAAGAGTTCAAAGGAGAAAAAGTGTCACGATATCATGACATGTCGGATTTTTGCAACTGAAGGGAGGAGAGAGAAAGGTAAGGAGGAAAAGTGTCACTGATATCACGACATGTAGTTTTGCGTGAACCGAAGGCAAGAGAAAGAGCGAAGGAGAGAAAGTGTCACGATATCGTGACATGTGTTTTCGCGGGTACAAGACGAGAAGAGGTCAAAGAGGTAGAAGTGTCACGATTTCGCGATAGGTCACTTCGGCATGAGCTAAGAAGAGAAACCAGCTGAAAGAAGGTATGTGACAGTTAACTAAAGTCGATACGATAGTTACAGGTGCAGTTATAGAAGAAGTCGATACGACAGTTATAGGTGCAGTTACAAGAGAAGTCGGTACGATAGTTACAGGTGCAGTTACAGAGAAAAGGTTATAAAAGGAGATCTGCGTGAAGAATTAGAGTGCTGAAAAAGGTTGAAGAGTGCATGTCGTAAGAGAGTGTTAAGGAGAGCCGAGAGAGCAATAGACCAGATAGGGTCTTGTATAAGCGAAGACATTTTTATGTCAAACATATAGTTTTAGAATTGTAGTCTGAGTTGGTGCTTGGAATCAAGGGTTGGTGCTCCTTTCTATTGGTGCAGATAAATCAGGGGTTGGTGCTCCTTTCTATTGGTGCAGATAAACCAGGGGTTGGTGCTCCTTCCAGTGGGTGCTGGTAAATTGTTTGTAAAATTGTTATTTTGCAAAGACTGGATTTGGATGGGAGTCCAAGCAGTCATTTTTGAGGAGTAGCCAAATTGGTGAACCTCGTTACATCGTGTGTTGTGGAATGCTCTTTTGGTATATGTGCTTTATTTGATCTTAAGTTTTCATTGTTTCAGCATTAAGAGTTGTAGATTTGAATTTTAAATAGCTACACTGATTCACCCCCCCCTCTCAGTGTCATTGTGAAACTATCAATTGGTATCAGAGCCAAGTTCCTGAACAAGCTTAATCGGCTAAGGTGATCTTGGAAGTAAGACAATGGCAGGTGGTGAAGGATTCTCATCAAACAAAGCATCGTTATTTGATGGAACTAATTACGCATTTTGGAGACTCAAAATGCAGACATATCTATGCGCTTTGGGATATGACATTTGGGAGTCAGTAGACAGTGGATACTCAATATCCGTCACTCCTCCGACCGATGCCGCCGGTAAGAAACTATTTGAGAATAACTCTAAAGCAAAGAATGCTATAATGTGTGGTTTAGTGGACAGCGAACTAATAAATATTATGAGTTGTAAAACTGCAAAAGACATGTGGGATAAACTAAGGAGCATTCATGAAGGAGACGACAAGATCAAGGAGGCTAAGTTACAAACGCATCGAGCCCAGTTCGAAGCATTACAAATGAATGACGATGAGAACATAGAGGCCTATATGCTGAGAGTCAATGGAATCATTAATGCGATCAGAGGACTCGACGAAGAAATGGAAGATGCGGTCATTGTGAAAAAGGTACTAAGAACTCTTCACAAATATTTAATTCTAAAGTTTCTACTATAGAAGAAGCTAAAGATCTAAATAATTTTAGCATGGACGAGATGCATGGTTCTTTGACTGCATATGAAATGAGAATAGGACAAACTAAGCCCATAGACAGAGAAGCTACTTTTAAAGCACACAAAAATATAAAAGCTAAACAAGAATCTGAGGATGAAGAGACATCGGATGAAACGGAAGCTAACTTTGTTCGAAAACTTATAAAGGGAAAAGGAAAATATAGAGGAAAGTTACCATTTAAGTGCTTCAATTATGGAGGCATCGGTCACTTTGCAGCTAAATGTCCAATGAATGAGAAAACCAAAAGTGATGAAGGGTCACACCAAGAAAGAAGTGACTGGAAGAAGAAATCAAATTTTAGAAAAAGCAACTTCAAAAAGAAAAGTTTCATATCCAAGAATGTCAGTCCTTCAGAAGATAGCTCTGGTGAGGATTCTAAAGAAGAAACCGATGAAGCTCTTTTTATGGCATTCGAAGAAGAAAAAATAGAAGGTAATAAAAAACATTAAGGATGAGGCTGAAGTATATCTGGAAGGAGAGTTGGTTGCTGCACTTAAAGAGTTGAGTACAGAAAGGAAAAAGAATAAAAAAGTCTCAAGAAAGCTTGAGGATGCGAATGACATAATAAACAGTTTGAAAGTACAGATAGAAGAATTTAAGAAAATATCTGAAGAACTCGAAGTACAATTAACCATGAAAATAGATGAGTGCAGCAAATTAGAAGAAGAGATTGTTGTTTTAAAAATGCGGCTAGAAGAAAAGAATCAAAAATTGAGTTGCTATCACAAACTTGAAGGAAGTTCTGTGAAGCTGGAAAAGATTATAAATAGCCAAAGGACTACAGGCATCAAATTTGGCTTGGGCTTCGTCGAAGGAGAATCATCAAATGGATCAAAGGCCATAACTGTAGAACCCATAAAGAAAGAAGATAAGATCAGGGTTGATCAAGGAAAAATGAATCATGCAAAAGAAAGCAACAATGCCAGGCACGAGAAGAGTGCTGACAATGATGAATTCACAAATGTCACACATCAAAGGAGAAGAAGATTTGTGGCTCCTACTACAAAATGGCAAAGACCATTACCCAGGTTCAATCATTCCTTTTTTGGTTATTGTTTTAAATGCAATGCTTATGGTCATAAGATTTCAGATTGCATTTATAATGTAGGACAAAGGAATTTTGCCAAGTAGAAATGTTTTTTCACCCTTGATGGATTATGCAGTAGAATGCTATAACTGTCATAACTTTGGACACATTGCAAGAAATTGTAGAAGCACATATGCAGCAAATAAATATCAGGGAAGAAGATCTCAACCAAATAGTTTAAGGCAAAATAGAAAATTTCCAGAAAAACATGCACAGAGCTACTGACAAAGAAAAGTCTAAACAAGTGACCAAAACTGTAGTCAAACCAGAGTGGAAAGAAAAGGAGCGACCCAAGGAAGAAAAGGAATCCTTGATTGTACAGACAAAATTCAAAGCACAGAACAAATCTACACCATGGATATTGGATAGTGGATGCTCCAGTCACATGACATGAGATAAACAAAAATTTGAAAAGTTACAGAAATATGAAGGGGGCTCTGTAAAATTTGGAAATAATGATGGAGCCAAGATAGTTGGCAAAGGGTCAGTCAAGATCAGTTACAGAAAGATCAATTCAAAAGAAGTCTTGTTTGTGATTGGTTTGAAGCACAACTTGCTAAGCGTAAGTCAAATTTGTGACAGAGGTAATGAAGTCATCTTCAAGAAGCAGGGTTGTGAAGTCAGAACAACAAACTATGGAAAGTTGATAGCAATTGGATCAAGGACATCAGGAAACCTGTATACTCTCTCAGAGACTTCAGAAGGAGCATGCTTGATTGGACAGAAAGAAGAAAATTGGCTATGGCACAAGAGGCTCGGTCATATCAGCTTTGACAATCTAGTAAAAATAAGCTCAAAAGGGGCAGTGAGAGATATTCCCACCATTGGCAAACCATTAAATAGCATTTGTGCTTCATGCCAAAAGGGGAAGCAAACTAGAGCCACATTTAAATCAAAGGAATACTTCACCAGCAAACCTTTAGAACTAATACATACTGATTTGTGTGGACCCATGAGAACACAAAGCATAAATGGTGACAAATACTTTATGTTGTGCATAGATGACTACTCCAGGATGACATGGGTACTATTTTTAAAGCATAAATCAGATGCCTTTGAGATGTTCAAGATTTTCAAAAAGCAGGTTGAGAATCAAACAGAAAAAGAATTAAATGCTTAAGATCAAATAGAGGAGGAGAGTTTATCTTAGAGGAGTTTGCAGAGTACTGTCAAAAATATGGGATTAGGAGACAGTTTTCAGCAGCAAGGACACCTCAACAGAATGGTGTTGTAGAAAGGAAGAATAGGACAGTGCAAGAAATGGCATGAACTATGTTGACTGAGAGCAAAATAGCAGACAAATTTTGGAAAGAGGCAGTCCATACTGCGGTATACATCCAAAATAGGTGCATGTTGAGGACACATGAAAGCAAAACTCCGTATGAGCTATGGTTCGGTAAAAAGGCAACAACAAGATACTTTAAAGTTTTTGGCAGCAAATGTTACATCAAAAGAACTGAAGATAATCTTGGTAAGTTTGAAGATAGAGTTGATGAAGGTATCTTTCTTGGCTATTCGACAAAAAGTAAAGCCTATACATGCTACAACAAGAGGCTAAAGAAAATTGTGGAGAGTGCTGATGTAAAAGTTGATGAAGGTAGAGAACGAGAAATTAGTTGTGAAGAAAACTACCCAATCTATGAAGAGGTTATTGAAGCAGATGAGGAAGAGGAAATGGAAAAGAAACAGAAAATGGACTCAGGTGATTTAAGTAGTGTTTCAGAAGATGAAGAAAACAAGAAAATCAAAATAGGCAGCTTGCAGAAAAATCATCCTAGAGAGCAAATAATTGGAGATCCCACAATTGGTGTTCAAACAAGAAGAAGAGTAGTAAGTAACTACTCTCTCTTATCCAGCATCGAGCCCAAAAATGTTGCTGAAGCAAGCAAAGATGAAAGTTGGATGATGGCAATAAATGAAGAATTAGATCAGATTGAGAAAAACAAAACCTGGGAGTTAGTACCAAGACCTGCAAATAAAAATATAATCGGTACTAAATGGGTTTTTCAAAACAAATTGAATGAAGATGGACAGATAGTCAGGAATAAAGCAAGATTGGTCTGTAAAGGCTATGCACAAGTTGAAGGTATTGACTTTGAAGAAACCTTTGCACCAGTGGCTAGACTTGAAGCAATTAGAATGTTTCTGGCTTTAGCAGTTCACAAGAATTTCAAAGTTTATCAAATGGACGTGAAATCAGCATTTCTGAATGGAAAACTTGAAGAAGAGGTCTATATTGAGCAGCCAGATGGCTTCCAACTGGGTGATAATCCTAACTTCGTCTGCAAGTTAAAAAAGGCACTGTATGGTTTGAAACAGGCACCCAGAGCATGGTATGCAAGGCTCGACAACTATCTTACTGAACAAGGGTTCAAAAAGGGTATGGTGGACAGTAATTTGTATGTCAAAATAGAGAATGGCCATCTTATTGTCCTTGTTGTATATGTAGATGATATCATTTTTGGCAGCAGCAATGATGAGTCGTGTAAAGATTTAGCAAATAAGATGCAGAAAGAATTTGAAATGTCTATGATTGGTGAACTTGCGTATTTCCTCGAACTGCAAGTTAATCAAAATGAGAAGGGAATATTTATTTCTCAAATTAAATATGTGAAGGAGATGCTAAAGAAATTCACAATGGAGGATTGTAAGCCTGTTAGCACTCCCATGACGACAGGTTGCAAGTTGAGCAAGGATGACAAATCTCCAGATGTTGATCAAACCATGTACAGATCTATGATTGGGAGCTTACTATATTTGATAGCTACCAGACCAGATATCTTGCAGGCAGTTTGCATGGTCGCACGATTTCAGGCTAGTCCCAAGGAAACTCATGTGACAGCCATGAAGAGGATTCTTCGATATCTGAAGGGTACTATGGAGTATGGATTGTGGTATCCGAAAGGTAAGGATTTCACCCTTATTGCGTATTCAGATGCAGATTGGGCAGGATGTGTCGATGACAAAAAGAGTACCAATGGAGGTGCTTTCTATCTTGGAGACAAGTTGGTCGCATGGCACAGTAAGAAACAAGAGTCAGTTTCCTTATCCACAGCAGAGGCAGAATATATTGCAGCATCAACATGTTGTACGCAGGTTTTATGGATGAAACAAACCCTAAAAGATCTTGGCATTAACTTCAGAGAGCCAATTTTAGTTAAGTGTGATAACACCAGTGCTATTAACATCTCAAAGAATCCGGTTATGCATTCTCGCACAAAACATATTGCTATCCGATATCACTTTCTGAAGGAGAAAGTTGTGGAAGGTGAGGTTAAGTTGGATTTTGTCCCAACTACAGAGCAAGTAGCGGATATCTTCACAAAACCGTTGCCCAAAGAAATTTTTGAGTACCTTCGCAATAAGTTGGGAGTGGTCACGCTTCCCAAGCATTGACTAGCAATCGGGACCACATTCTCAAGGGGAGCAATTATATATTTCATTATCTTTTTGCTCATGTTTGTAATTTTTGCTAACTATAATAATTTGTGCCTGAGAATGTTGTGCATGGACTCAGGGGGAGTCTGCAGCAGCCCTTTGGTATTATTGACAAAGGGGGAGAAGATTTACAGGATTTACAGGAGATTCCATGAGTGTTGCCAACAATTCCAAAGGGGGAGATTGTTGAGCAAGTTGCAGCAAAAGTATTGTCATTGTTGTCAACACAGTCAGACAGATCAGTTGATGAGTCAGACAGATCAGTTGATGAAGTGTACAGGCAGTCAGACAGATCAGTTGATGAAGTCTACAGGAGTTAAGAGGTTCTTCAGAGTATGTACAGTGATTTTCCAAAAGATAGAAGTGGCCCATTTGAGAAAAATCAAAAGAAAATCACAAGGAAGAAAACTGTCGCGATATCGCGACATGTTGAGCAATAAAGAAAACTATCGCGATATCGCGACATGTTTGGAGAAAGAGAAAGAAAGAAAACTATCATGATATCGCGACATGTTTGAAGAAAGAAAACTGTCACGATATTGTGACATGTTGGAAGAAAGCAAAACTGTCACGATATCGCGACATGTTTGGAGAGAAAGAAAAACTATCATGATATCACGACATGTTTGGAGAAAGCAAGCAAAACTGTCACGATATCGTGACATGTTTGAAGAGAAAGCGCAAGCAAGAAAAACTGTCATGATTTCGTGACATGTTCGAAGAGAAAGCGCAAGCAAGCAAAACTGTCACGATTTCGTGACATGTTGCAAGAGAGATAATACGGAAGAAAAAGTGTCACGATTTCGTGACATGTTGGAAGAGAAAAAGACAAGTAGAAAAAGTGTCACGATTTCGTGACATATTGCAAGAGAAAGAGGAGAGAGAAAAAGATGTCACGATTTCGTGACATGTTTCATTTTCGTGGTCCAAAGCGAAGAGAAAGAGGAGAGAGAAAAATGTGTCGCGATTTCGCGACATGTTTCATTTTCGTGGTCCAAAGCGAAGAGAAAGAGGAGAGAGAAAAAGATGTCACGATTTCGTGACATGTTTCATTTTTGCGGTCCAAAGCGAAGAGAAAGAGGAGAGAGAAAAAGATGTCACGATTTCGCGACATGTTTCATTTTTGCGGTCCAAAGCGAAGATGAAGGCAGAGAAGAAAAAGATGTCACGATTTCGCAACATGTTGCATTTTCGTGACTTGAAGAGTGCGGGAATGCAGAAAAGGAAAAGTGTCACGATTTCGTGACATGTCGCATTTTCATGACTTGAAAAGAGCAGGAATGCTGAGAAGAAAAAGTGTTGTGATATCGTGATATGTCACGTTATTGCGACCCAAAGGCAAGAGAAAGAGCAAAGGAGAAAAAGTGTCGTGATTTCATGACATGTCGGATTTTTGTGACTAACGAAGGAGAGAGAAAGCAAAGAGGCAAAAGTGTCACGATATCGTGACATGTCGGGTTTTCATGAACCGAAGGCAAGAGAAAGAGCGAAGGAGAGAAAGTGTCACGATATCGTGACATGTTGTGTTTTCACGGGTACAAGACGAGAAGAGGTCAAAGAGGTAAAAGTGTCACGATTTCATGATAGGTCACTTCGACGCGAGCTAAGAAGAGAAACCAACCATGTGACAGTTAATTGAAGTCGGTACGATAGTTACAAGTGCAGTTATAGAAGAAGTCGATACAACAGTTATAGTTGCAGTTACAGGAGAAGTTGATACAATAGTTACAGGTGCAGTTACAGAGAAAAGGTTATAAAAGGAGATCTGCGTGAAGAATTAAAGTGCTGAAAAAGGCTGAAGAGTGCATGTCGTAAGAGAGTGTTAAGGAGAGCCGAGAGAGCAATAGACCAGATAGGGTCTTGTATAAGCGAAGACATTTTTATGTCAAACATATAGTTTCAGAATTGCAGTCTGAGTGGGTGCTTGGAATCAGGGGTTGGTGCTCCTTTCTGTTGGTGTAGATAAACCAGGGGTTGGTGCTCCTTTTTGTTGGTGCAGGATAAACCAGGGGTTGGTGCTCCTTCCAGTGGGTGCTGGTAAATTGTTTGTAAAATTGTTATTTTGCAAAGACTAGATTTGGACGGGAGTCCAAGCAGTCATTTTTGAGGAGTAGCCAAATTGGTGAACCTCGTTACATCGTGTGTTGTGGAATGCTCTTTTGGTATATGTGCTTTATCTGATCTTAAGTTTTCATTGTTTCGGCATTAAGAGTTGTAGATTTGAATTTTAAATAGCTACACTGATTCACCCCCCCTCTCAGTGTCATTGTGAAACTATCAATACTCCCATCCCATAATTAACCACCTCAAGAGGAGGTGGGGGAGGGGCTAAGCTAAGAGGCTCATTTTTAGCCTTGATACCCAAAGGTGACCCTTTGCACTTGATGTCAAAGGGGGAGATATTTGAGTAAGGGGGAGAGATTTGGTATTTTAAGAGAGCATTGAGCCAGGGGAACAATGTCCTAGGGGGAGTAGAATAGGAAAAAGTCAAGTTTTCGATAAAAATAATTTGGGTTGCCATCAATGACAAAGGGGGAGATTTTTGGATATTTTGAGTCCTTAAAGTTAAAGTTGTCATTGATGTCAAGAAATGAGGTCATCATTAATGTCAAGGAATTTGTCAAGAAATAAGTTATCAAAGTTATCATTGGTATTCAGGAAGAAGCTTCTAATAAAGTCAAAGGTCAAGAGGAGCAATGCAAAGGTTAAAGGAAAAGAGATCCATAATATTTTTAAATATTATGTGGAAGCATAAGTTAAATGGTTTTCATAAAAACCCAAGAAAGTTTATTTAAAAAGCTAAAGGGAGATTTAATATTTATTTGATAAATTATTTAAATTCAAAATGAATTTAAATTTTATAAATAAATATTAGTTATACCAGGGTGCAAAGTGAAATATGGTTTAAATAAAAACATAGGGTTTAAAGAATTAATTTATAAAATTTAAATTCAAAAGAATTTAAATATTTTATAAATTAATAAAGCTCCAAAGGTAATTTGAGCACCAATGTCCAAAAATCATTGAGGGTAAATCAAGCACCGACATCATGCATGGAGGAAGAAATTTGGTATATAAGCTATGCCTTAAAGACATTTGAAATCATCGTTTTGCTCGATAATAGAAGTGTGCAATAGTGTTTTGAATTTGTAAGGAACAAAGAGCAACGAACATTTTGGTTTAAGCACCGATGAATAACGTTAAGGGGACTTGCGCCAAAAGACCAAGCGCCAATGAGGCAAGTGGTCTAGTGGAAAATAGGACAACATTAGGGTGTTGGGCGCAAGGAGGTCTATGTTCAAAATTTGGCAGAAGAGTTTTATTTGTGGAAGTTGCATTGGTGTTGAGCACCAAGGAAGGCACACATTTTGCACAAGGTGAGTGGGGAAGGTTTTGAGCACGTGGTGCTCGTTTATACCAAAGGAAGCACCTAGCTTGTGTGACAATGGGAGTCACGGCTAGGGCACTGGTTGAAGTTGCATGGTGTGTGTTTGATTCCCCTCCAAGACAAGGTAATTAATTTTGAAATTTAATTTTTGTATGATGCCTAAAGTTTGGAGTTAAAAGGGTGCATGAAAGGTTTATTAGTTGGAAATAATTTTTGATTAGTTGGATGAATAAGGTGTTAAGCTTTATTTTAATAAAGTGTTTTGGCATATTTATTTATTGAAATATTAAAAAGATAAAGGGAGTTTCTTGTCTTAGGCTATTTTTTAAAATAAGAGTGCATTGAATATTAGTGGGAGATTATAGGGTGTAAGTGGTACTTTACTTTTTGTAAATGTTGATGAATGTTTAATTAAATATGGAGTGATAAGGTGTATGTATGTTTTAATATTTGAATTGTAATTTGAGGAAATTAATCACCTTATAATTTCTTTGAGATTGGCAAGAAGTGTTTGAGATTTTGGCAGATTTAGAAGATTCCTTCATCATCAAGAAAAATGTATGTGCACATTTTCCAAAGTTAAAATTGATTGGTTGTTTTTCTGGAAAATAATTTTAGAGTGAAAAGGACTTGATTAGGGTTTCCTTTTTGAGAGTGTTTGAGTTAATGCATCAAGGTTTTCTAGAATAAATATTTGTGATTAGAACCTTGTTAAATAAGCATTGTTGTTGAATCCATTGGTTGTGTGAAGAACTTGACTTAGGGTTTTGAAAAGAACATAGGTATCATTGTTATGTGAAGATTGTTTTATAAGAATTTTTGTTGAAGTGGGTTGTCATGCAAAGAACTTGAACTAGAGTTTGAAAATAACATGAGTATCATTTTTATGTGAGATTTGTTGTTGAGCATTATTGGAAACATTTTGAGTTGGTGGTTATATGCTTGGATTAGGGTTTGTAAGAAATGGGTGTTTATTTAAGTGAATGGTTGAGTAGAGTTGGTTGAGCCTAGTCAAGTGGATGTGTGAAGTGATTTTTCAAGTTCCATAAAACAAACTATTCTATATTATGATTTGAGTTGAGAAAGTGATTGAGCATTGAGTATAGAACATATTTGGTCTCTAACAATTCTCTTTATGTTTCTATGAGATTGGAAAATTTTTGAGTGGACTTGTTGAGAAGATTTGAACAATTTTTGTGTGGACTTGTTAAGTAGATTTGAGAAAGTTTTGTGTGGACTTGTTGAGAATATTTGAGCAAGTTGTATGTGGACTTGTTGAGCATATTTGAGCAAGTTATGTGTGGACTTGTTGAGTATATTTGAGCAATTTCTGAGTGGACTTGTTGAGCATATTTGAGCAAGTTTTGAGTGGACTTGTTGATCATATTTAAGCAATATATGAATGGACTTGTTAAGAATATTTGAGCATGTTTTGTGTGGACTTGTTGGGAATATTTGAGCAAGTTCTGAGTGGAATTTTTGAGAATATTTGAGCATGTTTTGAGTGGAATTATTGATTAGATTTGAGCAAGTTATGTGTGGACTTATGGATAATATTTGTGCTAGATCAAAGTACTATGTTTAATGCAAGTTAAATATAGAGCTTTAGATGTGACAAGGCAAAGAGGACAATGGTATCTAGTGGATAGAGATCCATCAGCCAAGGCAATGAGGATAGGTCTTCTAAGTGGGGATAAGAGTCTTCAGTGGAGAGAGATTCACAAGCCAGTGCAGTGGAGATAGTAGTCTTCTAGAGGATCACTAGCCATAGTAGAAGATAAGGAGTTATATTATAGATAGATATCCATAAACTTAGGGGATCAACATCTCATTTGGACAGAGGTCCATAAACATCGTAATAGAGAAAATATTCCCAAGAGATCGATTGACCAAATTTTAGTGAAATATTTTCTCCAGGGAGTAACCCACCTTGGGTGAACCACATAAATTATGGTGTCTCTATTGTGTGTGGTGTTTTTTACATTGCTTTGATTATTGTTGCTATTATTGCTATCTATACATTGCATAATATTGATTTGGAAAGAAGAGTAAAAAGTGGTATTATACTATTCACCCCCTAGTATAAGCTTGTGCTCTTATGTTGGTATTAGAGCAGGTTCCTTCAGAAGTTTTTAATATATTGAAGGAAAATCTAACAAGAACACAATGGATCCTAATGAGGTGTCCTAAAATAATTTAACACCAGTATTTGATGGAAATGACTATATATATTGGAGTATGATGATGAAGATTTACCTGATGGCACTTGGCAATGATGTTTGGGAAGCAGTGGAATTTGGATACGATCCCTTGGTCAATCCTCCTACAGATAATGAAGGTAAGCTTCTACAACATCATAATTCAAAATAAATGAATGCACTTGTGAGAGGTTTGCATAGAAAAGAGTCTATGAAATTTATGCATTGTAAACCTACAAAAGAAATATGGGATAAATTGCAAAATATATATGAAGGAGATAAAAGTGTCAAGAAAGCAAACATGCGAAATATCAAAGGACAACTTGAAGCATTAAGAATGAACGTTGAGGAAAATATTAGTCCTTATCTACTTTGAAATGATGAGGTTGTTAATGATATCGAAGGACTTGGAATGCATATTGATGAATTTTATTTTTGTGATAAAGTATTAATATCTATTTCAAAAATATTTAGTGAATAGGTTTTTTCTATATAAGTGTCAATGGATGGGGATACTTTGACAAGAGATAAGTTGTTTGGTATGCTCACAAAATTTGAGATAAGAACAAAATATCCTATTCCCAGAAGGAAATAGCATTCAAAACAATCAATAAGACAAAGGGTAAGAAGTCAGAATCAAGCAATGGGCCATCTAGTGATGAAGAAACTAACTATGGTAGAAGAGATAAGGACTATAGAAGATATAGAGATCTAAGATCTATTAAGTTTTTCAATTGTAGAAAGTATGAATATTTTCCAATAGATTCTCAAGAACCCAAGAACAATAATGGTGAAGAAAAATAGGATTACAGAAACATAGAATCAGAAAGATACATGCACCAGAAGAAAATAAAGGATGGACAAATCATACAAGGAAAGAATTTCTTTCAAAGGAAAAAGAGAAGCTACTATGCAAATAAGGCAAGTAAGTACTCAAGTGATAGTGATGCTAATTTTTCAGATAATGATAGATATGAAGTCCTATTTATGATTGAAGAGAAAGAACCAATTAATAAAAGGACTCTAATCATTCTCAAGTGTTTTAGATGTGGTAAATTTGGACATCTTGAAGATAGTTGTACAAAGGATGGTTATAGTTTCAATGATGATGAATATGATGATACACTTGAAGGACCAGATGAAGATACTTTGACAAGAGATAATTTTCTTGGTATGCTCACAGTGTTTGAGATAAGAACAAAATATCATATTCCCTAGAAGGAAGCAACATTTAAAGCAATCAATAAGACAAAGGATAAAAATTTAGAATCAAGCATTGAGTCATCCAGTGATGAAGAAGCTAACTATGGTAGAAGATATAAGGACTATAGAAGATCTAGAGATCTAAGATCTGTTAAGTGTTTTAATTGTAGAAAGTATGGAAATTTTGCAACAAATTGTCAAGAACCCAAGAACAACATTGGTGAAGAAAAATATGATCACAAAAATAGGGAATCAGAAAGATACAGGCACCAGAAGAAAAGTAAGGATGGACAAAGCAGACAAGGAAATAAGTTATTTCAAAAACAAAAGAGAAGCTACTATGCAGATAAGGCAAGTAAGTACTCAAGTGATAGTGATGCTAGTTTTTCAGACAATGATAGAGATGAAGTCCTATTTATGATTGAAGAGAAAGAACCAGTTAATAAAATGACTCAAATCATTCTCAAGTGTTTTATATGTGGCAACTTTGGAAATCTTGAAGATAGTTGTACAAAGGATGGTTATAGTTTCAGTGATTATGAATATGAAGATACATTTGAAGGACCAGATAAAAATATTCTAATGGCATTGGAAGATAAAGAAGGTGATTTCATAGAAAACAAGATAAAATAAAATGAAGATGCAGACAAAGGTAAAAAAATAGAGTAATATTCAGAAATGATGGATATGATCTCAAGGGAGAACTTATTTATGCCCTTGAAACAATAAAGAAGGTAAGAAAGAAAAACTCTAAACTTGAAATTTAATTCCAATAATGTGATGAAGAGAGAAGTTTGCTTATAGAGGATTTAGAAAAATCAAAGGCTAAGGCAAAAAGGTTCAAGGATAAGTTAGAATCAAAGATCTTCGAATGTGAGAAGTTAGGACAGGAAGTGGCACTAATAAGAGAAGATTTGGAGGACTCCAAGATCAATATGAAAGGATTCAAAAATAGCTCAAAGAACTTGGATAAGTTCATCAAGACACAAAAGACTACATCAAACAAAATAGGCCTTGGTTTTGAACAAGCTCAAAAGAAACAAGAAGGAGAATCATCCTAAAGTTTTGGAGAAGAAGAAACATCAGATGAAGATACTTTAGAAGAAGACAATATAAAATAAAGTAAGACATATGAGGATGAGTTAGATAATAGAGAGTTCAACAAAGATAGGAAAAATACACAAAGAAGATACAAATGGAGCAAAAATAAAAACATGTCAAGAGAGAATAAGAGACCAATGAGGTCAAGATAAAGAAACTTCAATGGAATATGTTTTTCATGTCATAGATTTGGGAACATGGCTTCATAGTGTAGGATACATGAAAGATAGAAATATGGGAACAAACAACTTTTTCATGGGTATTGCTACTCATAAAATCCTATGGCATTTTCAACTCCAAGGAATAATAATATTAATTATTATAAGTGCAAAAATTATGGTCACACAAAAAAGTGGTGCAGAGAAGACATTCTAGAAATAGGTATGAATATGAATAGGAACAGGAACATCAACATTGATAAGAATAGGAATAGGAACAGGGATATGAACAAGAATAAGAGCAGGAACAAAAACATGGATATGAACGGGAACATGAACATGGATATGAACAGGAAAAGGAACAGGAACAAGAACAAGAATGTGAACATGAATATGGACATGGAAAGAAATAGTAAAAGGAATTATAAGGATCAAATAAGAAGGAAATAGGATAAATGTAAATAACAATGCTTTCTAGAAGTAGAAATACTCCCACCCCAGAATTAACCACCTCAAGAGGAGATGAGGGAGGGGTTAAGCTAAGAGGCTCATTTTTAGCCCAAAGCCCCAAAGGTGACCCTTTTCCATTGATTTCAAAGAGGGAGAGATTTGAGTAAGGGGGAGAGATTTGGTATTTGAAGAGATCATTGAGCCAGGGAGAACAATGTCCCAAGGGGAGCAGAACAAGAAAAAGTCAAGTTTTTAGTAAAAAGAATTTGGGTTGCCATCAATGACAAAGGGGGATATTTTTGGACATTTTGATTCCTTAAAGTTAAAGTTGTCATTGATGTCAAGAAATGAGGTCATCATTAATGTCAAGGAATTTTTCAAGAAACAAGTTATCAAAGTTGTCATTGGTATTCAGGAAGAAGCTTCTAATAAATTCAAAGGTCAAGAGGAACAATGCAAAGGTTAAAGGCAAAGGGATCCATAATATTTTTAAATATTATGTGGAAGCATAAGTTAAATGGTTTTCATAAAAACCCAAGAAAGTTTATTTAAAAAGCTAAAGGGAGATTTAATATTTATTTGATAAATTATTTAAATTCAAAATGAATTTAAATTTTATAAATAAATATTAGTTATACCAAGGTGCAAAGTAAAATATGGTTTAAATAAAACCATAGGGTTTAAAGAATTAATTTATAAAATTTAAATTAAAAAAAAATTAAATATTGTACAAATTAATAGAGCTCCAAAGGTAATTCGAGCGCTAACGTCCAAAAAGAGTTGATGGCTAAATCAATCACCGATGTCATGCATGGAGGAAGAAATTTGGTATATATGCTATGCCTTAAAGACATTTGAAATCATCCATTTTCTCAATAATAGAAGCGTGCAATAGTATTTTGAATTTGTAAAGAAAAAAGAGCAACAAATTTTTTTGTTTAAGCACCAACGAATAACATTAAGGGGAATTGCACCAAAATACCAAGTGTCATTGAGGCAAGTGGCCTAGTGACAAAGAGGAAAACATTAGGGTGTTGGGCGCAAGGAGTTCTATGTTCGAAACTTGGTGGTAGAATTTTGTTTGTGGTAGTTTCGTTGGTGTTGAGTGCCAAGGAAGGCACATGTTCTGTGCAAGGTGAGCGGGGAAGGTTTTGAGCACGTGGTGCTCATTTATCCCCAAGAAAGTGCCTAGCTTTCATGGCATTGGAAGCCATGGCTAGGGCACCGGTTGACACTACATGGTGTGTGTTCGATTATCCTCCAAGGTAAGGTAATTAATTTTAAAATTTAATTTTTGTATGATGCCTAAATTTTGGAGTTAAAAGGGTAGATGAAAGATTTGTTAGTTGGAAATAATTTTTGGTTAGTTGGAGGAATAAGGTGTTAATTTTTATTTTAATAAAGTGTTTTTGCATACTGATTTATTGAAATGTTAAAAGGATAAAGGGAGCTTCTTGTCTTAGGTTGTTTTTTAAAATAAGAGTGCATTGAATATTAGTGGAAGATTATAAGGTGTAAGTGGTAATTTACTTTTTGTAAATGTTGATGAATGTTTAATTAAATATGGAGTGATAAGGTGTATGTATGTTTTAATTTTTGCATTGTAATTTGAGGAAATTAATCACCTTATAATTTCTTTGAGCTTGGCAAGAAGTGCTTGAGATTTTTGCAGAATTAGAATATTCCTTCATCATCAAGAAAAATGTATGTGCACATTTTCCAAAGTTAGAATTGATTGGTTGGTTTTCTCAAAAATAAGTTTGGAGTGAAAAGGACTTGATTAGGGTTTCCTTTTTTAGAGTGTTTGAGTTAATGCATCAAGGTTTTCTGGAATAAAAAGTTGTTATTAGAACCTTGTTTAATAAGAATTGTTGTTGAAGCCATTAGTTGTTTGAAGAACTTGAGTTAGGATTTTGAAAATAAAATGAGTATCATTGTTATGTGAATATTGTTTTATAAGCATTGTTGTTGAAGTGGGTTGTCATGCAAAGAACTTGAACTAGGGTTTGAAAAGAACATGAGTATCATTTTTATGTGATATTTGTTGTTGAGCATTGTTGGAAACATTTTGAGTTGGTGGTTATATGTTTGGACTAGGTTTGTGAGAAATGGATGTTTCATTAAGTGATTGGTTGAGTAGAGTTGGTTGAGCCTAGTCAAGTGGATGTGTGAAGTGATTGTTCAAGTTCCATAAAAAAAATTATTCTATATTTTGATTTGAGTTGAGAAAGTGATTGAGCATTGAGTATGGAAAATATTGGGTATCTAACAATTTTCTTTATGTTTCTATGAGATTGGACAAGTTTTGAGTGGACTTGTTGAGCAGATTTGAACAAGTTCTGTGTGGACTTGTTGAGCAGATTTGAGCAAGTTCTGTGTGGAATTGTTGAGAATATTTGAGTGAGTTCTATGTGGAGTTGTTGAGCAGATTTGACCAAGTTCTAAGTGGACTTGTTGAGCACATTTGAGAAAGTTCTGAGTGGACTTGTTGAGCAAGTTATGAGTGGACTTGCGCAGATATAAGCAATTTCTGAGTGGACTTGTTCAGTAGATTTGATCAAGTTCTTTATGGAGTTGTTGAGGAAATTTGAGCAAGTTATGAGTGGAATTATTGAGCAGTTTTGAGAAAATTATGAGTGGACTTATTGAGCATTTTTGAGCAAGTTTTTAGTTGACTTGTTGAGCAGATTTGAGCAAGTTTTGAGTGGAATTGTTGAGCATATTTAAGCAAGTTCTAAGTGGACTTGTTGAGCATATTTGTGCTAGACCGAAGGACTGTGTTTAGTGTAGATTTGAGATAGATATTTGGAGGTGACATAGCAAAGAGGATAGTGGTCTCTAGTGGATAGAGATCCATCAGCCAAGGCAGTGATGATAGGTCTTTTGATTGGGTACAAGAGCCTTTAGTGGAGAGAGATCCATAAGTCATTATAGTGAAGGCAATAGTCTTCTAGAGGATCACCGGCCAGAGTAGAGGAGGAGGAGTTATCCCATAGATAGAGATCCATTAACTTGATTTAGGCGATCAAAATATCCTTTGGAAAAAAGTCCATAAACATTGTAATAGGGAAAGGATTCCCAAGATATTGATCAAGAAAATTTTAGTGAAATATTTTCTTTATGGAGTAGCCCACATTGGGTGAACCACATAAAATGTGGTGTCTCTATTGTGTGTGGTATTTTGTACATTATTTTGATTACTACTGCTGATATTTCTATCTATACATTGCATAATATTGATTGGGAAAGAAAAGTAAAAAGTGGTCTTATACTATTCATCCCCCTCTCAGTATAATCTTGTGTTCTTCATGTCCAGCATAGCTCAAGGTTGAGGCACAGATTCGAAGGGTACGATGAGGGAGGTGGCTATATGGTCAACATGGGACCGAGAGAGAATACTTCCCATATGATTGAGTATTAATATATTTTGGGCTATTCTAGGGGTTACTTAGTGAGCCATTTCTCTAACAACATCATGGTGATGAGAGGACATTGACTTGGATTATAATGAAGGTAGTTGAGGATGAGGTAGATCCTATGGAGGCTACCTCTAAGGGAGGTATTGTTATGACAACAAAAGAGTATGACTCCTAGTGGGTGATGCACTGGTGCCATGGGGATGGACCGTTAGTGGGTTTTATGGCTACAGGGGTAGAGAAGGCTTGCGAGGAGGCTCCAACTGAGGAGAAGCCATAATTAGATGAGTGACCTAATGAGGGGGAAAAATTAGGGGAGTGACATGTGTTTTTCTAGAAATATTTTGAGTGGATGGACCACATGGATACGTAGGACCAGTAGGGGGACTATGAGGATGATGATTTTGATGAGCATAGGATGCAGAGATAGTTGGCAGCATGGGATGCCACCATTGTTGATCTATAGGGTGAGCTGATCAAATGGAGACATGAGTAGAGGGAGTACATAGAGGAGAGGGCTATCCTATAGGCATAATTGCAAAGTGCACATACAAAGATTGACCAACAAGCACTAAAGTTATCTTCTCTTTGATCACAAGTTAGAGCTAGGAACTCGAGCCATGGGGTACCTAGCAGTGGTGAGGTAGCTAGGATATGAGAGGAGGTGACACATCTCCAAACCTTACTAAGTGAGTACAAGGTGCATCGTTGAGAGGATACAACATACAAATATAATTTTTAGGATGAGATAGCAAGTCCTAGAGGGCACTTACCAGCTCACTCTTCTACTAGTGGTCACACCAGAGTAGGAGGAGTGGTACAGGGTAGTCATATACAAGGATGGGGGATTCTAGCTCTGTGAGGAGAGTAGATAGGGTCAGGGGAAGTAGATATGAGATCTCTTGATAAGCACTGCATGAGGGTGGGGGTGAGAGTCATGGTGTCGGTCCTACATGACCATGACTTTTGAGACTCTATGGTTCTTTTTATATTTTGGGAGTGTGAGGTCTGAGGATCCACTTGATTGTAGCCTATGGGAAATTTTGGATGGTGATGTATCTTTTTACCCCATACACACACACACACACACACACACACACACACACACACACACACATATATATATATATGAGTTGTTATTATTGTCATCATGTGTTTATTATTGCTTTATTGGATGTATGCAATGCTTATGTTTGCTTTAATGATGCTTTGATGGATGCATGTGTAGTAACATGATGTTTTTGATGATAGGATATGTGTGTATGCATAATGATATGGATGATTTTTTGATTTTTATGATGAAATATGGATACTATTTGACACACTATGTTAGCACCATAGATTGTATAAAATTTATCTATTAATTTTGTAATGTTGTCATGAGACTATGTGATGGATTTATGAAAATGTAAACTAAAAAAAATGTCATAAAATGGTATAGAATGAATAGCAAGATGTTATAGAAAGTCCTTGAGGTTTTCATGAGACTCAAAAACTCTAGTGAACTAGTCAAAAATTATGTACTAACCATGCAAGACTTTTTGACAAGGTATGAATCTGCTAGGATGACCAAGATACTCAATATCCCTGTGTGTGTAGGTGAGTTCATTGTTATGATAATGCATAAAGTTACCCAACTGCAAAATAGTATTAATGCAACCCATACGTATTGATTATCACCCTATTAGTATCATGATCTTTGGTTTTGTACATAGTTATATTAGACCACTAGGTAGTACAGGCTACCAAAAGCTAGTTCATCCACATGCAAACATTGGTTTGTATAAAAGTAGGATGCTAATGTGATAGACATATGATCATGCATAAGGATACTGTCATTACCATGCAGACTTGATGCCACCCAACCTGTAATGAGGATCACCTCATGGTTTGCCAAATGCTGAGAATTCTAGGTATTCAAGTTTAGTACTCATTTTATTTTATTTTTGAATTTCTCTAGGGATTTGCTCATTTTTGTTTGGTGAGCAAGGGATTTTGGGAGTGGTGATAACCACTATTTATTTTGTTTTTTATTTTTTTAGTGGTGAAAACCACTTTTTATTTTTTATTTGGGTAGGGAGGAGCTTGTACTTTTGTAAATTCTTATCATATTTGAACCATGAGCACAAGGGGATGAGAAAGGTAAACTTTTCACTTAATGTAACCTAGACCACTTTGCAGGTTTCATATTTCCTTGTGGAAAACTTAGATTTAATGTGAAAACATATTGGTATTTTGACATATACAGGGTATAATCTAAGCAAGACTACATTTTAAAAATCAGGCTAGCTTTCTATAAAATATGAAAAGAAAACTAGAGATGACTGGGAGACCGAAAACCCTAAAGACACCATAAAATAAATGACTAGGTGAAGGGAAATAGACACACATATGAAAGGTTGTAAATGTAGATGATAATTGTAATGTAGACGAGTGTGAATAATGAATTTTGATATAGTTGACTTTGAATGATGTCTAGTATACAAACCTAGTGCTAAACATGTATGAGCAATTCTAAAATACCAAATGCAATGATTGGTATGCCTAGTGCAAGTGATTGTATGATGCATCGGTATGAAATGTGATGAAATGCAATATTTTTGTATTTTTGTTGTTTTAATGATATTTTTAGGTTTTGATTAATATATATGTATATAAATTTTACCAATGGGCTTATTGGATGCCATTGGGGCCTTTTGGGTGACCAAAGAGTTTATGAATACCTTTGGGAATTTTTTGGTGACCAAAGGGTTTATGGATACGTTTGGGGATTTTGGGTGACCAAAGAGTTTATGGATACCTTTGGGGCTTTTTGGGTGACCAAAGAGTTTATGGATACCTTTGGGGCTTTTTGGGTGACCAAAGGGTTTATGGATGCCTTTGGAGCTTTTTGGGTGACCAAAGGGTTTATGGATACCTTTGGAATTTTTTGGGTGACCAAAGGGTTTATGGAAACATTTGGGGATTTTTGGGTGACCAAAGGGTTTATGGATATCTTTAGAGCTTTTTGGGTGACCAAAATTTTAATGGATATCTTTAGGGATTTTCGGGTGACCAAAGGGTTTATGGATACCTTTGGGGCTTTTCAGGTTACCAAAGGGTTTATGGATACCTTTGGGGCTTTTCAGGTGACCAAAGGGTTTATGGATACCTTTGGGGATTTTGGTAGGGTACGGTGCTTTAAATGTGAAAAGTCCACATATGGAGGATATTCAAGGGTTCAAGTTCCTCAATTCCTTCAATGGAGGATAGGTGATAATTTTTAGGTCCAATATGAATAGTGATAATGAATAGACCTAACTAGTTTATTGTAAACTTATATTGTATATGGGGCAGCAAGTTATAATTCTATTGGTTTTTTTTAGAACAAGGTCACCAACCTAAAAGGCTCAAGGATGGAATTTCATATTATAGGATCTCTTAAGCCACTCTTGATAAATGTGCATGTGCTCATGAGCATTAACACATCGTTTGTCAAGCAACATTAGTTGATATAGGTAAGTGTGCCACGCATTGTCATCATTGATGAAATCTTGCATGGATATACGTAGCCATGAGATTTCCATAATTAAGGGTATGACTACCTCAAAACCATATACTAGTGAAAATGAAATTACCCCAGTGGGTGTCTGAATACTAGTGCATTAGGCCCATAGAGCAAGAGCTAAATATATATGCCAATATTTGTGATTATCCTTAACAATTTTATTTAAAATAACAGTCATTATTTTGATTGATACCTTAGTTTTCCCATTGTATTATAGATAATAGGGTGTAGAAAAACTATGTTGGATGTTATATTTATCCGTTAAATCTTGCACATATATATTCTTGAAAGGTGGCCCATTATCTGAAATGATTTTGGATGGAATACCAAAATGATATATGATATTATGTAACATGAACTCTACAATGCGAGGTCCAATCATAGTGGTAAGAGGAATTGCTTCCACCCATTTTGTGAAATACTCTATGGCCATAATGATGAATGTGTGATGGCCTATGGAAGGGGTAAGATCTTCCCAACTAGGTCAAACCCCCATTACGAAAAAGACCAAACTGATTGAATTAATTTTAAGACTTGGGAAGGTACGTGTGTCAATTTAGCATGGTTTTGACACTTTGCACACTTATTAACATAAGAACAATAATCCTAATCTAAATTTGGTCAATAATAGCCCATGTGGATAATGCACTTTGTGGTGGCCATGCCACTGAAATGGCCACCACATGTACCATAGTGCACTTGGGAAATTTCCCAAACTAACTCTTGAGATTATAAGCAACAAATGAGGATACCCTCGAAGCCCCAATGATACAAAATGTCTCCAAGTATGACATACTTTACGATTTTTTCTTGAAAGTTCATTTGGTGGCATGCGATAGTCTAGAAGGGATATTACCAAGCTTTAAGTAATATTTTATCTGAGTGGACAAATCTTGATTTGAATAAGCCTCAATTTTATGAATTGCTTTCTCCTTTTAAGTTCACCCCTAGCAAATGATTATTGAGAGAGAACTTGTAAATATAGTGTTGTGCTGCGATCAAAAGGAGTTTGAGGGAATAACATTCCCCAAGCTACATTATTCAAATGATTGTGAATTTGAGAGAATAGTTCATGAGAAGGTTCAATTTGAATCATGTGGTCTTCTGGCATGGAGTGGATGTTCTCATGCTTAATCATAGATTGCGATAGTATTTTGACTTGAATGGTTGTTATATCATTAGAAGGGTTCTACGGGATTAAAAAACCCAAGGAGACCATTGTATCCACATCACGGTTATATTATCAAGGGATTGCCTTGATGTCGTACCATTCAAATATTTTTATAATTTTATCCACAAGGTATTTGTAGGCTTGCAATATTGGAAATTTGCATTGGAATATTCCCTTGACTTGATTCACTATAAGCAAGGAATCATCGAAAATGTTGAGCTTAGTTATTTTCATGGCAATTATCATTTGGAGGCCTATGAGAAGAGCTTCATACTTCGTGTTATTTTTGGTTCATGGAAAATTGAGTTTGAATGATAGGGGTATTAGAGCCCCTTGTGGTGTGAAAAATATAATTCTCGCACCACCCCCTTGCTCGCACTTAGAGCTATTAAAAAATAGAGTCATTTCAACATGTGATTCAAGCTCTTCAGGATCAAGTGATTCTGACACTTGAAATACTTCATCATTGGGAAGCTCTACGTTAAGAGGTTAATCATATTGGATAGGAGTCTCTACGAGTTGATTGGTAATGACATGACCTTTAATTTTTTTTTTTGATGAATTCGAGGTCAAATTCCATCAATAGCATGATCTATTTCATCGTGCAACTATTATGGTTAGTACATCTCATCATATATTACAATGGATTCTCTTTGGATACTACGTATGTGGTATGATTGAGCATGTAATAGTGCAACTTTTTAGTGGAAAAAACACTGCTAAGCATAACTTCTCAACATATGCATATTTTATTTTGTAGTTGACCAAGGTGCGACTAATATAGTAAGTATCTTGTTATTTATTCAATTCATTCTTTTGGGATAACATGATACCCAATGCAAGCTCAGTAGCTAAGACATAAATAGAATGAAACTCCTGGTCAAGGAAGAGCCAATACTGGTGGTGAAGCTAGATATTTTTTGATTTCATCAAAGGTAGGTTGACACTCGTCATCCTAGTTGAATGCAACCTCTTTGTACAATAATTTTTTCATAGGTCTACACTTATCTGACAACTGTGCTATGAAGTGCTTGATAGATGATATATTTCCTTGTAAACTATGCAACTACTTGATGGTAGTAGGGGGAGGCATCTCAAGGATTACCTTGATTTTTTTGGGATTGAATTCGATGCTTTTCTTAGAGACTATGAATTCCAAATGTGATGTTGAAGATGCACTTCTTGGGATTTAGTCTAACATTGTGTTTGATGAGGTGATCAAGAACTTTGCACAATACATCGATGTGCTCATGGTGCAGTAAATATTTATCTAATAATTCATTCATGGAATCTTCCAAAATTTTGTGCATGTAGTCATAGCCCGCTGGTAAGTAGCACTAGCATTTTTGATATTGAAAGACATGACTTTATAACAAATTTTTCCCCAAGGCATTATGAATGCCATTTTGAGTTGGTATTCTAGATTAATAAAAATTTGGTTGTATCCAGATAAACCATCCATTAGGGATAACATCTCATGTCCTAATGCGATGTCTACCATGACATCAATGTTTAGAAATGGGAATTCATCCTTAGGACTCACTTTTTTTAGATTACAAAAGTCAGTACAAATACGAATCCTCCTAACAGGTTTTTTGATAGGAATCATATTGGAAAGCCATTGTGGATAATCCACTGATATAGTGAACTTGGCATCTAATAGCTTTTATAGATCATATTTCACCATTAAGGCTACTATTGGATGCATATTGCATAGCTCTTTCTTAAGTAGTTTTGCATTTGGGTCAATCGTAATATTATGCATGATGAGATTTGGATCCAATCTTGGCATGTCTTTGTATGACCACACAAAAGCTTCCTTCTTCTTTTGAGAAGAGCTATAATATTAGCTTACTCAGTGAGGAACAAGCCTTACCCTAACTTGATGAACTAAGGATTTTCAAGATCTATGTCGATGTCACTATCAATTTTTGGCTCAATTGACATATGCGATCCCTTTTCCAATTGGTATGGAGTAGGAATAAAATGAATATTTTTAGCTGGGTTTATGTCATCAATTTGAAATTTTGGCTCAACCTCAATGTGAAAGACATCTTGAGTAGAACTTGGAGATAAATGAAACAGTTATAATATTTCATCACAAGGTCAATAGTCAAAAGGATATGGTGGAGAATATCTTTGATCAAAGTTTATTGCCTCCAAGTCAATATGTAATGGCTTTTATGGGTTATTCATATCATGCAGGGGTGCGAAAATATCTATTGAAATCATGTTGATAGATGAATGATTTCCTCTAGTTTGTCAATGGGGTCTATTGACAACAGGTTGTCACAATATATATGGAGGTGGTTGAAGTAGGAGCAAAATGACCAAATATGATCAATGTATAGGTAGGAAATCTTACTCTTCTAAGGGTAGAAGCTATCACTAAATGGGATGTAGTAATGGGAACACATGCAAATAGAACTCATATTCATCATCCAAAGGAATGATCCAAGCATATTCTCAATCTAAACTAGAAGAGTCAATAGGTGCTACTTTGTAATCTGACTCATCATCAGTTGTCCATTCATAGGGAGGACCTTGATCTTCTTCCTCACTATCATGTGGAAGAGTATGTGAAATTTCACCTACTTTGTAAGATTGGGTGAAATCATGAGATATATCTTGATCTATCATAGTTTTAGGGAATTAATCCCTCAAATAATGGATATGATTAGGATTGGTGTATGACTAACACACAAGATCATCCCTATAGTTTAGACTTAGGCACTCTAAAATATCAGTGAAGACATCGAGAGGCACAAGCTTGTTGTGTCCTAAAACAAACTTATCATATGGATTTTGATATTGTGGCTGGTAAGGAATATGAGTACCTTGATTGTACAACCCCAAAAAATATCCATGCTAATTGCATAGATGGAGATATATCATGGCAAAGATAGGATTGGACATGTAATTAATATCCTCAAAAAAGAGCTCTTCGTCCTATTATTACTGTTGGTATGGTTCTATGCCATAGTCAATACCCCCATAAATGAAGTTTGTTTGAGTTGGATATAAGCCTAGAGGTACGATGGCACCTATAGGAAGACAAGGTAGATCCATGTTTTACATTTTCTCAATGGTAGGAGTTGTTGTGATATTCCTTACTAGGTATTCTCCTAAGTCAATGGTATCTAGATGAACTATGACTTGTGGCAGAAGAGATAGATGAGATGAAAGTGAGGTCTGAATTGACTCAATGTTTACCTCATGAGGTGGTTCCTCATATTCTAAACTAGGAATATTTTCTATGGAGATGGTAGATATGGTTGCAGTGATCTTGTCAATAGGCCTCTTCCCCATGTTCCTCTATATAGGATTTGATGATGACGAAGGTATATCTAGAAGTATCTATGCCAAGGATGGTATGGAAGAAGATGATGATGGATTAATGGAAGGTGATGATGAAGGAGTCAGACCTTAGCTAGACGTGTTCAGTTGGAAGTCCAAATGGGTTAATTGCAAGGTCAACTTAGGGAGTTTCTGCACCAAGTTATAGTATTTGAAGCTCAAGGTCTATAGAGATAATATATACTTATCCTTTGTAAGTGTACTTTAAACATTGGTGAGCTATGGATGGCACAAACTTCATATCCCTAATCCAAGTTTTTCTCAGCTAGATATTGTAGGCCATTTCACCCTCCAAGATGTGACACAATATTGTTATGGTCTTTTGTTCCACCTAAATGGGTAATACTATGGTACCAACCATTGAGAACAAGGTACCATTAAATGCTCAAAGGGTATATATGGATGCAATAATATGGGATTATGGAAGCCCTAGATGTTTGAGAGCAGTCATGGTGATGATATTGCTGGAGGAACCAGTATCAATCTGAACTCTCTTGTAAGGTGTTCCATTTACACATGCAATGATGTGCAAGGGAGGATCCACCATGTCATTTGGTACCATCTTGAGTTCATCCTCATGAAAGGTGATTACTGGTTTTGTGCATTGTCGAACATGCCCCACAAAATTGTTAAAGGAGTTAGACTCTTGGGGCTGCACTTCAATCAACTTGAGGATCTCCATAAGAGATTCTTGATGAAGTGGAGACTGTTGGATAATCTCATAGATAGAAAGTTGAACTGATGTTGTTCGTAATATTTAATATATATTGCTCTTTATTGTGACCACAAAATGAGGTGGAAGGTTTTGCATTGGAGGTGGTGGAGGTTGTGACATTGAAGAAACATCATTTGAAGTCATAGGTGGTGCGACTTGACTTGAGTAACACTTATTCCTTGTCATGATGTTGACGATTTTTACAAACCCTTATTTAGGAGATGTCAAATGAATATCATTCACCTATTGTGCCATATTTTCTTACTCATGAGTAGGCAACGAGTCTTTAAAAAAACCCATTTGTTGATTGTTTATTGCAATAGGGTTATCAACCTGAAGATCATTCCTATCGATCATGTCATGTACTAGACATTTTAACTTGTAGCACATTTGCACGTCATGCCTATTATGCCTATGGTACTTGTAGTATAGGTCTTCATGATATCCCAGGGGCTTTGGTGCATTTGAATCTACAAGTCAAATTTTAGTTAGATTAATTGCATTTGTTGCATAAAGGCACTCAAATAGAGAATCTATGGAGTTAGCAATAGACATAAATTATCGTTTAGGGTGATGTTGCTAGTTTTACCTTTGATTTATTTGATTGTTGTTGTTGTAGTTTCTAGGTGTGGCCTGATGTAGACACAAAAACAACACCAATATGATTATGTGATGATAAGCACTGATAAAATTGACATACATAGCCCCTAGAGGTTAAACAGTGGTCCTAACCACTCCCCCAACAATTTTGGAAGGTCAAAGATCAATTTGGCACCTTTCAGGCACTCTGCTCCTTACTCATTCCACCTTGGGATGATTACAAATTGGTATTCGTCCCACCCTAGGATGATTAGCAGCATTCGCTCTAGGGTGGGGTGAATAGCAGGTTTGATGGGCAAAAGGTCAAACCTTGACAAATGGTAGCTCAGATCTGCCACTCAACTCCACATTCAATGCATGGGAGTACGAGTAAGCATTTTTGAGCTAAAATAGGCAGTCATAGAGGCAGTCATGAAACCCTTAATCAATGAGGAATCTTCTCCCCCCTGACAAGGCATGATGGCCAAGTGGCGCCTCTGCATGCTCATTCAAAAGAGACCCTCACGTCTATAAAATGGTGAGTCTTCTCACCCAAAAAAAGTTATAGAGCAGGAGCATTTGGAGCAATAGAGTGCTATTGAATTACATCCTCACCCCTCACTTGTGCTTCTTACATCCTTGATCTCTCTTTTAGAAGGGAGGTTATTGGGTGAATATTGGAAGTGCAATCCGGACCCAAAACCCAAACATTTGGCCATAATACCCCACCCAATTTTCTAAAACAACCCCCTAGGAGGTTTTGGACCCATCCCAAGTGGATTGGTACCAAAACCAAGACCCAAACGGTGGGCGTCCTACCCCCGGGTGCCCCCTGCACTACTGTAATCCTAATCGCCCCATGTCAAAGCGATTAGAAATATATAGTAAATTTCCTTAATTTTACTTTTTCATTTCATTTTATGTCTTTCATATATGCTGCCATTCAAATTTCATGCTATTCTAACGAGTTTTGACTGTGTTTTCATCGCTTTTTTCTTTCACTAACATACAGGGAGCATTTTCATATATAGGGTGATCGAGGATGAATCTATAGAATCCAACCTTCTGGGTCACCTCAAAATTCCCCATTTTGCCTAACCCCAAATTTAAAAGTGTTTTGAAGGCCTCTAGATGGGACATTTAGGAGGTTTCCTTCTAACATTTTATGACAGTCCTAATCGTCCCAACCCTGAGCGATTGTAAATATATAGTAGATTTATCAATTGTTACTTTTGCAATGTGTTCATGATGGTGTTTTCATGCTTTTATCCAAATTTCATCTTATTCTGACATGTTTTGATTACCATTTTTATTATTTCATGCATGCATTAATCGAAGGCCTTGGGGATTGCATATTTCCCTCCATCTGCAGGTGCTACTAATCATTTGATATTTATTTGAACATAGGATCTCGACACTAGAGGGGTAGTAAGGAACTATAGATGCATTCATGCAAGTGGCGGTGATGTTTGGCCTGCCCATTTCAAATGTGGGCACACGAAAGATCTCGAAGGGAAGTGTACCATCCATGGTGTAACAAAGCTATATCTAATGCTCATAGCTCCTAAAAAGGAAGGAGACGTATTATAACCTAGTATCAAAGAAATATTAATAAAAATAAGGGCTGAAATTTACATTTTCTTTATATCTCGTTTCAGTTCATTTGTTTTCCCTTTTTTATGCACTTTAGTCCTTCTTCATTTGTAGGACTTAGCATTTCACATGCTTTTGTTTGCACCACAATTGGTACACCTACGGGCTTCTGTATCCTCATGCTTTCAGTGGCGATCATGGTGGGACCCTATCCCTTGACTTTGGGATCAAAATTTTGATCAAAATTGTGTGTTTTTGCTTTTAGGTGTTAATACTTCAAGCGCTGGACTGCTGCTCATGCCACCTTTTGATGAATACATACTGGAATTTGTGCCACCCTAGGATGAATAAGGCATTCATCCCACCCTATGATGAATACAGATCTGCTATTCATCCCACCCCAGGACGATTAGCTCTTTGTGCAATTTTTGAGCAGAAACTTAGGGGCATCTAGTGTGGGCAGAGAAGAGGTAGGTTGTCTAAACACTATAATTTTTTGTCTCTGTTTCTATGATTTTTCTATTTCTTTGCTTGCATAGGAAATTTTACTGCATGTTCCTTTATTTTTGCAAGTAAAAATAACCCCACACACCACGAGATAATCTAAACATCAAGGCATTGGTTGTAAAACCCCAACACTTGATCAAGACCAACGGTGGATTTCATCACCACCTTGGATTGAATTTTGCATACATAAACTTGATCGCTACTATTGCTAGACGTAAATCCTAAAAAAATCTGACCAAATGTAGTTGGGGTGATTCCCAGTGCATGAGGATAAGTCTTCTATGGTAGGTGTCAAAAATAGGATGATTCCCCTTCCATACCGCCTATGTTCCATGTACTGTTCTGCTCTCGCATACCAATAGTTTCCCTCACATAAGGGTGGGTATATTGAGAGGTTCGATATAATGGCCTGGTAGTGGTATATTGAAGGGGCGACCATTTTGGGAGACATAAGAGCCCTCATATTGCATGTAGAACAAAATTTTTGTTACAAGGTTTTCAAACAAAAATCAAACCACACTGAACCAGATTTAGGGCACACTTTTAATCCATAAACAAGATAATCACTTCTTTGTTTGTGTGGCTCCTGATTGTTTAGTGTAGCATAAAAAATCATAAAGAAGATAAAAACATACGCATCATTTAGAGAAACACCACCATGGTGTACACCCATAGCCAAGCCCAATCATGGGTAGAAGCTACAAAAAGTGTACAAGGGGGCACAAGTCGCCTCTGCTATAGCCCTAAGGACTTGGTCATACCACCTTGGTAGCCTGAACCACAAAATAGTCCATATCATACCATGACATAAAGAGACTATAGAGGCACCCCTTTGAGGGTCACTCCCATTCAACATAGACCCTTTCAGAAGGAGTCCTTACACATGGCATTCAACATAGATGGGAAGGCTCCCTTAGACACTCGTTATGAGTGGCCACCATGCAATGAAGTGCTAGAACAACATAGGTTCCATAAGGAGGGGCCACATGATTACATCATCCCTCCTCTACCCCTTATTACTATAAAAAACAATAGGCCAAATCTAGAGTGCAAGGCTCTTCAGAGAGGGTGAGCCAACTCTGCCTGCCCCTTTCACATATATGAAATGGAACATGAGGAAGACCACTACATTCCTCAAGAGCAATACACAGCATGGAAGCAATGCACCTCTACACTTGCTATTTATCAGGATCACCCACTAAGGCCAGAGCCTTGGGTGAATTTTTCTAACCTCGACAAAGGGAAGTGACCTATAGAGATCTCGGATCACCATGACCGAGATAGATGTGTAGGGGAGGCATCTATGCCTCCTAGACCCAAGACGGCAGAACAAATCAACTTGGAATTTTCCAAACATGCCGCTCATCGAGCACAAATAACATAGCTTGAGCAAGACCAAAAATAGTTAGAGCACCTGTACTGCCTTAGCAAAGAGCACATTCAAAATCAAACAGATGAGTTGCTCCAGAACACTGTGCCTGAGAGGGTACCAACCCCTCACGTGCATAGAACAAATTTGAATGAGAGGCACAAACCCTTGGTGTGAGACAAGTCTCCATGACCTTATCAAATATTACCTCCAAGACATCCTAGACCTGACCGAGAGACCACCCCTAGAGCCAATTATGGGCACCCTTCGCGGGCACCCATCCATGTTTATAGGTCATGCACAAGAACTCCTCAAGAAGCCTATGAGGAATTTGAGAAAGAAGAAAAGCAGGATGAAATGCCCTACCAAGGCAGGGGGTGCTACCCGACTACCCCTCCATAGGCCTCAAGTTCCCCATAATTCGCAATGAAAACAAACCAAGGAGGAAGAGATCAAATATTTTGATGAATTCAAAGTGCTACTAGAGTGCTTAGAGTATATGGAGACCAAGAATTCTAGGCCACAAAATCCCACTTTAGGCCAGCTTTGTAGTCACCCTATGCATCCTTTAGTGCCTGCACCCCCATACCCTAAACACTTTAAAATGCCTCAATTGGTAATATTTAGAGGGGATGAGGATGCCCAAGAGCACATGAAAAGATTCCTGAGCCAATGCTTTGGCATTCAGGACAATGATGCTTTGCTTCTAAGAACATTTATAACCATGTTCGCAGGCCCTACCTCAGATTAGTTTACCCAATTGCCGAAGCATAGCATCAACAACCTAGACCAGCTAGTGGATGTGTTCCTCGAATGTTTCACCTTCAATACCAAGAATAAGGCATCATCAATGTACCTAGCTAGTCTTAGGAATTATGAGGAAGAGACCATGGTGGCCTATGGGTATCGATGGAGAACGTTGCTTTCAAAGCTTCCTTACCTCTCTCCCATGGTTGATCTGACCCAAATGTTCTTGAAAAGTTGCCTAATATCGATCTTCATGCTATTGTAGCTATAGAAATATGCCACTCTCAAGGAAGCCCTGGAAAATGCCAGAATCATTAAGGAGATCAAGATATAGGATGGCGAGATTGCCAAGCCACGCAAGAAAGAGTGGTCCAAAAATGCCAAAACTGGGTCAATGCAACCGAAACCCGCCATGGTCAATCATATTGCTATAAACATACCTAAGCCTACACAAGCAATACAACCCCCAAAGGATAATTATCAAGAAGTTCCCCTTGACACATTTGAAAAGGAAAATCGTAGGCAAGAGCAAAATCAGTAGCGTCACCCTAGGCGACAATTCACACCCTTCATAGAGTCTAAAGACTCCTTGTTTGACCTCTTGTCCATGGTAAACTTGATAAACCTACCAGAAAGTCGACCCGTAGACCCCAACGCACCAAAACCCAAGGGCTATAGGGAAGACTTGTACTATAGATTTCATCGGTAGAAAGGACATGACCTTTACGCGTGTTGGAAGTTCAAAAGCTTAGTGCAAGACCTAATAGACAACAAGACACTAGCAGTGGATAATCCTGTGGTGCCAAACAACCAATATATGGAGGTCTTCAAAGACCCCCTGCCTGCCCATGATGCACAGGAAAAAACCCTTCAAGTCAATGAGGTGACACAAAATTGCCCCATGTAGGGGTATGTAGGGATGATAAGCATAGTGAATCAGAACAAGAGGTACCCAAGCATAGCTGCCCCCATGGCAGCTACAAGAGAGGTTCCATCAACATCACAACCTCAACAACACCTTACACAACCTCCCCCACCTATACTAGTTGCCATGATTTGGACTAAACCTACCCAAAGTTTAAGGACCACGTTGGCTAGGCTCTTAATATACAAGCTCATCCAAAAATAACCACCCCATCGAGATGCTCTAATGGAGATATTAAAAGCCATCGAGTTGCAGCCCCATGAAGCAAACTATTTCAACAACTTTTTGGGACATGTAAAACAATGTACAAAACTAGTCATCACCTTTAGAGAAGATGAACTGAAATCAGTGACTGGTGATATGGTGGATCCACCCCTGCGCGTCATTGCACGGGTCAATAGGATTCCATTTAAGAGGGTGTTGGTGGACACTGGCTTGTCCAACAATATAATCACAACAGCAACATTGAAGCACCTCAAGTTTCTAGCATCTCACATTGTGGCCTCCACCTATACTCTTTGAGCATTCAATGATGCGATATGATCAACGATTGGAACAATTGTCCTGCCCATCCAAGTGGGACAAAAGACTATTCCTATGTTGTGCCACATCTTGGAAGGTGAGATGGCCTACAATATTTTACTGGGCCAGCCTTGGATCAGGGACATGAAGTGTATCCCTTCGATAGCCCATCAATGCCTAAAGTACACATACGAATGGCAAGTGCATGTGGTCCTAGCAGACTTAGAGCCCTTCAAGTATTGCAATGTCGTGCAACTGATGCCAAAATTGACCCTTCCATCGACACATTTGGACTTTCAATTGAATCCGTACAAATAGGGTCTGATTTTGTATACATCCATGCTGTTAAGTCCTTCAAATCCTCAGCTGGGTCCATATTCATCATCTGGTCCTGCACCAACAATGCCACCTATGATGGCTACACCAAAGGACAATGGGAAGAAACCCCTATAAGAGGCCCCACCATCGGTATCAACCATATCTACAGGAGAGGTGCCTAGTCGAATGGAAGTCGAGGAGCCTAGTTCACCCGACATGGAGTGGACTTAGGAAGAACTCCCATTCCCTCCCCCTCAACCATCGAAAATCACCATTGAGATGGCCAATATGGGCCTAGGGGAGTATCTAGTACGAAACATCGTAGCAACACCCACGCTTGAGTCCATGCAGGACATGGGGAGACCTGGCCTCCCCATCGACACTATTGGCTCTTTGGGCTACCCACCAAACCAGACAAAATTTTTATATGGGGGCCTTGACAATGACATTAAACCTTACCTACAAGAGGAAGAGGATGAAGAGCCCTTTGTAGAGAACGTCAACTATCTGTCCAACCTGGAATTCACTTTGAAATATCTTGGCCAATGCAATTGGCATGGATATGGGTTAGGCAGATATGAACAAGGGGTGTGCATTCTTTGTCAACCAAGATATTAGATGTCGTACAAAAAATTAGGAGTAGGGTTCAATAACCATCTGCCCCTTGACGTCTTGGTAGAGAACATGCAAGGCCTAAGGCTAGGCAACAAGGATGGGTTGGCACAAGATCCATATGCCAATCCTAACACAATGTACACATTGGGGGATTATCTCCCATTGCTAACAACCAACCTTGTTGACCTCAACAACCCTTTCCCTTCGATCGAGAAAGGAGAAATTTTGAGGACTCACCTACAAGAGGGATATAGACAAGGCCAAGAAGGGTCTTCAAAAGACGAGTCAGAGTATGAGGTAGCACCTTGGGACCCTTTCAAGTTTGATAGCAATCACTTGCAAGTGACGCCCATAGAATATTATTAGGAGGACTTCGTGGTGATGTTCCCCTTGAATGCTCCAATCGAGCAAAGGCCACCTCAAGAGAATCAAGTCCTCCCGTAGAGAGCGAAACAACCCCGATGGGACCAAATTAACTTGCTCAAGCAAAATGAGCCTCACATGCCGCAAATAGTTGTTAGAGCCAATGAAGGCCTATGGATATCTAATAGTGATTATGAATATGAGACTGAGATGGCATATCTCAATCATATGTGAAAGAAGCAATACCCCATGGACATTGATGACATGTTTGAACAACTAAACATGGGGCCAAGGCATAGGTGGCACCTAAACCAAGCACAATTAGACCAAGTGCTGCACCCGCCACTTCAGGCATACAAAGAGCACTTTCCACCTAGAGACCCTATAGAGCCATCAGTGCCAAGGGCAGACCCTATTCTATTATCCGCACATAGGGCCATTCCATTTGTTTCAATACCCACAAAGCCAGATCCGGAGCACAAAGATCACCAAGGATGTCTGAGTCACCACCCACATGGTAATGGAGACCAAATTCACTTCATCAACATGATCTCCATTGACCTAACCACCCCCATTCACAATCCAGCCAATCCAACATGATAATTGTATCTGAACCTAGATGCCATAGATTGGGATCGTGCTAACTCACCACCATCTCCATTAGAGTATTGGCCTTGCGGTGAGATGCTTCATTTCATCCCAAGAAAAACTCAGGATATCTTCCATGCTGAAGAGGAAATCATGTTCCAAATGTAGATCTAAATTTAGCAAATGATATCCACCTGATCCCAACTCCACACCAGTTGGAGGACGGGTCCCACATGTCAGTCGAAGAGGACTAACGTAGATATCGGCTCTGATCCAATGAATCCACAAATCATTAAGCTAGGGGTAAGTCTATCCCCTGAAGAGCAAGCTGATTAAATTGCCCTTCTCAAAGAGAAGAAGTAGGTTTTTGCATGGTCCTATGAAGACATGCCGGGGCTAGACCCGTAGCTAGTCATGCATAATCTAACGCTTGATCCGATAGTCAAGCCAGTCAAGCAAAAACTACATAAGATACACCCAACAATAGCCTTAATGGTCAAACATGAGCTACAAAAGCTGTTGGATGCACAATTTGTCATCTGCGTGGATTACCCTCCATGGCTATCCAACATGGTACCCATCAAGAAGCCTGATGGGAGGATTCACATATGCACCAATTTTTGAGATCTAAACAAAGAGAGTCCCAAGGATGATTTCCCCTTGCCTAGTATTGACGCATTGGTAGATGCTACAGTAGGCCATGAAATTCTTTCCCTCATGGATGGTTTCTTGGGATACAACTAGATTTGTATCAATCCTGATGATCAACTCAAAACGACATTCACAATGCCATGGGGGACATTTTGTTATAAGGTCAAGCCATTTGGCCTTAAAAATGCTGGTGCCACCTACCAACGCACAATGACATACATCCTCTATGATCACATGCATAAAAGTTTGGAAGACTATATGGATGATCTGTTGGCCAAATCTCTTTTGCGCCCAGATCATCTCGATGACCTAAGCAAGATCCTCGATCACCTCATCAAGCACAAAGTCAAACTAAACCCCAAGAAGTGCATATTTGGTGTCACATCTAGAAAACTCTTGGGTTTCATAGTCTCAAAATGAGGCATCAAGGTAGATCCAAACAAATTCAAGGCAATCCTTGAAATGCTTCCCCCAACCACCATCAAGCAGCTCAAAAGCTTGCAGGGAAAGTTCATGTCAATCAAGTGCTTCATAGCACAACTATCTGACAAGTGCCGACCCATGAATAAATTATTACACAAGGGGGTGGCATTTCACTGGGATGACGAGTGCCAGTCAACATTTGATGACATTAAACAATACTTGGCTTCACTGCCAGTATTGGCACCACCTAGACCAGGAGTGTCATTCTACTTATACATCTCAGCTACTGAGGTGGCACTGGGTGCCATGCTAACCTAAAAAAATGAACTACAAAAAGAACAAGATACTTACTATCTTAGCCACACCCTGGTCAGTTATGGACTTAACTATGCATACGTCAAGAAGCTATGCTTAGCAGTGGTATTTGCTACCAAAAAGCTGCATCACTACATGCTAAGTAATACGACGTATGTTGTGTCTAAGGAGAATCCGTTGTGGTACATGATGAGTCATACTTATCATAGTAGCCACACGGTGAAATGGATCATGTTTTTGACGAAGTTTGACATTGAATTCACTGGACAAAATTCCATCAAAGTTCAAGTCATCACCGATCAACTAGCAGAGGCTCCTCTCGAAGATGATCATCCTCTGACGGTAGAGCTACCCGATGATGGGGTCTTTGTCACAGGCCAACATAAACTTATTCTTTGATGGTTCTAAATGTGAGCAAAGGGGTGGCACAGGAATTGTATTCTTCACATCGCAAGGGGCTCCAATGCCCCTATCATTTAAACTTGATTTCTCGTGCACTAATAACAATGTTGAATATGAAGCCTTGCTCATAGGTCTTTAGATAGCCATCACCATCAACATCAAATGCTTGAACATCTTTGGTGATTCTTTGTTAATTGTCAACCAAGTGAAAGGGGTATTCCAATGCAAATGCCTAGTTTTGTAGGCTTACAAAGCCCTTGTGGACAAATTCTTGGCAAAGCTTGAATGGTACGACATCGAGGCACTCCATCGATCATCGAATCATTTTGCAAACACTATGGCCTCCTTGGGATCACTAATCCTGCAAGACCCTTCTCGTGAGATGACAACCATTCAAGTCAAAACATTATTGTAATCAGTGATGGAGCATGCAAGCTCTGACATAATGCCAAGAATCCACCTAATCCAGATTGAACCATCTCAGGATAGGTTCACTCGAATCCATGATGACCTGAATCATGCCAACTGAGGGTCCTTGTTCTCCCCAATCCCTCTTAATAGCAACACAATGCTATTTTTACAAGTTCATTCCTGCTCAACTTTTGCTAGGGATGAACTTCAAGAAGGATTGGTTCATACCATCGACATTTCTGATCAACAGGATTGGTACACACCCATAAGAGACTACCTCAAGCTAGGTAACCTCCCACTTGGATTGATGCATGCCATGAAAAGAACATTCAAATAGAAAGTGACAAAACATGTCTTGCTAGGAGACATTTTATACCGTCAGAGCTACGAAGAAATCCTCCTCCATTACTTGGACCAGCAGAAGTCTGCTTGGGAGATCACCCAAGCGCACGATGGTACATGCAGTGGCCACTTCAGTGGTATGACCATTGCAAAGTGCATTCTTCACATGGGCTATTATTGGCCATATTTAGAGTAAGATTGTTGTGCGTATGCGCAAAAGTGCATGAAGTGTCAAAACCATGCTAATTTGACACACATAACTTCTTAGGCCTTGCAGCTGATCCAATCGGCTTGGCCATTTTTACAGTGGGGCTTAGATCTAATCGGAAAGATCTCCCCTACATCGTCGGGTCATCACACGTTCATCATAACGGCCATAGAGTACGTCACCAAGTGGGTGGAAACAATTTCGCTAACCTTTATGACTGGACCCCGTATTGCAGAGTTTATTTTACATAACATCATATGTCATTTTGGTATTCCATCCAAGATCATATCGGATAACGGGATGTCATTTAAAAACAAATATTTGCATGCTTTGACAACCAAGTACAAAATTTAGCACAGTTTCTCAACACCCTATTATCCATAGGCTAATGGACAAGTAGAGGCATCAAACAAAATGCTAGTTGGCATCCTTAAAAATATGGTCATAGATAGTCATAAGGATTGGCACATTCAAATCCCACTTACTCTTTGGTCTTATTGCACTAGCATTTGGATGCCCACTGGGGCAACTCCATTTTCGTTGGTGTATGGCTCCGAGGCAGTCATGCCTCTCGAGTTGGAAATACCTTCCCTGTGCATATCAATGCAAGAGTTCATTGATGATGACACTACATGGCAAACCCGATTAGACCAGCTTACATTGCTCGAAGAACGGTGCATCAATACTCTCGAGCATTTATGTATCTATCAAGAGTGACTCAAGAAAGCATACAACATGAAAGTTCACCTGAGGGACTTTTAGGTTGGTGACCTGGTCTTAAAATAGAACCAACAAAATTCTAACTTGCCGCCCCATATAAGGAACAAGTTTGTGGCAAACTGGTTAGGTCCTATGTAATTGATAGTAAAATTGGACCTGGAACATACCGGCTCATCTCTCTCGAAGGAATCAAGAAACTAGAACCCTTGAAAATTAGTCATTTGAGGCCATTCCACATTTAGAGAGCCATAGCCCACCCCAAAAGCTCCAAGGATTCCCACAATCGCTTGGTCAAACCTAAAATGCCCCAAAGGTATCAATAATCCCTTTGGTCAAACCAAAAAGCTCCAAGGATTCCCACAATCGCTTGGTCAAACCTAAAACACCCCAAAGGTATCAATAATACCTTTGGTCACACCAAAAATCTCTAAGGATTCCCATAATCGCTTGGTCAACCTAAAACGCCCCAAAGGTGCACATAATCCCTTTGGTCAAACCAAATGCTCCAAGGATTCCCATCATCGCTTGGTCAACCCCAAAAGCTCCAAGGATTCCCACAATCACTTGGTCAACCTAAAACACCCCAAAGGTATCAATAATCCCTTTGGTCAAACCAAAAAGCTCCAAGGATTCCCACAATCACTTGGTCAACCTAAAATGCCCCAAAGGTATCCATAAACTCTTTGGTCAAACCAAAAGCTCCAAGGGTTCCCACAATCGCTTGGTCAAAAAAAAATATTCAAAAACAAACAAAAACAAATGATAATCAAACATAACAAAAAAAATTGCATCTCACTTCCATGCATACTCTTAAAAATGAAAACACAAAAAAATAATAAACTGCATTAGGCATCGCATCCATACATGGCATATTTGCTGGTCATACACGTCATAAGCACCATAGACTGTAATTACTAGGCAATTCCATTATTTTCCACATTTAGTCCATTTTGTAAACACATCCATCCAGAATAACGCCATCCACATTTTTTTATCATAGTTAGTTGTCTGCTAATGTCTTTAGGGTTTTTGTCATTCAGTTGTCTTTAGATTTCTAGCCAACAACTATACAAAGTCAGACCGATTTTTAAAAGGGAGAGTCTTAATTGGACCACACCTTATTACGTCGCATCCCAACACAAGTTAAAACACAAAAAAAAAAAAATCCCAAGTTGTGTGAATGCAAGAGAAACCTACAAAGTCGTCTAGGGTACCATAGGTGAAAGGTTAGCCTGCTCATCCCCCTGTGCGAATGGTTCGATAATGCTGAGAATTGACAAAAGGACAAGCTCTTCCCCATCCAATTACCCACAATAAATAGTGGTTATCACCACTACCACAAAACCCAAACACCTTTGGTCCCCAAAGCCATAAGGATTCGTACTACACGCCCCTAACAAGGATGGGTAGTCATCCCCAAGGCCTAAAATATCAATGACATTACATAATTGGATCCCTAATCACTTTTGATCCCAAAATTCATAAGGATTCATACTACATGCCCCTAAAAAGAATGGGTAGTCATCCCCAAGGCCTAAAAGATAAATGCCATTACATAGTAACATCCCCAATCACCTTTGGTCCCCAAAGTCGTAAGGATTCATACTACACATCCCTAAACAGGATGGTTAGTCATCCCCAAATCCAAAAGGGATCAATGCCACTCACAAGCCAACAACCTAAAAAGCAAAATAAAATAACAGTGGTTATCACCACTATTCATACCCCTTGCTCAAAAAGGAAAACAAAAGAGAACAATAAATAGTGATTTTCATCACTTTGTATGAGAGAAAATATCCCAACAAGTTGAGTAACCAAAAAACACTTGAGCCTGAATCCCTTGAATTCTTAGTATTCAAAAAATTATCTAGGTGATCCTCATTATGGGTTTGGTGGACAGCCTACCTGGCAATGGCGGTATCCTAAATGCATGACGATATGTCTATCAAATTAGCTTTGCATGTGAACAGACCAATGTTTGCATGTGGATGAGATAGCTTATGGTACCTTAGATTGTCTTGTGGATTAATATTACTAAATACAACAAAGGAGTTAGTGGAGCTAATTAGGTGATCCTTAGTACAGGTTTGGTTGACAGCCTATCTGGCATTGGCGGTATCTTGACAAATACCACATAAACGAACTCAATCGCACACACAGGGATGTGAAATAACTTGGTAAAACTCAAGTATGATTCGTACCTTGTTCAAAAAGTCTTGTGAGATAACCTATAGTCTTGTCTAGTTAGTTAAAACATCTGCATCTCATAAAAACCTTAACTTCATTTTAAAACAACTGCTACATTTCATTACTTACATCATTATTAGAAC
Source organism: Wollemia nobilis (assembly GCA_028583015.1). NCBI lineage: Eukaryota > Viridiplantae > Streptophyta > Pinopsida > Araucariales > Araucariaceae > Wollemia > Wollemia nobilis. The sequence goes on along the minus strand of JAQPPZ010003494.1, from coordinate 1,559,842 downwards.
ATATGAAAAATACCAAAACAAAATTATCACATGAAAATTCATTCCACAAAGCAATCACATAGTACAGAAAGCTAGTAAATCCTGTATAGTCTATGGTGCAATCGACAAGTTATCAACAAATCATTCCATCCATCCCATATGCATACATCATATAATTAGAAACATCGCATTCATAATAACATATGCATACATCAACGTAAATAAATGGGCATAAAAGTAACAATAAATCACAACAAAGAAATAATCCAAAAAAAAAGTCATGTATATATATCGCCAAAATGCCCGTAGGCTACAATAAATTGGTCCTCTGATCTCACAAAAACATCAAAAACTCAAAAAACCCCAAGCCTAGGGAGTTAGCCACCATGATCATGCAGGATCGGTGTGACTCAAACTACCCCCAGTGGTATGGGTCCTATGGGACCTCTCAGGACAATTGCTACCAGCCCTCGCATCACGTCCACTAGTGCTACCCTCACCCACCCACCTGCGATGAGAGGAAGTAGACTACTAAATCTCACTATCTCTCGTTCGGCATGAAGATCCACCTCCAGTGAGCTCAGGTAACTACCCATCGAGGCAGATAATATCTGCATCCAAATCCAATCGATGCCAAACCAAATCCATCTCCCGCTGATGGTAAGTAGCCAATGTGTCATCGCACTATGCCAACTGAGTCCACAAGAGATCCATATCCCGTGAAGCATCTATGTCCCCATCTTGTCGTTGGTATGCAGCCAATGCGTTCTCCCGCTCTGCCAACTGAGTCCATAGGATATCCCTCTTCTGCAGAACCTTCCCATTCTCCTCATATCACCTTTGTAATAGATCCTCAAATTGTGCTATCTCAGCACGATACCTAGCCTCCATGTCCCTTGGGACTTCCTAGGGCATAGGCATCTCCGAGACAATGGGCTGCTCTGGCACCCACTGCTCCAGCATGTCCTATATATTTGGTTGCTCCATAACCCCTAGGTTATCCCAAGTCAAGTCATCAACGTCCATAATATCTACATCATTGTGTGGAGCTCCCCAACCCTCCCTTGATGCCTTCGCATCCTCATGACCTGCTACGGCCGTATCCATGCCTCCTAGAGGCCCCTCACCCTGCCATCGCCACATCGTTCACCACTGGTCGTACTCTGTAGTCACCCCGACATTGTCCATGTCAGGGAAATCAATCACTGCATTTGAATCCTCACCCATCGGCTCAATGATTGGCTAGGCTAGAGTCCTCTTGTCACCTTGACACCGATATATCAAAGGCTCACCAAGAAATCCTTGGCAAACCCTAAACTATCGAGTCACCCAGACGTATGGTAAGTACTCATGCTCAGTCCCATGTTGCTCGATCAGCCACCTCCCCCTGTGCACCCACCAGAGCCACTCACTAGCCTCAGGCCAGGCTAGATAGTCTCGGTATGGATGCCAAAACACCTCCCCTGGAGCAAGCCATAAGAAGGCATCAGCATAGTGCCCTACGATACCTACCCATCGTCGACTCTGCCCTTGCTCTTCTAACCTCTGCCACAGAGCAGCATAACCAATATCCCTATCCATCATCTCTGCCTGAGTGGTCCAAGGCAATCCCTGAGGCTACTCCACAGCTATGTGCTGCCATCCCCAAAATTGCAACAAGTAGCTGCACCCAATCCCCTTCTGCCTTCGATAGTGGATCTCGTACAGATCATCATACAACTATGCCAGTAATGTCTATCCCCATATCATAATCAGTGAAGCTGAGGTCAGACACTCCATAAGTTTGAACACCACCTCAAATAGGTTCCAAGGGAACCTCGCACTTGAGGAGTTGGGAAGCAGCATGTTGGAGATGAGAGTCATGAGCAGTGCATGCCTCACTCCCAAAACGCCCTTCTCCAGCCACCACCACACCAAAATTCTGCCAATCAGGTAGTCCCCCTATACCCTCTCCACCACCTCATCCACCCTCATATCCACTGCATGCCCAAAGCACCGTGTCAGCACCGCCATTCGTTGATCATGAGGAGTAGTCCAAATGGGCAGCCCGTCTATCAGAATCTATAGAATTCGATAAATGTCCTCCAAAGTCACTATCATCTCCCCTGTTGGGAGATGAAAGGTGTTGGTGCGAGGATCCCACAAATTGATCAGGGTAGTCAAATATGCCCGATCCCCCACCACAGGCTCTAACCGAGTCACCTTCTTGATCCCAAGGGCATCAAGCCACTCTCAATCTGCCATAGTCAGCACCTCCCATGCTTCAGAGAACATTGTCGACTGATGGTACCGACTCTTCACCACCTGCAAAAAAAAAAAAAACCACAAAAACATTAAAACATGACAACAAAAATAAACTATACAAGCAACATTAACAAAATGTACAGCAAAAACATTCTAAAATTCAAAAATAAACTGTACAACACTAAAACAAATATACAACAATGTATACAAATTGTACAACAAAAACATTTAAAACACTGTACAACAACATTAACAAAATGTACAGTACAAACATTCCAAAAAAAAAAAAACAATAAACAACGCAAAATAAAACAAAATTTTAACCTAGGGTTTTTTAACTCTAGTTTAAAACAAAAAAAAACAAAATAACAACAAATTTTAACCTAGGGTTTCTAAACAGTAGTTTAAATAAAAAAAAAAAAAAAAAACTTTAAACCTGGGGTTTTTCAACTCTAGTCTGACAAACAAAAAAAACAAAATAACAAGAAATTTTAACCTAGGGTTTCTAAACTCTAGTTTAAAAAAAAAAAAAAAAACTTTAAACCTAGGGTTTTTTAACTCTAGTCTAACAATCAATAAACAACACAAAATAAAACAAATTTTAACCTAGGGTTTCTAAACTCTAGTTTAAACAAAAAAAACAAAACTTTAAAACCTAGGGTTTTTTAACTCTAATTTGAACAAAAAACAAATAAAACCAGTTTTTTTTTAAAAACCTAGGGTTTTACCTTAGTTTAAACTGACAAACAAAATAAAAAATAAAATAACAACATTTAACCTAGGGTTTTTAACTCTACTTTGAACAAAATATAAATAAAACCAGTTTTTTAAACCTAGGGTTTTACCTTAGTTTAAACTGACAAACAAAAAACAAAAAACAAAATAACAACATTTTAACCTAGGGTTTTAACTCTAGTTTAAACTAAAAAAAAAACAAAAAACAAAATCAAAACAACAAAATTTAAACCTAGGGTTTTTAACTCTGGTTTAAACAACAACAAAAAAAACAAAATTTACATCTAGGGTTTTTAACTCTAGTTAAACAAAAAACAAAATTTAAATCTAGGGTTTTTAACTCTAGTTAAACAAAAAACAAAATTTAAACCTAGGGTTTTTTAACTCTAGTTTAAACAACAAACAAAAAAATAAAATACCAACAACATTTAACCTAGGGTTTTTAACTCTAGTTTGAACAAAAAACAAATAAAACCAATTTTTTAAACCTAGGGTTTTACCTTAGTTTAAACTGACAAACAAAAAAAATAGAATATCAATAACATTTAACCTAGGGTTTTTAGCTCTAGTTTGAAAAAAAACAAATAAAACCAATTTTTTAAACCTAGGATTTTAATATTAGTTTAAAAAATGTCACAACAAATTCAAAAACAAAACAAAACAGTTTAACCTAAGGTTTTCATCCCAGTCTAAACAGAAAAACAAAACAATTTAATTATATATATATTTTAAAAAAACCAACAAAATAATGCGTAGGAGCACCTACCGGTATTGCCTTAGCTCTGCCAATCGATGATCCAGTCTGTGAGCACATGGTATCCATGAAATATCGACAGCGCTCCTCTACGCAGACTCAAACTCCTCCTCACAGCTCCATATCGCCAGAAAAACAGATTGTAAATGAGCCCAAAACCTAGTTTTGGCCCTTATATAGGATTTTAGGCCTGTAATCATTCCACCCTAGGACGAGCGCTCTAGTTAGTGCTTGTCCCACCCTAGGATGATTACAAAACTGGTATTCATCCCACCCTAGGACGATTACAGAGCAAGAAAATCAAAAACAACAAAACTACATCCAAAATGCACCAAAAACAGTAATAAAACTGCCAAACAAAGGCACCTTTGCGCCTACGATTCTTGGCATGCAAAACTGATGTTGGGGTCACAAATAATCACTATCCTACTCCCTAAAAATGCTACCATAGCTGGACCGCTCCACGAGAGGATGGATTTTCAAGAATTTCATCCCCAAACAACATCACAAAAAGGGTCAAAACCCACCAAAAAATAGCAATAAAATTTCCGAACAAAGAGGCCTTTGTGCCTACTATCCTTGGCATTAAAAATATACATTGGGGACACAAATTGTCACTATCCTACTCCCTAACAAGGTTACCATATCCGGACCACTCCGTGGGAGGACAATTTTTTGACAATTTCATTCCCAAAAGCCGTAGCAAAACGGGTCCAAACCCACCCAAAAATAGCAATAACATTGCAGAACAAATGTGCCTTTGTGCCTAACATTCTTGGCATGCAAAACAGATGTTAGGGCCACAAATTATCAATATTCTACTCCCTAAGAAGGCTACCATAGCCGGACCGCTCCATGGGAGGATGGATTTTTGACAATTTTAGACCCAATAAGCGTCACAAAAAGGGTTAACACCCACCAAAAATAGGTCATATTGTTGGGAAACTGCATAAGCATTCAACGGAAAAAAATTGAAGGCACCCTTACAAAAGTCATCTTGGGTCAAGCGACTCGTCACTTTTCTCATGTCGGTCATTCCCTCATTGATTTCTCGCTTGAGGAGGTAGTCACACTTAGTCACCAATCAACAAATACACACCCAATCAAGGAAATGGTATGCATTCAAAGAATCATTGACAAAGACAATCACACTCCTGCTTGGGGCAGCAAACAAGCAATTATCACAAGTTGATCAAACACTTGGAATTCTAGAATCATGAACTCAAGGTTCCCACAGACAAAAGGTTACGCCCTTTACCTATTCATGACTGAACAATGTCCAAGATCAAGTAACACCTCATCAAAAAAATTTAACACTTGAATTAAGATCCTTAGCTCATTAGAAGCAAGGATTCAAGAATGCATACCCTTTCCATACTTGGGGCATCAAAAGTTGGTTAGGTTACTGAGAAACCCTAATCATTAGTGCTTTGGTTATCTATTTTTGCTCAACACTATGCCATGCATAGCGCATCCCAAAAAGGGGCATCTGTAGACACCAGAACAACACCAATCTGATTATTTGACAATAAGCACTGATCGAATTGACATACATAGCCACTAGGGCAGCCCCCAGAGGTTAAATAGTGGTCTTAACCACTCCCCCAATAGTTTTGGAAGGTTAGAGATCAATTTGGCACCTTTCAGGCAATCTACTCCTTACTCATTCCACCTTGGAACAATTACAAACTGGTATTCGTCCCACCCCGAGATGATTACTAGCATTCACTCTAGGGTGGGGTGAATAGCAGGTTTGAAGGGCAAAAGGTAAAACCTTGACAAATGGTAGCTCATATCCGCCACTCAACTCCACCTTCAATGCATGGGAGTGCGAGTAAGCATTTTTGAGCTCAAAGAGGCAGTCATGGAACCCTTAATCAGGGAGGAATCTTCTCCCCCCTGACAAGGCATGATGGCCAAGTGGCACCTTTGCATGCTCATTCACAAGAGACCCTCAGGTATATAAAATGGTGAGTCTTATCACCCCAAAAAAAGGATAGAACAGGAGCATTTGCAGCAATGGAATGATGTCGAATTACATCCTCACCTCTCACTTGTGCTTCTTACATCCTTGATCTCTCTTTTGGAAGGGAGGTTGTTGGGTGAATATTGGAAGCGCAATTCGGATCCAAAAACCAAACATTTATCCATAATACCCCACCCAATTTTTTTACACAACCCCCTAGGAGGTTTTGGACCCATCCCAAGTGGATTGGTGCTGAAACCAAGCCCCAAACAATAGGTGTCCTACCCCTGGGTGCCCCGCGCACTGCTGCAATCCTAATCGCCCCACCCCAGAGCAATTAGAAATTTGTAGCAGATTTCCTTACTGTTCCTTTTGCATTTCATTTTATGTCTTTCATATATGCTACCATTCAAATTTCATGCTATTATGATGAGTTTTGACTGTGTTTTCATCTCTTTTCACTTTCACTAACATACAGGGAGTATTTTAGGATACAGGACAATCGAGGCTGAATCTATAGAATCTGACCTTCTAGGTCATCTCAAATGGCCCATTTTTCCTAACCCCAACTTTGCAGGTGTTTTGGAGGCCTCTGTATGGGACATTTAGGAGGTTGCCTTCTGACGTTTTATGACAGTCCTAATTGTCCCAGCCCGGAGCGATTAGAAATCTATAGCATATTTCTTGATTGTTCATTTTGTAGTGTGCTCATGATGGTTTTTGCATGCTTCTGTCCAAATTTCATATTATTCTGACATGTTTTGATTACCATTTTTATTATTTCATGCATGCATTAACTGAAGGCCTTGGGGATTACATATTTCCCTCCATCCGTAGGTGCTACTAGTTGTTTGATGTTTCTTTGAATGCAGGATCTTGACATAGGAGGGGCAAAAAGGAACTACAGATGCATTCACACAAGCGGCAGTGAAGTTTGGCTCGCCCATTTCAAATGTCGACACACGAAATATCCTGAAGGGAAGTGTACCATCTGTGGTGTAACAAAGCTATATCTAACACTCCTAGATCCTAAAAAGGAAGGAGACACATTGTAACCTGGTCTCAAAGAAAAATTAATAAAAAGAAGGGCTGCACTTTACATTTGCTTTATATCTCATTTCAGTTCATTTTTTTTCCCCTTTTTATGCACTTTAGTCCTTCTTTATTCGTAGGACTTAGCGTTTCACATTCTTTTGTTTGCATTGCACCCGATACGACTACGGGCTTTCGTATCCTCGTGCTTTCACCTAATAGTTGAGTTTCTAAGGTAACATTGATTGCGTAGACCCTGGAATACTGATAGTAACTTGGTTGACTGTTGCTGGCTTTGGTTGTGTTGGATTGTTCTTGGTTTTACTAGTCCATTCCTTCTTGCAAGGTTTTGTAATTTTTTCATATTGAATTTTAATCTCTTCGATTGTCCTAGCCATTTCTAGAGCATGTCCAAGAGTTGGGTATTTTTGGAGTTGTAGCAAACAAGAAAATTGGCTTCTAGTAGATCTTAGAAAATATGAGGTTCAACTCAGACATGGGGAGTAGGTATGGTAGCTTAGCAAGAAGTGTCTTCCACCTATTGCCATAGTTTATTATTGACTCGTCATCATATTATTTTAACCTTATAAGGTTAGTTAAGGTCACCTTTCTCTTAGTGTTAAAGGTAAAGTGCTCTAGGAATGCATCTACAAATTGCTCAAAGTTGTAGATGTTGTAATTTAGGAGTTTATTATACCACTCTATGGCAGGGCCAGAGAGGGTAAGAATAAATGTTCTCAATAGTAAGGCCTCATTTTCCTGGATACAGAAGCATTGGTTCAAAAATATAGTGACATGCTCATGTGCATATTCCTCTCCTTTAAATTTAAATGCTCTTTATAGGTAGGGGAAGGTACTGATGGGTGAAGTGGTTGACTACAAAGCTAGGGCAAAGTGGGATTTTGAGACATAGACCCTAAAGTATTGTTCTCTATCGATTACATACGTTCTAGCAATGCTTTGTATGCATAATAGGATTTTATCTCCTCTTATTTACTTCAACCTTGAGGGGGAGGGTGAGGAATATCAAGCCTAATGCATGGTGGTTGAATTTCATCTACCCTGCCTCCATAATGTGCTTCAACATATTTCTCTTCTAGTTCAAGCTTAGTGTAGGCTCCATAAGGTGACTTTTGAATTGGCCTACAAGGAGTGGTAAGTGCTTGTGGAAGGTGATCTATGTTTGGCATGAGAGGCAAGTCCCCATTATTACTAGGAGGCCAAGGAGGCAAAATTTGGTTAGGTCATCCTATCTTGATTGAAAGTAGGCTGCCTCTGATGAATCCCCTATCTATGGGTACTTAGGGTAGGGACCCTATCATATAAGGTATTTTGAAACAACTCATTATTTTGATGTTCAATTATTTTATTTTCTAATTGATGATGGTGGTCCAAGCGTTCTTTATCCTATCAAATATGATTGAATTGTGCTTGGAATTCAACATATCTCTTGACTGTTTGATTTATCTATTCTACCCTATGGGGTCTATGAGACCTAGCAGTATCACCTTAGGACCTATCTCATTCAGAACAATATGAAATATTTACTACGAGCTTCCCTTGATCTATGGAAGTCACATTCACTTGAAGTTTAGTCCTAGAAAAACGTTCTTTATACTCAACTAGCACAGAGGCACATCATATTTGTGTGGCATAATGGACCTAAGGCTAATTAAAATTCTCCTCATGCCTTTCTTCACTGATGAGGAAGGGAAGGGCTTAATTTGATCACCCCGAGTGATGAGTATCATACTCATCTTGATACTTAGATTATTGTAACCTATTAGGGTGATTTAAGGGTGTAGTTTGATCATTTAGCCCCATTTAGTGTGTAATATTAATATTACCCATAGGTGGGTGTGGTAGACCTAGCAGGCACATGAATGCATGGTAATTATCTATCTGTTATCACCTTAATGCACGATTGTCATTCTTGAAATAAGGTATGTGAATTGTCTAATTATGGGAAGTACGTTTCCTGATCAGGACCAAAATCTATAGGGGTGTCCTACGTAGGGGTCCCTTGTAGGTAAATTTCTTGACTAGCTATTCTAGGACTTGGGCAAGTAGGAGGCCACCAAGGAGGTATGAACATGTCCTTAGGGATAAATCAAATATAACTTGTGTATCCTTGTCTACTCTTCATAGCGTCATCCTTTGAATGAGATTATTTATGGGTGCACATCATAACTACTTCCTACCAAACCCTATGTGATTATCTCCTTTTCAAAGTTTAATAATGGAACACACAAAAATGGAAATACGTAATAATATAAGTGTTTATCTCTTTTAAATATTTATGTATGTTCCCTAAATCTATTTTGTGTGTTTTAATTTGTTGTTTACAAGGAGATATTTTGTCATGTATTTTTCTTTTGTTGGATGGTATTATTATGTTAAAGGGATTTCACCTATATACTCACAACTCGACAACCGATAATGAAATTTCGGTCATGTGTACCAACCAAGGTATGGAGATGAAGCCCATACCCGATCATGGAGTATAGGTCCTACTAGTCCTCACCCATATTGACCGTGGGCAGTGATACACCCTCCAAATAGGAATGTGTGCTATTTTCCATGGCTAATATGGTTCTTGGATCAAGCCTTGGCCAATAAAATAGGGTTTATATCAATCATGTGATTCAATGGGTGGATATGAATCCCATCAACATTGGTCTTGATTAGTAGTTGGGGATGGATTCCAACTCACTAATGTTTAAATTATGATATGGTGTGTGTGGTTCATTTTATACTTAAAGAACGTAAAACAATAGAGAACTCAATGAGATTTCACTAAATGCAAAAATAATGTTTCACTTTCAGAAATATTAAATAGAAATTGAACCTACAAAATGCATGCCCTAAATAGCAACCTACCCATTGAATAGGTCACAAGCAATCAAACCACATAGATGCATTCCTATTAGATTATTTTTCTATTTTTCTTCTTTTTTTGTTGTTTTTACGATTAAATAAAAGTGAAATCTACCTTTCAAGCAAACAAAGGGAGGAAGAAAAACTAAATTTGGCTTTTTCTAAACAACAAAAATGTAAAGTAAAGGTGCAATTACTTACCTTGAAAGCCTAAGAGGTTGCTATTTTTGGAATTTTGAGTTGCAGACCCTCTATTTTGTGGTCATCCTAGGGTGGGATGGCTGCAAATTTTGGGGCTATCCTTGGGTGGGACGGTTTTTGTGGTTGTCCCTAGGTGTTCCAATTAGGGAATATGATTTCATTTCAGGCCAAAAAGACCAAAACCTATAACATTTCAAAAGTAAAAAGAGGGTAAAAAATTAGTTAAATCAAATGGGATAGTGGTCCTACCATGATATCCACTATAGAGTAGAATCAACAGTGCACCTAGCAAAGGGAAATGAAATGCATCTATTACTATGTTGATTTAAGCACTACAAAAATGATATTTTAAGCAAGCATAAGAGACAAATAAGTGAAATAAATGGATGGTTATATTTATATTATTGTATTTTCCAAATATACAGTTACAAAACATCCCCTTGAGGGCTCTCAATTGATACAAATCATTACAATGTCCAAAGGATCAAATCCTTTCAAAAATATAAGGCATGCTTGCAATGTCTTCCTCACACTCACGATTGAAGAACGGTATTTTGATGCCATCACAATGTTCTAACGATGTTCCAAATTTTTGCTCCTTCCTCATGTGATATGATGCCTAGGTTTACACACAAAGAAATTATATTTGTTAATAGCATGTGTAGATTGAAATGCAATCAAAGAGATATATGTGATAATGAGCTTGAAAGAGGAAATGTATAATAGACAATTCAAAATTATTCCAAATTCTACCAAAACATAATATCATGCATATAATGTGCTCTAAAAATGATCTAATCAAGAACATAAAGAAAATTGCACACATATTTATGGTCATCCTTGGATGTGCCATTCAAGACTCCAAAATAAGAATGCTTAGTAACAGATGCAAAAAAACTCAAAATTGCACCAAAACTTAACAAAATTTCTAAAATCTATTCTAAAATTAATCTATATATATAAAAAGAGAAATTGTGCTCCAATTAATGGCCATATTGGGGTGAGCCATTTAGGACTGTCATAATTTGGGGGTTGTCCTAGGGTGGGATGGCCACAAAATCTGGTGGTTTTTACCACCAATTCCTCTGGGATTTGGTCTAAATTACTCCTAGGGGTGTTGTCATCAAATTTTGGGATCTAATTCACTCAAATGGGTCAGTTTTGTAAATGGATTACATGTTTTAGAATCACTTGAAAATATCCTTCACTCGATGGAGATCTCAAGGGAAAACACACTTCATGAATTGAGGATAAATCTTTGCAGCACTTCGTTGTGAAATATTGCAAAGAATATTTGAAATTGGGTGGAATGACTCCACTTTATAGCTCAAGTGAGCATATGGTAAAATGGGCATGCGAGACCATGCAAGGTAGGTGCTACCATTTGTCCAATCCTTGCCATGCATTGGAGGGGGGAGGATTCTCTATTTTTAGCCTCCAATTTGCAACTTGGCAAAGGAGTTATGCACCCTCAGAATGGTATGCTTTCATGGGTGAGGTAAATGGTAGAATTCGGGTGTCATTTGTCTCACATTTGAATTTTGAATGGTCCAAGGCCATGGTCATCCCACCCAGGAAAGGTTGTTGGTGGTTGTCCTTTGGTGGGATAGCCATGAACTATGGTCATCCCTAGATGGGACGACCATGCCTACATGGCCTAAAACTTCCCAAAAGTGGGATATAACCTCCCTAAAGTTGCTAGGACCACTATCTAACCTCTGAGAGTTGCTCAAGGGTGCCTTATGGTGCCTACAAGAATGTGTCTTAGTAGTCTAATCGGATTGATATAATTTTTGTGTCTACAATTAGAGTCCGTGAGTGACTTCTTTACTTGCATAATGGGTATCATAAATCAAATAAGGATTAAAGGTGAAAATGTTAAGAACAAAGGAATAGTGGAGAAGATAGGTTTGACTCAGTCATCATAGATATTGAATAATCAAGGGGCTTAACAACCCTTTCATGGATGAGGTTATGGGTTCCCTGCAAACACATGAGCAAAGGCTCAGTTAGACATATTAGTCCTTATTAGAGCATGTATTTAAGATATATGTATCATTATAAGATAATAGAAGAAGGTAAGAATCCCATTAAATTACCTCATGTTCTCAAGGAGGAAGAGGAAAAAATAGCATAGGTAGTTATGACAGAGGCCATGAGAGAGAGGAAGATCAAACTACAATAAATAAGAAACCAACTACAATTTTCATCAAGTATGAGGAAGAGATAGCAATAAAATTTAGCAAGGAGAATCAAATCAAAGGTACGATAAATCCAAAATCTAAAGTTATTATCGCAAGAATTTTGACAAATAATTATGAGGGTAGAAAGAAAAAGGCTAAGGAAAATAATCAACAAGTCCACTATACAAATGATAATAAGAATGTAGAAATAAAATATGCTTATGGCTCTATGATGTTAACTTGAAGTATTGATGAAGAGAACCAAAATAATATTTGGTATCTTGATAGTGGTTGCAGTAACCACATGTTTGGGAATAGATAAATATTCTCACAATTGGATGAAACCATGAAGTCTGAGGTGAATATGGAAAATAATAGCAAATTATCTGTCATGGGCAAAGCGAGGATTATAATCCACACAAGGAAAGGAGAAAGAAGACACATATCTTATGTGTATTATGTTCCTAGGCTAAAACATAATATATTGAGTGTTGGGTAGCTTGTGCAAAAGGGTACACTATGTATTTTGAAAATAGAACCTGTATCATTAGAGATAAAGAGATTGGGCTTGTAGAAAATGTAGCCATTATAAATAACAATATATTTCCTCTAAAAATTTAGAATGAAATATTACTTTAATTTAGTTAAGATATAAAGAATAATACATGGCTATGGCATCTCCGATGTGGTCTCTTGAGTTTTAGTGATTTTTATTTGCTCCACAAAAAGTAGATGGTGACGAGATTGCCTTTCATAGAGAAACGAAATAAAGCATTTGAAGGTTTCCTAGTAGGCAAGTAGCATAGGGATGAATTTCTTATAAGATATTCATTGAGAGCTTCTTAGCCATTAGAGCTGGTGCATTTAGATATTTGTGGGTCTATGCAAACAAATTCATTTACCAATAATAAATAATTTATGATTTTTATAGATGATTTTAGTTAGAAGACATGAATATACCCCATCAAAAAAACTTTAAAATTATTTGATAATTCTAAGGATTTCAAAGTTTCGGTTGAAAAGTACAATGGCTTTATGTGAATAATCTCAGAACAAATGGAGTAGGTGAGTATATATCCAATAAATTCTATAATTTTTGTAAAGCAAATGGAATTAGATGGTAGTTTATAGATAGATACACATCATAGCATAATGGTGTTGCAGAGAGAAAGAAAATAACCATAATAGAGATGGCAAAAATCATGTTGAATACAAAAGCATTGCAAAATAAATTCTAGGAAGAAGTTGTAGCATGTGTAGTTTATCTACTAAACAAATATCACACAAACGGTGTGAAGGACATGATTCCTCAAGAAGCATGGAGCAACCAGAAGCCAAGTGTTGCTCACTTAAGGGTTTTTGGGTGCATATCATATGCACATATTCTAGATGAGAGGATAAGAAATTTGGATGATAAGAAAAAAAAGTATCTTTATTGGGTACACTAAAAAGTCCAATACCTAAGAACTGTATAACCATGTTACAAAGAAGTTGATCATAATAAAAAATGTGAAGTTCATTGAATATGAAGCTTAGAATTGGAATTCTAATATTGGTCAATAGGGGCCATCAACTATTGAGTCTCAAGACTTGAATAGAGAAAGCACCAATCAACCCTTAGCTTCAAGTAACAATATTGATGCAAGAATTATTATTGCTTCATCATCAAAGGTACCTCCACTTACAAGAATGATCTCCAAAATAAGAATACCAACAAAAACAAGGATATTGCAAGACATATATGAGGTAACTAGAAATAAATAGAAGATGAAGAGAATTATAATTTTTCTCTATTTTATGAGTGTGATCCTATTTCATTTGAAGAAGCAATTAAAAATAGTAAATGGGTGAAAGCTATGGATGAAGAAATTGAAGCCTAGAGAAAAATTAGACCTATGAGCTAATGGATCTTCCAGTAGGCATGAAGACCATTAGAGTGAAATGGGTATATAAAACCATGTTTAGCACCCAAGGTGATGTTGAAAGGTATAAAACAAGGCTAATTGCAAAAGGCTATAAGCAGAAGTCAAGGATTGACTATCATGAAGTGTATGCACCTTTAGCGAGACTTGGCATAGTTTGAATGATTCGTGTACTAGTATCCCAAAAGGAGTGGAAAGTGTATTAAATGGATTTCAAGTCTACATTTCTAGATAGATTATTGGATGAAGAGGTCTATATAGACCAGCCACCCAAATATGAACTGAAAGGACAAGAAGGAAAGATGTTGAAGTTGAAAAAAATCTTGTATCGGTTGAAGCAAGCACCTAGGGGTTGGTATAGCCATATTGAAATATAGTTTTTGAAGAATAGATTATTCAAGTTCCCATAGGAGCACACTCTCTATATAAAGACCAATTAAAATGGAGATATGATAATAGTCTACTTGCATGTAGATGATATAGTTTATATTAGAAATAGCAATATGTTGTTTAACCAATTTAGAAATTCCATGAAGTATGAGTTTGAGATATCAAATTTGGGCCTAACAAAATATTTTCTTGGCATTGATGTTACCCAATATGTAGATGGTATCTTCATTTCTCAAGGCAAGTATGCAAAATATGACTTGAAGAGGTTTAGAATGGAGGACAACAAATATACCATCACTCCAGTTACAATAAGTTAAAAATTGAGCAAGAAATATTACAACAACAATTTTGATCCAACATTATATAAAATATTAGGTGGAAATCTTTTGTATTTGACTACAATCATATTGGACCTAATATTTTTAGTGAGCTTAATTTATATATTTATGGAGGTACTAAAGAACACACACTTGCAAACATACAAAAGGATACTATGGTTGTGAATGGGACTAGGGACCAAGGAATATTTTATGCAATAAAAGACTAGCTTGAGCTTGTTGGCTACACAAATAGTGATTGGGTTGATAATATAGATGATAGTAAGAGCACTTTTAGTTATGCATTCCATATTGGATTAGATGTAGTTTTGTGATAATAAAAGAAGTAATCAATTGTTGCATTATCAACTATTGAGGTACATTGGAAAGTGTCAAAGACTTCTGAGCCCAGTATCAAGCCATTTTCATAAAAGTTTCTTTAGATGCTCCCAAGTCCAGTCTTGGATTGCTTCCAAAGTATTAGCTAAAAAAGAACATGATTGCTCTAATCCTAGATCCCAATATTTCAAATTGGTATTAAATCCTGAACCATTAGTGGAAGTCTAAGAGCCACAAAAACAATCCATTGTAATTGTAGATACTACAATTCAATAATAAGAATAATGATTACTAGAGCATCCAGATGAAGATATTATTTGTGCCTTAAGAGCTATGGAACCTAGTGGATAATGGGTGTGTGAAACCTACAAATACAATAGCATTGAGTGCTCTTTCTCAAGCTAAGAAAGATCTATTGAAGAAGAATAGAAAGAAGGACCATACAACCTTGTTCTACATTATGCAGGCAGTTGAGGAGACCATATTTCTTAGAATTGCAGTAGCAACCAAATCAAAGGAGGTATGAGAAATTTTATCTAGCTCCTTCCAAGGCACCAACAAATTGAAGTTGTTAAAAAATAAATATGAGCATATGAAGAAGTGTAGATAGAGAAGAAAGCAACAAAAGCAAGAGAGACAAAGGTGTAGTTAACGTCGCAGTCTTTTGGAGAACCTTCTAGCTTGGAGTAATCCTACAAAAGTGCAGACATAGTTATAGAAGAATTGAAAGCAAATATTCTGGTTTAAACACTCCCTCATTGTAAAGCTTTCATAGCAGTGTGCTTGTATTTTTCTTATGTAAGAAAAATATTTATATATTTGTACTCCATTAAATTCATTATGAGCATATTTGGTTAAGTATTTTGCTTTCATAGGACTTGTCAAAGTTAGGTTGATTAAATCAATAAAGTTCAAGGTTTAGGGTTTGGCATTGTGCATGTTCCCAAATTTGGGTAAAATTTTTGCTGGCATCATCCATCAAGTGAAGAATTCTAGTCCAAGGCATAGTCCAACCCAAGCCCACTCATCCCGACTTCGAGCAAGTCTCGGACCCGTGCAAGTCCCGCTCATTCATGTTTGAAAATCTCCTCATTCCAAGTTTGAGATATCCTAACCTCAAGCAAGTTGTGCATTGAAAAGCGCCAAAGAATTTTGAGCCCAGTCTTGAGCCATTTTCATAAAAGTTTCTTTAGATGCTCCTGAGCCATAGTCCTCAATTACTTTCAAAGTTTAATTGGAGAGGAGAGAAGCATGAGCACTCCAATCCTCGACCACAAAACTTTCTTTAAAAAAACATTTAAAATTTATCATCATTTAAAACTTTTTAAATAAAATGTCATATATTATATTTATCTCAATCACTTAAGCTTATAAAACTTGAGAATATTAAATAAATAATTAATGAAATAAACTCAAATACTCGTATACTATATGGCAATAGGAAGAAGAAAGCAAACGGCTATACTTATATTTCAATTTTGAATGGTTAAATAAAATTTGTTTATTGACAAAAGGAATCTTGTGAACAAAAGAGTAATGTCGGAAAAATAACTAGCGTGGAGCGAAATTCTTAAATATTCGTAGGCAGGGCCTATGATAACACTTTTGTGAATAGAATAATCTTCCTCAGCGATTCTCGCCAAGATTGTGTCTGCCTACAACAGCTGTTTTTCCAACTATTGTGCTGAAGACGGTGTTATTATTACACATATAACCATGTGCCCTAAACAAGAATCACGAAGACCATCAAAGCTATCAATGTTGGTTTTTACAGGTACAAAAATGTTTAAGAAATCATGTTAAAGAAGTATATTTAAGCCCACATCTGCTAACAAGGGATTTGGGCTTAGCTTTTGCAATACTGTTTCTGGGTAGTTTCCGGGTGACTGTTCTTCTTCAGATCAGGTTTGGTCATTTTTGTTTATTTTATTTTATTTTATTTGTAAAATGTTATATTCTTTAAAAGCATGTGTCATTTTGCAGATCTAAAATTTCAGATCTAACGATCGATCTTCCCATATCTTGAGAGGTCAAATGTCAGATTATTCTGATAATTATATTTTCCGTTTCAATAATTGCTGAGTCATAACCGTCCTTCCATACTCTTTGTCATAGTCCCTCCTAACTCCAGAATTGCTTAATGCAAGTGGAGATCTAATTTTTTTTACTTTCTTTTTCAAATGGGAAGGATCGGTTCTGAGCGATTTCCTCTTTCTCCAAGGGTGATACCCTTTCTCCCTGTATTGGGCACTGTAAGTGTACACGGTCCCCAGATTTCTCAGGTCTGACCATCACAAGATCCTTATGTCATTTTTTCTGCCAGAAAATCCTATCGAATCATCTGCTGCCATGGACTATGAAACCCTAAAGGTCATTTCCAGCTATGACAAATCTGTGCCAACAAACAAAAAAGCTGGAAATTTGACTACCAAGGGAGGCGTCCACAAATTTATCGAAAGACAAAGGCGGAGAGAGATGAAAGAACTCTATCACTTACTGAAATCTTTGCTGCCCGATAAATATATTATGGTATGGATTCTATTTATCACGGTTAAAGTTTAACCCTAGGGTTTATCCCTATGAGCACTCAATTCGTGATGAGGATCTGTGTGCAGGGAAAACGTTCAACAGAACAGCAGGTATTAGAAGCCTCTAACTACATTAAAGATCTACGGCAAACGGTTAAGGAGCTTACCCAAAAAAGAGATGAGACGAGAAAAGGAAAAATATGCAAGGTCCTGGACCTTTCTGTGCCATTAGAGACCTTCCCTGCAGTTAGAGTACATTCTCTTGGATCCAGCGTTTTGGTTTCAATAAACACATTGGAGTCTCAGATCGTCTTGTCTGAGGTTTTACTCGCGTTAGAAAATAATGGGCATGCTATATTAAGTGTTTCTTCTTCTGCCATGAATGGAAAAGTCTTCCACACCGTACAGGCTAAGGTACTTCTTTAAAGTTTCTTTTCAATCGCTCAATATAAATGTTGCTACTTTTGTATTGAATTATTCTATGATTTTTTCATGACAGGTTTCAGATCTAGATAGTTTTGAGAACAGAACCCTATGTCAGAAAATCTGGGATTTGGTAAGGGAAAACAGCTCCAATGCAGACGCAGTTGCAAGTTATAAATTTGAAGTTTGAACTATCATTACCCTAACTTTTACTAGTTTGACTTTTGGAATGTTATTCGTGAGTAGATTTTCTTGTGAAGTGATGGCGATGATATACATAGACCCTTCGTTTTAACATTGTTCATGGAAGAAGTGTGACTTACTCCTCCGTTTGATATGCATTTGCAACAAGTTGTATTCGATTCTGGAAGTAAATGAACATTTCTCTGTGACAAAGCTAATACTAGGTTTTCTAGCATTCATTAAAATTTTTTTATTTAGATGAACGGGTCCGCCTGTAAGATGCTAGATAGCTTGCTACCCAACTGGTTGAACAGACTGAAAGCCTAATTTGATAAGATGGTGATTAACTGTTCACACACTTTTTGAGCTGAGTGGGAGCGATTCCCTAAAGTTCCTGTGAATGCTTAGACTTTTTTAGAGGTGAGAAGTAGTTTGAGAAAAGCAGTGAGTGTGTGCATGTAGAGCAAAAAGAAGTAGAAGCTTTTTGAGCTCTCCGGGATGTGGGCTTGGGAAACCAATGACTTGAAAATCATAATATTTGGAACCAGAAGTTTTCGTCTGGTTAGGATCAGTTTACTGGTATGTAAAGTCATGATTTTGTGGGATTTTTTCTATCAAGGGATGAATAAAATGAAACGTAAAGTATCATTAATTTCCTTAACATGGTTCTTTGGGGAAAATATCTCTGAGAAGTGTAGCAATTTGGAATTAGAATGAGAATGTAGTTTCATCTTTCTAATGGAAGTATATTTGCACGCCTTTACAGCTGCCTAGTTTCATTGATTACAGATGATTGACCAGATCCCTAGTCCTTGGAAATCTGTTTCAAGTTTATATATCTAGGAAATAAACTCGCATAGTTAAGAGCAATGACACATTCCAATCTTTTTGTTTTTCTGCTTCACGGTTGCTTTTCAGCTTTCATTTAGCAGTTTATTGTTTTAATTCTAAATAGTCAGTAGTCGTAATTATCAGCGAACTGTTATTCATTCTCCACAGACTTATTAACTTGAAACTTTCTCTACGTATTCATTGTCCGCATTGCAATATAATTACTTGTAATCTTTAGCTTTACCCCTTTTTTTTTTGGTTAAAAAAAGCATACATATACTCACTAAATTGTTCAAAATCTGATTATCAGAACTTTTTTTCCCTAACTTTTCCAACATACCTTTTACAGTCGAAAAAAAATCTAATAAGACGAGTATTACTATGCAAGGACTTCAAGAATGAAATTTGCTTCTGATAAATTGTTGTTCTGCGCTAATAATTCAACATCTAGTCAGACGATGGGATTCCCACATAAACCCATATTCGCAGAGATATGGCGGCTCTCCTCCACAGAACCAATCAACTAAGTTATGCAATCTCAAAAGGTTTCTACATTCTCTATTGCTTCTATATCGCGTAGTACGCCTATTTCATCGTCTTCTCTTTCATGTATCATACATGCACTCTACTTATACATCTATGTTCTCTGCCTCGTAACTATTGTATACCTTGCTTTTGGAGTATATATCATGGAATTGAAAAAAAAAAAGAGAAACTTCGTCACGGTCTAGTTTTTATTTTTTATTATTTTTAACTTATTTTTGGTTATACATGAACTCTTCGACTATTAACGTTATAACTCACCACTGTCACGTGAATACTGTGACTATCTGAGGCTTAAGTAGACAACCGACCTCCATAGAATGGTTGCACTGTGGCTAACAGTTAGATGCTACAATGGTTCTACCCAAATCTAGTTAGATTTAATGTACCATTTCGTTGTTAAAGTGTCGTGCAAAAAGATAAAGTGTCGTACAAAAAGATAATGGTAGCAGTGTTTTAAGAGGTAATTTTTAGGATTTTATTTTTTATTTTTAAATTATATCATACCAGGGATGCAGAGCGTTCTGGATGTTCACATGGAGAGGCCTCAAGGGCGAGTGCGCAGGGGCCTCAGAAAATGTGAAACACTTGCCACAAGCATTTCGTGCTCAGCAGCTAAAAACAAGCGCAGAAGTTCGCACTATACGACCAAAGCAGCAGCATTTCTCGCGCACCAGTGCATAAAGCGGTGTCACTTTGGAAGGCGAGCGCGCTAAAGCCTTCGAGGATGTGAAAGTTGAAACGCTTGGGGGAAGACGGCCAAGGCATATATGCTGTAAGTTTACTTTCTTTTGTTTTGGGATTGGTTTCGTTCTTTCAAACACTGAGACTAGTGGGGAAGCATACGGTATGCTTAAAGGTTTTCCAGCCGTTTAATTGTTCTCCTCATGTTTTCGAGACTTTAGAATTCTAAACAGAACTTTTATATTTTAAAATTTTTAAGTGGAAAAAGGTTTCTAATATTTTTATACTTTAAACAAAATTTTTAAAATTTTCTAATATATTGAAGGTATATAATATATATTGTTAGACACGACATACATTAATTTAATTTAAATGATACGTTTAATTTTAAAAGTTATATAATATGTATTGTTATACGCGACATATAGTAAAATTTATTTGATAAATGTTTTTATGATTAAAATAAATTTATATTATTATTTTTATATATTTTTAATATTTATTATTATGAAAATAATATTAATATGCAAAATTAATAAAGTTTTCAAATTAAAGTATTTTTTGCAACTTTGAATGTTATATAAATTAGACAACCAAGTTCAAACTATTTAAAGTCTAGTGCATGTGCTATTTAGCTTAGTTGAATTCAGTCTTTGGATTTCGTATGTAGATAACTCAAGCCTTCAACAATGGATCCATTTAAATTGTATCATATAAGTTTAGTAAACCTTAGATTTTAAATGTATGAATCAAACAAGCTATAAACATATTGAATATTCTAAATAATAAATAATATAAGAAAGTAAAATGCCCCTAAACTGAAATTAATCTGTCAATTGTTTACAACGTAAAAGAATATTTTGAAAAGACTTATAATGATATTATTGTTTATTATAATAAAATTGTATGATCTTAAATTGAAAATAAAATAAATTAAAAATTTATTAAAAATGGTTTTAAATTTTAAAAAATTAAATTTTATATTGTATTCATAATTTACTTTAAATTGTTTTTCATAAACTTTAATTTGTACTCATTTCAATGAAAATCTAATATAAAATATACTCTCCAACTATTTCTCTTTCACATATATATATTCAATATATTGAAAACAAATCTTTTGTTTTTGTTTGTCAAGTTATTGTGGAGTTTTTCCGAGTTAGCGAGTAACTCTCTAAAATTAGGCTGCAGAGTTTTTCCCAAGTTGCAAGTTTTAAAAATGGGAGTTCAGTTCTGAAAATGATATGGTGTATATTTATTGGATGGACAGCGCTTTCCTCTTGTTATCTGCATAATTGTACTTTAAATTTGATTGGAAATTGGTATGCCATACATGAGCGAGAGATACTGTTCAGATTGGTATCCAATTCATTGCATGTTCTCGGAGAAGTAGCAGTGGAACTTGCCTCTGTAGCTTAGGTCTCCGTCAACTTAGGTAGAAAGGAAAGAGGAAGCTTTGACAAGGAATATGTTATTTTGAAATACAGGATTTTGTTGCTTTCTTGTTTCTTTGGAACTAGGGAGCAAAAATGACCAATGCACCGGAAAAACACAGAACAGTACATTGAATTAGCGTGCAAAGACACAAATCTCTAATGGTAGTTGAAATTTGAACTTCGGAGTGGTTAACAGGTTATTAGGCTACAAGGAACTTTTCTTATTAATACCACGCTTTACATGGGAAATAAAAACTGAGTAACGCATGGGGTTCTTTATCCGTTCTGATGCGTTAAGAGGAATGATATTCTGAACGTGTTAAATTCTGCAAGAAATTTCAAGCTCGCATATGAACAATGTTTCAAAGCCTGCTCATGAAACAGGTGTTAGTATGAGCATAGGGAAAAAAAAATTGAATCAATCGAGCCTTTAAGAATAACAATAACTAAATAAATATTCGCTACGCACAATAATCAAGTCACCCATCCACGAGAAGGAAATCGTAAAATACGCGATGTACAGCATACAAATTAAATATATTTGAAAGAAATGTCAGAAACAGCTCATTTACACATCACGCAACTAATTTTTAACATTAGAATATTATGTTATGAAATCGACTTGAATCCCATCTTGTCAATTTCTTTTGGGGAATGCGCTGCGCTTTAATATAGTTCTTTAAAGTAGTAGTCACCCGTGTTTTTATAAACAAAACAACGAGGGCCGCTAATGTGACGACGGGGAAGTGGAATTTAGATTTCTAAAAGACAGGAAGAAATCGACGTTTCCTTTACCCAAATTTATTGTTAGAAATGTGGTTTTATGTCTTTGTTTTCGGAGGTTCATCTCAAGTGTTGTGAAAATTCGGAGGTTCATCTAAGTGTTGTGAAAATTCAATCCAAATAAAAATTTAGACGGTATGAAGTTTGAGTAATCCCTTCACTTCCAGGTAAACAATAATGAGGTGGTATAGGTTTATTGGAAGCAGCTTCTATGGTTTATGGTTTGAACCCAGATTGAACTATCCAATTGGCAGTTACTAAAAATAGTGTGATTGTAACCAACTCTCTTATGTATCCAAAACAACAATTAGTTAACAATGGTAAATTTCATATCAAAATTTATAGTTGAACTCAAAAGAATTAGTTGGAAGTGAAGAGTTGTATATTTTAATGTAAGGTTCACTTTTTTTTTATATGTTGTTGTAGTACTCACTGACACATCTTGTATAGTTTGAAGTTAAATTTTATGGATGAGAGACTAAATACATACCACTCTTGTATCCCAACATAGGTGTAAGTTCAAACTATTAAATTCTAGAGAATATCGATATTCAATGTTATATCCTTGTGGTGTTATATCCTTGTGGGACACCACAGTTGTTTGGCTTTGGGTCTTATTTAAGAGACCCAAATTCAAACCATGGTGGGTGGGGTGTGTATGAATTGATAAAAATAATATTTTTTTTATTAATGGTGAAAAAAACAAGGCTTTGAAAGGTTCTAGAAACTTTTACATTAGAAGAGGCAGAGAAATATAAGGCCAATTAAGCACAGGCCAGCCTCCAAGGTCAAAAGAAACAAAAAATAAACCAAAAAACTATCCAAAATCAAAGATCAATCTACAATCCAGCAAGTCATAAAGGAGTTATTCTAACTTTTAGAAATACCAATGATCCTGCTCAATAGGTTCTAATCTCACTCTCAACCCAAATCAGTCTCAACTGAACTCAAATCATCTCATAGAAGCATAAAGAAAATTGATAGAGACTCAATATGTTCTAATCTAACTTTCAAATCAACATATAATGATGGAATAGTTTTTTTCATAGAACTTGAACAATCACTTCACATATCACTTGACTAGGCTCAATCAAGTCAACTCAAAAAATCACCACAAGAGACAACTCTCTCTCACATAACCCTAGTCCATGTATGTATCAACCAACTCAAATGTTTCCAACAATGATCAACCACAAATCTCACATAAAAATGATACTCATGTTCTTTTCTAACTCAAGTTATTTCACAACCAATGGGTTTCAACAACTATTCTTATAAAAAAAGGTTTAGATACAATTTTCAATTCATAAAACCTTGAAGCATTCAACCAACCACTTTTGAAAAGGAAACACAAACAATCATTTTCCCTCCAATGATATTTCAGAAATCAACCACCATAAACAATAATTAGAAGAATGTGCCCATACCTTTTATGCAGATGGAAAAAACTCTTTGTAAATAAGCCACAATCACAAAAAATCTTTTGCCAATCTTCACAAGGGTTAGTAGATCACAAAATAATCAACATTACTCCATTTTCCAATAATCATCACCAAGGCCTTTAGTTGCACAACTTCCTTATCTCTCCTAAAACCACTTGTACCATAAAATAAAATAAATCAAAATATTGCATAACCTTTTCACTCCCAAAACCACTTATACCATAAAATAAAATTAATCACAATATTGCATACCTTGTCACCTCATGAAATAAATAATCCTATTGAAAAAGATCAAGACAAACTTCACTTTTGGAACCCATTTGCAAAATCAAAAATATCTCTTTAGACACACCTTATTTCTCCTTCTAAATAAGTTATTCAAATAGCCCTCGAAATAAGCTTTTCGCCTAAAATAAGCTTTTCACCTAAAATAAGATTTTCGCCTAAAATAAGCTTTGTTTGGCTATAAACATATTGAATATTCTAAATAATAAATAATATAAGAAAGTAAAATGCCCCTAAACTGAAATTAATCTGTCAATTGTTTACAACGTAAAAGAATATTTTGAAAAGACTTATAATAATATTATTGTTTATTATAATAAAATTGTATGATCTTAAATTGAAAATAAAATAAATTAAAAATTTATTAAAAATGGTTTTAAATTTTAAAAAGTTAAATTTTATATTGTATTTATAATTTACTTTAAATTGTTTTTCATAAACTTTAATTTGTACTCATTTCAATGAAAATCTAATATAAAATATACTCTCCAACTATTTCTCTTTCACATATATATATTCAATATATTGAAAACAGATCTTTTGTTTTTGTTTGTCAAGTTATTGTGGAGTTTTTCCGAGTTAGCGAGTAACTCTCTAAAATTAGGCTGCAGAGTTTTTCCCAAGTTGCAAGTTTTAAAAATGGGAGTTCAGTTCTGAAAATGATATGGTGTATATTTATTGGATGAGCGCTTTCCTGTTGTTATCTGCATAATTGTACTTTAAATTTGATTGGAAATTGGTATGCCATACATGAGCGAGAGATACTGTTCAGATTGGTATCCAATTCATTGCATGTTCTCGGAGAAGTAGCAGTGGAACTTGCCTCTGTAGCTTAGGTCTCCGTCAACTTAGGTAGAAAGGAAAGAGGAAGCTTTGACAAGGAATATGTTATTTTGAAATACAGGATTTTGTTGCTTTCTTGTTTCTTTGGAACTAGGGAGCAAAAATGACCAATGCACCGGAAAAACACAGAACAGTACATTGAATTAGCGTGCAAAGACACAAATCTCTAATGGTAGTTGAAATTTGAACTTCGGAGTGGTTAACAGGTTATTAGGCTACAAGGAACTTTTCTTATTAATACCACGCTTTACATGGGAAATAAAAACT
This sequence comes from Wollemia nobilis, assembly GCA_028583015.1. Lineage (NCBI taxonomy): Eukaryota > Viridiplantae > Streptophyta > Pinopsida > Araucariales > Araucariaceae > Wollemia > Wollemia nobilis. The sequence goes on along the minus strand of JAQPPZ010003494.1, from coordinate 1,534,655 downwards.
GAGTAACGCACGGGGTTCTTTATCCGTTCTGATGCGTTAAGAGGAATGATATTCTGAACGTGTTAAATTCTGCAAGAAATTTCAAGCTCGCATATGAACAATGTTTCAAAGCCTGCTCATGAAACAGGTGTTAGTATGAGCATAGGGAAAAAAAAATTGAATCAATCGAGCCTTTAAGAATAACAATAACTAAATAAATATTCGCTACGCACAATAATCAAGTCACCCATCCACGAGAAGGAAATCGTAAAATACGCGATGTACAGCATACAAATTAAATATATTTGAAAGAAATGTCAGAAACAGCTCAGTAACACATCACGCAACTAATTTTTAACATTAGAAATCGACTTGAATCCCATCTTGTCAATTTCTTTTGGGGAATGCACTGCGCTTTAATATAGTTCTTTAAAGTAGCAGTCGCCCTTGTTTTTATAAACAAAACAACGGGCGCCGCTAATGTGACCACGGGGAAGTGGAATTTAGATTTCTATAAGACAGGAAGAAATCGACGTTTCCTTCACCCAAATTTATTGTTAGAAATGTGGTTTTATGTTTTTGTTTTCGGAGGTTCATCTCAAGTCGTGTGAAAATTCAATCCAAATAAAAATTTAGACGGTATGAAGTTTAAGTAATCCCCTCTCTTCCAAGTAAACAATAACGAGGTGGAATAGGTTTATTAGAAGCAGCTTCTATGGTTTATGGTTTGAACCCGGTTTGAACTATCCAATTGGCAGTTACCAAAAATAGTGTGAATGTAACCAACTCTCTTATGTATCCAAAACAAAAATTAGTTAGCAATGGTAAATTTCTTATCAAAATTTATAGTTGAACTCAAAGGAATTAGTTGGAAGTGAAGAGTTGTATATTTTAATGTAAGGTTCAAATTTCTTTTTAATATGTTGTTGTAGTACTCACTGACACATTTTGTATAGTTTGAAGTTAAATTCTATGGATGAGAGACTAAATACATACCACTCTTGTATCCCAACATAGGTGTAAGTTCAAACTATTAAATTCTAGAGAATATCGATATTCAATGTGATATCCTTGTGGGACACCATAGTTGTTTGGCTTTGGGTTTTATTTAAGAGACCCAAATTCAAACCATGGTGGGTGGGGTGTGTATGAATTGATAAAAATAATAATTTTTTTTATTAATGGTGAAAAAAACAAGGCTTTGAAAGGTTCTAGAAACTTTTAAATTAGAAGAGGCAGAGAAAGATAAGGCCAATTAAGCACAGGCCAGACTCCAAGATCAAAAGAAACAAAAAATAAACCAAAACAACTATCCAAAATCAAAGATCAATCTACAATCCAACAAGGCATAAAGGAGAATATTTATTCTAACTTTTAGAAATACCAACGATATATGTTATAATATCACTCTCAAACCAAAACAATCTCAATTGAACTCAAATCAACTCATAGAAGCATAAAGAGAATTGTTAGAGACTCAATATTTTCTAATCTAACTCTCAAATGAACATATAATTATGGAATAGTTTTTTCATAGAACTTGAACAATCACTTCACATATCACTTGACTAGGCTCAATCAAGTCAACTCAAAAAATCACCACAAGATACAACTCTCTCTCACACAACCCTAGTCCAAGTATGTATCAATTAACTCAAATGTTTCCAACATTGATCAACCACAAATCTCACATAAAAATGATACTCATGTTCTTTTCTAACTCAAGTTATTTCACAACCAATGGGCTTCAACAACTATGCTTATAAAAAAAAATTTAGATACATCTCTCAATTCATAAAACCTTGAAGCATTCAACCAACCACTTTTGAAAAGGAAACCACAAACAATCATTTTCCCTCCAATGATATTTCAGAAATCAACCACCATAAACAATCGTTATAAGAATATGCCCATACCTTTTATGAAGATGAAAAAACTCTTTGTAAATCAGCCACAATCACAAAAATTATTTTGCCAATCTTCACAAGGGTTAGTAGATGACAAAATAATCAACATTACTCCACTTTCCAATAATCATCACCAAGGCCTTTAATTGCACAAATTCCTTATCTCTCCTAAAACCACTTGTACCATAAAATAAAATAAATCAAAATATTGCATAACCTTTTCACTCCCAAAACCACTTATACCATAAAATAAAATTAATCACAATATTGCATACCTTGTCACCTCATGAAAGAAATAATCCTATTGAAAAATAACAAGGCAAACTTCACTTTTGGAACCCCTTTGCAAAATAAGAAATATATCTTTACACACACCTTATTCTCCTTCTAAATGAGTTATTCAAATAGCCCTCGAAATAAGCTTTTCGAAGATATATAATATGCTCATTTTTTGAAATAATTTGAAACCTTTATATATATATATATATATATATATATATATATATATATATATATATATGCAAACCTCCATTAATTTCACATAGGTCGACCCTCCATTAATTAAAACTTAAACTTTAAACTTTAATATCTTCATCCCTGGAGGTCCTTTTTCGATGAAAAAAATTCCACCTTGGCTTTTAAAAAAAGCCCTTTCCACACAAGCCCACCATGGTTTTAAATAAAACCTTTTATTTTTCCTGCCTTGGTTTTCATAAAAACCCTATAAATAGCCATGTTTTCCAAAATATCATAAATGCTTATTTATGAAATATTTTGTCCACCAAAACCAAATGTGATCCATGTGATATCAATGATCCATGTGACATCAATGACAACATAAAATACCTCAAATTAACTCAAATTTCCAACACCTATGATACAACCACTTTGTTCTTTGATATTATGATCCTATGCTCCTTCCTCATGCACTGTAAAACCTACACCTACACACAAGGAAACCTGATTTTATCAATAGCAAGTGTGGATTGTGAAATATGCAAAAATCAATACTTGCAATAATAGACTAGGAAGTGTAAATATGAAATGTGACCATCTAAAACAACTCCAAATGATTCCAAATTTTAGAGATATGCAAAAAATACGATTTTGGATAGATATAATTACAAATAGAATAATAATTGCATCTGAATCTATGTCACATTCGCGGTGTACCTACGAAGCTTGCAAAACCCAAAATGAGCAATTTATAGCCCTAAAAATATCCAAATAAAACCAAACTTGGACAACATATATAAAAAATATTTTATAATAAAACCAAACTTGGACAACATATATATTATAATATTTAAAAAGGAACACATGTGAAAATATTAAAAAAAATGATCACAGATTCATATTCACTCTCCGATGAGCCCCTTAAGCTTGTAAAACACTAAACATGCAATAACTCACTCAATATAACTCTAAATTGCATGAAATTTGAAAATTAGATTCCTATACTATCCTAGAATGTGCCTATTTAAAAATAGTATAAAAATCAGGCTTCAATGTATCACCATACATTTCAAGGATGGTGGTTACTATCATAGAATGAGCACCATATTGGGGTGGAATGAACACTAGTTCTACTGATTATTTACCACCAATTCCTCTATGAATTGGTCAAAAACCCTCTAAATAAGTTTATCATCAAATTTGGGGGTGAAATTAACTCAATTAGTTCAATTTTATAAATAAATTGTGCCTCTTCAATCACTCAAAAACCTCCTTCACTAGGTAGATATTTAAATGGAAGAGGCATAAATGGGTGAGGAGAAATATTAGCAGCACTTTGTTGCTATGTCTCAAGACTCCTATCTATGTTTTGGGTGGAAAAGAGATCCACTTTATAGCCAAAGAAAGCCTATGTACAAATAGGCATGCGAGGACATGACGAGAAGGAGGCACCATTTATCCAAAAGTTGGTATGCGTTGGAAGGGGAAGATAATCTCCTTTTTTGGCCTCCATTATGTAGTATGTCATAAGGATTATGTGACCTCAGGTCTGCATGCTTGAATAGGTAAGATAAATGGCAATTGTTGGGTGGCATTTCTCTAAAATTTGACTTTTTAGGAGTCAAATATTATGGTCATCCCACCAAGGGACGATCTCTTACTACCATCCCTAGGTGGGATGGTCATGAATTGTGATCGTTCCAAGGTGGGATGGTCATGTGTATGTGTACCACAACCTCCAAAAAGTTAGGTAGAGACTTTCAAGAGTGGTTAGGACCATTGTGTGACCTCTAAGGGTTGCCCAAGGGGGCCATATTATGTCAATTAGCCAATGCTTTCGGTCACCTAATTGAATTGACATGATTTTAGTGTCTATAAATGCCCATTTTTGAGATGTGTTGTGTGAAATTCAACGCTTAGCAAAAATAAATGACTAAAATGTTGAATGATTAGGGTTATTCAGTAACCTAACCAACTTTTTATACCCCAATCACAGAAAGAGCATGCGTTCTTGAATCCTTTGTTCTCACGAGCTAAAGAACTTACTATATGTACAACCTCTCCAGTAAGGTTTACTGACCTTGGACATTTTTCATTCATGAAGCAACGCAACCTGAATTCCTTCATGATTCTATAATGACAAGCATTTGATTAATTAAAATTTTTGCTTGTTTTCTGGCCCAAGTAGGGGCATGATTGTCTTTGTCAATAATTTGTTGAACGAATGCAATTTGCATGATTGAGTGTTTGATTATTGATTTTGATTATGAATTTGTTAGTTATGACTACCCCCTCAAGCAACTAGTCAATGAGAGAATGACTAGTGATAAAAGTAATGAGTCACTTAACCCATATGACTTGGTTAGGGTTTCCTCCAGTTTTACCCATTAAAAGATGGAGCATTTTTTAGATGATTTTGGTGACTTTATTGATGTTGCATTGAATAAAAGAGTTGAAAACCTCATTCCTGTGGGGCAGTCTGACCACAATGGCATTATTAGGGTTTGAAGTAGAGACCTTTTCATTCATCCATGAAAAATTTAGTTTCCATCTTGATCTAGAGTGAATTTTGACTAGATTTCACTTTTTTTTTGTGGGTTTTGGACCCTTTTTGGTGTCTTTCTAGGCTGTTTTGATGTTTTTTTTATGATATTTTTTATGATAAGTATATGCATCGATGCATAATGGGATGGATGATTTATTGATCTGTATGATTAAATGTGGAAAATGATTTGACATACTATGTTAGCACCATAAACTATAAATAATTCATTGATTCATGTGTAATGTTGTCATGAGACTATGTAATCGATTTTTGGAAATATGAAATGACATACATGTGATAAAATGGAATGAATAATAGGATTTTATATGATGCCTTTGAGGTTTTCATGAGACTCAAACCCTCTAGTCAACTGGTCAAAAATTATATACTAACCATCCAAGACTTTTTGAAAAGGTATGAATCTACTAGGGTGACCTAGATACTCAATATCCATGTGTGTGCAAGTAAGTTCATTATTGTAATACGCATAAGATTACCCCGGTACCAAATAGGATTGATGCAACCCATCTATAATGAATATCACCCTATGAGTTTCACGATCCTAATATTTGTACGTAGTTGGATTAAACCACTAGGTAGTATATGCTACCAAAAGCTAGCTCATTCGCATGCAAACATTGGTCTATACACACACAAGATGCTAATGTGATAAAAATATCATCATGCATAAGGATACCACAATTTCCAGGAAGGCTTGATGACACCTAAACTATAATGAGGATCACCTCATGTTTTTTCAAATGCCTGAGAATTCCAGGGATTCATGTTCAATACTCACTTCTTTTGTTTTATTTGATTTGGGATATTTGTTCATATATAGTGATGAAAATCACTGTTTATTTTGTATTTTGTTTTCTTTGAGCAAGGGAATTGTTTAGTGACAAAAATCACTATTTATTTTGCTTGTTATTTTTCCTTTTTGGAATTTCTCTTATTGATAGTGATGAGAACCACTATTTATTTTGAGGAATTGGGTAGGGAGGAGCTTGTCCTTTTGTCAATTCTCTACATTTTTGAACCATTCGCATAGGGGGATGAGCAAGATAAACTTTTAAATTAAGGTAACCTAGACCATTTTGTAGGTATCATCTTTCCATATGTAAAAATTGGATGTATTAGTGTGAAAATGTGTTGGGATTTTGACATATGCAAGGTACAATCAAAGCAAGACTCTACCTTCTAAAAATAAGGATAGCTTTCTACAAAATCTGAAGAGAAAACTAGAGAATACTGACTGACTAAAAAGCCTAATGACACCTTAAAATAAATGAATAGGTGAAAGGGAACGGACACAAACATGAAAAGTGGGAAATGTAGGTGGAGATGATATGTGAGATATGAAATGGTTTGAATTATGAATTTAAGAACATTGATTATGAATGATGACCGGTGTACAATCTTAGTGCTAGGCATGTATGAACAACTCTAAATTGCAAAGTGCAATTATCAGTATGCCTAATGCAAGTGATGATATAATGCAATGGTATTCGATGTGATAAGATGCAACATTTTTTTGTTTTTTGTGTTTTGATGATGTTTTTGAATTTTGATATAACTTTGTATATACAATTTGACCAATGGGATTACTAAATTTCATTGGGGCTTTTTGGGTGACCAAAAGGCTTCTAGATGCCTTTGGGGCATTTTGGGGTGACCAAAGGTCTTATTGATGCCTTTGGGACATTTTGGGGTGACCAAAGGGCTTATAGATACCTTTGGGGCATTTTGGGGTGACCTAGACGGTCAGAGACCTCCTAAGAGCATTTTAGGGTGACCTAGACAGTCGTAGACCACCTAGGAGAATTTTAGGGGCACGTAGATGATTATAGACCACCTAGGAGTATTTTAGGTTGACCTATATGATCGTAGACCACCTAAGAGAATTTTAGGATCGACCAAGCTATTTATAGATACCCTTGGAGCAGTTTGGAATGACCTAGATTGTCATAGACTACCTAGGAGAGTTTTGGGGTGACCTAGACAATCATAGACCACATAGGAACATTTTGTGATGACAAAGTGATGTGTAGATATCCTTGGAGCATTTTAATGTGACCTAGATAGTTTAAACTACCTAGGAGTATTTTGGGGTGACCTAGACAATCATAGAATACCTAGGAGAATTTTGGGATGACATAGACATTCATAAAACACCTAAGAGCATTTTGGGGTGACCTAGATAGTCATAGACCACATAGGAGCATTTTGGATTGACCAAACAATGTGTAGATAACCTTGGAGTATTTTTGGATGACCTAGATGGACGTAGACTACCTAGGAGCATTTTAGGTTGACCAAGCGATGTGTAGATACCCTTGGGTCATTTTGGGTTGACCAAGATGTGTGTAGGCACCCTTGGAGCATTTTGGGTCGACCAAGCAGTGTGTAGATACCCTTGGGATATTTTGGGTTGACCAATGGTGTGTAGGTACTCTTGGAGTGTTTTGGATTGACCAAGCAGTGTGTAGGCACAGTTGCAGTGTTTTGGGTTGATCAAAGGGTTTATGAATACCTTTGGGGCTTTTGTAACTTTGATTATTTTATGATTTTAGGAGGAAGGTGTGATACCTTGTGTACCCCCAACATTTATGATGATCAAAGGAAGCAAGGAAGGTGCGATATGTTTAGGATCCCCAATTTTCTTTATTTCTTGTGATGTAAATAGTGGAGAAGGTGTGACACCTTGGATACCCCTAGTATGTACTGTGATTGATGCAATCTGCTTGAATTGTCCAGGAGGAGCGATAGAACTTGACCCTCCTATTATAGCAAGGAATTTTGGGTAATGCCAATGTCTCGAGGGGGTAGAATGAGTGCCCCATTCATGTATAAGGCTTCCTTATCGATAAGATATTGGACCATGTGTCTAAAAACATGACAATTGTTAATGTCATACCCTCTAATTCGATGATAGAGGTAAGAATGATCCTCCCTATATCATTTAGATCTGGACCTATTTGATTTGAACAGGGGTATGTTTTGCAAGACAATTGTATTTTTTTTTTGCAAGTTATGAAAATTGGGCGACATGGGCTTAGATAATGGAGTCGATGTACGCGGTTGATGTTGTAAATGAGGTGAACATGGTCAAATAATTTTATAATGCCATAGGATTGTATGTATCTCATTCACCTGGTTAGGTTGATCTTATTTATTGGCAAGTATTTTTTTTGCTTCGTGTGTGGGCCAGGGGTCTTGGAATATGCCTATAGGTTGGTTTCTTGGAGCAAGAGGATTACCCATCTAAAGCTCTTACCTCTCGATCATATTCTGAACTAAATCTCATAGTACACATATCCAGATGTCATGACCCCTTTTTAGATGGTAGACATAGTATGTGTTTTGCCTGTGCGGCTTTGATCTACGCTTATTAGGTTTCAATGGATGGATCTCAAGAAGCATGTTTTTTTGTGCCTCATACAATCAATTGAAGATCAATACTAAGGGCTCTAAAAAATGGGTATATTATCAATGTGGTTTATGGTCTTAGTGTCTTTGCCTCAGGATTGATTAAGGGTTTGCAAAGGACTACATAAGAGGGGGTTGGTCCTAACAATCAAGGGGTTGAGGTTTTCAGTGACTCAACCATAAATCGATGCTTGTGAGTATATTCAAGATATGTTGTAAAACATTGTGTTGTTGACTCACTTGTAACTTCATGTTGTCTAGCTTATCCAAGATATATTGTGAAAATAGTGGAGGCGATGATTGGATGGTTATTGGGGAAGATAGATGGCAACTGATAGGTTGTGGAGTTAAATTGGGTGTGGGAGCCAGGGGATAATTGAGCAGAGGTGGACAAAAATTCCTTAATATCTGAGCAGATGTGAATGCTTCATGATTATTGGGGCTAGTTAGTATATCCATATGTTCTTATTCTTGATTTATCTCATGCTCAAGTTCTAAATCAGAGTGTTCAACTGTGGTAGCTAGATTACCCCCACTTTAGTGTAGGCGGTATACATGTTCTTGATTTTGTGAAGATATTGTGTGAGATGGAGTGGGTGTGACCGAATCCATTGATTGTATCTCTTTTGGTATGGATGGAATATTGTATGGAATCGTAAGTTGCATTGATGAATTCAGAGGACTTTTGCTCTATATCATCACATTGATCATTCCCACAAACTCATGAGAAGATGCATTTACATTTGGAAAAGTCATGGATGCCTCATCAACTTATCTAAGGTGATCTTCTTGGCCCTGCTGTTCAGGAGGTGCATCAGAAATACTATCAATGGGTGAAAACTTGCCAGGAGGATGACCTAGATTCTTTTTCAAATCGATGATAGGCATAAATGTTATGTTGGGCACTATGCACTCATCAAATTTTGTGCAGATTAATTGAATTGTGACCTCCTTATTGATATGATATGATTCATCCGTATCAACTATGGGTTCCTCCTCCTTTTTGGTAGGAGTGAGAAGGTCTTCTATAGGTGTATTGATGATAGCTATGGGAGCCTCTACAACTAGCTCTTTTGAATCTTCCTTGCTCAAATAAATAGAGGATGGTACTAGCGGTGGTGAAGGTAGCTTCACAACTAATCATGGGGTTTAATCTAGAATCTATATAAGATTTCTGGATTTAGTGTCCAAGTGCATGGGTGATATAGTAGGCTCCTATGGAGGATCCACCTATTTATAATACTTGAAGGGGTTTGGGTCAGCATCGACCACATGGACCTTACCTTCATGAATGTATTTGATGCATTGATGCACTATAGATGGAATACATTCCATGTCTCTTATCCATGGTCTTCCAAGAAGTACGATGTACTATCTTGCACCTTCCAATATGTAGAACAATATAGGCATAGTATTTTGTCCAACTTCAACAAGTAGGATTATCATACCCATAGTGGAGGATAAAGCATCATTCAATACTTGCAAGGTGAACTTAGATGGTACAATACGCAAGGATGGAAGCTTGAGATATTTTACTGAAGATGTGGTAATAAAATTTATTGAGGAACCTATGTCAACCAATACTCACTTATAGGGGAGCCTATTGATGCTCACAATGATATGCAAAGTAGGATCTAGTAAATTGGTAGGTATGGGTTTGACCTCATGGTTTTGAAAGGATATAACAAATTTGGTGAAATTATAAGAGTCATGAGGTTGTACCTCAATGGAATCCAAGATCCTCATGAATTTTTCCCAATGTTTGGAGGACTGTAGTAGAAGGTCGCTCATGGTCATATTGTTTGAGGGTGCATGCGAACCTCACACAAGCCTACTCTATGTTGCTAAAAATTGTTGGATGGGAGTCCTAGGTGGTGAATACCATGATGTAGAGGGAGTGTATACCTACCTACTAGGCCCCTTGAAAGGATGCTTATATCTGGTTTGGGACTGGAATCGATGTTGGCTAATTGAATAATGCACTTGATGATGTGAATAACTCATTGGTGTTCTCATGATAAAGATACCTTGGTAGTTGGGTCCTCTGAGTGAGGATTTTTCCTCATCATGGCTTTCAGAGCATTATGTAGTAATGATGATATCCTCAGGAGAATAGCGAGGGTGACTACTATCAGGGCACCATGTAGGAATGACGAGATCCTCATATGGATTAGCTTTGTGATTAATATCAGGGCATCATGCGGTAATGGTGAGATCGTCATACCTATAATGGTTATGTTGAAGGTCTATCCTAAAAAAAATTCATGATTGAGATCATCTATGCATAGTTGTCATAATGTGTTGACTAGGCAAACCTTGAAGGAAACCCACACTAAAGAAATTTTTGACTTCCAAAAAATTTTATGGGTGCTATATATCAAAACAATTAGTGTGATGAGATTATAACAATGGTTTGGGACTCCAAAATTTAAATTTTGGATCAAAAATTTTATTTCTGGAATATGTGGCCAACTAGGGCCTGTGGAAAAATGCCCAATTTTAGGAATTTTTGAATTTTTTTTAGAAATAAAGAGTTAGGATTCAAAATTTCTGGGAGAGGTGCACAAGGGGTTAACTAAGACAACCAAAAAAATTTGGCAATTTTTGGGGTTGTCTAGGGCCTTCTATGACTGTTTTAGTGCAGTTTTTCCCTATTTTTGGCTTTAAAATCACTCAAAAATAGAGTAATCATAAAACCAACATAAATTTTTTGTTATAGATCAGATTTACACAATTCTCATTATGTTGGATGCAGAATCAAAAGTAGCAATTTACTCAAAAAAATTAGGATTTGGTCCCAGATCAAGGATTGTATGTTGATTACCAAAATTTTAATGAAACAAACAAAGGAGACAATATGATTCTCTTTTAAATCTTAGGAACACACAATCAAATGATCAAAGAAGCACACAAGCAAACGATATGGTTATCTCCTTTATGTTTTAGATGTGAATACCTATGTAATTTGGTGTGTTTAGATTTGTTTTTTCTCTTTCTTTCTTGTTCGTGTTTTGGACTTAGAATGAGGTAACTCAACCAAAGTGGTGAATAGGAAAACTAGTGCCAAACATGAGGTTCTCAAAAGAGTCTATGGTACACTGCTTAAAATCCATAATGAGTGGAGGATTCACCTAGCTCTTCCACTTTGTGTCGATAAATATTTCCAACAATGGGAGGTAGTTTGAACACTAGTGACCTATTCCATCCTAAGAGAGTGCCATATTCTATCTAAGGTGTCGAGAGGGCAAGCCAATTGAAGGAGGTGAAATCCAACGCCACTAGTTTGAATTGGAGGTTGGTGATGAAATCCAACCTTACCAATGTTATTGTAATATGTGCAAGTGTGTGTGTTTCATTTTATGCTTAAAAAAATAAACAATAGAACACTCAATGAACTTTCACTAAATTCATGAAAAGGATGTTTTATTTTTAGAAATGTTAGATAAAAGGTAAACCTACAAAATGCATGTCCTAAATGATAACCTACTCAATAGGTAGGTCGTAAGCATTCAATCCATACAAATGCATTTTTACTTAGTATATTTTTAGTTTTCCTTATTTTTTTATTGTTTTTGCACTTATGAAAAAGGGAAACCTATCTTTCTACCTTTCAAGCAATTAAGGGAAGTAAGAAAAACTAAAATTCAGCAAATTTCAACAGTAGAAATGAAAACTATTTATGGAATTTGGGGCAGAAAAGTCTCTATTTTGTGGTCATACCACGATGGGAAGGTGGCCATTTTGATGGTTTTCCCAGGGTGGAACGGTTGTGTGGTCATCCCTGGGTGGGACGATCAGCAGTCCAGAGGCATTTCAGGCCAAAATGACTAGTTTTTGCAATAGAATTAAAACAAAAGCAAGGTTAAATCTTCAAAAAAATTAATAGGGACAGGGTCCCACCGTGATAACCAATGATGTATGGAAAAAAGGGTGCACCTAACGATGTTTTTTTTTTGGTAGATAAGATACTATAGCATTAATACCGGGTTTTACAAGTTGACCCAAAACCTTTTACAAAAATCAGCCCAGGGTTGTTGATGAACATATCCTTACTAAGGATCCTATATATGTAAAATCTACATGCCGCCAAAGCCATTACATCCGGTAAGGCACATAGCCTGTTATCAAAAAGAAACTTCCCATACAACATTTTGGGTATACCCCGAGAAAACACACATGCATCATAATTACAAAAAAGAAACAGACACGGATCCCTTCCTTGAGACAATGGAGAAACAAAAAGTTGTAGACACACATAGCAGAGTACTAAAAAAACTCCCACAAGCTCTGTATTGATAGTTACTCTTAATAATTCTTTGGTAATTGCTTTCTTCCGTATATGACATGCTTTGGTACCACATACTATCTTGGCCAATCAGCCTTGGAGAAGTGAACTTGCTGGCTAGATTTATGGCGGTGGCTATCTGGTGGTCCACGTGGCTTTGGTTCGAAGTCTTATATTGTCATTTCTTTCCTTCCCTATGATTATCAACCAACCTCAAATTACTAAGATGACTAGGAGCCATGTTATCTGACATGTGACTATCCCCATTAGTCTTTGTGGTATTTCCAAGCAAGCATCCATGAAGACTGACAACTCAGATAATTTTTATTGTGAGTCCAATTCAAAAAAGAGACGGGAATACTCCTAGCCTTCGAACTTACAGTGCCTTCCCTATTGGTAAATTTGACTATCATTCTTGGCATTCTTGTTGAATAAGCTCCTCTACTTCACTCGGGACACCGTGTTCCCATTTGAAAAGTCCATCACCATCGACACCCAAATTGGCCAGCTTATCAACAATTTTGTTAGCTTCCCGAAAGACATGTTGGGCTTTTCTGTCCTGTCTTCCCTGGAAAAGGATCCTAGCCTCTTCAACAATTGTTTTAATCCTCCAAGGAGGTGTTTTCCAATTATTGAGGAGATTTATAACATGCATAGAGTCTCCTTCTATGATCAAATTGCCTTCTAAGTCTTGAGTCATTTGAAGGCCTCTCCACATAGCTCTAGCTTCAGCTTCGTTGTTCGTCCTTGTTCCCAAATATTCAAAAAATGCAAGCATCATATTCCCATTATGATCTCGCACAATGCCACCAATGCCTGCTCTTCCAAGATTGTCCTTAGCTGCTCCATCAAAATTAAGCTTAAACCAACCCGTAGGAGGTGGAGACCACTTAACATTGGCTCTGGGGTTGACTACCCTAGGCACAGACTCATCTAACAAGGTTAAGCTTAAATATTGAGCAATCGTGGTCTCCTGTAGATGAGGTTTACAGCTATCAAAAGGGATAAGGTTCACATTCTCGTTGGCAAAGGATAGGATCCTGGCAATGATAGTTTGATGATCATGGATAGACTCATTAAAGACTCTATGGTTCCTTTCTAACCACACCTACCAAAGATAGTGATTGAGACAAATTTTCCACATGTATCTAAGTCTTTGGCTTGAAAAGGGGCAAGGCCACTGGATGAACAAATCAAGTACGATAGCTGGTTTAACCCATGAAATATTGAAGGCCTAAAAACCCCACTTAGGATAGTCAAGGAAAAAGGGCACTCAAGGAAAATGTGATAAATGGTCTCCCAATTAGCCCTGCACAGATAACAATGATTAGTGATACAAATACCTTTATGCATCATATTATCAATGGTTAGAATTCTTCCTTGGATAACTAACCATGAAAAGACTACAATTTTTGGAATTAAATTTTTTATCCAAACTAAGTCCTTTTGGAGGACAAAATCCTCGTCATCAAGCAGAAGCTTGTAAGCTGATTTAATAGTGAACTACCCATTTTTCGTAGGAGCCCAGGTCACTTGATCTTCCTTGGGTCTCATGGGGATAAACTGTTGCCCGAGAATGTTACAAAGATCATTTGATTCCACTTGAAATCCCTGAATTCTTATTTGTTTCCACTTCATTCTACCTCTGTCCTCAACCATATAATCGGAGACTTTTCTGCCAATGAGTTCTTCTGTGATATCTCTGATTCGGGCTAAGTTAGGATATTGCGTCAGTGGTTCATCCTTAGCCCACCTGTCATTCCAGCAATTTATCCTCTCACCATTGCCTAAAACCCATCTTAAACCTTTTTTGATGATTTCCTTACAATTAAGAATTGCTTTCCAAAAAGCAGAACCTCTGATTGGAACTGAGTCACTTAGAAATTCCATATTTTGAAGATACTTTCGATTTGATGATAGTTGTCCATTCATTTTCTTCACCAGAAATGAGATGCCATGCCTCGCTTAGCTAGTAAAGCTAAATTTATATGAGCAATTCTCCTCAGACCTAAGCCCCCATTTTCCCTGGGTCTCGCACACTTTGGTCCATCCTACAAGGTGTATCCTTTTTTCTCCTCTCGATCCACTCCATAAAAATTCTTTTTGGAGTTTCTCAATTTTTTGGAAAACCTTCACAGGGGCTTTGAAAATGGAGAGGAAATATACTGGAATGCTCTGAAGAGAGGCCTTAGTGAGGGTCAGCTTTCCTGCTTGAGATAGAAGATGACCTTTCCATCCAAGAAGTTTTTTTTGAATTCTTTCAATAACCCTCGTCCCACATTGACTCTCTCGGAGAACCAATGAAAAGAGGGAGACCAAGATACGAAGTGGGGAGGTTTGCTATATCACACCCTAAAATTTTTGCAATCCTTCCTTGCCTCTGAATGGGGGTGTTCAAGAAATATAACTTGCTTTTACTAAAATTAACTTTCTGACCAGCAGTGTCCTCGTAGAGTTGCAGGATGTATTTAATTATTTTGGCCTCAACCACTGATGCCTTAGTCAATATAAGGGTATCATCGATGAATTGTTGGTGAGAAATAGCCCTAGTGAGAGATGTTGCCTTGATTCCCGATATTAGCCTTGAACTGCAAGCATTTTTTATGGTTCTGCCTAAAGCTTCTGCCATAATGATGAATAACATGGGGCTGATAGGGTCCCCCTACCGAATTCCTCTACGACTTTGAAAGTAACCAGTAGTTGTTCCATTAACTAGAATCGAGAACCATGCTTTAGAAATACATTCTTTGATCAAATTAACCCATTGGTGGTGAAAACCAAACTTAAGGAGGACAACAATCAGAAAGTCCCAATTTAGCCTATCAAATGCTTTGTTCATATCAAGCTTGAGGGCAAAAATAGACCTGTTAGTCTTATGAGCAGAGTGTAGAGCTTCATGAACTGTGATAACTCCATCCAAGATTGACCTGCCCTAGATAGAGCTTCCCTGGCATGGATCTATGATGCGGGGTATAATATCTCTCATTCTATTTGCAATGGCTTTAGTTAGGATCTTGTAAGAAACATTGCATATATTGATTGGCCTGAAGTCAACCATAGATTCAGGGGTTTGCTTCTTAGGAATTAGAGAAATAAAAGTAGAGTTGATACCTTTTGGGATATGATTGCTTGCTTGGAATTCTCTGACAACAAAAATTACATCCTCACTTACGATGTCCCAAAAATCTTGATAGAAATGAGGGGGAAAGTCATCGGGTCCCAGGGCTTTGTCTGGCTCCATGCTAAACAAGGCTTCCTTAATTTCCTCATCAGAAAAGGGAGCTAGAAGCTTAAGGTTTATATCCTCATTTATTATGCTAGGAATGGATTGCAAGAGAATATCTTTGGCCTCCTCATTGCACTACGATTCTTGACCAAGGATAGAATTGAAATAAGTTACTGCCTCCTTTCTGATTTCTGTTAAGTCTTGAGTAATAGAACCATCTGCTTTTTTAAAAAATTTATCTTGTTATTGCTTCTGTTTCTAAGCGTGGTGATGTGAAAAAACTTGGAATTTGAATCTCCATATTTCAACCAAAGAGCCCTTGATTTTTGCCTCCAATAGATTTCCTCATAGGCCAAAATGTTATGAAACTCTGCTAGTTTTGTTCGTTCCTCCTGCCTAGTAGTTTCATCAGCATCACCATGTTGGATCCTCTGATCAATTATCTTCAAAATTTCAACAACCTATTTTTTATTTTCAAAGAGGTTCCCAAAGACCTCTTTGTTCCAAGTTCGAAGCTTTTCCTTAACAAACTTTAATTTGCCAGCAAGTTTAAAAGCTGCACTACCCCTGACAAGCTGCTGCCACCACTGACTTAAGTTATCTCTGAAACTGGAATGTTTGATCCACATAGATTGAAATCTGAAAGGTTTCTTGAAGGATAGAGAGTTAGGGATCTCCAACAAAATGGGATTATGATCAGAGGTAATTTTAGGAAGGGCTTGCAGGGTAGAATCACCGAACAAAGTTGTAGCCTCCTTTGATAGAAAAAACCTATCAAGCCTTTCTTGAATGAGATGACACCCTATCCACCGATTGCTCTAGGTATAATTTGCTCCTCTAAGTTTTACATCCATCAACATGTTGGAGTTCACAAAGTCATTGAACTCATCCATGCTCCTGATAGGTGGTCCATTTCCACCCATTTTGTCTGAAGGGTAAAGAGGAGTGTTAAAATCCCTAGCCAAAATCTAGGGGACATTATGGAAGATTTCACTCAGATTGCCTAAGTACTCCCACAGTAGAGCTCTCCCTTGAATTGAAGTCGGGGCATAAATATTTGAAAGGATCCATGACCTGTTGTTGTTTATTTCCTTAAATAAAACACTAAGAACCCTATCATATTTCTGAATAATGGTGCCTTCTACTATCCGGGGATCCCACAAAGTCATAAGGCCTCCAGATGCTCCTCTGGATGATTTGCAAACCATCTCCCCTTGATTCCAGATTTTTTTGCTATTTTTTTTACTGAATCTCATCAATTTTTGTTTCTTGCAACATGATAATAGTTGGATTCACTTGATTTCTTATTGCACTGACTTCCCTATGTTTGGGCAGGCCATTGAGGCCTCTCACGTTCCATGAGAGGAACTTCATTTAGATTGTTTGGGATTTCTTCCTCTCCCCCTCCCTTGAGGGGGTTTTCCTAATTTGTTGTCTTCAGAACCCGGAATAACCTATTGAAACAAGGTTCTCTATTTTCCATTGGCAATGTCATTATCAGTTTTAATTTTTTGATGCTCAACATTTGATATTCTCCCTCTTCTTTTTTCACTGCCAAAATCTATAGGAGACTTCACAATGCTCCTAGTTTGTTTAGGACTAAACTGAGGGGAGGTAATTTGTTGCAGAACCGGACTGCCATATTCCTCAGTCTAAAGAGTTTCACATATCTCCACCCCTACATCCAAATATTCTCCTTTTTCCTGTATTCCCCTGGTCTACGGGATGGCCCCTCAGTAGGATTCACTTGGCTCCTAGTGATGATGTTAGGGAGATGAGATTTTTTATTTTCCAATGCCTCAAATTTCTTCCTAAGTTCTTCAGAATTAGGGTTTGGCTTTGGGATGCCCACTGGGCTTGAAGTATTTCCAACATTGGGGTTTAAGGATCCTGACTTGGATGTGGATTCTAGAGATCGTGCATTAGGGTTTGGATTTGTGATGCCCATGGGGCTTACAATAATTTTAGCATTAGGGTTTGAGGATCCTGACTTGGATGGGGATTCGAGAGAGTCATAAAGGTTAGCCTAAAGGTGTTGGGCTTCCATGTCTTCTGATAATCCTCCTACTCCCATATTGGATAGAATTGAAAATTTATTTGAAACTAGAGGATTGGAACTTACTCGAGTATTTTGGTTGCCAACAACCTGTTGTTTTCCTTTGTCTTGCTGGGACCCTGCACCCTCTCTTTTCTTTTTTTGGTAGACATAGTTTGCCTGATTGAAATCACCTCTACTAGGGAAACTCCTCAAATTTCCTCTGTCTAGCATTCCCTGCTTCTACTTTTCTCTATTCATTGCTAGGTTAGGGCACTGATTGCATAGATGTCCTTGATTTTTACATTCTGCATAGAATTTCGATCTATTCTCGTATTCTACCGACTATTTTCTATAGTATTCTCCATACTCTAGCTCCACAAACCTTGGCAATTCATTATTCAAATTAGCATTTACGTAGATTCGTGCATGAGTCATCCTTGTCCTGGCCAAGGTCGCATGGTCAATGGAGATCAGGTCCCCTATAGTTCTGGCTATGCCCTACAGCCAATATTCATTGAAGAACTGGGTAGGTAGACTCGGGAGATGAACCCAAATAGGGGCAATGTTAATATTTTGCTTTTTAGGGTCAAAATATTCACCCCATCATCTGAGAAAAAGGCTCCTTTTGCCTAGAAACCAAGGACCTCCTGTTAAAATGCGGTTAGCATCCTCCATATTGTTAAAATGGATAATGAAGAACCCTCGAGTTAGAGCTACCAACTCCAAGCTGCCTACCAGTCACCATTTACCCGTCGCCCAAGCCCTGATAGTCTCCATGTCCGGCCTACCTCCCAAAAACTTGCCTACCAGGGAGAATTCTTCCATTAAAAGAAAAGGGCTCATGGAACTTGTCGGGGCTGAAATTTTATTATTTACTAGAACTAGGGCGGAAGAGAGAGAACCTCCTTTCTTTTTCCTCTAAGAGTCTCAAAAAAAGACAACCACTTCTTGGGCCCCGCATTGTCCTTCGTATCTTTTTTGTCGGGGTCTTTCTGAGGAGGGTCAGGCCCCCGTGTGATGCCCGCCTCCAAATATGCCATAGCCTGACCGCCTTCCTCTGGATCCTCGCTTGATCCATGCTCGAGGTTCCCACCCGCCCCTTTCGTACCTGCTCTACCTCTACCGCCTTGGCTGAGATTCCTGCCCAGAAAATTCAAACCCTCACTCCCGCCGCACCCGCTAAACCTCAGCTCACTCATTCCTCTTTCTAAATATCTTGGAGGTATTTATATCTACTTGGAGGTATATGTGCACCTAGCGATGTTAAAAAATATGCATCTATCACTGATGTTAATTAGGTATTACAAAAGAAGCATTCAAGTAATCATGATAAGATAAAAAAATGTGAGAAATGAATTTTTATTTTATTATTTTATGGATCAAATTATGGTTACATAAATATCCCCTTGAGTGCCCTAGAGTGATACACTTGCTACAAAATGTGTTCCCAAGGAACAAATACTTTCAATAACTCTAGTGCACTTTTAATGTTCTTCCTCATACCCACAATCGAAGTGGGCAAGACTAAGATACCTTTGATTGTTATTTGATATTATAATCCTATGATCCTTCCTCATGTGTTGTAAAACCTGTACCTACACACAAGGAAACTAGATTTTGTCAATAGCAAGTACGGATTGTGAAATATGCAAAAGCAATACACACAATAATAGACTATAAAGTGTAAATATGCAATACAACCATCTAAAACAACTCCAAATAATTATAAATTTTATAGGAATGCATAAAATATGATTATGGAAAGATATAATTACAAAAAGAACAAAATTTTCTTCTGAATTCATGTCACATTCGTGGTGTACCTACAAAGCCTGCAAAACCCAAAATGAGCAATTTATAGACCTAAACATATCCAAATAAAACCAAACATGTAAATAATATATAAAATAATTTTTAAAGAGAACCCATGTAAAAATATTAGCAAAATTTATCACAAATTTAGATGCACTCTCTGATGAGCTTTGTAAGCCTATAAAACACTAAACATGCAATAACTCACTAAATATAACTCTAAATTGCATGAAATTTGAATAGTAGGTTCCTAAACTATCCTATGATATGCATATTTAAAAATAGTAGAAAAATAAATCTTCAATATATCACCTTACCTTGCAGGGATGGTGGTGACTATCATAAAATGGGGACCATCCTAGGGTGGGACGACCACCAGTTCTACTAATTATTTACCACTAATTCCTATTTTAATTGGTCAAAATCCCTCTCAATAGTATTTAAATCAAAATTTTGGGTGAAATTCACTCATTTGGTTTAGTTTTGTAAAGAAATTGCACCTCTTGAATCACTCGAGAACCTCCTTCACTAGGTAAAGATTTTGAGGTAAAAAGACACAAATGGGTGAGGGTAAATATTAGTAGAACTTCATTGCTATGTATCAAGACTTCTCTCCATGTTTTATGTGGAAAATAGATCCACTTTATAGCCAAAGTAATCCTATGGCCAAATGGGCATACAAGGACATGCAGTACAAGAGGCACCATTTATACAAAAGTTGGAATGCATTTGAAGGGGAAGAGATTCTCCCTTTTTGGCCTCCATTCTATAGCATGTCATAAGTATTATGAACCCTCGGTTATGCATTATTGAATAGGTAGGATAAATGGTAGTTTCTAGGTGTCCTTTATCATTTGAGTTTTTTGGAGTCAAAGCTTATGATCATCCCACCTTGGGATGACCACTTGTGATCATCCGTGGGTGGGAAGATCATGAACTGTAACCATACCATAGTAGGACTATCATACCTATATGGCCCAAAACCTCCCAAAAGTGGAGTCGATACTTCCAAGAGTGGTTAGTACCATTGTATAACCTCTGAGGGTTGCCCAATGGGGCCATGATGTCAATTAGCCAATTTTTCTGATCTCCTAATCATATTGGCTTTATTTTAGTGCCTACACTCTCATACAAAAAGTAATACTCATAAATTTAATCGTTTGAGGAAAGGAAGGAAACCTTTCGTCAATCTCTTGGAAGAAATAGGGAAGACCCTTGTGGATTTTGGACTGGTGGTACCCTTGAATTTAGAGTTTTTTGTAGGGAAATCCTTCATAAGTTGATTACAATGAAGATCCTCTCTTGGAATATCTATGGGTTACACTCTCTAAGTAAATATAGAAATATTAAGAGAAGGATTGGTCTGGAGAGCCCTAACATTATTTTTCTTCAAGAAACCAAGCTAAATCTAGTAGAGATGGCTCTCAAAACTAATCAAATTTGGAAGGATGCAAAATATTTGGCAATTGTAGCTAAGGGTTAGGTAGGGGGTTTGGTGATTATTTGGAACCCTATAAAATACATGTTTATGGATTCCCTTGCAGGCAAATGGTGAATCTCTATTAAGTTTATATTAGTTTCATCCCCTATATAATTTTAGATCATGAACATTTATGGTCCTACTATTGCCCAAAGTAAAGTTAAAATTTGGTATAATATTATCTCTTCTCATGATCAGTCTAGAAATGATAAATGAATCATTGGATGATATTTCAAAGCTATTCAGAACCTCAGTTACAAGAAAGGGGGTTTATGAAATTAGATAAAAGTATGAAAACTTTGAGTCTTTCATTTTCAACCTCAACTTAAATGATGTGATCCCAAAAGAGGGGCAGTTCACCTATAATAATAAAAGAGTTGGGAAGGCCTTCGTGGCTAATATATTGGATATATTTCTTATTATGAAGAGTTTAATTGAGGTATCCTTTGTCACTAAGTCCTTTATCTTACCAGGCTCTCTCTTAAACCATTGGCTCATTTCCATAAGCATGAATATTTCTACTCACCCTAGATAGTCTCCCTTTAAATTTGAAAGCATGTGTCTTCTTCACCCTGACCTAGAAGATAAAGTTAGGTTTTGGTGGAGGGAATGGAAGATAAAGCAGGGAACTCACATCTATATGCTAGCTAAAATACTCAATTTTATCTAGATGTAAATTAGGATCTAGAACAAGCAAGTCTTTAGGGATATCTTCAAACCAAGGGAAGTCTTAGAAAAGGATGTCATTATTATTCAGTTCCAAGTGGAGTCTGAAGGGCTTATAGAGGCCCTTATTAGCCATGATAAGGATCTTAGTAGACAAGTGGATGAACAATAGTTGATGGAAGAATTATTTTGGAAATAAAAATCAGGATTAATTGGTTGAAGGAAGGAGATAGGAACTTTGCCTTCTTCCATAGAACCATTATCCATAATAGGAATATGAATAGAATTTCTAGATTGACTAACTTTGATGGAGATATTACTAAGGATCCTCAAGAGATTGGCTTGTTGGCTGAAAACTATTTCAAAAGCCTCCTAACTAAACCTATGATTGATAAAGTTCAAGCAAGAGAAACACACCTATCTACCATTCTATTAAAGGTTTCCCAAGAGTAAAATTAAAGTCTTACTAAGACTGTTAGTTTGGAAGAAATAAAAGTTGTTGTTTTTAGATTTAATAAAGGGAAATATCTTGGGCCTGATGGCTTTCCCATTGATTTCTACTAGCACTATTGAGACATAATTAAGAATAACATCCATTAGGTGGTTGATGAGGCTCATCACTCTAAGCAGATGTTGAGTACCCTTAACTCCACCTTTATAACTCTTGTCCCTACGACTCATAATGCTACTCATATGGATAACTTTAGAACCATATCCTTGTGTAATAATGCTCATGAAATTATTGCTAAAGTTATGGCTAATAGACTCAAGAAGATCCTCAACTCTATCATTTCTCTAGAGTAGGGTGGATTTGTGAAAAGAAAATAAATTATGGATAGAATCCTCATTACTCAAGAAAATATCCACACCATCAAGTACAACAGAGATAGGAGGATGCTTATTATGCTATACATGGAAAAATCTTATGATCGAGTTAATCGAACCTTCATTTTAAATATTTTGGAAATATTTGGTTTCTATCACAATTGAACTGAGTGGGTGAAATATTATGTCTCCTTGGTCACAATTATGATTTTGATTAATGGTTATCCTGGTTTCTTTGCTCCATCTAGAGGTCTAAGATAGGGAGGTCCTCTCTCCTTACCTCTTTATTATTTTGGTCGAATGTCTTGGGAGACTAATCCAAGAAAATAAGAGCCTTGGTCTCTTAAAGGGTGTTTTTGTCAAAATGGATGAGCATTCGATTTCCCACCTCCAGTTCATGGATGTTACTTTGCTTATGGGGGAAACCAATATTAGGGAGGCTCGTAGATTTAAGAAAAAATGGAGGATTATTTATATGCATCTCGAGGAGCCATCAATGTGCAAAAGATGAAAGTATTTTTTTTAAATACTCCTATTAATGTCCAAGGGAATATTTCTAGGTTTTTCAACTATGAGATGTCCTCTCTTACATTTAAGTACTTAGGATTTCCATTATCTGACTCTAATCCTAAAATACTATATTGGAATGAAAATATTTCCAAATTTAGAAATAGGTTGCAAGGATGGACTTTCAAATGGCTTTCCTCAGTAGGTAGATTAACCCTTCTCAAGTTTATTCTTCAAGCGCTCCTGGTCTACTTCTTATCTGCTTTATTAGCACTGCAAAGGTTTTGAAATAGCTCAAAAAAATTCATAAAGATTTTTTTTTTGTGTGGTCCCTTTCTTGAAAGGAAATGAGCTCTTGTTGTTTGGAAACAAATCTGTAAACCTCTCCATGGATGGGGGCCTAGGTATCAAAGATCTTCGAATATTCAACAAAGCCCTTAATGGAAAACTGTTATGGAAATTTTGCAATGGAGAGAACCTTTTTTGGGCTAAAATTCTTAGACAAAAATATATCCCTGAGATGGATTCGAAAAGGTGATCAGGCTTGAAAATGTTTCTCTAGAGTCTTATCTTTGGTTTAGCTTGAAATCCCATAACACATTGGTGTGTTTTGCTACCTTTTGGAATATCAAGGATGGCAACCAAGCTCTCTTTTAGGAGGATGCATGGAATCAGTATGCTTCTTTAACAAAATATAACTCATTGTCTAGTTTGAAGGAAGCCTTTTAAGAGGAGGGTTGGCACCGAGTCAAGTACTATTTTTAGGACTATCCCATTCTACATGAGATCTATAGGGTCGTGTTGCATCTTTGGAAATATCATTGGTCCTAGCTTGGCCAAATTAGGAATGTTGATAAATATAATCTCTAAGGAATCAACTCTGGAAGGAAGCTTTCCTTCTATAAGGGCTCAAACATGTGTTTGGGGAGTAGTGGAGATGAAAATTTTACTATCAAGAAAACTTATAATTTTCTTATGGAGGCTAACTTCAATGGGGATTTGAATAGAATTTGGCAAAAAATTTGGATGAAAGGAGTGTAGCCCAAGATCTCTATTTTTGTTTGGTTGGTGGTGTAAGATAAAATCCTAACTCATCATAAATTGATGAAGAGAGTCTATTCTGACCCCTTTAGATGCCCTAATTGTGAATATGAATCAAAAACCACCAACCATATCTTCATCTAATTCCCCTTTGTTCAGTCTCTTTGGAAATACTTTGTAAACACCTAGAAAAAATCCCTCCAAAATTTTCAATCTATTAGGGATCATATAATGGAGTTGGTTGGACAAGAATATGATATGGATTATTTGAGAGCCATTTGGGAGTGGACTCCCACTTACATTATTTGGATGATCAAGCTTTGGAGAAATAAAATTATTTTTAAGGAAGAAAAAATTTTCCAATCCCGAACTTGGCTTTCTATTCAGAGAGTGGTAGCCAAATCCATTTTGGTCAAGAAGTGGGAGGATTGGGATAAACCCTTGGATAGCAATATTAGAGATATCAAGAATCAATGGTTGGGACAACATTTATATGATAAAATTTTATGGTGCCCAGTCAAGAATATTAAATATGGTGTGTTAGGAATCATACTAATAGCATATGGTAATCTCCCCATAAAAGGTTTTTCAAGCTCGACTTTGATGGTGCATCCAAGGGGAATCTCAAAAAAAATGGTGGGAGTGGCATTTTTCGTGATGACAAGGGGATATGATAGGTCATTTTTATTTAGCCTTGAAGATAGCACTAATAATCATGTTGAGGCTCAGGCCCTCTTGGATGGATTTTTGTGGGCCTTTAAATAAAATTGGTAGAATATTTGTGTTGAAGGGGATTCCCAGATGATCGTCAACCAATTAAAAGACTATAAAGGATTCTCCTCTCCATCTCATTGGAGGTTAATGAATATTTTTTAGACTACTAAAGAGTTTCATCACTCATTTTAGTCCTTGGAATTTTGTCATGTGTGGATATCTGAAAACAAGTTTGTTGATGTTATTGCAAATTGAGGAGTGGATAGACGTCTGAGACAGCCCATCTAGATCAACCAATCTAATGATATAAATGTTCCAAAGGGAATAAATCATAGAATTATTTCTTTGATCAATAAATATAAGGAGGGTGTTGGTGGCAATAGTCATGGTGAAATGAGGATGGAGAAAGCCTTATGATGGTTGCTTGTTGCATTAGTCTTGTTTTTTTAACTTTTTGTCATTTGTTTATTTTCTCTAGTTATTTTTTGTTTGTCAAATCTATTTATTTTCTCGTGGTTTTCTTGGTGTGTTTATTGATGTTTCTTTTTTATTTTTATTTATTTGTGTTTGTTTTTTTAGGAATGCTCTTTAGTATGCCGAAATGGGAAGGCCACGTGCGACCCCTGGGCAACTTTGGTGGAATATATACCCTTACCTCCTTGGGACTTACTCGAAAGTAACACCATAAAAGGGGTGTTTTCCACAAAAAAAAAAGGTAAAACAATATGAGTATCACTTGCACATTTATTATATGCAAGGATTTTCTTTTTTATTCAATTTTTCATTTAGTTTTGTTATTGTTAACATTTATTCTATGCCTTGTTATAAAACTCACAACCACATTTGTCTTTTTTTAGTTAATCACCTTTTATTATTAATGTCATTGTTTAGGACCATCTTAATCCTTAAAATTATCTTTAATATTTTTTGCATGTTTATCATATTTTCATTTATATATATTTTATACCTAGCTTTTTACTCTATATATATTGTATACCTAGATTTACTAAACTTATAAAATATCACTTAAGATATGCTTTGTCATAGTTCTCCACAAAATAATATTCATTCCTTTTATAAAATTTGTTCAAATCTACTTTTTCTTGACTTGGGTGAAATATGATTTTTTTTTGGTAGTTAAAAGAGGGTTTTGGTAGTTAAAAGAGGGTTTTGGGTGTGGAGTTTTGCTCGCTCTTTGATCTTTATTTCTTAGACCACCTCGGTCGATCTGGAATTCATGTAATTTCTCTTGTACAAGGTTCAGGGACCTTTCAACACCCTTTCTACTAATAAAAAAAAAAAAAGGGTTTTGAAAGACATCCCACAACCTTGTACAACAGCTCCAACAGGAGCGCAACTCAAGATAGTGAAACAAGGGTTTTGAAAGGCATCCCTCAACTTTATACAACCACTCCAACAAGAGTAAAGAAGCAAACCCAACCATTGTACTTAATTATTAGCATTCCCTCATGTCGGTAAAACTAATAACCAAACAAACAAGAGCGGAAAATATTTTCAAATAAATTCAAATAAACAATCTCGCTCAGACAAAACAACAAATTAGAATCAACTCCCACAATGAAAACTGGAAGCTAGGACCCTGCAACGACACCACTTCAAAGCATAGAAGGTCAGTGTAACTCTTTCGGGGACCACCCAGAATGTCAAATTGCAAGCTCATATGCCGAAAGCTCCACTCAAGTAAGATCTAAAGAAAGATGCTCAACATCCAAAAACACCACCAAACCGTCCGAGCACCCAAAAACTTGATTCGGTACCAACCAAAAACGGTAGCCACTGCAACAACAACACGCCAAAATCACCCACAACAAATTAAATAAAACACCTACTACTTTAAAACTAACAAGTTGGATGTATTAACTTTATTTTATAAAACATCACAAAACAAAATTTTCAAAATTTCTATAAATTCAAATCCTTTGTAAAAATTCATAATAAAATAAGTTTTATAACTTAAAACTTTCTTTAAAAAATATTTAAAATTTATCATCAATTAATTTTTTTTGAATAAAATATCCATCTATATTTTTTCTCGATCATTTAAACTTATAAAATTTTAAATAAATAATGAATGAAATAGACTTAAATACTCGTATAACCATATGACAATAGGAAGAAGCGAACGGCTATAGATATATTCCAGTTTTGAATGGTTAAATAAAATTCTTTGTCGGCAAGGGAATCTTTTGAGCAAAAGAGTAATGTCGGAAAATTGAGTAGGTTGGAGTGACATTCTTAAATATTCATAATATTCATAAGCATGACCTATGAGAACACTTTTGTGAATGGAATCTTCCTTGCGATTCTCGCCAAGATTGTGTCTACCTATAACAGCTGTTTTTTCAAATATTATGCCGAAGACAGTGATATATATATATCCCAAAACATTTAACCATGTGCCCTAAACAATAATCAGGAAGACCAGAATTTAGATCTATCAATGTTGGTTTTTACAGGTACAAAAATGTTTATGAAATCATGTTAAAGAAATATATTTAAGCCCACAACTGCTAATAAGGGATTTAGGCTTAGCTGTTGCAATCCTGGGTGGTTTACGCTATTCATGCGATTGTTCTTCTTCAACAGATGAGGTTTTGTCTTTTTTTCATTTTTATTTATTTTTAAATATTTTTCTTGTAAAATGTCATCTTCTTTAAAAGCATGTGTCATTTTACACATAATTCCCGATCTAACGCTCGATCCTCCCATATCTTGAGAGGTCAAATTTCAGAAACGTATTTATTCTACTAATTATATTTTCTGAGTCAATAATTGCTGATTCATAACCCTCCTTCCATACTCTTTGTCGAGTCCCTCCTATCTCGGGAATTGTTTAATGCAAGTGGAGATATTTTTTTTTCAAATGGGAAAGATCGGTTTTAAGCGATTTCATCTTTTCCTCTATATATCTTTTATTCCTAGCTTTGTTAAACTTTTAAAATAACACTTAAGATATGTTTTGATATAGTTCTTACAACATAATAATCCCAAATTTATTTTTTCTGGATAGAGATATATATTTTTTCAAATGGATATAAAAAAATTAAATTAGATTTGACATCTCCTGACAAAATTATCTTCTGTGTTACTTGCCAGATTTTGATTTAATCGAATTAAATTGAAGTTGCGCAGTAAATCATTTGATCGTCATATTTTATAGCATGCACAATTAATACCAGAAGTTGCGCATAAGAAGAAACCCTAGTTTATAAGAAGATAAGCCTTATTCCTATATGTGTCAGAGGATAAGCTTTATCTCTCCTTCGCTTGACTATATAAGTTGGTGTCATCCGGAAAGCATAGCTGTGAGGGCGAAAGCAGAAGTGTGGAGAACAGAGGAGAAGAATGGGAGTAGAGGCGGCTAGAAGAAGCTGAGAGGAAAGAATCCAAACAAGATGGAGAAGGAGGTGAATCCACAGTATTCAAAGACTCCAGTTTTAGTTTCAAACCTACAATAGTGTTGTAGATACATGTAAGCTTCTTGAGGAGAAGTAGTCAGTGTTTAATTTTTACCTTGTAAAACTACGACAATAGTGAGTTTGTTTTTTATTAATATATGATATATATCTTATGCATATGTGAGCACTGCATGTGTTCTCAATTTGTTCAGTAGAGCAAGGACAAATTTACATTTGTTTCCCTTAATTGCAAATATTCTTTGAAAATAGTGTTTGTCGTTGTCCCTATTTTCCTCCCAAAAATTCTAACGATTTCCTTGACAAGTGAAACTCCCATTTTCACCCCAAAAATCCTGTTGACCACTCAAAACTCGATTTGACTAGCGAAATACCTTTTTTGTATCGTTTCTCGTCCTAAAAAAATTATCACTGCAATTATTTCTTCGAAAAGGGTTTTCACACTATCTTTCCCGAAAAGGCTATTTTGGGTGAATTTTCTCTAAAAAGGGATTTTTGTGTTTTTCACGAGAAAAATTCATCCCTGTTATTTTCGAGAGTGAAACTCCTTTACTTCACCACTGCACGATTCTTTCAAATTGGTATCAGAACTAATGCCAGATTCATGGAAGATAAGGAGTAATGGCTTTCAGAGGTAACTCATTGCAACTGGATATCCCACATTTCAATGGCAAGAATTACGGTTACTAGAGCATCCATATGAAGATCCTATTTGGGTCTCAAGATCTATGGGACCTGATCCATAATGATTAGGTAGAACCAACAGATGTAGCAGTCATGAGCACTCTCTCCCAAGCAAAGTCAAATTTGCTGAAGGAGAATAAAAAAAGGAATAGAAGGTATTATTTTATATAATGCAAGCTATTGAGGAGATAATCTTCTCATGAATTGTAGCAGCAACCAAATCGAAGGAGGCATATGAAATTATTTCCAGCTCCTTCCAGGGCACCAAAAAAGTGAAATTGGTGCAATTGTAGATGTTGATAAGTGAGTTCAAAAATCTCTAGATGAGTTAATCAAATTCCATAAGGGACTTATTTACCCGAACAATGGGTGTCATCAACTAGATGAGGTTGAATGACAAAAATGTGGAGAACCAAAGAATTGTGGAGAAGATTCTAAGGATCCTACCACTAAGGTTTGACTCAGTGGTGATTGCAATTAATGAATCAAGAGATTTAAAAACCCTCTTAGTGGATGAGCTCGTGTTTTCTCTACAAACACATGAGCAGAGGCTGAGCCATTCATATCAGTCCTCTTTAGAGCAAGCATTGAATATGCAGGTCTCATTCTGAGATAGTAGAAGAGACAAGCTGCAACTATCCCACTAAGGAACCTCCAGTTCTCAAGGAGGAAGAGGATATAATAGAAGAGGTAAACATTGAAGAGGTCATAAGTGAGGAGGAAGGTCAAAATCCAATGAGGGAGAGACAAGCTACAACTTCCATTAAGCAGTCGAAAGAGGCAACAAAAGAAATCAACAAGGATGATCAAACTAGAGGTATGATAAATCAAAGATCCAATGTTATTACTACAAGAAATTTGATCATTGTAGCTATGAGTGTAGAAATAATATGGCCTAGATAATAAGCAACAAGTCCACTACACAAATAAATCTAAAAATATAGAGTGTATAGATGCTTGTGGGAATCTGCTATTAACTTGCAGTACTAAGGAGGATAGCTAGAACAATACCTGGTATCTTGATAGTGGTTGTAAAAACCACATGTCTAAGAATAGAGATATGTTCTCACAGTTGGATGAATCCATTTATTCTAAAGTAAATATGGGGAACAACAATAAGGTACCTATCTGGGAAAAGAGAAAATCATTATCCGCACCAGGCAAGGTGAGAGGAAGCAAATCCAAGATGTGTATTATGTGCCTAGGTTGAAACACAATTTGCTAAGTGTTGAACAACTTGTGTAGAAGGGGTACACTATTCAATTTAAAAATAGAGTCTATATAATCAGTGACAAGGAGCACGGGGTAATAGCAAATGTGTCCATGATAAAGAACAAGATGTTTCCCTTATAGATTGAATATGAATTGCTGATGTTATTTAGTGCAATTGTGAAATATACTACATGGTTGTGGCATCTCAGATTTGGTCATCTAAGTTTCAATAGCTTGAACCTACTACATAAGAAATAGATAATGAAGGGTTTACCCCTTATTGAGAATCTGAATCAAGTTTTTGAAGGTTTCATAGTCGTCAAGCAGCACAGGGATGTGTTCCCTACTGGATAGTCTTGGAGAGATTCATAGCCATTGGAGCTGGTGTATTATGATATTTGTGGTCCAATGCAAACCAACACATTTACTGGTAACAAGTACTTCCTAACTTTTATTGATGATTTTAGTTGAAGGACATGGGTATATCCCATCAGGAAAATATCATAATATTTTGGTAAATTTAAGGATTTCAAGGATTTGGTTGAAAAACAAAGCGGCTATTATGTGAAGACTCTTAGAATAGATGGATGATGTGGGTGCATATCCAACGAATTCTATAATTTTCACAAGTAAAATTGAATTTGAAGGTAAATCACAGCTAGATACTGAAAGCACGAGGATACGAAAACAAAAAGGAATATGCCAAGTACGATGCGTCTAAAACCAAACTTAACGCTAAAAGCCTATGTATTGAAAAATGCATAAAAGGAAAGAACATGAGCGAATCGACACAAGATAAAAGCAATATGGAATAGGGTCCTCTTTATTGATATGCTTTCAAAGTCATGTTACAATACGTCTCCTTCCTTTTTAGGGGATAGGAGCGTTAAATATGTTTTTGATCACATCCATGGATAGCAATCCTTCTTCCGCGTGCCCACATGTAAGATGGGCGGACCAAAACATCGCCGCCGCTTGTGTATATGATTGTTGACTCCTTCCTACTCCTCTGATGTCGAAAACCTGCGTTCAAAGAAATAGAAAATATTAGTAGCACCTGCAGATAGAATAAAACATGTATTTCCCAAGGCCTACTGTTAGTGTATGCATGAAAATATTAAAACGATAACCAAATGACCTCAGATCGACCTAAAAATTTAACAGAAGCATAAATATGTTACCAGGAGGCCACTGCAAAAAGAACAGTCTAGAAATTCCTCACAGATTTGTATTCGCTCTGGGGTGGGACGAATAGACCTGCAATAACTTGTCAGAAAGCACCCTCTTCAATGTCCTATCCAGAAAGCTCCAAATGACCTGCAAAGTTGGGGTTAGCTAATTGGGGGTGTTTTGGGAAGACCCAGAAGGTCAGATTTCTCCAATTTGGCCTCTATCACCCAGATTTTGTTGGTGCCATCTGCAAGTTAGTAAAGGCGGGAAATGATAAAAACCTGGTCAAAATTGCTCAGAATGAAGTGAAATTTAAACTACAACCTATTTAAATAACCTAGAATAAGATGCAAAATAAAAATCAGAGAAATCTATCACATATTTCTAATCACTCCGGGTGGGGCGATTAGGGTTGTGACAGTTTGGGGGGCACCCAGGGGCAGGACGCCCACCGTTTGGGACTCTGTTTCGGCACCAATCCACTTGGGATGGGTCCAAAACTTCTTATGGGGTGTTTTCAACAAATTTTGTGGAATATTGTGGCCAAATATTGGGTTTTGGGTCCAGATTCGTGCTTCCAATAATCACCCAATAACCTCCCTTTCGAATGAGAGATTAAGGATGTGAAAGGCACAAATCGCAAGTAGGTATGTAAATTGGCAGCACTTCGTTGCTCAAATGCTCCTTCTCTGTATTTCTTTTGGGTGAGAAAACTCACCAATTTATAGACCTAGGGTCTCTTTGTTTGAATTGCGCATGCGAGGGCGCCACTTGAGTTGTTTGTCCTATTTTGAGAGAAAAGATAATTCCCTGATTTAGAGTCTCCTTGCATGAGGTCTCTAAAATCAAAGACATGCATGACTGAAGTCTCTCTTCTTGATTTAAAGCTATTCCTCACAATTGCATGGCCTGAAGCCTCAGTTAATTGGCGGACTTGTCGAGGTTTGACTTTTTGCCAGTCAAACTTGCTATTCGCCTCACCCTAGGGCGAATGCTGCTATTCGTCCTTGGGTGGGATGAATGCCAGTTTGTATTCATCCCTGGGTGGGACGAGTAGAGAGCAAGGTGCCAAAAAGGTGCCAAATTGACCTCTGACCTCCAAAACTACTTTTGGGAGTGGTTAGGACCACTGTTTAACCTCTGGGGGCTGCCCTAGGGGTTGTGTGTGTCAATGCGATCAATGCTTGTCGTCACATAATCGGATTGGTGCTATTTTGGTGTCTACAGATGCCCCTTTTTGGGAAGCATTGTGCAAGGCGCAACACCAAGAAAAAATAGATAACCAAAGCACTAATGATTAGGGTTTCTCAGTAACCTAACCAACTCTTGATGCCCCAAGTATGGAAAGGGCACGCATTCTTGAATCCTTGCTTCTAACAAGCTAAGGAACTGAATTGTACAAGTGTTAACCTTTTTTTGGAGGTGTTACTTGAGCTTGGACATTGATCAGTCATGAATAGGCAAAGGGCGCAACCTTTTGTCTATGGGAACCTTGAGTTCATGATTCATGAATGCCAAGTGTTTGATCAGCTTGTGATTATTGCTTGTTTGCTGCCCCAAGCAGGGGCATGATTGTCTTTGTCAATGATCCTTTGAATGCATGTCATTTCCTTGATTGGGTATATTTTTGTTGATTGGTGACTAAGTGTGACTACCCCTCAAGCGACGAATCGATGAGGGAATGACCGACATGAGAAAAGTGACGAGTCGCTTGACCCAAGATGACTTAGGTAAGGGTGCCTTCAGTTGTTTACCATTGAATGCTAAAGCAGTTTTCGAACATTCTGACCTATTTTTGGTGGGTTTGAACCCTTTTTGTGATGCATTTTGGAGCTAAAATTGTCAAAAATCCATCCTCCCGTGGAGTGGTCCGGCTATGGTAGCCTTCTTAGGGAGTAGGATAGTGACAATTTGTAACCCCAATGTCTATTTTGGATGCCAATAATGTTAGGTGCAAAGGCACCTTCGTTCGGCAATGTTATTGCTATTTTTGGTTGGGTTTTGACCCGTTTTGGTGATGTCCGTTTGGGGATGAAATTCTCAAAAATCCGTCCTCCGTGGAGTGGTCCGCTATGGTAGCCTTCTTAGGGAATAGGATAGTGAGGATTTGTGACCCCGACATCTATTTTGCATGCCTGAAATGTCAAGTGCAAAAGCACTCTTATTGGACAGTTTTATTGCTTGTTTTTGTGCATTTTGGTGCATTTTTTTTTGTTTTTGAAATTTTTGCTCTATATTCGTCCCTGGGTGGGATGAATTCCTATTTAGTATTCATCCTAGGGTGGTATGAGTGCTAACTAGAGTGCTCATCCCAGGGGGAACGAGTATAGGCTCAAAAAGCCTATTTAAAGGCCAAAACTGAGTTTTGGGCTCATTTGCATTTATTTTTCTGGCGATTTGGAGCTCTAAGGAGGAGGAGGTCAATTCTGTGAAGCGAAGCGCTGCCAAAATTTTCTCGTACCATGAGTTCATACAGATCATCCAATGGTGGAGCTGAAGCGAGACCAGTGAGTGCCCTTCCTCTTTATTGTTTTTTGTTTAATATTGAAAACTGTAATTTGTTGTTTTTTCTTTTGTTTTTTGTTGTTTAAATTTAAAAATGAAACCCTAGTCTATCAAAATTAACACTTAGTTTAAAACTTAGTTTAACCCTAGTTAAACAAAGATCAAAAGTTTAGTTTAAAACTTAGCTAAAAAACTTAGTTTAGAACATAACTTAAAAACTTCGCTTAACCCGAATTGAACAAAGATCAAAACTTAGGTTAGAAACGTAGGGTAAAACTGAGCGTAAAAACGTAGCTTAACCCTAGTTATTTGTTGTGGTTTGTTTTTGTGTTTTTAATTTATCAGTTTAGAGTTAAAAACCTTAGAAAAATATTTTTGAATTTTTTTGTTTGTTTTTTTTAATTGATAAGTTAGAGTTAAAAACCCTAGAATCGACAAATTATTTTTTGAATTTTGTGTTTTTGTTTAATTTATCGATTAGAGTTAAAACCCTAGGACTAAAAAATTAGTTTTGAATTTTTTGTTATGTTTTTGTAATTTATCAGTTAGAGTTAAAAACCCTAGGACTGACAAATTATTTTTTGAATTTTGTTATTTTTTTTTTTTTGTTGTACATTTTTATGCAGTTGTATATTCATGTTATTGTTGTATAGTTTTTCATTGTTTTAATGTTTTTGTGTTGTTTTCTTTTGTAGGTTGTGAAGAGCCGGTACCGTGTGCCCACGATTTTCATTGAAGCATATGCGGCGCTGACTTTGGCTGACTGGGATTGGCTTGATGCCCTTGGGCTCAAGCAGGTGACTCGACTGGAGCCGATGGTCGGGGATCGGGCCTATCTGACGGCCCTGATCAACTTGTGGGATCCTCGGACCAACACCTTCCATCTCCCAATAGGGGAGATGATGGTGACCTTGGAGGATGTCTATCGGATTCTTCGGATTTCGATAGATGGATTTCCGATCCAGACGACGTCGTGGGATCAGAGGACAACAGTGTTGACACGTTGTTTGGGCATGGGGAGGAGTTGGGGGTGGAGAGCCCAGTGGAGAGGGCAGAGGGTGACTGCCATATTGGTGGCATATTGGTTCGATGGTGGCTAGAGAGGGGTGTGTTGGGAGTGAGGCACGCATTACTTATGGGCCTCATTTCCAACATGCTGCTCCCGACTCTTCGGGTGTGAGGTTCCCGTGGAACTTGCTAGAGGTGGTGTTCAAGTTGGTGGAGTGTCCTACGGATGCACCTATGATCATGAGATGGGGACAGACTCTGCTGGCATAGCTCTATGATGAGTTGTACGAGGTCCGCTATCGAAGGCGAAAGGGGATTAGTTGTAGCTACTTGTTGCAGTGTTGGGCTTGGCAGCACATAGCAGTGGAGAGGCCGGTGGGGCTGCCCTGGATGACTCAGGCAGAGATGGTAGATCGAGAGATTGGATACGGGGCATTATGGTGGAGGTCTGAGGAGTAGGGTTAGAGTCGATGATGGGCAGGTGTCGTAGGGCACTATGTCGATGCCTTCGCTCGGCTTGCTCTAGGGGAGGTGTTCTGGCACCCCTATCGGGACTATCCAGCCTAGCCTGAGGCTGGAGAGTGGCTCCGATGGGTACGAAGGGGGCGGTGGCTGATTGGGCGTCATGGGACTGAGCAGGAGTTCTTCCCATATGGCCGGGTGACACGATAGTTTGGGGTGCGCCAGGGGTTTCTTGGTGAGCCCGTGGTCTATCGACATCGGGGGATGAGAGGACTCTAGCTCGG
The DNA here is from genome assembly GCA_028583015.1 of Wollemia nobilis. Classification (NCBI taxonomy): domain Eukaryota; kingdom Viridiplantae; phylum Streptophyta; class Pinopsida; order Araucariales; family Araucariaceae; genus Wollemia; species Wollemia nobilis. The sequence continues at coordinate 1,498,983 of JAQPPZ010003494.1, read as the reverse complement.
CCAGTCATTGCACCACTTGGTGAGGATGCAGATACAGTGATTGACGTCCTAGATGTGGATGACGTCGGGGTTACCATCGAGTATGAGTAGTGGTGGACTTTGCGGTGATGGCAAGGCGAGGGGCCTCTAGGGGGTGCAACAGGGGATGAGGGTGCAGAGGCACTAGGAGAGGGTTGGGGAGTTCTGCTGGATGATGCAGACATGGTGGAGGTTGAGGATGTTGGGGGGAGTTTGGGGTGCCGGATCAGCGGAGATGTAGGACGTCCGGAGTAGTGGGAGCTAGAGAGTTTTCACGATGCCTCAGGAGGTTCAGAGGATGTGGAGGCAAGGCATTGCGTGGAGATAGCATGATTGGAGGACCTACTATGGAGATGAGATGAGGAGCTAGGGAGGCTTTGTAGGAGAGGGATCTCCTTGAATTAGTTAGCAGAGTGGGAGAACGCATTTGCTGCGTACCATCGAGGGGATGGGGATACCGATGCTGCATGAGAGAGGGATCTCCTTGGGATGGTAGAGAGGAGAAGACATTTAAGATGATGTAGTATTAATCGATGGGAGGTAGAGTGGTTTTGACATCGGATGGATATGGAGGGAGAGATTATCCACCTCGGTGGGTGGTTACCTGAGCCCCCTAGAGGTGGATCTTCACGTCGAATGAGAGACAATGATACTGAGCAGTCAGCATCATCTCGTCGTAGGTGGCTAGATGAGGGGGGCACTAGTAGGCATGATGCAGGGGTGAGCAGCAATCACCCTGAGAGGTCCCATAGGACCCACACCACGGGGGGTAGTTCCCGTCGCACCGATCCTACGTGATCATGGTGGCCGATGCCCTAGGCTTGGGGGTTTTTGAGTTTTTGGCTTTGTTGCGAGGTCAGAGGACCGGTTCATTGTAGCCTATGGGCATTTTTGATGATATATATATAGATGACTCTTTTTTGGTGTTTATGCACTTTTCATGGTTTGTTTTTATGTACATGTATTTACATTGATGTATGCATATGCTATTATGAATGCGATGTTTCTAATTTATATGATGTATGCATATGGAATGAATGAAATGAGTTGTTGATAACTTGTCGATGGCACCATAGACTGTACAAGATTTACTGGCTTGTTGTACTTATGGGATGACTTTGTGGAATGACTTTGCATGTGAAAACTTTGTTTTTGTATTTTGCATATTTTCTGATGGTGATGTACGTAATGAAATGTACCAGTTGTTTTAAAATGTAGTTAAGCTTTTCTGAGATTCAGATATTTTAACTAACTAGCCAAGATTGTACATTTATCTCGCAAGACTTTTGAACAAGGTATAAATCCGACTTGAGTTTAACCAAGTTATTTCACATCCCTGTGTGTGCAATTGAGTTCGTTTATGTGGTATTTGTCAGGATACCGCCAGTGCCAGATAGGCTATCAACCAAACCTGTATTGAGGATCACCTAATTAGCTCCACTAACTCCGTTGTTGTATTTAGTAAGATTAATCCATGGGACAATCTAAGGTACCATAAGCTAGCTCATCCACATGCAAACATTGGTCTGCTCACATGCAAAGCTAATGTGATAGACATATCGTCATGCGTTTAGGATACCGCCATTGCCAGGTAGGTTGTCCACCAAACCCGTAATGAGGATCACCTAGATGGTTTTCGAATGTTGAGAATTCCAGGGATTCAAGTTCAGGCTTTTTATTTGCTCAATGGTTTAGGATACTTGCTCGTATACATAGTGATGAAAATCACTATTTATTTTTCTTCTTGTTTTTCTTTTTGAGCAAGGATTTTGAATAGTGGTGATAACCACTGTTATTTGATTTTGGATTTTGAACTTTGTAAGGTTGAGCTTGTAGGTTTGTGGCTTATGAATGACCTTGATCCTGTTGGCCTTGGGGATGACTACCCATCCTGTTCAAGGACGTGTAGTACGAATCCTTACGACTTTGGGAACCAAAGGGGATTATGGAGATTATGAAGTAAGGGCATTGATCTTTTAGGCCTTGGGGATGACTACCCATCCTGTTCAGGGACGTGTAGTACGAATCCTTACAACTTTGAGACCAAAGGTGATTGGAGATGGTCATGATGATGGCTTGTGGGAATTTTGTTTTTGAATGGCATCGATCCTTTTAGGCCTTGGGGATGACTACCCATCCTTGGCAGGGACGTGTAGTACGAATCCTTACAACTTTGGGGACCAACGGTGATTGGGATTTTTGGTAGTGGTGAAAACCACTGTTTATTAGGGGGAATTGATGGGGAAGAGCTCGTCCTTTTGTCAATTCTCAGCACTCTTGAACCATTCGCATAGGGGGATGAATAGGCTAATCTTTCACCTATGGTACCCTAGACTGCTTTGTAGGTTTCTCTTGCATTCACACAACTTAGGAATTATTTTATGTGTTTTAACTTGTGTAGGGATGTTACGTAACGAGGCGTGATCCAAGTAAAACTTTCCCTTGTAAAATCTGTTTAACTTTGTACAATTTTTTGGCTAGCAATTTAAAGACAGTTGAATGACGAAAACCCTATATACATTAGGAGACAAATGACTATGCTAAAAATGGGGATGGTGTTATTCTGGATGTATGCGTTTATAAAATGGATTTGATGTGGAAAATGATGGAATTGCCAAGTAATGACAGTCTATGGTGCTTTTGACTTGTATGACCTAGCAAATATGCAATGTATGGATGTGATGCCTAATGCAACCTATATTTTTGTATTTTGATTTTTATGAGTATGCATGGAATTGAAATGCAATTTTTTTTGTTATTTTTGATGATTTTATTGTTTTTGTTTGTTTTTGAATATTTATTTTGACCAAGCGGTTATGGTAACCCTTGGAGCTTTTGGTGTTTGACCAAAGGGTTTATGGATACCTTTGGAGCATTTTTGGGGTTGACCAAGCGATTGTGAGAATCCTTGGAGCTTTTGGTTGACCAAAGGGTTTATGGATACCTTTGGAGCATTTTGGGTTGACCAAGAGATTGTGGAAATCCTTGGAGCTTTTAGGTTTGACCAAGAGGATTATGGGAGATCCTTGGAGCTTTTTAGGTTGACCAAGAGATTACGAAAATCCTTGGAGCTTTTGGTTTGACCAAGAGATTAGGAAAATCCTTGGAGATTTTGGCATTTTTGGAGCTTTGGTTGACCAAGAGATTAATCGGAAATCCTTGGAGCTTTTGGTTTGACCAAGAGATTATGAAAATCCTTGGAGCTTTTGGTTGACCAAAGGGTTTATGGACACCTTTGGGGCATTTTGGGGTTTGACCAAGTGATTTTGGTCTAGCCTCGACATGTCTTTGTAGGACCATGCAAAAACCTCCTTCTTCTCTTTGAGAAGGGCAATGTAGTCGGCTTGCTCTTCGGGGGATAGACTTACCCCCAGCTTGATGATTTGCAAATTCACTGGATCTGAGCCGATGTCTACGTCAGTCATCTCCTCGACCGACATGTGGGACCCATCCTCCAACTGGTGTGGAGTTGGGATCAAGTGGATATCATTTGCTGAATTTAGATCATCGTTCGGAACATCAGGTTCCTCTTCAGCATGGAAGACATCCTGAGTCTGTCTTGGGGTGAAATGGAACATCCCACCACAAGGCCAGTACTCTGATGGGGATGGCGGTGTGTCAGCATGATCCTAGTCTATAGCATCTAGGTCTAGATGCAATGACCATGTTGGGTCGGCTGGATCATGGATGGGGGCGGTTAAATCAATGGAGATCATGTTGATGAAATGATTATGGTCTCCATTACCATGGGTGTGATTACTCGGACATCCTAGATGATCTTTGTGCTTCGGATCTGGCTCTGTGGGTACTGGCACAAATGGATCGGCCCTATGCATGGATAAGAAGACAGGGTCCACCCTAGGCACTGATGGTTTTATAGGGTCTCCAGGCGGAAGATGCTCTCTGTGTACCTAGAGTGGCGGGTGCAGTAATTGCTATAACTACGCCTGGTTGAGGTGCCACCTATGCCTTGGCCCTATGTGTAACTGTTCAAACATGTCATCTATGTCCAAGGGATATTGTTGTTGTCGCATATGATTGAGATAAGCCATCTCAGTTTCATCTTCGTAATCACTATCAGAGATCCAAAGGCCTTCGTTGGCTCCAATAGCTGTTTGCGACATATGAGGCTCATCTTGCTCGAGCAAATTAATGTGGTCCCATCGAGGTTGTTTCGCTCTCTATGGGGGGACCTGATTCTCTTGAGGTGGCATATGCTCAATTGGAGCATCCAAAGGGAACATTGTCAGGAAGCTCTCCTGATCATCATCCATGGGATATACTTGTGAATGATTGCTATCAGACTCGAAAGGATCCCAAGGTGCTACCTCGTACTCCGACTCATCCTCTGAAGACCCTTCTTGGTCTTGTCCATATCCCTCTTGTGGGTGAGTCCTTGAATTTTCTCCCTTTTCGACCGAAGGGAAAGGGTTGTTATGGTCAACAAGGTTGGTTGTTAGCAATGGGAGATAATCTCCCAATGTATATGTTGTGTTAGGATTGGCATATGGATCTAATGCCAACCCATCCTTGTTGCCTATCCCTAGGCCTTGCATGTTCTCTACCAAGATGTCTAGGGGCAAGGGGTGGTTGAACCCTACTCCTGACTTGTCATACGACATTTGATATCTCGGTTGGCAAAGAACACGCACTCCTTGCTCATACCTGCCCAACCCATATCCATGCCAATTGCATTGGCCAAGATATCTCAATGCGAAGTTATGGGTTGGACAAATAGTTGACATCCTCTGCAAAGGGCTCTTCATCTTCATCTTCTTGCATACAAGTTTCAACGCCATTATCCAGGCCCCCATAAACAAAGTTTGTCTGATTGGGTGGGTAGCCTAGAGGAACCACAGAGCCGATGGGGAGTCGAGGCCTCCCCATGTCCTGCATGGACTCAAGTGTGGGCGTTGCTACAATGTTCCTCACTAGATACTCCCCTAGGCCCATGTTGGCCATCTCAATGGTGATCGTTGGTGGTTGAGGGGGAGCGAATGGGAGTCCTTCCGGAGTCCACTCCATGTGGGGTGAACTAGGCATCTCGACTTCCATTCGGCTAGGCATCTCTTCGGTAGAGATGGTTGAGACTAGGGGTGGTTCCTCTTCTAGGGGTTTCTTTCCCTTGTCCTTTGATGTGGCCACCGTAGGTGGCATCGTTGTTGAAGGACTAGATGAGGAAGATGGACCCTGCTGGGGATTTGATGGATTCATCAATGGGGATGCCTATGGAATCGGACCCTGTTTAGATGGATTCAACTAAAAATCCAAATGTGTTGATGGAAGGGTCGATTGTGGCATGAATTGCACCGTATTGCAGTACTTGAAGGGCTCTAAGTCTATCGAGACTACATGCACCTATCCTTCAAATGTATACTTTAGGCACTGATGAGCTATTGAAGGGACACACTTCATGTCCCTGATCCAAGGCCGACCCAACAAGATATTATAAGCCATCTCACCTTCCAAGATGTGGCACAATGTATGAATAGTCTTTTGTCCCACTTGGATAGGTAGGACAATTGTGCCAACCGTCGAGCATATTGCATCATTGAATGCTCGCAGTGTATAGGTGGAGGCCATGATGTGAGATGTCAGCAACTTCAGATGTTTCAATGCTGCTATTGTGATGATATTACTGGACGAGCCAGTGTCCACCAACACCCTCTTATACGGAATCCCGTTGACCCACGCAATAACGTGCAGGGGTGGATCCGCCACATCACCAGTCACTGATTTCAATTCATCTTCTCTAAAGGTGATGACTGGTTCTGTACATTGTTTTACATGTCCCATGAAGTTGTTGAAAGAGTTTGCTTCATGGGGCTGCAGCTCGATGGCTTTTAATATCTCCATTAGAGCCTCTCGATGGGGCGTTGATTGTTGAATGAGCTCGTATATGGAGAGCCTAGCCGACGTGGTCCTTAGACTTTGGGTAAGTCTAGTCCGAATCGTGGCCACTGGTCTAGGTGGGGGAGGTTGCGTAGGGTGCTGTTGAGGTTGTGACATCGATGGAACTTCTCTTGTGGCCATCGTAGGGGCAGCTCCTGGATACCTCTTGTTCCTAGTCACTATGCTTATCATCCCTACATACCCCTGCATGGGGCAATTCTGTTGCACCTCATTGACTTGAAGAGGTTTTTCCTGTGCATCATGGGCAGGCAAGGGGTCTCTGAAGACTCCCATATGTTGGTTGTTTGGTGCTACGGGGTTGTCCACCGCCAATGTCTTGTTGTCGATTAGGTCTTGTACCAAACCTTTGAACTTCCAACATGCATTAAGATCATGTCCCTTCCATCTATGGAACCTATAGTACAAGTCCTCTCGGTACCCCTTAGGCTTCGGTGCATTGGGGTCTATAGTTTGAATCTCTGGCAAGGTTGATCAAGTTCACCGCTGACAAGCGGTCAAACAGGGAGTCCCTGGACTCTGTGTAAGGAGTAAATTGTCGCCTAGGGTGATGCTGCTAATTTTGTTCCTGCCTCTGGTTTTCTCTCTCATAGTTGTTAGGAGGCACCGCCTGATAGTTAGCCTTTTGAGGTTGTGTTGCTTGTGCAGGCTTAGGGACATTGATAGCAACCTGATTGACCATAGCGGGTTTCTATTGCATGGTCCCTATTTTGGTGTTCTTGGTCCATTCTTTCTTCTTAGGTTTGGTGATCTCACCATCCTGTATCTTGATCTCCTCAATGATTCTGGCTTGCGCTAGAGCTTCCTCTAAAGTGGCATATTGCTGCAGCTGCAATAGCATGAAGATCGATCTCAAATAGCTTTTTGAGAACATTTGGGTCAGGTCTGACATGGGAGGGAGGTAAGGCAGCTTTGAAAGCAACGTCCTCCACCGGTTCCCATATGCCACCATGGTCTCTTCCTCATATTGCCTGAGGCTAGCTAGGTCACTTAATGATGCCTTTTTCTTAGTGTTGAAGGTGAAGCATTCGAGGAACGCATCCACTAGCTGATCCAAGTTATTGATGCTATGTTTTGGTAATTGAGTGAACCAATCCGAGGTAGGGCCTATGAATGTGGTTATAAATGTTCTTAGTAACAAAGCATCGTTGTCCTGAATGCCAAAGCATTGGCTCAGGAATCTAGTCACATGCTCTTGGGCATCCTCCTCCCCTCTAAAGAGTGCCAACTAGGGCAGTTTAAAGTGTTCAGGGTATGGAGGTGTCGGCACTGATGGATGCACAGGATGACTACGGAGTTGGCGTAAAGTGGGCTTTTGGGGCCCATAAGTCTTGATCTCCATAGACTCTAAGCACTCTAGCAGTGCTTTATATGCATCAGAGGATTTAATTTCTTCCTCCTTAGTTTGCTCCCATTGTGGGTTGCGGGGAACTTGAGGCCTATGGAGGGGTAGCTGGATAGCACCCCCTCTGCCTTGGTAGAGCGTTTCAGCCCACTCTTCTTCTTGTTCATACTCCTCATAGGCTTCTTGAGGAGTGCCTAGCCGAGACCTATACACATGGGTGGGTGCCCGTGGAGGGTGCCCATCATTGTTTCTGGGAGTGGCCTCCCGCTCAGGTCTAGGAGGTCTTGGAGGCAATACTTGATAAGGTCACGTAGACCTATCTCGTACCAAGGGGTTATGCCTCTCATACACTTCTACTTTATGCACGCGAGGGGTTGGGACCTTCTCAGGCACATTGTTATGAAGCAATTCGATTGTCTGACGTTGAATGCACTCTTTGTTAAGGCGATACAGATGCTCTAACTATTGTTGATCTTGCCTGAGCTGCATGATTTGCGCTTGGTGGGCGGCATGTCTGGCAAATGCCAAGTCACTTTGTTCCATCGTCTCATGTTTAGGAAGCCTAGATGCCTCTCCTACATGTCTATCTCGGTCGTGGTGATCCGAGACCCCTATGGGTTGCTTTCCTCTATCGAGGTTAGCTGCATTAACCCGAGGCTCTGGCCTCAATGGGTGATCCTGATACATAGCAGGTGCGGAGGTGCATCGCTCCCATGCTGTGTACTACTCTTGAGGAACATGGTGGTCTTCCTCGTACTCCCTTTCATATGCGTGCAAGGTGCGGGCAGAATTGTCTTGCCCTGTCTGGAGAGCCTGATACTCTGGATTTGGTCTAGTGTTTCTAACAGTAATACGGGGTAGAGGAGGGATGACGAAATCATGTGGCCCCTCCTTATGGACCCTCTGTTGCTCTAGCACTTCATCACTAGGCCACTCATAACGAGCTTCTAAGGGAGGCCTCCTGTCTATGTTGAGTGCTACGTGTAGGTTCTCTTCTTGAAAGGACCTATGCTTGAGTGGGGGTGCCCCTCAAAGAGGTGCCTCTATAGTCCTATTCTGTGATGGCATGATGTGGACTATCTTGTGTGTCGTGCCACCAAGGCGGGATGACCAAGTCCTCAGGACTATAACGGAGGTGACTTGCCCCCCTTTGTACACTTTTCATAGTGCTTGCCCGTGATTGGGCTCGGCTACGGGTGTACACCATGGTGATGCTTACCTAAAGATGCGTAGATTTTTATCTTTTTTAGGATTTCTTATGCTACACTAAATAGGAAATATCACACACACAAAACAATGATTATCTCGTTTAAAGATTAAAAGTGTGCCCTAAACCTGGTTCAGTGTGTTTTTAATGTTCGTTTTGAAAGCTTGTGGAAAGAACATTTAAATGCAAAATGATGGCTCTTATGACTCCCAAAAAATGGTCGCCCCTTCGATATACCATTGCCAGACCGATATACCAACCTCTCTATATACCCGCCCTTACGTGAGGGAAACTATTGGTACGTGAGAGCAGATGGTACGTGGAACATAGGCGGTACGAAAGGGGAATCACTCTGTTTATGACACCTACCATAGAAGACTTATCCTCATGCATTGGGAATCACCCCAACTACACTTGGTCAGCTTTCATCAGGATTTACGTCTAGCAATAGTCACGATCGGGGTAATGTATGCAGTATCTCAAGCCAAGGTGGTGATGAAATCCACCGTTGGTCTTGCTCAAGGGTTGGGGTTTTACGACCAACTCCTTGTTGTTTTAACTTACCACGTGGTGTGTGGGGTTCTTTTTAAGTTGCATAAATGAAGCAAACAAGCATTCAAACTCTCCTATGCAAGCAAATAACTAGAGAACAAAAAGCAAAAATTGATAGAAGGTGTTTTAGGACCCCTACCTCTTCTTTGCCCAAATCGGATGTCTCTAAATTTCTGCCCTAAAATTGCACAGGAGCTATTCATCCCGGGGTGAGATGAATAACAGATCTGTATTCGTTCTAGGGTAGGATGAATTCCTATTCATCCCTGGATGAGACGAATTCCAGCTCTGCACTCGTCACAGACTGAAACAAATAGCAGTCCAGGGTTTGAAAACTTGGTACCTGTAAGCAAAAACAAGCAACTTTAATCAGAAAGTTAATCTTAAAAATCAAGGGACAGAGGTCCCACCGTGATCGCCACTGAAAGCACGAGGATACGAAAACAAAAAGGAAAATGCCAAGTACGATGCGTCTAAAACCAAACTTAACGCCAAAAGCCTATGTATTGAAAAATGCATAAAAGGAAAGAACATGAGCGAATCGACACAAGATAAAAGCAATATGGAATAGGGTCCTCTTTATTGATATGCTTTCAAAGTCATGTTACAATACGTCTCCTTCCTTTTTAGGGGATAGGAGCGTTAAATATGTTTTTGATCACATCCATGGATAGCAATCCTTCTTCCGCGTGCCCACATGTAAGATGGGCGGACCAAAATGTCACCACCGCTTGTGTATATGATTTTTGACTCCTTCCTACTCCTCTGATGTCGGAAACCTACGTTCAAGGAAACAGAAAATATTAGTAGCACCTGTAGATAGAATAAAACATGTATTTCCCAAGGCCTACTGTTAGTGTATGCATGAAAATATTAAAACGATAACCAAATGACCTCAGATCGACCTAAAAATTTAACAAAAGCATGAATATGTTACCAGGAGGCCACTGCAAAAGGAACAGTCTAGAAATTCCTCACAGATTTGTATTCGCTCCAGGGTGGGACGAATAGACCTGCAATAACTTGTCAGAAAGCACCCTCTTCAATGTCCTATCCAGAAAGCTCCAAATGACCTGCAAAGTTGGGGTTAGCTAATTGGGGGTGTTTTGGGAAGACCCGGAAGGTCATATTTCTCCAATTTGGCCTCTATCACCCAGATTTTTCTGGTGCCATCTGCAAGTTAGTAAAGGCGAGAAATGATAAAAACCTGGTCAAAATTGCTCAAATGAAGTGAAATTTAAACTACAGCCTATTTAAATAACCTAGAATAAGATGCAAAAGAAAAATCAGAGAAATATATCACATATTTCTATTCACTCTGGGGTGGGGCGATTAGGGCTACGACAGTTTGGGGGGCACCCGAGGGCAGGACGCCCACCGTTTGGGACTCTGTTTCGGCACCAATCCACTTGGGATGGGTCCAAAACTTCTTATGGGGTGTTGTCGACAAATTTTGTGGAATATTGTGGCCAAATGTTTGGGTTTGGGTCTTAGAATGCGCCTCCAATGATCACCCAATAACCTCCCTCTCAAATGAGAGATTAAGGATGTGAAAGGCACAAATCACAAGGGTGAGGTATATATTTTAGCAGCACTTCATTGCTCCAAAAGCTCCTCTCTGTATATTTTTGGGTGAGAAGACTCACCAATTTATAGACCTAGGGTCTCTTTGTTTGAATTGCGCATGCGAGGGCGCCACTTGAGTTGTTTGTCCTATTTTGAGAGAAAAGATAATTCCCTGATTTAGAGTCTCCTTGCATGAGGTCTCTAAAATCAAAGACATGCATGACTGAAGTCTCTCTCCTTGATTTAAAGCTATTCCTCACAATTGCATGGCCTGAAGCTTCAGTTAACTGGCGGACTTGTCGAGGTTTGACTTTTTGCCAGTCAAACTTGCTATTCGCCTCACCCTGGGGCGAATGCTGATATTCATCCCTGGGTGGGACGAATGCCAGTTTGTATTCATCCCTGGGTGGGACGAGCAGAGAGCAAGGTGCCAAAAAGGTGCCAAATTGACCTCTGACCTCCAAAACTACTTTTGGGAGTGGTTAGGACCATTGTTTAACCTCTGGGGGCTGCCCTAGGGGTTGTGTGTGTCAATGCGATCGATGCTTGTTGTCACATAATCGGATTGGTGCTGTTTTGGTGTCTCCAGATACACACCATAAAAGAATGGTGTTGCAGAGAGAAAGAACATAACCATTATGGAGATGGCATTGAGTATGCTGAAGGTAAAAGGATTACCACATGTGTTTTGGGAAAAATTTGTATGTTGTGTAGTTTATATACTAAATAGGTGTCCCACAAAGACTGTGAAGGATAAGATTCCTTAGGAGGCCTAGAGCAACCAAAATCTGAGTGTTGCTCACTTAAGATCTTTTGGGTGCATAGCATATACACATGTTCTATATGAGAAGAGAAATAAGCTATACGACAAGGTAGAGAAATGCATCTTCATTGGCTATAGTGAAGAGTCAAAGGCTTATAGGCTGTATAACCCTGTGACAAAGAAATTAGTTATAAGCCGAGATGTAAAGTTCAAAGAAGATGAAGCATGAAATTGAAAATCAAAGATTGGTCAGCTAGAGCCAACAATAATTGAATTTGAGGATTTGGAAGAAGACAGAGTGCATCCACATTAAGCTTCAAGTAGTAGTACTAGTTCTAGTAGTAGCACTACCTCATCATCATGGTCACCTCCACATGCAAGAATAATATCCAACTTGAAGACACTAGCAATGATAAGGAGCTTGCAAGATATTTATGAGGTAACCAAGAATGAAATTACTGAGGAACAATCTGATTTTGCTTTATTTTTTTAGTGTGATCCAATTTCATTTGAAGAAGCTATTAAGAATAAAAAATGGTAAATGTTATGGATGATGAGATAGAAGTAATAGAGAAGAACCAGACCTAGAAATTAATGGATCTAGTAAGAAGTCCATTGGAGTAAAATGGGTATAAAATGAAGTTTAACGCCCAAGGTGAAGTTGATAAGCATAAGGCCATATTGGTGGTAAAATGCTACAAGCAGAAGTCAGGGATTGACCATCATGAGGAATATATGCACTTGTAGAGAGACTTGATATAAGTCAGAATAATTCTAGCATTGGAAGCCCAAAAAGGCTAGAATGTTTACCAAATGGATTTCATGTCTACCTTCCTCAATGGAGTGTTGGAAGAGGAGGTCTACATGGACCAACCACCTAGCTATGAGCTAGAAGGGCAAGATGGTATGGTTTTCAAATTGAATAAGACCTTGTATGGATTGAAGCAAGCACCCAGGACTTGGTATAGCCAAATTGATGCTTATTTTTAGGAGAATGGGTTTATCAAATACCCATATGAACACACTCTATACATGAAGATAAGTGCATATGGGGAGATAATATTTATTTTCTTGTATGTAGGTGATCTGATATATACCAGCAACAATAATATGTTGTTTGAATAATTTAGAAGTGCCATGAAAAAGGAGTTCAAGATGATGGACTTAGGACTGATGAAATATTTTCTAGGCATTAAAGTTGACCAATCTGTGGATGACATCTTCATTTATCGAGGTAAGTATGCAAAATATGTCCTAAAGAGGTTTAGAATGGAGGATAGCAAACCAGTGATCACGTCAGTTTCCACAAGACTAAAATTGAGCAAGATAGATTGTAGTAGCAATATTGATCCAACATTCTACAAATTACTTGTTGGAAGTCTAATGTACCTAACTACAACCATACCTAATTTAATTTTTAGAGTGAGTTTGATTAGATGATTTATGGAAGCACAAAATAACATTCACTTACAGGTAGGGAAAAGAATACTACAATATGTCAATGGGACCAGGAATCATCGAATATTTTATGCCAAAAAAGTCCAATTGGAACTTATTGGCTACACAAATAGTGATTGGGTTGGTGACATAGATGATAAGAAGAGCACTTCTAGTTTTGCATTCCACCTTGGATCAGGTGTAGTATCAAGGTCATCCAAGAAGCAAAAAAATGCTGCATTATCAACTACAAAGGTAGAGTATGTTGCTACCACATCAGCTACATGCGAGGCAATATGACTGTGAAGAATTTTGGGTGAAATCAATCATCACTAGTAAAGGGGGAACAATTTACTATGACACCAACTCTGCCATAGAACTATCAAAATATCTAGTGTTTCATGACAAGACCAAGCACATTGGAATCCGATACCATTTCATCAGAGAGCTAGTGAAATTTAATGAAATTGAGTTGCTATTTTGCAGGTCCAAGGAGTAGGTTGTAGATATTTTCATAAAATATTTGAAAGAGAAAAAATTCAATAGGCCAAGGAAAATACTTGGTGTTAAAGATTTTATGAAATCTAGTTTAAAGGAGGGTGTTAGAAAATTAAACTAGATTTGATACCTTCTAATAGAATTATCTTTGACATCATTCACCAGATCCTAATATTTTTGAATTAAATTGTAGTTGTGCGGCAAGTCATCCGATCACCATATTTTATAGCATGTGCAATTAACACCAATAGTTATAGATAGGAAGAAACCCTAGTCTATCAAAATATAATCCTTATCCCTATGTGTTTCAAAGGATAAGCCTTATCACTCCTTTACCTGGCTATATAATTTAGTGTCATCTGCAAAGCATAGATGTGAGGACGAACACATAAGTGTGGAGAACATAGGATAATAATAGGAGCAGGTAGTTAGAATAAGCTAAGAGGAGAGAATCCGAACAAGACAAATAAGGAGCTAAATCCACTGTCTTCAAAGACTCTAGTTTTAGTTTTCAATCTGCAATAGATTTGCAGATGCATGTAAGCTTCATGAGTAGAAGCAGTTGGTGTTTAATTTTTACCTTGTAAAATTGTGATAGTAGTCAATTTTTTTTTTATTAATATATGGTATATATCTTATGCATATGTGAGCACTACGTGTATTTAGAATTTTTTTAGCAGAGCAAGGAAATATCTGTATTTGTTTCCCTTTCTTGCAAATATCCTTCAAAAATGGTGTTCATCACTGTCCCTATTTTTCTCATGAAATCCTAGTGATTTCTTTGTCAAGGAAAACTCCCATTTTTACCCCGAAAATCCTATTGACCACTCAAAACTCTATTTGACCAATGAAATACCTTTTTCACGCTATTTATCCTCTGAAAAAGGATATCCCCACATTTCATGCTATCTTTTCTTAAAAGCCTATTTTGGGTAAGTTTTCCCTAAAAAGGGATTTCGACGTTTTTCATGAGCAAAATTCATCCTTGTTATTTTTTAGAGTGAAACTCCTTTACTCCATCACTGAACGATTCTTTCAATGGAAAGGATTAGTTGTGATTTCATATTTTCCTCTATATATATTTTATACCTAGCTTTGCTAAACTTGTAAAACATCACTTATATATCTTGTATACCTAGTTTTGCCAAACTTGTAAAATATCACTTAAGATATGCTTACAATATAATATTTCTTTCATTTTTTTTTATGTTGGTAAATATTTATTGAATCAATAAAACCATACAAGAAACAATGAATCCCAAAACAATAACCTTTACAAGGCCCATAAGAAAGAGACCTCCAAAACCACCGAGCACTCGACCAAAATACACACAAAAAACAACCTCAACCAAGCATATTCATAGCAAGTAAATTATCAACATGACAAGAACAATCCAATGGGAGTTGATCCCATTCCCTAACATTCTAGTCTTCTTGAACTCAAAAGCCCATTTTTCCAAGCAATCACCCACATTATTCTATTCCTTAGGAATATGAACAAAAGAAATAAACTCTAGATGCCGATAAATTTGAATGAAACTTGTTATAATGTATTTTTTCTTGACTTGGATGAAATATGATTCTTACCATTTTATCATAAGCACAATATCATTTAGAAGGATCAACATAATTTATTTAATTTTAAATAAATTATTCAAAATAAAATATTGTTGAAATAAATTCATATAGTTTTTTACTATATCAATTAAAATATTTTCTTAGAAATAGAGTGTCGAAATTTACTTGTACCTTAATAATGATAAGTCTTCAAATATTTTCCTTATTGTAGGAGGATTTTTTTTTATAATAAAGACTTGTTGAACAATTCGTACTATCTATTTGAGCCTTTCTATATTTTTCAATATAAAAATATTTTAGAGTACCATAGTTTTTAATGCACTTATATAATGGCATGTTATAAAATATCATTAATAGATGAAATGTTTATTTCTAGATAAGACTTTTTATAATGGATCTTCAAGTCTTTTTAAGCAACTTAATTATGTTTATAAGCTTTATAGTACTTTTTAATAGACTCAAAAGGAACTACAATCATGGATTTATATCCTTTGCAAATCAATCTATTTGGGACTCTCTAATTATCAACTAGAGTGTTACTATGTCATTTGATTTTATTTGCATATTTTTATAAATTTTGGTCTAAAATATCTATTAATCCAAGTACTTTATTATTTTGGTCGAAAATATCTATTAATCCAAATACTTTATTTTCTTCATGCAGCATCTTAATACAATGATTTTATACATGAAAATTTTAGTTATCACATTATTCAATATTAAAATTTGAGCATCATTAATTAAACTATGATATTTTTTTGGTTTGTTTATTTTACACTTTGATCACATCAAAAGAAACGACAAATTAAATAAAGCACCTAATAATTTGAACCTAACAACAAAAGTTGATGCTAAACATGAAAAGAAAATTCACAAAACAAATATTAGAATTTTAAATAAATAATCAATGAAGTAGAATTCAAAGAATTTTTTTTTGGTGTCAAAGGAATATTGTGAGCAAAAGAGAAATGTCCGAAAAATAACAAGGGTGGAGTGATATTTAACTTTTGTGAATAGAATAATCTTCTGAGCGATTCTCGCCAAGATTGTGTCTAACTACAACAGCTGTTTTTTTAACTATTATGCCCAAGATGGTGATATTATTACAGATATTATACTACATCCCAAAACATTTAACCATGTGCCCTAAACAATAGTCAGGAAGACCAGAATTTAGCTCTATCAATGTTGGTACAAAAATGTCATAGTAATCGTGTTAAAGAAGTATATTTAAGCCCACATCTGCTAATAAGAGATTTGGGCTTAGCTTTTGCAATCCTGTTTCTGGGTGGTTTAAGTTATTCAGGCGACTGTTCTTCTTCAACAGATCAGGTTTGGTCATTTTTGATTATTTATTTTTAAATTATTTGTAAAATGTTATTTTCTTTAAAAGCATGTTTCATTTTGCAGATCTAAAATTCCAGATCTAACGATCGAACCTCCCATATCTTGAGAGATCAAATGTCAGGAACCTATTTATTCTGCTAATTATATTTTCTGTGTCAATAATTGCTGAGTCAAAACCCTCCTTCCGTTCTCTTTGTCGAGTACCTCCTATCTGCAGAATTGTTTAATGCAAGTGGAGATCTATTTTTATTTATTTATTTTCAAATGGCAAGGATCGGTTAACGATTTCCTTCTTCTCCAAGTGTGATACCCTTTCTCCCTATATTGGGCACTGTAAGTGTACACGGTCCCCAGATTTCTCAGGTCTGACCATCACAAGATCCTCATGCCATTTTTTCTGCCAGAGAACCCTCTCGAATTATCTGCTGCCATGGACAATGAAACACTAAAGGCCTTCTCCAGCTATTGCAAATCTGTGCCAACAAGCAAAAAAGCTGGAAATTTGACGACCAAGAGAGGCGTCCACAAATTTATCGAAAGACAAAGGCGGAGAGAGATGAAAGAACTCTATCACTTACTGAAATCTTTGCTGCCCCACGAATATATTATGGTATGGATTCTATTTATCTCGGTTAAAGTTTAACCCTAGGGTTTATCCCTATGACTACTCAATACGTGATGAGGATCTGTGTGCAGGGAAAACGTTCAACCGCAGAACACCAGGTATTACAAGCCTCTAACTACATTAAAGATGTACGGCAAAAGGTTAAGGAGCTTACCCAAAAAAGAGATGAGATGAGAAAAGGAAAATTATGCAAGGTCCTGCACCTTTCTGTGCCATCAGAGACCTTCCCTGCAGTTGAAATACATTCCCTTGGAGCCGGCGTTTTGGTTTCAATAAACACATTGGAGTCTCAGATCGTCTTGTCTGAGCTTTTACTCACGTTAGAAAATAATGGGCATGCTATATTGAGTGTTTCTTCTTCTGCCATGAATGGAAAAGTCTTCCACACCGTACAGGCTAAGGTACTGCTTCAATATTTCTTTTCAATCGCTCAATATAATTGTTGCTACTTTTGTATTGAAATATTCTATGATTTTTTCATGACAGGTTTCAGATCTAGATAGTTTTGAGAGACGAACCCTCTGTCAGAAAATCTAGGATTTGGTAAGGGAAAACAGCTCCAATGCAGACGCAGTTGCAAGTTATGGATTTGAAGTTTGAACTATCATTACCCTAACTTTTACTAGTTTGACTTTTGTAATGTTACTCGTCACTGGATTTTCTTGTGAAGGGATGGCGATGATATACATAGACCCTTCGTTTTAACATAATATATGCATTTGCAACAAGTCGTATTCGATTCTGGAAGTAAATGAACATTTTTCTGTGACAAAGCTAATACTAGGTTTTCTTGCATTCTTTAGAAAGATTTTATTTAGATGAACGGGTCCGCCTTTAAGATGCTAGATAGCTTGTTACCCAACTGGTTGAACAGACTGAAAGCCTAATTTGATAAGATGGTGATTACCTGTACGTTCACACACTTTTTGAGCTGAGTGGGAGCGATTCCCTAAAGTTCCTGTGAATGCTTAGACTTTTTTAGAGGTGAGAAGTAGTTTGAGAAAAGCAGTGAGTGTGTGCATATAGACCAAAAAGAAGTAGAAGCTTTTTGCGATCTTAGGGATGTGGGCTTGGGAAACCAATGACTTGAAAATCATAATATTTGGAATCATGTGCATCCAATTTTCCAACAAGTTTTCGTCTGGTTAGGATCAGTTTACTCGTATGTAGAATCATCAATTTGTGAGATTTCTTTTATCTAGCGATGAATAAAACAAAACGTAAAGTATCATTAATTTTCTTAACATGGTTCTTTGGGAAAATATCTCTGAGAAGTGTAGGAATTTGGAATTAGAATGAGAATGTAGTTTCATCTTTCTAATGGAAGTATATTTGCACGCCTTTACAGCTGCCTAGTTTCATTGATTACAGATGATTATCCAAATCCTTAGTCCTCGGGAATCTGTTTCAAGTTTATATATCTAGGAAATAAACTCGCATAGTTAAGAGCAATGACACATTCCAATCTTTTGTTTTTCTGCTTCACGGTTGCTTTTCAGCTTTCATTTAGCAGTTTATTGTTTTCATTCTAAATAGTCAGTAGTCGTAATTATCAGCGAACTGTTATTCATTCTCAACAGACTTATTAACTTGAAACTTTCTCCACGTAATCATTGTCCGCATTGCAATATAATTACTTGTAATTTATTAGCATTACTTTTTTTTTTTTTTTTCAAAAAAAGCATACATATACTCACTGGAATTGTTCGACTTTTTTTTCTAATTTTTCCAGCATGTCTTTTACAGTCGACAAAAAATCTAATAAGACGAGTATTACTATGCTAGGGCTTGAAGAAGAGATTTGCTTCTGATAAATTGTTGTGTTGTGCTAATAATAAAATCTAGTCAGACAATGGGATTCCCACATAAATGAAGTTTTAATTTTGTTTGAGTTTTTCAGGTCGCCGTCGGGGAGCGCAGAACGAAGGCCTCCTAACCACGGGTTGGAATCAAAGTCCTCCGTGCGCAGTTGGGCTGCGCAAGTGAAACATGCCCAGTCGGGTTGTCGGGGAGCGCAGTCGGGCTGCGCACGGAGGACTTTGCAAAGTCGGGTGGAGGAGGTGGTCAACGCCCGAGTGCGCAGTCAACGTCAGCTGCGCACGAAATTAGTGCGCAGTCGGGCTGCGCAATAGGGAGTTTTTGGCTAAGTAAATTTCCTGTTCAACTTCGCACGAAAATAGTTGCGCAGTCGGGAGGCGCACTATAAAATTGCGAAGTTGGTGAGCGTTCAACACTTAGAAGAAAAAACAATTATATTAAGAATGCCACTTGCCAAACTTTGAAAGAGCCCGTCGGACTGCGCACTAGAAGGCTAGCGCAGTCGGACGGCGTTGCGAAATCGGGCGTGCAGGTTCCACACTTAGGCAAATTTTTGCTTATCAAAATTTGTTGTCCTGAGGCTCGCGCGGCTACAATGATGGCTTGCTTGGCTTGCCAAGAGCTGTGTGGGTAGGAGAGAGACACCGAATCTGAATGCAATGTTTGGGATCTGAGCTCAACATTATGCAGACAGAGATAACTGCAAACCTTACAGATGCCTTAAACAACAGCAAATTGTTTTCTTCTAAGACGAGGGTTACAAAATTCCTCAATTGAGGAAATACTAACATCTACAAACTTGCGCGGCTACGCACGAAGAACTTTGCAAAGTCGGGTGGAGGAGGTGGTCAACGCCCGAGTGCGCAGTCAACGCCCAGCTGCGCAATAGGGAGCGAAACATAGCCAAAAATGGCTAAACAACAACAAATTTTATTATTCTAAAACAAGGGTTACAAAATTCTTCAACTGAGGAAATACAAACATCTACAGACAAATGTCTGCAGGATAAATTGACAACATACAAACTGTTGAGACTGTTGCTCGAAGTTAAGCCAGATGAGCGACTCAGCTCTCTAAACTGCTATGACTTTTTTTGATGTTCTGCTGCTACGCTGCTCTTTCAGAATCCCCACTCACCCTATTTTTCTGAAGACCCGAACTGCCTTATATAGGCATGGGAAGGGGAAGATATGGCTTATCTTCTGACAGGTTCTAACAGACCCTGAACTAGGGTTTTTGACCAATCGCCGAAATAGCATTAACTCAACATGCTTGAGAAAGTGCGATGATCTGCAGCGATCAGATCTGTCGGGCATCACATTTGTCAAGAGACACGTGCAACGTTAAGTCAAAATGTTTGCCAGGACGCCCAACTTCGTGAGCGCAATTCAGCGTCATCCAAGTTCGCAGCTGGACGGACGATGTGAAATCAGGATTAATATTTCTAACAATAAACCCATATTCGCAGAGATATGGCGGCGCTCCTCCACAGAACCAATCAACTAAGTTATGCAATCTCAAAAGGATTTCTCTCTTGCTTCTATATCGCGTAGTACGCCTATTGCTTATATTGTATTTATACCAATCAACTAAGTTATGCAATCTCAAAAGGATTTCTCTCTTGCTTCTATATCGCGTAGTACGCCTATTGCTTATATTGTATTTATAATTTGAGTTAGTACTAATTTCAATGAAAATCTAACACAAAACATACTTTCCAACTATTTCTCTTTGACATATATATATTCAATATTTAATATTGAAAACAAATCTTTTGTTTTTATTTGTCTAGTTATTGTGGAGTTTTTCCGAGTTAGCGCCTAACTCTCTAAAATTAGGCTGCAGAGTTTTTCCCAAGTTGCAAGTTTTAAAAATGGGAGTTCAGTTCTGAAAATGATATGGTTATATGGTGTATATTTATTGGATGGACAGCGCTTTCCTGTTGTTACCTGCATATTTGTACTTTAAATTTGATTGGAAATTGGTATGCCATACATGAGCGAGAGATACTGTTCAGATTGGTATCCAATTCATTGCATCTTCTCGGAGAAGTAGCAGTGGAACTTGCCTCTGTAGCTTAGGTCTCCGTCAACTTAGGTAGAAAGGAAAGAGGAAGCTTTGACAAGGAATAAGTTATTTTGAAATACAGGATTTTGTTGCTTCTTGTTTCTTTGGAACTAGGTAGCAAAAATGGCCAATGCACCGGAGAAACACAGAAGAGTACATTGAATTAGCGTTCAAAGACACAAATCTCTAATGGTAGTTGAAATTTGAACTTTGGAGTGGTTAACATGTTATTAGGCTACAAGGAACTTTTCTTATTAATACCACGCTTTACATGGGAAATAAAAACTGAGTGACGCATGGGGTTCCTTATCCGTTCTGATGCGTTAAGAGGTCTGATATTCTGAACGTGTTAAATTCTGCAAGAAATTTCAAGCTCGCATATGAACAATGTTTCAAAGCCTGCTCATGAAACAGGTGTTAGTATGAACATAGGAAAAAAAAAAATTGAATCAATCGAGCGTTTAAGAATAACAAACAATAAATAAATATTCGCTACGCACAATAATAAGTCACCTATCCACGAGAAGGAAATCGTAAAATACGCGATGTACAGCATACAAATTAAATATATCTGTAAGAAATGCAGAAACAGCTCAGTTACACATCACGCAACTGATTTTTTACATTAGAATATTATGTTATGAAATCGACTCGAATCCCATCTTGTCAATTTCTTCTGGGGAATGCACTTCGTTTTAATATAGTTCTTTAAAGTAGCAGTCACCCGTGTTTTTATAAACAAAACAACGAGGGCCGCTAATGTGACCACGGGGAAGTGGAATTTAGATTTCTAAAAGACACGAAGAAATCGACGTTTCCTTCACCCAAATTTATTGTTAGAAATGTGGTTTTATATCTTTGTTTTCGGAGGTTCATCTCAAGTGCTGTGAAAATTCAATCCAAATAAAAATTTAGACGGTATGAAGTTTCTGTTAGAGTAAATCACTATATAAAATATAGAAAAGCAATTATAGTGTTTCAAACTTTAACAACAGAATTAACAAAATAAGACAAACACACAGTAGAAGAGACAACGATTTTAACGTGGTTCACCCAATGTGGGTTACATCCACCGAGAATTTTCAGTCCTTCTTTCTCAATCCAAGCAATAGAGGGTTACAACCTACAACCAACATCTGCTGTAATTTCCTCTCTATATTTTCAAGGAATCAACACAATAATTTTCATTGTTTACTCTGTTTTTCCTCACAACTATATATAAGAAAAAATAGAAAAAAACTGCTTTTCTTAATACATTCCAAGATTAACACTGAGTTCCCAGCACCTAATTTTGGGATAAAAACAAAAAAACTTTCCTTGGTTGTCCTGTTGTAAATCCGAAAACTTTCTCTCGGTAGACTAACAGATCGTAAATCTGGAAACTTTCCCCGCCCGTCCCGCAAGTAAATCCAAAAACTTTCTCCGTTTAGCCTCCTCATAATTAGGCTCCATTCCTAACAATCTCCCACTTGGAGACTAATTCCATTGCACCATACTGCAACCAAGGACTGAAAATTTCTCATCATGGCCTCTTATTCCTTAAGGCCAACTGAAGTTGAGCAAAAGCTCAACTTTTCTCTTGACACCACTTTTGTAAGCATATCAGCAGGATTTTGTGATGTGTGAACTTTCCCTAATTTCAAAGATCCATCTTCCACTACTGATCTAATGAAATGATACCTGAGTTTGATGTGTTTAGTTTTTGAATGGAATGCTGAATTCTTCGCAAGGTGTATAGCACTCTTGCTATCACTCCACAACCTATTATCCTCTTGCTTCTTCCCCAATTCTTCCATTAGTCTTTGCAACCAAACCATCTCTTTGCTTGCTTCTGCAGTAGCAACATATTCAGCTTCAGTGGTTGAAAGGGCAACTACGTGTTGGAGTTTAGAAATCCAACTAACCGCTCCTCCTCCTATAGTAAAGATGTAGCCGTAGTGCTCCTTCCACCATCAAGATCACCTGCCATATCAGAATCTACAAAACCTTTCAAGCATATATTAGAGCCTCCAAAATTCAAAGAATAATTTGAAGTTCCTCTCAAGTACCTGAGTATCCATTTTACCGCTTGCCAATGTCCTTTTCCTAGATTACTCATAAATCTACTCACTACTCCCACTGCATGGGCAATATCTGGTCTTGTACAAACCATTGCATACATCAAGCTTCCAACCGCTGATGCATAGGGAACCTTAGCCATATGCTCTTGTTCCTTTTGTGTCTTGGGACACAAATCTTTGGTGAGTTTGAAATGCTTTGCCAATGGAGTAGCAACAGACTTTGCATTGTTCATGTTGAATCTCTTAAGCACTTTTTCAATGTATTTTGCTTGTGATAATTTTAGAGTGTGACTCTCCTTGTCTCTTGTTATCCTCATACCAAGGATTTGTTTGGCTTCTCCCAAATCCTTCATGGCAAAGGATTTAGCCAACTTCTTCTTGAGCATGTTTATATCTTGCATATTTGTTCCTGCAACTAACATGTCATCCACATACAATAGCAAAATAACATAGTTACCATTTCCAGTTTGCTTAAAATATACAAAGTGATCACTTTGACATCTTTCAAACCTTTGATTAGCCATGAACTTATCAAATTTTAAATACCACTGTCTAGGAGCTTGTTTTAACCCATACAAGCTCTTTTTCACTTTACATACCCAATCCTCTTTACCTTTCACCTGAAAGCCTTCTGGTTGGTGCATATAAATTTCCTCCTCCAAATCACCATGAAGAAATGTTGTCTTCACATCCAATTGCTCCAGATACAAATTTTCTATAGCTATAAGACTCAAAATAGCTCTAATAGAGGTCATTTTTACAACTGGAGAAAAAATCTCATCAAAATCAATACCTTTTTTCTTGAGCGAATCCCTTGACCACTAGTCTTGCTTTGTATCTCTTATGCCCTTCATTCTCCTCTTTAATCCTGTACACCCATTTATTGGTCAAAGCTCTTTTACCTTTGGGTAGCTCAACCAAATCCCAAGTTTGGTTGTGAAATAAAGAGTCCATTTCTTCATTCATTGCAAGCTCCCACTTATTCCTGGTATCCATCTATAATGCTTCCTGAAAACATTCTGGCTCACCAACATCAGTATACAAAACATAATCAGAGAAACGTTGAGGAATTTTACTTATCCCGGTAGATCGTCTAACAACACTTTCTGAGATTGAGGTGTTTGTTGTCGCCGCTATACATTTTGATCTTCTACCACTTTTGGAGTTACCTTTTCTATGTGTCCATCAAGGTCTATGTATTCGATAATTTCCTCTTTCTGTTCTTTCCCTGCAACCGATCTTTATACAAGTTTTTTTCATTAAATATGACATCCCTACTTCTAATGACTTTTCGGTTATCACAATCCCATAATCTGTAACCCAAGCCATCAATACCGTAACCAATAAAATAGCACTTTTGGGCCTTAGCATCTAACTTATTTATGTTCTCTTTGTCTATATGCATAAAAGCCTCACATCCAAATACCTTAAGGAAAGAATAATTTACTGGTTTACCTGTCCAAAGCTCTTTCAGAATTCCTCCATCCAAGGCACTAGACGGTCCTCTATTAATCAGATATACTGCAGTATCAACAGCATGAGCCCATAAAAATAATGGTAAGCCCGCATGTATTCTCATGCTCCTAGCACGCTCCATGATGGTTCTATTCATTCTTTTTGCAACCCCATTTTCTTGAGGTGTTCTTGGAACTACCTTGATTCTTCTAATTCCATTTTTAGAACAAAACACACCATCAAATTCTCTACTGCAATATTCTCCACCATTATCCGACTTTAGACACTTTAACCTTTTTCCAGTTTCATTTTCAACTAATGCTTTCCAATTCTTGAAGGTATTAAAAACATCACTTTTATTCTTAATGCAATATATCCATGTTTTCCTTGTTGCATCATCAATAAAAAGTACATAGTAAGAGGAACCTCCAAGAGAAGTTACCTGAGCCGGGCCCCAAACATCTGACTGCACAAGCTCCAATTTCTCTTTCTTCCTTTCCTTGCCATCCTTGAGAAATCTAACTCTCTTTGCTTTACCATAAACACAATCCTCACGGAATTCCAAATCAATCTCTTTTAACTTAGGCAATAACTTTCTTGAATGTAAAATTTCCATACCTTTTCCACTCATATGGCCAAGTCTTTGGTGCCACAAAGATGCACTCTCACCTGTAGAAACTAAATTCATGGAGTAGTGAGAAAAATCAGTAAGTAAATAAAGAGTACCCACCAATTTACCTCTAGCTACTATCAATGAACCTTTAGTAACTTTCCAAGCATTTTCTTCGAATGCAACCGTGTATCCTTCACCATCAAGCTTACTTGCCGATATAAGATTTCTCTTTAAATCTGGTATGTGTCTCACCTCTTTAAGAGCCCATTGACATCCATTTGGGGATTTAATCAAAATCTTTCCAATACCCACGATTTTACATGGTTGGTCATTTCCCAACATAACCTGTCCATAATCTCCAAAAACATAATCTATGAAGTATTCCTTATGTGAGGTAGCATGGAATGAAGCACCACTATCAATTACCCAATAATCACTATTTCTATCAAGAGATAAAATTAAAGCATCTTGTAGAATTTGTCCAGTAATATTGGCTTCTGAAGTGTTACCATTATTATCATTACCTTCATTTCCATCACCCTTTCTTTGCCAATAGTCCTTCTTGAGATGACCCTTTTTGCCACAGTGCCAACACTGTAGCTTTCCTTTTCCACGTGATTTGGATCTGCCTTTGGATTTGCCACGATGTGAACTCTTGCCTCTTTCTCTTCCTCTTCCTCTATTCTCAATACTTAAGGTGGTGCTAGATGATTCTCCTATGGTTTTTCTTCTCATGTCCTCACTGAGTATCACACCAACCACATCATCAAATTCTAATTTATTTGAACTCGAAGCAGAGTTACTTACCGCCATTACCAAACTGTTCCAACTTTTCGAAAGAGAGCATAAGATTAATAAGGCCCTAAGCTCATCATCAAAATCCAATCCTACTGAATGCAATTGATTAGTGACAGTATTAAATTCATTTAAATGATCATGCATAGATCCTCCTTCACTCATTTTCATGTTAAATAACCTTTTCATTAAGAATACCTTATTTGATGCTGATGGTTTCTCATACATCTTGGCCAACTTATCCATGACTCCCTTGGTAGTCTTTTCATCAGAGATGTTGAAGGCTACGATGGCTCCCAAGCACAGCCTCACAGTACCTAATGCCTTTCTATCAAGGAGACTCCACTCCTCATCAGACATAGATGAAGGTCTCTCTCGTTTCCCCCTCAAGAGGTAAGTAAAGATCCTTCTGGTACAAGTAATCCTCCATCTGCATCTTTCGGAATTGAAAGTTCTGGCCATTGAATTTTTGAACTCTAAACCTCCCTTCTTCCGCCATTGCTCCCACTTGATCCAAAAATTCTCCTTCTGTCAAGTGCACCCAACAAAACAACCGCTCTGATACCACTTGTTAGAGTAAATCACTATATAAAATATAGAAAAGCAATTATAGTGTTTCAAACTTTAACAACAGAATTAACAAAATAAGACAAACACACAGTAGAAGAGACAACGATTTTAACGTGGTTCACCCAATGTGGGTTACATCCACCGAGAATTTTTAGTCCTTCTTTCTCAATCCAAGCAATAGAGGGTTACAACCTACAACCAACATCTGCTGTAATTTCCTCTCTATATTTTCAAGGAATCAACACAATAATTTTCATTGTTTACTCTGTTTTTCCTCACAACTATATATAAGAAAAAAATAGAAAAAAAACTGCTTTTCTTAATACATTCCAAGATTAACACTGAGTTCCCAGCACCTAATTTTGGGATAAAAACAAAAAAACTTTCCCTGGTCGTCTCGTTGTAAATCCGAAAACTTTCTCTCGGTAGACTAATAGACTATAAATCTGGAAACTTTCCCTACCCATCCTACAAGTAAATCCAGAAACTTTCTCTGTTTAGCCTCCTCATAATTAGGCTCCATTCCTAATAGTTTTGGAGGTTCATCTCAAGTGCTATGAAAATTCAATCCAAATAAAAATTTAGACGGTATGAAGTTTCAGAGGTTCATCTCAAGTGCTGTGAAAATTCAATCCAAATAAAAATTTAGACGGTATGAAGTTTGAGTGGTCCCCTCAAGTAAACAATAATGAGGTGGTATAGATTTTTTTGGGAGTAGCTTCTATGGTTTGAAATTCGCATCCATTTTAAAACCCTAATGAATTTATTCGCCAAATAAATCTTAAATATGACAAGGGAAATTTCTTCATAAAGTTGCTATTTTACGAAATATTTTTGGTTAGGAACAGTGCAAACCTTCTTTCCACTGTCATAGGCTAAGGATGTTGATACTTCATTGTCTGTTTACAAGGCTTCCACTGTTGCCCCTCTCATCGTGGAATCATCTCTGGAGACATAAACGAGACCCAACGACATCTTAGTTCTTGCTTTCATTGTTGCCCCTCTCGTCGTGGAATCATTTTTTGAAATATAAATGAGACCCAACGAGCCGACTTCATACAAAAATCCACCAAGACCAGCAAAAAATGGATTGTTGTCGCTCCCGGTATTGCAATTACAAGAATTCTTCATTAAAAAAATACCGAAAATCTATTCTAATAAAAACTTAAGGATTAAGGCAGAAATAGAAAGACATTGGCAGTTGGTGGCGGTCAATGTTTGTTAGTGAGTGTTTTGATTTGATTTTTTTGAATGGTGAGAAGTTTCATTGACTTTATTTTTACCTAAAAAACTAAAAAAAACTTATATATATTACCCTTTATAAAATATTTTAATAATGACGTAAAACGCCAACATCAAAACTTAATCAGATCATGCCTTTGGAGGGAGGTTGCCTTTGAAGGGAGGTTGTAGGAAAACAAGGTTATTTTTATTTTTATTTTTTGAATTATCATGCATACATATTATCATTATTAGAATATGAATCTAAAACTTTAACCATTACTAAAACTTTAACCATTACTATGTTCCACAAAGACAAAACAAGGTTATCTCTTATGTCACACTTATAATATATCGAATTTTTAAACATGTCGATTTTTTTTCAAATTTCAAGAGTGTTGAATTCAAACACGAACTCGAAATTGATAACTAAGGTTTGAACCTTGCATGATTTGAACCATGCAATTGGCACTTACTAAAAATAGTGTGAATGTAACTAACTCTCTTATGTATCCAAAACAAAAATTAGTTAGCAATGATAAATTTCATATCAAAATTTATAGTTGCATTTTTTTTTTTTAAATTTATGAAACTCAAAGGAATTGGTTGGAAGTGAAGAGTTTTATATTTTAATGTAAGGTTCAATTTTTTTTTATATATGTTGTTGTAGTACTCACTCACACATCTTGTATGGTTTGAAGTTAAATTTTATGGATGAGAGCCTAAATACATACCACTCTTGTATCCCAACATAGGTGTAAGTTCAAACTATTAAATTCTATGGAAGATCGATATTCAATATCATATCCTTGTGGGACACCACAGTTGTTTGGATTTGGGTCTTATTCAAGAGACCCAAATTCAAACCATGGTAGGTGGGGTGTGTATGAGTTGATAAATATAATATTTTTTTTATTAATGGTGAAAAAACAAGCCTTTGAAAGGTTCTAGAAACTTTTACATTAGAGGATACAGAGAAAGATAAGTCCAATTAAGCATAGGACAGCCTCTAAGGTCAAAAGAAATAAAAAATAAACCAAAACAACTATCCAAAAGCAAAGACCAACCTACCACCTAGCAGGGCATAAAGGAGATTTTTTTTTCCTTTCTTTTAGAGACACCAACGATCCTGCTCTATAGCCTCCAAGGACTAGGTGGATTGAAAAAGGCTTTAATGGCCAAGTACCTACCAAGAAGATACCTAGGTTCAAACCTTGGGGCCATGCTGCTAGCTTAGCAAAGGTAATAGTTTATTATGAATCCTATGACTGCACACCAGACCAACGATGATGGTATGAACCCTAAGTGATCAGTGGTCTCCATCTCATGTTGGGTCAACAACAATGAGATAAATAGGCTTGTTGGGAGCAGTCTTGTGGTTTGAAACCTATGCTTTCCAGTTACTAAAAATAGTGGTTGTAACCAACTCCCCTATGAAATAAAAAAAATGATCCTCCTCTATTTTTACGTAATACTGAAAGGGAAACAAATACATTAGGATGTAGATAATAAAACCCCACACTTAGAGAGCAAGGGAGAAGGCAAAACACTAACCATATTCATTGAGAATGATAACCACCAAGGAGCAAAAGGGCTAGCCCCCAAAAAATACCCCCTAGAGAGAGCATCACTACAAAATAAAGGAGATCGCATCCAAGCATAAAGACAATAAAAAGGTCTACTATATAAGTAAGCCCAATTCTTCCAAAGCAACAATTGTCATTAACCATGAAGGGGAATTGTCTTCTCAAATTTTTAATTGGCCACTATCCACCCCCAAATTGACCATAACATCAGCAGCTTGGTTACCTTCCCTATAAATATGCTCAATTTTAAATTCTAACATACCTTCCAAAATCTTTGAGATATCCTTAATAATATTTATGATAAAACAATTGTTACTCTTTCCAACCTGCATATCTCGAATGATGTTCAAGGATTCACCTTGAGTGAGAAGTCTTTTGAAGCCCCTCTTAAAAACCTTATGAATACCCAAGAAAAGTGCCTTAGATTTAGTTATGTCATTGTTTTGAGTACCATAATCTTCAGCGTAAGCCCAAATGACCTTACCATTCTCATTTTTGACAACACCTGGTCCACTAGCCCTCCTAGGGTTATCTTTGGAAGCCCCATCAAATTTTAGAATGACCCACCCTTTATCTAGTTTATACCATCTAGTAGCTAATATTTTTTGAATAGTGGATACATAAGCATAATTCCCTAGATTCAAATTACAAATAACAACCCCTTTCTCCATAGCTTTCTCCCTACCATTTCTAGTAGTAAAGATATCCATGATATTCTCAATAGTAGTTTTAATCCTTCTAGAGACAAAGGATTCATCCCTAGCAATATCCTTGAAAATTTACTTATTCCTCTCTCCCCAAATACCCCATAAAAGTTGAGGAAGAACCATATCCCACACCCTAGTGAGGTTGTGACTGATGAAGGGGGATTTCCACTAAGTGAAAAGTTACTTGAAATTTCAAGGTAATGACCATTTGAAAGAAAAAATAATCCAATAAAATATTGAGCACCTTATTTGAGAAATCACAATGGATGAAAAGATGATCCACATATTCAACATCCTTAGAACATAAGAGACAAACATTGAGAAGATGGAATCCTTTCTTATATAAATTATCAGCAATCAAAATTTTATTTTGCAAACACAACCACAAAAACTATAATCTTGGGGATCAAATGAGGATATCAGATCTTTTCCACTAGAAAAGATCCTTGCCAAGGAACTCCCAGGAGACCTTGTCATAAGCCTTCTGCATATCAAGTTTTAGAAGCATTATAGTCAATCTAATTTTGGATATAAAATGTAAAGTCTCATAAACTATAATGTTACCATGAAAAAAAACACCTTGAAGAGGATAAATCAATATGGGGAGAAGCCTTTTCAACCTGTTAGCAAGTGTCTTAGTAAGCAACTTATATAAGATATTGCATAAGCTGATAGGTCTAAAATCCCTTAGATAAAAGGCAACATGTTTCTTCGAAATCAAAACAATAAAGTTAGTATTCCATGTCTATAGTAAAAAGGAAGAATATTAGAATTCTCTTAAGGCTTCCAAAATATCCAAACCAAGAAGGTGCCAAAACCTCTAAAAAAAATAGTAGGGAACCCATTTGGCCTAGGTACTTTGTCCTTATTCATATTAAATAGGTTTGTCCTAATATCATCATTAGAAAAGAGGGCATTCAAAGCATTATTGATATTAGCTATCACCACCTAGGAAATATTCTTGATAAGTTCCTCTTAAGCATTCCCATATTACTCCCTATCTCTAGAAAACATATCCTAAAATAAGGATACCATGGAAGTAATAATTTCTTCCTTATCTTCAAGGCATTCATTGGAGTCCAATGTAATTTCTCTTATTTTGTAGCACTCCTATATTTCAAGGTTGAGAGGTGGAAAAAATTGGTATTCCTATCCCCCTCCTTAAGACACATAGCTTGATATTTTTACATCCAAAAAGACTCCTTGTTGGCAATAATATTATGAAATTTTGCAAGAGGAGTTTTCTCTTTGCTAGCCAAATATGCTGACCAACCTTCACTTTGGCCTTTTTCCTCATTTTATTACAATTCTTGAAAGCATTTTTTGTTCCTATGGAAGAGGTTCCCAAAAACTTCTTGATTGTAACTCTTCAAGTTATCTTTTATGATTTTCATCTTCTTGGTCACTTGGAATGTCTTACTGCCATATACACCCCTACTCCACCAAATATTAATTAAGTTTTCAATATCTAGATGAGAAAGCACATTGTCTCAAGCCTAAAAGGATAATATTTTGAATGGTTATCCTCCTTGAATTCTAATAGTAATGGGTTGTGGTTAGAAGTAATTCTCGGTAAATTCCTCAAAGAGCAATCCTGAACCATGGTAATCCAACTCACCAAAGCAAGGGCCCTACCAATCCTAGATTGAATCAGACCATATCACCTTATTATATTGGACCAAGTGAACTTAGAACCTTGTAAATCAATATCTACTAGTCCCATGGAGGTCAAGAACTCACCAAAATCCTCCATACTATCAAAAAAAATAGTTGATACTCCAATTTTCTCACTAGGAAGCAGAATGGAATTAAAATGACTAACAAGTATCTATGGAAGGTTAAATGAAGAAGCAAGGGATTTTAAGTCAACCTAGAGTTTCCAACTATACACAACAACATTGAGAGCATACACATTGGTAGAAATTCAAGAAATTTTAGTCTTTTTATCAGAATAAAAAGGAAGAGAATCTTTCAACCCGATGAATGAACTTGCCCTCCACAGAATCAAGATTCCAAAGCATCCACAACCATCCAAAAGAACCATAAGTAGCCCTACTCACACCTTCACACCCCTTCCAAACAAACCTTTGTAATATATCAAAATTATTATTACCCATGTTAGTTTCTTATAAGAAAAGAATATCAGGCTTGAAATATCTTTTAAAAAAATTAGCACTCTTTGTTTAGTCAGGGTATGCAAACCCCAAAATAATATCTTGTAATATAATCTTCATTACTTTAAGAATTGCAGATCCTTCCTCTGCTAAAATATAATGTAGTTTGGAAGCCATTATCCACATATTGAGACATTTTCTTTAAAAGCGCATCAATTTTTTTTGGTCTTCTTTACCCCTTCCCACCACTTAGATTCATTATTTTTTGTGTGTTTCTAATGGGACACATAGAGCCAATAATTACCTTCATGCTTCCTTCTACTAATTGAGGAAGAAAATATTACTACTGAGCTATGTTATTTAGTTTCATCTTTTTCTTGTTTAGAACTTCTTGATAGTCATCTTCCTCTGAGGAAGATAAGACCTCCTATGATTCCATATCCAAACTATTTGTAAAAATATCTCTTGGTTCTACATTCAAAAGAGACTCCATGATAGGTTCATATTTTTCCTTATCAAGAGGACCATAAACCCTCTTATTATACAAAATAGGGGTAATCGTTCCTAAAAACATCTCAATAGGAGCATGAGAAGAAGGTAGTTGATCCCCTTGATGATGTAGGGTCTCCACTCCCTTATCTAGAATAGTTTCCAACCTAGCCTCAATACCAAAAGGTATCAAATCTCCTTATACAACAAATATATTTGTATTCACCTCTACACCCTTAGAATACCCATCAACTTCTAGAAAAACCCTAGCAACTTTAGAGCAATATTATTTTTTCTCTAAGTACTTTTCATCAATTTCATTTGTGACAAGACCTTCAACTACACCAATAACCAAGATTTTTGTGGGAATAAACTCCTCTAGAGCATCATGAACACCTTTTCTATATACCCCTAAATTAGATGCTAAAAAACTTGGATTTAGGGTCTACTTCCGTTCCCAAGCCTTTTTTTCTCTATCAACATTTTGAGATAGAGCACAAGTGAAGCTGGGATGACCAAACTTCTTACATACTGAGCATTTCCTAGCTATGTTCATATTCCAAATACTATGTCCATACCCTAAACATAGACTTGATTTTAGTTGACTTCGGAAGGTCCTTATAAAGCATAACATTGACATAGAAACTAGCATACAAAAACCTAGATCTAGCAATGGTAACAAGATCTATCACCACCATCTCTCCTATTTCATTTGTGATTTTGGCTAGGATGTCCTCATGCGAAATATATAAGGGAATAACAAGAAGGTGAATCCACACAAAATATTGGTCAATGCATTGGGAATTAAGGTTAAAATCAGGTGTCCACTTTCTTAAGA
The DNA here is from genome assembly GCA_028583015.1 of Wollemia nobilis. Lineage (NCBI taxonomy): Eukaryota > Viridiplantae > Streptophyta > Pinopsida > Araucariales > Araucariaceae > Wollemia > Wollemia nobilis. The sequence continues at coordinate 1,465,804 of JAQPPZ010003494.1, read as the reverse complement.
ACAAATCGCTATGCCCAAAGAACCATGGACCATATTAAAGAATCCTATCGCGGTCCTCCAAACCACTTAGCCTAACCAGGAAATAACCCATATGTAATGCAAAAATCTTCAGAGAAACCTTAGAATACCATTTTAACTAAGCTCATTTTTGAATTTCATCAAGATTTGAATGAACCCCAACAAATTTCCCAACAAGAGCAAAATCCCCATGGAAAGCAGTCATTTCTGCAAGAGGGTTTGAAACCACAATTCTTACTAAACAAGAAAGGAGATTTAACCATAGGCTCATTGAATTTTGGTTCTTATTAAGAATACTAACACAATATCCGGCCCCTATGATAAAAGGATGATGGAATGACACATGTTTGAGACCCTTTTTTAATTGTCACTGCCCATCGCAATCAGACCAACAATGCTTCCTTTGTCCTAACCAAAAATACTCCTTATAATCTAACTACCTTCACAAATGTAACCTTTACCTCCAACACTCCCTCTGTTATGATCTTTATAGCTCTCCTCACCATACCCACTGCCAATCTCCACATTCTGACCTCCACTACACCTCATATCTTGACCTCCACTACTTCCACCTTGCCCATCATTCAAACCTTGCAAATCACCTTTACCTTCTTGACTCGATTTCTCCATCACCTAACTCGATTATGGATTAAAAACCCTCTATAGTTATCATTACCTAACTAAGTTGTAGATTGAAAACCCTCAAGAGCCACCATCACCTGACTTCAAACCCTCTATAGTTATCATCATCTAACTCAATTATGGATTAAAAACCCTTTAGAATCACCACCACCTAGCTTTAAGCTCTCTAAAGCCATCGTCGCCTAACTCAACTATGCATTGAAAACCCCCTATCCATCGTCACCCAACTTCAAACCCTCTATAGTCAATGCCACCTAACTCAGTTGTGGATTGAAAACCCTCTAAAGTCATCATTGCTTGGATTCAAACCCTCTAAAGTTATCATCACTTGACTCAATTTTGGATTAAAAACCCTTCAAAGCCATCAGTACCTGGCTTCAAACCCTCTACAACCACTTTTGCTTGACTAAGCTATGGATTTAAAACCTTGCAAAGCCACAACTACTCAGATTCAAACCCTCTATAACCACCACTACCTAACTTAGCTCTATGATTGATTGATTCCTATTTTAAAACCTATCATAATTCTACCTTCTATGAAATATTACATTTACAAGAGTAATAATGGCTTTATAAGCAATCTGTATGCATTTCAGAGCTAACATACAACAATTCAATGAGATTAATAAAATAAAATTAATATTGTTGAAAGTGGAAGTATGCTGGATCAAGCTAGCAAGCATAACACACTTAATTATTTTGTTTTATACAATATTTTGTTGTGGTCATATAAATTATTAATACTTTATTATTTTTTATAAAATTTGTATACTTTAAAGTGAAATAAAATAATAAAAATATATGTAATTTGTATTTCAAGTCATTATTCATTTTAATATTTAATATATTTAATTTAATTTTCAAAATAATTAATATTTGCATAAAGTTTTTGCTATATTTTAAAAATAAATATTTTTAATGTTTATACTTTACATTTTGTATAAAATTATTACAAAATATCACATATATAAAAGTATTAATCAGAAATGAAATTCTAATCATGAAATATACCACTAGACTGCATCATCACATTAACTGGTTAGAGAGCAAGAGGGCCAAACAAACAAGTTTTAACGTTGAATGAAATTCCAATCATGGAATATACCACTAGACTTGCAGCATCACATTAACTGGTTAGAACAAGAGGGCCAACCCCCACACAAATGCCCTCAATGATAATAGGTATGAAGAATCCCACTGAGTGGGAAAAAGGGCATGCACCAAGAAATCATAAAAATTAAATATTTAAAGAAGAATTACTATTTAATGGTCTTAATATTAGAACATTAATAATAATTTTTTTATTTAAAATTGGTTAAACAAGAAGCAAACATCATCTATAGTCAAGGTTTTTGGACAACCATTAAAATCAATCTAAAATATTTAGACCTTTTATTTAGAATTTTAAATTCTTCATCATTGAAATGAGTTATTAAGTAAAAGTAAAGAATTATGTAATTTTTAAAGTTCACAAATCATAAGCTATATTATATGTGTTTATCCGACTAGAATTTGGTTGTTGGAGTAGGTACAACACAACACTTTTGGGTTTGAACTTTGAGCCTCCAATTTAGAGTTCCAAAGTTTTCAGTGTTATGTTTAGTTAAATTATGTTTGGTTAAAAGAAATAATTTACTAGGAAATAAAATAGATATTAAAGAAGTATATATATTAATAAAATATTTTGACTAATTATTTTAAATCAAATTGATTACTATTTATTACATTAATTAAATATTTATTTTTCATCAAAAGTGAACTTAAATTGTTCAATATACCATTGAATAATGGCACACTTAAAATCTTCATTTTATTATGGACATGAATGTTATAAACCTTTCTATTACAATAAATATATAATAAATATTTGCATTGCGATCATGTTGCCCTTCACTTTGTTTTTTTAATATTATAATTGTCTCATATTAAAAATAGTAAAGAAAAATATTTAAAATAATTACAAAATCTAGAATTATTTTGTTACAATCAATTGAAATAACACTTTGAATAGATATTGACTATAGAAATACTATTTTATTTTTTGAATTTGGTTAGTGTGCATAAACACCTACAAATGATTCTTAGGGATGGGAATCCCCGCCCCACCATGACCTCTCATAAACGAGAGAGCTGAGTTTATCCATAGGGAATTTAAAACACAACCATACACCCACCCACCCTCTCACACACTCGCCCATGTCACGATTTGAACCTTGCACCTCACGAAGAAGAGTCAAAGCCCAAACCATTGTTTTTTCCCCCTTGAGATATAAAAAATAAGAAATTTTAAAATTTTAACAAATATTTTCATAAGTAGGAGAATTGGTAAATACCCATCATTATATACCTATAGTAACTCTATTAGTACCTTCGGGGGTCTCTGATATTTTGAAGAATTGTAAACCCAAATAATCAAATAGTTTTATCCTTAGAGAGTTAGTTTTGCAAAGTCAATTTCAAAGGTGTGATCCCCTCTAAGTTATGTGATTGGTTTGATTGTAGAAAACCACTCAAAAAATAGAAAACAAATACTCCCAAGTTTGCTCCCCTTCTAAGAGAAAATCTCTCATTCATTGGTAAAAGAGGGCAAGGAGTGCATGGATCACAAGGAAGATCTTTGGAAAGTAATATTTATTATGTAGTGGAACCACTAACCATATTAGAATACTTTTAAGCCATATACAAGCATATTTAGAGGTATGTAACATTTAGCAATGCATCATTTTATTAAAGATACCCTCAAATTTTTACTTGTATAACTATAAATCTCTCACCCAAGTTAACTTAGGGGTGAAATCCTTTTTATAAATAAAAGCTATGTGATTCGTTGTACAAATTTTTGACCTTAAGAGAATTAGAGATTACACTTTGTGAGACTCAATTTGTAAATGCTCATTTTGAATTAATAATATTTTGTGCAAGAGTTTTATTTTTCATTAGTGGCACTGCACTTATGTCATGTTGTTATTCCTTGTTAATTTTATTCATAGATGTAAGAATAATTAGTTGTTATTTGATTTTATCATGTAATATAACTTATCACAAACTCTTTTTTCTATGAGTACAATTGTATTTTATTTTCAATCTCTTATACCCTAACCTTCAAAATTTTTTGATTGGTATAGGGGTTTTGAAAGGGTCCCGTAACCTTGTACATTATGGACTAAAAAAAGAGCAAAACTAGGACTCAAAAAATGTAGGCCTCTTAAGACCAAAAAAGGAAGCCTTCTCCGAGAAGTGGGGATCATATTGAATGCCCATGTAGGGGCCATAGAAAGACCAAGAACCACAACAGAAGTGTTCTCCATAGTACCATGGAGGATCAAGATAGCCAAATACCCATGGAGAGGAAGCATACATAGAAATATAAAGGAAAATAATTGTACAAGGGCAACAGAGTAAAAATACAAATACCCATGCAAGGGCGACAAAAATAGAGACCAAACCAAAAAAGGGAAACCCCACATAGGGGGAGCCATGAAAGGCACACATAATATGTTGTATGTATTGCAACATTATAGCCATTAGACCCCACTAGGCTCTTGAATTCTTCCAGGATCTTGAATTGGTCCTTATACTCATCTAGGAGTATCTCTGTATGGGAAAGCAAGGAAGAAATCATCTTGTCCACTCTTCCAAGGGCCTTCATATTGTCATGAAGATCCTAGAGGTGGCCAAACTTAGAAATATTGGACCAACAAGAAATCCTAGAGGTCAAAAGAGGAGGCGGTTTGGTGGAGGTGCCCTCAAGAGAATGACTCTTCTTGGAGGTAGTCTCCTGATTTACCTGAAATGACAGAGATTCATCAGAGCCTTCATTTTCAACAACTATTAGAGATTTGTGCTTATCACTAGAGGTGAAAGCATGAGGATATGGAAACAAGAAAGGAAATACTCCAATCGCGATGCAAAAATGAAGCTAAACTTAACCCTAAATCCTAGGAACTAAAACGCATGAAATAAAAAAAGCATGAATTGAAACCCAAAATGAAATAATAGCCCTTCTCTTTTATTGATGTATTCCACAACTCGGTTACAATTCGCATCCTCCATTTTTAGGGGCGAGGAGCGTCAAATTCATCTCTTTGGTTACATCCATGGATAGCCTTCCTTCTTTTGCGTGCCCACATGTAAGATAGGCGGACCAAAATGTCACCACCGCTTGCATATATGAATGTTGATTCCTTGCTGCTCCTTTGATGTTCAGATCCTGCATTCGAAGAAAAATGATCAATAGCACCTGTGGATGAAATGAAACATGCAATCCCCAAACCTACGATGAATGAATGAGAAAAACAAATTAAAATATGACCAAAACAAATCCAAATGATCTAAAAATTTGATAGGGGTATCAAGATATCACCAGGAGGGCACTGCAAAAATAACAGTCGGTAAATTCCTCGTCGATTTGAATTGGCTCTGGGACGGGACAAATTTGCCTGCAACAAAACACCGAAAAGGTACTGTCTCCAATGTCCTGCCTCGGAAACTCCACAACACCTGCAAACTTGGGGTTAGATAATTGGGGGAATTTTGGGAAGACCCAAATGGTCAGATTTTCCCAATTTGACCTCCATAAATGGGAATTTGATGATGCTTATCTGCAAGTTAGTGGGAGCGAAAACGTGATAGCATAATGATAATAAATCGAAACGAAATGAAATCAAAATTGTAAACTATCTAACAGCATAGAAAAAAAATGCAAGGAATGAAAATTACTGAAAGGAAAATATGCTACACATTCCCGATCATTCCTAAAAAGGGTGATTAGGCCTGTAGCAATGCGGGGGCGCCCAGGCGGGCCGCCCATCGTTGGGACTTGATTTCGGCACCAATCCACTTGGGATGGGTCCAAAATCCCTTACAAGGTGTTGTCGACAAATTTGGTGGTATTCTATGGCCAAATGTCAGGTTTTGGGCTCAAGATTCGACCTTCCAAAAGTCACCCAATGACCTCCTCTCTAAAAGAGATCAAGGATGTAGAAGGCGCAAATCGCACAAGGATGTATGGGGAAATAAAATGGCAGCACTTCGTTGCTTAAAATTTCTCTCACTGTGTATATTTTGGGATGAGGAAACTCATCAATTTATAGACCTGGAGGTCTCTTGAAAGGGGCATGCAGAGGCGCCACTTGGCAATCATGCCTTCCCGGGGGGAAGGAGATTCCTCCTTGAATTGGGACTTCATGACTGACCATGCAGATGCCTCTAACGCTCGAAAACACTCACCCATACTCCCATGTGATGAAGGAAGCGTTGAGTGGCGGATCTGAGCTACCATTTGTCAAGATTTGACTTTTTGCTCGTCAAACCTGCAATTCGCCCCACCCTGGAGTGGATCCAGAATTCATCCCTAGGTAGGGTGAATCCCAGTTTGAATTCGTTCCAGGGTGGAATGGATACTGAGCAAAGTGCCTGAGGGTGCCAAAATGATTTTTGACCTTCCAAAACTGTTGTGAGAGTGGTTAGGACCACTGTTTAACCTCTGGGGGCTGCACCACTGTTTAACCTCTAGGGGCTACGCTTGGGGCTGTGTGCGTCAAAGCGATCAGTGTTTGCAGTCACATAATCAGATTGGTGTTGTTTTGGTGTCTACAGATACCCCTTTTTGGGATGCGCTATGCATGGCGTAGCATCGAGCAAAAATAGATAACCAAAGCACTAATGATTAGGGTTTCTTAGTAACCTAACCAACTCTTGATGCCCCAAGTATGGAAAGGGCATGCATTCTTGAATCCTTGCTTCTGATGAGCGAAGGAACTCAATTCAAGTGTTAACCTTTTTCGGTGAGGTGTTACTTGAACTTGGACATTGATCAGTCATGAATAGGCAAAGGGTGCAACCTTTTGTCTGTGGGAACCTTGAGTTCATGATTCATGAATACCAAGTGTTTTATTAGCTTGTGATTATTGCTTGTTTATTGCCCCAAGCATGAGCATAATTGTCTTTGTCAATGATTCTTTGAATGCATGCCATTTCCTTGATTGGGTGTGTTTTTGTTGATTGGTGACTAAGTGTGACTACCCCCTCAAGCGACGAATCGATGAGGGAATGACCTTCATGAGAAAAGCGACGAGTCGCTTGACCCAAGATGACTTGTGTAAGGGTGCCTTCAGAGATTTATATTTGAATGTGTGTGTAGTTTTTCGACATTTAGACCTGCTTTTGGTGGGTGTTAGCCCTTTTGGTGACGCATTTTTGGAGCTAAAATTGTCAAAAATTTGTCTTCCCGTGGAGCGGTCCAGCCATGGTGGCCTTCTTAGGGAGTAGGATGGTGATGATTTGCAACCCCAATATCTGTTTTGGATGCCAAGAATGTCAGGCACGAAGGTGTCTTCATTCGGCAATGTTATTACTTATTTTTGGGTGGGTTTTTGACCCTTTTGCTGACATCATTTGAGGATGAAATTCTCGAAAATCCATCTTCTCGTGGAGCAGTCCGACTATGGTAGCCTTCTTAGGGAGTAGGATAGTGAGGATTTGTGATCCCGACATCTGTTTTGCATGCCCGAAATGTCAAGTGCCAAAGCACTCTCATCGGGCAAGTTTATTAGGTATTTTGGTGCATTTTTGTTCAATTTTTGTTGTTTTTTAAAATTTTTGCCCTGAATTCGTTTCAGGGTGGGACGAATTCCAGCATAGTATTCGTCCCAGGGTGGGACGAGCGCTAACCAGAGTGCTCATCCTAGGTAGGAACGAATATAAGCTCAAAAGGCTTATTTAAATGCCAAAACTAGGGTTTGGGCTCATTTGCATCTAAATTTTCTTGCGATTTGGAGCTCTGGGGAGGAGGAGGTTAATTCTACGAAGCGAAGCACTACCGAATTTCTCTCGACATCATGAGTGCACAAACTAGATCGAGCGACGGAGTCGAAGTGAGACCAGTAAGTGCTCCTTAGTGTTATTGCTTTTGTTATGTGTTTTTGAAATTGCAAGTTATTTGTTTATTTTTCTTTTGTGATGCTGTTTTCTCAAAATTAAAATGGAAACCCTAAAAACTAAATTGAACACAAACCAAGACTTTAGCTGAGAATTGAACAGAGGACGTAGCTAAAACCTAGGTGAAAAATCTTTATTTTTGCTTTTAACTAAAACCCTAGGATAAACGGAACGAAAAACCCTAGTTTTTTTTTAGGTTGAGCTTGTCAGTTTTAAAACGTAGGTGAAAACCCTAGGTTAAAAACTGTTATTTTAATTTTGTGTTGCTTGTACAGACTTTTTAAACTTAAAATACAGAAATCCTAAGACTGACAACTGTATAAACCTTAGGACTAACAAATTAATTTTTTTTTGAGTTTTTCGTTTTGTTTTTAAATTTATCAGTTAGGATTAGGAACCCTAGGGCTAACAAATTAATTTTTGTAAAAAAAAAAATTGTTTTGTTTTTAAATTTATCAGTTAGGATTAGAAACCCTAGAACTGACAAATTAATTTTTGTAATTTTTTTTTTGTTTTGTTTTTAAATTTATCAGTTAGGATTAGGAACCCTAGGGCTGACAAATTAAGTTCTAAAAAAAATTGTTTTGTTTTTGGCTGTACATTGGTAGGCAATGCTGCATATTCATGTTATTGTTGTACAGTTTTTTTTTTTAATGATTTTAATGTTTTTGTGTTGTTTTCTTTTGCAGGTTGTTAAGAGTCGGTATCATGTACCGACCGTTTTTGCAGAAGCACAGGGGGCGCTAACTGTGGCTGACTGGAAGTGGCTTGATGCCCTTGGGCTCAAGTAGGTGGCTCAACTGGAGCCTATGGTTGGGGATCAGGCCTATCTAACGGCCCTGATAAACTTGTGGGATCCCCAGACCAACACCTTCCATCTCCCAATAGGGGAGATGACAGTGACCTTGGAGGATGTCTATCGGCTTCTATGGATTTTGATAGATGGACTGCCGATTAGAATGTTGTTGCATGATCAGCAAACAACGGTAATGATGCGATGCTTTGGGCACGGAAGGAGTTGGGGGTGGATGGTCCAGTGGAGATGGCAGAGGTCGACTGCTAGATGGGTGGGATTCTGGTTTGATGGTGGTTTGAGAGGATGGTGTTGGGAGTGAGCCACGCATTGCTTATGGGCCTCATTTCCAACATGCTTCTACCTGACTCATCAGGTGCGAGGTTCTCGTGGAACTTGCTGGATGTGGTTTGGTGACTAGTGGAGTGTTCAACATAAGAGCCATTGATCTTGAGATGGGGACATACGCTACTGGCATAGCTCTATGGGGAGCTATATGAGGTCCGTTGTCGGAGGTGAAAGGGGATCAGCTGTAGCTATCTGTTGTAGAGCTGGGCTTGGCAACACATAGCGGTGGAGAGGCCAGCAGGGTTACCATGGATGACTCGGGCAGAGATGAAGAATAAGGATATTGGGGATGCGGCTCTATCGTAGTGGTCTGAGGAGCAGGGGCAGAGTCGAACGTGGGTAGGTGTCATAGGGCACTATGCTGATGCCTTTGCTCAGCTTGCTCTGAGGGAGGTATTCTAACGACCCTATTGGGACTGTCCAGCCTGGCCAAAGGTGGGAGAGTGGCTCCGATGGGTCCATAGGGAGTGATGGATGATTAGGCGGCATGGGACCGAGCATGATTTTTTCTCGTACAACCAAGTGACACGATAGTTTGGTGTGTGCTAGGGGTTTCTTGGTGAGCCCGTGGTATATCGGTGCCAGGGGGACGAGAGGACTCTAGACCGGCTGGTCATTGCGCCACTAGGCGAGGATTTAGATGCAATGATTGACATCCTGGATGTGGATAACGTCGAGACTACCGCGAAGTATGACCAGTGGTGGGTACTACGGTGATGGCGGGGAGAGGGGCCACTGGGAGGCATAGAGGTAGCAGCCATGGGCGGGGAGGGTGCCGAGGCACCAGGAGAGGCTTGGGGATCTCCTCGGGAGGATGTAGATATGGTGGAGGTGGAGGATGAGGATGTGGATCTGGGGGTTCCAAATTAGTCGAAGATGTAGGACATCACAGAGCAGTGGGATCCAGAGCAGGCTACTATTCCAGATATGCCTATGCCTTAGGCGGGAGCGAAGGACCTAGCATTCGAGCGATGCGCTGAGATTGCATGGTTGGTAGAGCTACTGTGGAGGTAGGATGAGGAGTTATGGGAAGCTTTGTAGGAGAGGGATCTCCTACGGGCTCAACTAGCAGAGCGGGATAGCGCATTCGTTGCACAACATCGAGGGGATGGGGAATCCAACGCTGCACAGGAGAGAGATCTCTTACGAACGTAGCTAGCGTAGCGTGACGATGCAGTAGCTTACTACCAATGGCAGGAGGTAGAGTTGTGATAGGAGGCCAATTGGTCTTGGCATCGGATGGATATGGAGGGAGAAATTATCTGCCTCAATGGGCGGTTACCTGAGCCCTCAGGAGGTGGGTCGTCACGCTGGACGAGGGGCAGTGATACTGAGCAGTCAGCATCATCTTGTCATAGGTGATTGGATGAGGGAGGTGGTATTAGGCATTATGCGAGGGCTAGCAGCAGCAGCCTTAAGGGTTCCCATAGGACCCACACCACGGGGGGTAGTTCCCGTCGCACCGATCCTATGTGATCACGGTGGCTGACGCCTTAGGCTTGGGGGTTTTTTGAGATTTTGGATTTTGTTGTGGGGTCACATGACCGGTTCTTTGTAGCCTGCAGTCATTTTTGACGATATATATATATCGAATTTATTTTGTTTATGCGCATGTGATGATTTGATTTTATGCATGATGAGTGATGAGTATGGATGTATGCATATTAATTTATTTTGATGGATGCATATGTTATGATGAATGCAAATGTTTTTGATTTATATGTGATATGCAAAAATGGAATGGATGAATTGAATTTGTGATGTTTGGAAGTCGCACCATAGACTGTTCAGAACTTTATGGCTTTTTTTTTGCAATGGGAGAATGAAAGATGGCAAGTTGGTTTCGAATGTAGTTAAGGTTTTCTGAGACTCAGATGTTTTAACTATCTAGCCATGACTGTACTTTCATCTCACAAGACTTTTGAACAAGGTATGAATCGGACTTATTTTTGACCAAGTTATTTCACATCCCTGTGTGTGCAATTGAGTTCGTTTATGTGGTGTTTGTCAGGATACCGCCAGTGCCAGATAGGCTATCAACCAAACTTGTACTGAGGATCACCTGATTAGCTCCACCAATTCCTTTGTTGTTTTTAGCCAAATTAATCTACAGTACTATCTAGGTTACCATAAGCTAGCTCATCCACATGCAAACATTGATCTACACACAAGTTAATGTGACAGATATATCGTCATGCGGGAGGTTTACCACCAGTGACCGATAGGCTAACCAAACTGGTACTAAGGTTTGCCTCATGACTTATCGAAATGCTGAGAGTTCCAAGGATTCAAGTTCTACTCCCTTCTTTTCTTCATTTGTATGGGGATACTTGCTCTTTTGTAGTGATAAAAATCACTGTTTATTTTTGTTTTTCTATTTTTCTTTTGAGCAAGGGATTAGGATATGGAGTGACGAGAATCACTATTGTATGTGCTTTTCTTGAGGTATGCACTGTGGTTGTGATGTCAAATTTTGGAGTTTTGACGTTTTGTAAATTTTTGATGTTTTGTAACTTTTGAGAACTTGGGACTCTTGGGGAATTGGGTAGGGAGGATGCTTGTCCTTTTGCCAACTCTCAGCATTCTTTGGGGTCATTCACACAGGGGGATGAGCAAGATAACTGTTTCACTTATGGTGACCTGGATTGCTTTGCAGGGTTCATATTTCGTTCACACAACTTGGGAATTTTGTTATATGTTTTAACTTGTGTCGGGATGCTACATAACAAGGTGTGATCCAAGTAGAATTCTACTTGCGTAAAATCTGTCTGACTTGGTACAGTATGTGGCTAAAAAGCTAATGACGACTGAATGGCAAAAAAATCTTGATACATGAGAAAACAACTAACTATGATGTGGGAGGATAATGTGAATGGTGGTTATAGGCGATGAGCTATTGATAAAGCAAAAAAATGTAGAAGGTGATGGTTTTTGCCAAGTAATGGCAGTCTATGGTGCTTTGACCTGTACGACCACAAATATGCGATGTATGTAGCTATATATTTTTGTGTTTTTGAGGGATTGATGTTTATGAGTATGCAGATGAGATGCAAAAGAACTCTATATTGTTATGATGATTTTGCGTATGCATGGAAATGAGATGCAAAAGAACTATGTATTTTATTGTTTTTAAATTTTTCTGGTTTTTGACCAAGCAATTAAGGAATCCTTGGAGCATTTTGGGTTGACCAAGAGATTATGGAAATCCTTGGAGCATTTTGGGATTGACCAAGCGATTATGGAAATCCTTGGAGCTTTTTGGGTTGACCAAGCGATTATAGAAATCCTTGGAGCTTTTTGGGTGGGCTATGGCTCCTTTAAATATGGAATGGCCGCAAATTACTGATGTTCAAGGGTTCTGGTTCCTTGATTCCATCAAGAGAGGCTAATCGGTATGTATCGGGTCCTATTTTGCTATCAATTACGTAAGGACCTAACCAATTTTCCGTGAACTTGTCCCTTAGATGGGACGGCAAACTAGAGTTCTATTGGTTTTCTTTTAAGACCAAGTCACCAATCCGAAATTCCCTCAGGTGAACTTTCATGTTGTATGCTTTCTTAAGTCGCTCTTGATAGATACGCATATGCTCAAGAGCATTAACACATCGTTCATCAAGCAACGTAGGCTGGTCTAACCAAGCCTGCCACATAGTTTCATCATCGATGAACTCTTGCATTGATATGCACAAGGAAGGAATCTCCAACTCAAGAGGCATGACAACCTTAGAGCCATACACGAGCAAAAATGGAGTTGCCCTAGTGGGTGTCTAAATGCTAGTGTGATAAGCCCACAGGGCAAGTGGGATTTGGATGTACCAATCCTTATGACTATCGGCAACTATCTTTTTAAGGATGGCGACTAGCGTTTTGTTTGACGCTTCTGCTTGCCCATTTGCCTGTGGGTAATAGGATGTCAAAAAATTGTGCTGAATTTTGTACTTTGTGGTCAAAGTACGCACATATTTGTTCTTGAATTACGTCCCATTATCCAAGATTATCTTGTATGGAATACCAAAACAACATATGATGTTATGCAAAATGAACTCCATAATGCGTGGTCCAATCGTAGAGGTTAGAGAAACCGCTTCCACCCACTTGGTGAAATACTCTGTGGCCGTTATGATAAATGTATGATGGTCGAATGATGTAGGGGAGCTATTTTCGATGAGATCTAAGCCCCATTACGAAAATGGCCAAGCTGACTTTATCGACTGTAAGGCCTAGGAAGGTACGTGTGTCAAATTGGCATGATGTTGACACTTCATGCACTTTCGCACATATGCACAACAATCTCTCTCTAAATATGGCCAATAATAGCCCATGTGAAGAATGTGCTTTGTGATGGCCATACCGTTGAAGTGGCCACCACACATACCATCGTGCGCTTGGGCGATCGCCCAAGCAGACTCTTGCTGGTCCAAGCAACGAAGGAGGATTCCCTCATAGTTGTGATGGTACAAAATGTCTCCTAACAAGACATTCTTAGCCGCTTTCTGCTTGAATGCTCATTTTACGATGTGTGTCAATCCAAGCGGGAGGTTACCTAACTTGAGGTAGTCCCTGACGGGCGAATACCAATCCTATTGATCAGAAACCTCGACGGTCTGAATAGCCAATCCCTCTTGAAGTTCATCCCTAGCAAACGCTGAGTGGGAGAGAGCTTGCAAGAATAGCATTGTATTGCTATTAATGGGAGTAGGGGAGAACAAGGACCCTAGTTGGCGTGTTTTAGACGATCGTGGATTCGAGAGAACTTATCCGAGGATGGTTCAATCTGGATCATGTGTATTCCTGGTGTCAATTCAGAGCTTGCACGCCCCATCGCGGGTTGCGATAGTGTTCTGACTTGAATGGTTGTCATATCACCAGAAAGGTCTTGCGAGATTAGTGACCCCAAGGAGGCCATAGTGTTCGCAAAACAATTTGATGACCGAGGGAGTGCCTTGATGTCGTACCACTCAAGCTTCACTAGGAATTTGTCCACAAGGGATTTGTAAGCCTGCAGAACTAGGCATTTACATTGGAAAATCCCTTTGACTTGGTTGACAATTAACAGTGAATCACCAAAGATGTTCAATCATTTAATGTTCATGGTGATTGCTGTCTGAAGACCTATGAGCAAGGCTTCATACTCTGCATTGTTGTTGGTGCATGGGAAATTTAATTTAAATGATAGGGGCATTGGAGCGCCCTGTGGTGTGAAGAATACTATTCCCGTACCACCACCTTGCTCACATTTAGAACCATCAAAAAATAGGGTTATGTCGGCCTGTGACTCAGGCTCGTCAGAATCTGGTGATTCTGAGACATGGAAGACCCCATCATCGGGTAGTTCTATAGTAAGAGGTTGGTCATATTCAAGAGGAGCCTCTAGTTGATCGGCTATGATCTGACCTTTTATGGATTTTTGTCCGATAAATTCTATGTCAAATTCTGTCAACAACATGATCCATTTTGTCGTGTGGCTACTATGATAAGTACGACTCATAATGTACCACAATGGATTCTCCTTAGACATAACATACGTCTTGTTTCTCAGCATGTAATGGCACAAATTTTTGGTAGCAAACACCACTGCCAAGCAAAGTTTCTTGACGTATGCATAGTTAAGTTCATAGCTGACCAGGGTGTGGCTAAGATAATAAGTAGCCTATTATCTGTGAAGTTCATTCTTCTGGGCTAGCATGGCTCCCAATGCCACCTCAGTAGCTGAGATGTATAAGTAGAACGGCACTCTTGGTCTAGGTGGTGCCAATACTAGCGGCGAAGCCAAATATTGTTTAATGTCATCAAAGGCTGACTGGCACTCGTCATCCCAGTGAAATGCTACCCCCTTATGCAACAACTTGTTCATTGGTTGGCACTTGTCAGATAGTTGCGCTATGAAGCGCTTGATCGATGCGACCTTTCCCTGCAGGCTTTTGAGCTGCTTGATGGTAGTTGGGGGAACCATTTCAAGGATTGCCTTGAATTTTTTGGGATCGACCTCGATGCCTCACTTTGAGACTATGAAACGCAAGAGCTTTCCAGATGTGATGCCAAAAATGCACTTCTTGGGATTCAGTCTGACTTTATGCTCCATGAGGCGATCGAGGATCTTGCTTAAGTCACCGAGATGATCCGGGTGCAAAAGAGATTTAGCCAACAAATCATCCATGTAATCTTCCAAATTCTTGTACATGTAATCATGGAAGATGTATGTCATGGCACGTTGGTAGGTGGTGCCAGCATTTTTAAAGCCAAAATGCATGACCTTATAACAAAATTTTCCCCAAGGTGTTATGAACACCGTTTTTAGCTGGTCCTCAGGATTGATACAAATATAATTATATCCCGAGAAACCATCCATGAGGGAAAGCATTTCATGACCTGTTGTTGCATCTACCAATGGATCGATGCTCGGCAAGGGGAAATCATCCTAAGGACTCGCTTTGTTTAGATCTTGAAAATCAGTGCATATGCGAATCCTCCCATTAGGATTTTTGATGAGCACCATGTTCGACAGCCATGGCAGATAATCCATGCAGATGACAAATTGTGCATCCAACAGCTTTTGCAATTCATCTTTGACCATCAAGGCCACTGTTAGGTGCATCTTACATAGTTTTTTCTTCACTGGATTGACTGTCAGATCAAGCGTTAGATTATGCATGACTAGCTGCGAATCTAGCCCCGACATGTCTCTGTACAACCATGCAAAAACCTCCTTCTTCTCTTTGAGAAGGGCAATGTAGTCGGCTTGCTCTTCGGGGGATAAACTTACCCCCAACTTGATGATTTGTGGATTCATCAGATCTGAGCCGATGTCTACGTCAGTCATCTCCTTGACTGACATGTGGAATCCGTCTTCCAACTGATGTGGAGTTGGGATCAAGTGGATATCATTTGCTGAGTTTAGATCATCATTAGGAACCTCGGGTCCCTCTTCAACATGGCAGATATCTTGAGTCAAACTAGGGGAAAAATGGAGCATTTCACCGAAAGGCTAGTACTCGGATGGGTATGGAGGGGAATTGACGCGATCCCAGTCTATGGCATCTATGTCTAGATACAATGACTGTGTCGAATTGGCCAGATTGTGGATGGGGGTGGTTAAGTCAATGGAGATCATGTTGATGGAATGATTTTGGTCTCCATTATCACGGGTGTGGGTGCTTGGACATCCTAGATGTTCTTTATGCTTTGGATCTGGCTCTAGAGGGATAGGCACGAATGGGTTGGCCCTATGTGCAGATAAGAAGACAGGGTTTGCCCTCGACACTAATGGCACTATAGGGTCTCTGGGTGGAAGGTATGCTTCATATGCCTAGAGTAGTGGATCAAACACTTGGTCCCACCGTGCTGGGTCTACGTACCACTCATGCCCAAGCCTTATGTTTAATTGTGCGAACATGTCGTTAATCTCCAAGGGGTATGGTCACCGCATTTATCGTATGTGATTAAGATATGCCATCTCATTTTCATCTTCATAATCATTATAGGAGATCCAAAGGACTTCGTTGGCTCCAACTGCTTGTTGCATTAAAGTCTCACCTTGCTCAAGCAAATTGATGTGGTCCCACCTAGGTTGTCTCGCTCTCTGCGGGGGGACTTGATTTTCTTGGAGTTACGCTTGCTCGATGGGATCATCCAAGGGGAACATTGTCAAGAGGCTTTCTTGACAATCATCCATGGGGATCACTTATGAGTGATCGCTTCCTGATTCAAATGGGTCATGTGACACTGGTTCATACTCTGATTCATCCTCTGAGGACCCTTCTTGACCTTGTCTAGACTCTCCCTGAAAGTGAGCTCTCAAGCTCTCTCCTCTCTCGAGCGAAGGGAAGGGGTTGCTAGAACCAACAAGGTTGATTGTTGTTAATGGGAGATAATCCCTCAATATATATGTGGTGTTAAGGTTTGCATATGGATCTGATGCCAATCCCCCCTTGTTGCCTATCCCTAGGCCTTGCATGTCCTCCACAAAGATGTCCAAGGGGAGGGGGTGGTTGAACCCTACTCCTGACTTGTCATATGGCATTTGGTATCTTGTTTTGCAAAGAACATGTATCCCCTGCTCATATCTGCCTAACCCATATCCGTGCCAATTGCATTGGCCAAGGTATCTTAGAGCAAATTCTGGGTTAGAAAAATAATTGACATTTTCAGCAAAAGGCTCTTCGTCCTCATCCTCTTGCGTGCATGGTGCAACGCCATGATCAAGGACCCCATACAAAAAATTTGTTTGGTTTGGCGGGTAGCCTAGGGGAACAATACTGCCAATGGGAAGGCAAGGTTTCCCTATGTCCTGCATGGACTCTAGTGCGGGTGTTGCTACAATATTCTGCACCAGATACTCCCCCAGGCCTGTATTGGCCATCTCAACATTGATCATTGGTGGTCGAGGGGGACGGAATGAAAGTTCTCCTTGAGTCCACTCCATGTCGGGTGGACTAGAAGCCTCGACTTCCATTGGGCTAGGTGCTTCCTCCATAGAGATAGTTGATACTGATGGCAGTGTCTCTTCCAAAGGTTTTGCCTCTTCCAGGGATTTCTTCCCTTTGTCCTTTTATTTGGTCTCCATAGATGACGTCGTTGGTGGAGGACCAGACGATGAAGATGAACCCAGTTGGGGTTTTGAATAACTTGCTAGTGGGGACGCCTATGGAATCAGACCCTGTTTAGATGGATTTAACTGGAAATCCAAATGTGTTGATGGCAGGGTTGATTGCAGTATCAGCTGCACCGCATTACAATACTTGAAGGGTTCCAAGTCCGCTGGAACTACATGCACCTCCCCTTCAAATGTATATTTTAAACATTGGTGAGATATCGAAGGGACACACTTCATGTCCTTGATCCATGACCAGCCTAGCAAGATGTTGTAGGCCATTTCACCCTCCAACACATGGCACAATGTGGGTTTTGTCTTTTGTCCCACTTGGATTGGTAGGACTATTGTGCTGACTGTCGAGCAGATTGCATCATTGAATGCTCGTAGAGTGTAGGTGGAAGCTGTGATATGAGATGCAGGCAACTTCAGATGCTTGAGAGCCACAGTTGTGATGATGTTGTTGGACGAGCCAGTGTTTATCAACACCCTCTTGTATGGGATCCCATTGACCTATGCGATAACGTGTAGGGGTGGATCCGCCATGTCATCAATCATTGATCTTAGTTCATCTTCTCGAAATGTGATGACCGGATCAGTGCATCATTTTACATGCCCCATGAAGTTGTTGAAAGAATTTGTCTCATGGGGCTGCAACTCGATGGCTTTCAAAATCTCCATTAGAGCTTCTCTATGGGGCGTATATTGTTGTATAATCTCGTATATGGAGAGCCTAGCCAAGGTGGTCCTCAAACTCTGAGTTAGTTTGGTCTGAAGTGTGGCCACCGTCTTAGTTGGAAGAGGTTGTGCAAGGTTCTATTGTGGTTGCGATGTTGTTGGCACCTCTCTTGCAGCTACCGCAGGAGCATTCTTGCTCGGATACCTCCTATTTCGAGTCAGTATACTAATCATCCCTACATACCCCTGCATGGGGAAGTTCTGTGTGACCTCGTTAACTTGTAGGGTATTTTCCTGCAAAGCATGGGCATGAAAGGGGTCTTTGAAGACCTCCATTTGCTAATTGCTTGGTGCAACGGGATTATCCACTACTAGTGTCTTGTTATCAATCAATTCTTGCACCAAGCCCTTAAATTTCCAATAGGCATTTAGGTCATGCGTGTGAAAGGGGTGGGCAGAGTTAGCTCGCTCGATTTGAAGAGCCTTACGATATAGATATTGTCTATTGGTTCTAATAGTGATGGGGGGCAAAGGGGGGAGGCCACCATCATGTGGCCTCTCCTCATGGACACTATGTCTCTCTAGCACTTCATCGCATGGTGGCCACTCATATCTAGCTTCTAAAAGAGCTTTCCTATCTATGTTGAGTGCCACGTGTAAGGATTCTTCCTGAAAGGGGCTATGATGAGAGGGCATCTCCCCCAAATGGGTGTCCCTATAGTTCCATCTTGACATGGACTGATGCGGACTCTCTCGCGGGTCAGGCCACCAAGGCGGTATGACCAAGTCCTTATGGCTATAGCGAAGGCGACTTGTGCCCCCTTGTACACTTTATGTAGCTTTCACCCTTGATTGGGCTTGACTACGTGTGTACACCATGGTACTGTTTTCCTACAAGATAAATAGGTTTTTATCTCTTTTATGATTTTTTTATGCTACACAAAATAGAAAAGAGCACACATACACAAACAGTTATTATCTCGTTTAAAGATTGAGAGTGTGTCCTAGACTTGGTTTAGTGTGTTTTTTATTTTTGTTATGTTTTTTTTTTTTTTGAAGGTTTTTGAAGAACGTTTAAGTGCAAATGATGGCTCTTATGACTCCCAAATTTCGTTGCCCCTTCGATATACCATTGCCAGGCCGATATACCATCCTCTCTATATACCCACCCTTACATGAGGGAAACTATAGGTACATGAGAGCAGATGGTATGTGGAACGTAGGTGGTACGAAAGGGGAATCACCCTGTTTATCACACCTACAATAGAAGACTTATCCTCGTGTGCTGGGAATCACCCCAGCTACAATCGATCAGCTTTCATCAGGATTTATGTCTAGCAATAGTTGCGATCGGGGTAATGGATGCAAAATTCAAGCCAAGGTGGTGATGAAATCCACCATTGGTCTTGATCAAGGGCTAGGGTTTTACGACCAGCGCCTTGGTTTTTAAGTTGCCACATGGTGTGTGGGGTTATTTTTATTTCACAAAAGGAAACAAGCAAGCAGCAAAAGGAAAAATTTCCCTAAGAAAACAAGTAATCCAAAATAGAAACACTGAACAAAAAATGACAAAGAAAAATGCAGAATCCTTACCTCTTCTCTGCCTGCATCTATCGGTCCTGAGCTTCTGCCCAAAAACTTCACAGACTAGAATTCATCCTGGGGTGGAACAAATTATAGTTTGGTATTCATCCCAGGGTAGGGCACATTCCAATTCGTCTTTGGGTGAGACGAATTACAGTTTTGTGTTCGCCACAGACTGGAACGAACAGTAGTCCTGCGTCCCAAAAAAGAAAGGGTACCTACAAGCAAGGTAAATTTTGATCAAATTTTTGATCCAAAAAGGAAGAGGACAGAGTCCCACCATGATCGCCACTGAAAGCACAAGGATACGAAAACAAGAAAGGAAAGACTCCAAGCATGATGCAAAAATGAAGCTAAACTTAACGCTAAATCCTATGAACTAAAACGCATGAAATGGAAAGAGCATGAATTGAAAACCAAATGAAATAACAGCCCTTCTCTTTTATTGATGTATTCCACAACTTGGTTACAATTTGCATCCTCCCTTTTTAGGGGCGAGGAGTGTCAAATTCATCTCTTTGGTTACATCCATGGATAGCCTTCCTTCTTTCGCGTGCCCACATGTAATATGGGCGGACCAAAACATCACCGCCGCTTGCATCTACGAATTTTGATTCCTTGCTGCTCCTTCGATGTTCCAATCCTGTGTTCGAAGAAACAAAAAAATGATCAATAACACCTGTGGATGAAACGAAACATGCAATCCCCAAACCTACGATGAATGAATGAGAAAAATGAATTAAAATATGACCAAAACAAATCCAAATGATCTAAAAATTTTATAGGGGTATCAAGATATCACCAGGATGGCATTGCAAAAATAATAGTCAGGAAATTCCTTGCCAATTTGAATTCACTCCGGGGCAGGATGAATTCGCCTATAACAAAATGCCAAAAAGGTACTGTCTCCAATGTCCTACCTCGGAAGACCCCAAACACCTACAAACTTGGGGTTATCTAATTGGGGGCATTTTGGGAAGACCCAAATGGTTATATTTTCCCAATTTGACCTCCATGAATAAGAATTTGATGATGCTTATCTGCAAGTTAGTGGGAGCGAAAACGTGATAGCATAATGATAATAAATTGAAACAAAATGAAATCAAAATTGTAAACTATCTAAAAGCATAGAAAACAAATGCAAGGAATGAAAATTATAGAAAGGAAAATATGCTACACATTCTCAATCGTTCCTAAAAAGGGCGATTAGTCCTGCAGCAGTGCGGGGGCGCCCAGGCGGGCCGCCCACCGTTGGGACCTGATTTTGACACCAATCCACTTGGGATGGGTCAAAAATCCCTTACAAGGTGTTGTCGGAAAATTTGGTGGTATTCTATGGCCAAATTTTAGGTTTTGGGCTCAAGATTCGACCTTCCAAAAGTCACCCAATGACCTCCTCTCTAAAAGAGATCAAGGATGTAGAAGGCGCAAATCGCACAAGGATGTATGGGGAAATAAAATAGTAGCATTTCGTTGCTCAAAATTGCTCTTACTGTGTATATTTTGGGATGAGGAAACTCATCAATTTATAGACCTAGAGGTCTCTTGAAAGGGGCATGCAGAGGCGCCACTTGGCAATCATGCCTTCCTAGGGGGAAGGAGATTCCTCCCTGAATTGGGACTTCATGACTGACCATGCAGATGCCTCTAATGCTCGAAAACACTCACCCATACTCCCATGCGATGAAGGAATTGTTGAGTGGCGGATTTGAGCTACCATTTGTCAAGATTTGACTTTTTTCCCGTTAAACCTGCAATTTGCCCCACCCTAGAGCAGATCCAGAATTTGTCCCTGGGTAGGGCGAATCCCAGTTTGAATTCGTTCCAAGGTGGAATGGATACTGAGCAAAGTTCCTGAGGGTTCCAAAATGATTTTTGACCTTCAAAAACTACTATGAGAGTGGTTAGGACCATTGTTTAACCTCTGGGTGCTACCCTTTGGGCTGTGTGTGTCAAAGCAATCAGTGTTTACAGTCACATAATTGTATTGGTGTTGTTTTGGTGTCTACAAGTGGATTTAACTTTTGTGGAGTTTTTGGTGCTCATATTTCCTTCCATCCTTGTGTCAAAGTCTAATGCACAATTGGTGCTAGGGGATGCAGATATATCACCACCTATAGCTACATCATTATCATCAACATGTCTAACCACCACTGCACACACAACCATCCTAGTTTATCGGTCGAAAAACAAAATAGTACAACAATAGGTGTAACTCCTGGTGTAGAGGAAGAGAATACACATTACATTTAATATTGAGTATCGATCACTCAAAAAACCAAAAGAGATACTCCAGAATATTAATGGTCTTCTTTCTGTATCAATGATTTAAGAAGGTGAGGTGAAAGATTCGAAGTATAGCACAAGGACTCTACAAGGTGAAATATTGGAGAATAGTGATCATCACCACATCCTAGGCTTTCATGAGAGAATCATGAATGACACCACCTTTATCCTTCATGACGGATTCACCATGGTCCCTGAATAGGGCTAGCTATCCCTAAAGCGAGTGCTTCTCATGATTGATGATCTCTCTATCATTAGGAATCCCCATAATTTTAGTGAGCAAATCCATTATGACAGTCAAAATTAGGCCAAAAACATCAATATGACCACCATCCCATGAAGAAACAAATTCAAGGGATAGGTTAGGGTTGTGGCTTTGAAAAAGCTAAAGGAAATTTAGCAAACCATGGTTGTGAAAGATATCCTTGACCAATGCAGTCAAATGAAGGGTGGTAGACTCAAATTCGGCCATGGAAATAGAGGTAGGCCATAGGGAAAAAATTGCAGGGGAATGCACTAAAGAAAAAATACAATGAAAAGGGAAAATCATCCAAATGAGTAATTGAAATCTAATTAAAAATATTGGAGAAGCTAGATTGGCCCATTCCATGAAAGGCAGTGGAAAAGAACACATGTGCCACTCTTTAGAAAAGCATACAACATGATTAATGACAAAGTGGAAAAAATTAGCATGAACAATTTGGCACTTGTGGCATCAACCCAATTGGAAAGTCTAACCAAAAAATAGGATGCTCTGGGCCAAGGAAAATATTCAATCGAAGGATAAACACCAAATTCAGAGATAGAAGTTTTCAACACCATTGAAGGAATGATCCACTGATAGTTATGATGGCTAGACACATAGTTAAACAAGGTAGTCAGGTGATGATTATCAAGCCTCAAGGAATACAGATCAAAGAACATGGGGGGTTTTTGAAAATCCCCACGAATGGAGACGATGAAAAAGTACCAAACCACCACATTTATTGCCACTCGAGAGAGAATTAGAGGAAAATTAGGGTGTTGATGAGGACAAATAGAGGGCAATCATATTTTCATCATTTCCTAATTATGGTCGATCCAAAGGATCCCATAAAAATCCATAGTTACAAGAGAGTGGCTAGTGATCTATCCAGACACGTGGCTAACTCCAAAGACACTACCACCCCAAAATTTATTTGTATTGCTAGAATTCACCATGTGACAAATCACCCACTGACCCACTTCAAATCTATTGTTCATAAGAGCCTCATCAATGGACATGTGAGCTCTCCTAGTAATGTACCTTTCATTAGAGTGACAAGGCACATAATGAAGAGAAGGTAAGTAAATCCATGTGGGATCCAACCAAGCAAACCTCTTAGGCTTACTGCTCATGAGCTGCATGAACCTCAAGATCATTGATATTGATAAGTGCTAGAGGAAAATCATGATTCCACACAGTGAGACACTATTCAAAAATAATCAAATTGGCAAAAAGGTCGGCCACATAATTCTCTTCATGGTAAACATGGTTGAAAGTAACACTCATGAAGGATTGCATGAGCCACTTGATATCAGAGATCATATTCATGATGTTCCAAGAAATATACTAAGATCCTAAAATAAAACACCAGATGATATTTTTGGAGTCACCTTCGATCGACACATTAGAACACCGCATGTTGTGAAGGAGGATGATACCTTGGTGAAGAGCTTTGACTTCAACAAAATAACTAGATTGATGTCTCAAAATATCTGCAAAGACAAACACAATATTACCTAAATGATCTCTAACAATTCCCCTAGCTCCAATAGGTCCAGGATTTCCTTTGGTGGCTCCATCAAAATTTAGCTTAAGAAATCCTCTAGGAGGAGGAGACCAAGATATCTGAGATTGATTCATCTTAGGAGGCTAGGAGTGGATGTTACAATTCTTTAGTATGGGATTCAACATCACCATCTCCAACAGTGATAGAAAAATCTTTATAGTAGCATGGATTATTCTAGATAGCACATGATGGACATCATGAGTTGAATTATCCAAAGCATAGGAATTTTTTCCATGCCAAACCTTCCGCAAAAATTAGGGAAGATAAAAGGACCAAATTTTTTTGAGATGACAACCTTTGAAGGGATTGGGACACTGAACACACTAGTCATTATGGAAAGTGGGTGGGACCCAAGAAATACCAATAGAGTAGAACAATGACAATAGGATGGAATGGGAGAAAGGACAAGATACGAAATGATGGTGGGTAGAATTACAATCCTGGAGACATAGGTAACAATAGTTGGGGAAATAAAAGCCACATCGATGGAGGTTTGAGAGGGTGAGAATCCTATCCTGGATGGCTAACCAGAAGAAGAAACTCACTTTGGGTGTGATATGCTTCTTCCATATGAGCAAGGAGGGAAACCAAGGAGGGGACTATACTTCAGTGAGGGTGTAGGCAAAATTTATAGTGAACATACCTTAGATATGAATATGACAATTGTGATAGGTTTCAAGCAGGTGAGATCCACATGATATTTTAGGGGCTGGTCTCCAATCTAAATATTTTCCTAAAATATGATTTTAACATTGTTGCATAATCTCCAATGAATGCCTTTCCTGATAATATTACTAGACTTGAGGATGGAATTCCAAGCTTTTGATCCATAAATGGGAGAAGGATCCTCCAAGAAATTGTTATCGTACCACAAATATTTTGCTTTCATGATGGAAACCCACAAATAATTCTCATAGGTAAGGACTCTCCATCCTTGCTTAGAAATGAGAGCCATGTTCATATTGCAGACCTTCCAAAGCCCAATGCCTCCATGATCCTTTCGGGAGCAAACCTGATCCCAAGCGGCCAATTGGATATGATGTTTCAACTCTGATCTAGACCATAGAAATTTTCTTTGGAGTTGCTCAATTTTATTGCAAAATTTGGCCAGGATACAAAATATCGAAAATAAAAAATATTTATACTTTGGAGGGTGGCTTTAATGAGGGTGGCCTTACCATATTGGCTTAAGAAGCTTCCTTTCCAACTAGATAGTTTCTTATGAATACGGTCAATGAAATAATTTCAAAGATATTTTTTGAGGGGCCAAAAAATAGAGGTAGTCCTAAATAAGTGGTCTGGAGCTTAGCGATGGTACAATCAAGGATGAAAGCAACTTAAATACAAAGGTTATCATTTAGTTTTAGTATTTGGTTTAGATTAGATAGAATTTGTGAGGATAATGAGGAGTCAATGCAAATACAAAGGTTGAAATTGAACACTTCCTTTTCAATTTATTGAAATAGAATTATGGGTGCATAAGAAGTTAGATATTTTATCAATTCAATGTATTATTGGCATGCTCAATGGAACCAATGGCTTGATTTCCATGACAAAGATTAGAATAGTTTTTTTTTTAACTCTAAATTTTACATATTTTCATTTTGGGTTCATATTTATAGGTGCTTTACAATGTCAACTCCATTTTGAACAACATTAAATTTTTAATTTTTTTTACAAAGTGACATCAAAAGTGTTTGAAAGTCATCAGACATCTTCAACTATGGTGTTAAATTGTGTTTTATCAAAGTTGGAGGAAATTTTACAAAGTCTTCATCCAAGGAACAATTTGCTCCAGTTTTGGATAAACTCATTTTATTTAAAGTGAATCATTTGAAAACCAAAACAAATATCAGTCTAACTCAAGGAGAAATCTACTCAAAATTGAGAAGTGAATTGGCCAAAAAAAATTCCAAGTCTAGATTTTGGAGGAATTAACTTAACAACTGAGAGTGATTTGCTCAGACCCTTCTTCAAAGAAATAAAATTCAAGTTCTAATTTTGAAGTTATTCACTATTTTAATACAAGTGTGTAAATAAATAATATACAACTAATAAATATTTAGTTAAGAATTCAATAATTTATTACATGGAATAAATATGGCACAACCCTAGATATACCCATCAGTTATACTATATTATATTGTAGATCTAATTTGTGATCACAAAACTAAATTTTACAACCAACATGAGTTCCGCTTGAACCTTAGCACTAAATCATATTGAATTATTCAACTAATTCCCCTTGAATTCTTTGAATCCTCATTGAACTCCTTCAATCCTTTGTGAATTTCCTTGGATATTGTTTACAATAAGTACCCCACACCCAAAATATAAACATCTTACTTACCAAAAATAACATGAATTTTTTATATCTTCCTTGTATATTTTAATATTTATATTTCTTTTATATGTTTATAATTCTCTTTTTAGCACTCATCCATCTCTAATTATGGGCTTTTACACTATGCACTTTTCTTATTTTTAATTGTCTTACTATTTTTAGAACTAATTTTATTATTTTTTAATTACCTTTTTGTTTTTAGAATTGCTTTTCTTATTTTTTCTAACAATTTGCATAAATAGGAGTCAGATAGAAATAATAAATAAATAAATAAATAATATTTTAAATTATTAATTAATCAATTTTGCATCACAATCTCCAACATTCTCCCTTTGACACAAAATAGAGAAATGTCTAGATTCATATTCAACTTTGCATGGGCATGCTTCAACAATCCCTTGATCAGGATATCAACAACTTGATCTTTAGTTTTGATATACTCAATCTTCATCATATTTTCTTACACCAAGTCTCTCGCGAAGCAATGCTTAATATCAATGTATTTAGCCTTTGAATGAAAATATATATTTTTGGACAATTAAATTACCCCTTCATTATCACAAAATATTAGAGTTGGATCTCATTGAGCCTATTTAATATCCTCAAGAAATCATCACAACCATACTCCTTGAGTACATACCGATGCTAAAGCCACATATTCTACCTCCTTAGATGACAATCCAACTCTATTGGAACTCCAAGAGATCAATCCACTGAACTAAATCTATGAAGCTAATTAGCCTTGTATTCTTGGATGGTCTATAATGGATGCCATGATCCATTATGCCTTTTACATATATAAATATCCTCTTTACTACTTGAAGAGGACTTGCACCATGAGCATATATGTCCTCATAATTAAGACTATATGTTTGTGCAAAATATTTGGCAACCAATATTTCCTTGTGCTTTTCAATAATGTCATTGCTATTGAAATTGGTATTGTACACTCACTTGGATACAATAACATATTTTTCCTTAGGTGGCTATACAAACCCATGTTTCATTCTTTTCTATTGATTCTATCTTCTTTTCCATGGCTTTAGCTCATTCTTTACACTTGACCACTTCATCAAATGTTATATATTCACTAGAGATACAAGATAATGCATAATAAGTCAATTCATCATCATCTTGATCATCAACTTGATTTTCATTACCTTTTCATGCTTAAATCTAAGTTGTTCTCCTCTCAAAATTCTAATCCAATATTTGTGTAGCTAGATTTGGGAGCAACAACCTTTTAGAATTTCCTCATTGGGATGTATAAGATGAGCCACTTGATGCTAGATTATATGACACCGCAATAGGTGTTCATGGAGTAACTTGTATGCCATTTTTATTTAAATATTTAGCCATTGAGGTCCCTCTTTCATTTGCAACTTTAGCTTTTTTGTAGTGATATTCATAAACACCACCCTCAACAAAGATAAAATCTTAGAAAATAATAGTGTTGTTATTTTGAGCATTGTAAAACTTGTATACCTTTCTCTCATCACTATAGCCAATGAAGACGTGAGGTAAAATTTTTGGGTCCATGTTATTTCACTTTTAATAATTAACATGCACATATGCTAATCATCCAAATACTTTAAAATATACAATACTTGCAATACTTGCAACACTTGGTTCCTTACCATGCTAAGCCTCACATGGAATATTGTTCAATATTGAAATGGTAGGAATCCTATTGAGTTTGTAAATTAACATATTTACCTCACCCCAATAAATATTAGAGTAGTAAATAACTACACCTTTCAAAAGTAGAAGTTTAAATTATGGACAAGCACATGAAGAAAGACTCGATTAGGAAAGCCTGATCATCGAAGGTTAGAAGTTCCTAAATAATGGATAGAAGGAAAAAGTAAGTCTCAAAAAAGGTACTAAAGTCAAAAAGTCCCAAATATCTATGAATAAGCGGTATTGAGAGATGAAAAACTCCCAAAAATCAAAATAATAAAGTACACATTCTTTGAGGATGATTGTCTTTATGGAAAAATATATTTTGTATCTCTAAGAAAGGACAAAAACAACATGGAGTTATAGTATAAGCAACTCAAAGATCCAAAATATTAAATTAAGTAATCTTCAGTACCCATGTGATTGGAATCCCTAAAATATGGGTAAACAATAATTAAGGCTATAGTTGCTCATCTAAGAGGCCAGGATCATTTGAAATTCATATCCTTATATTCTAAGAATCATGAAAGGAAAAAATAGTTAGACAAGACGTGACTTAGTATCCAAAAGGGTAGCCACCTAGAAATATCTACATGAATTTTGGAGGGAAAATTCTACTTTTGTAATCTATAAATAGTAGTAGTCTTAAATTTGTAAAATATTGACAAGTTTGCAATTGTATGGATTTTGAAGCTTTTCTTTAATTTCTCTCTATAAAAATAGTTATGGTTCCTTAGCGGCTTGTGGGTAATATCAAACCCTCACTTTTGACATAATATTTGTAAGAATTTTCTTACATTATATATATATATATATATATATATATATATATATATATATATATATATATATATATATATATATATGTATGTATGTATGTATGTATGTATGTATGTATGTATATATAGAAGCATGTGTCTATTTTTTAGCATTTGCATGTAGACCTATTATGTATGTGTATGTATTTGTGATCCTTTGCCTAAATATCAGATGTTGCTAAGTGTATGTGTGTATGAGGAATCTGTGTCTATTTTTGAATTGAGTCACTTGCTAGCTTGGCTCTCTAATGGGACATGCCTCCTCATATATGCATATAACTAGAAGATCTTGATTGTACTTCACTATGTAAAGGTGATGGGGATCTACAAATCGCCCACAACAGATTCTTAAATATCATTCATTACACTTGGAAAAATTTACAATAATGGCAGCAGTTTGCCAACTAAACTTCTTTATCCTGAAAGAATGCTTATTTTATTTTCTATTACAACATCTTCCATCCAAGAAGAAAAACAACCTAAACTGGTACAAAATTTCCCTCTTTCCTTCACGCCTACAACTATGGCTCGGAAGTTTTTTGACCATTGTGCATGCCTTTGCTTCCATTTTTAAAATCTCTGGCATGACTCTTCATTTCCCTTTTTTGACCCTTCGTTTCATTTCCCATGCCTCTTTGTTGTCTTCGCTTTTGAACGCCTTTCTTTCTGACCCTTGATCTTCATCTACTTTCACTACACCTCATTTCCATATGTTGTTTAGTGCTACCACTATAGGCTTTGTCTGCATGTGAACCATTGATGACGTTCGGTATTCCACCGCTCGATAAATTCCTCTGTAACGACCCTTGGAACTGCCTGCACTTTCTTTTCTTTCGTTGGTCACGAAAATGTGACATGTCATGATATCATGACATTTTTGGCTTCCCTGCCTTCCTGCCCTCTTCGAGTCACAAAAATGTGACATGTCACGATATCGAGACACTTTTGGCTTCCCTGCCTTCCTGCCCTCTTCGAGTCGTGAAAATGCAACATGTCGCGATATCGCGACACTTTCCACTTCCTGCCTTCCTGCCCTCTCTGAGTCGCAAAAATGCGACATGTCGCGATATCGCAACAATTTCGGCTTCTCTACCTTCCTACCCTCTTTGAGTCACAAAAATGTGACATGTCACAATATCGTGACACCTTTTCTCCCTTGCACCTTCTCTCATCCTTGGGTCACGAAAATGTGACATGTCGCGATATCGCGACACTTTTTATCCTTTGCGCTTTCTCTCGTCCTTGGGTCATGAAAATGCGACATGTTGTGATATCACGACATCTTCCCTTCTGGATCTTCTTTCTCCTTTTTGGTTGTGAAATCGTGACATGTCATGATATCATGACATATTTCCTTTCTGCCTTCTCCTTGCCTCTAGGGTCACAAAATCGTGACATGTCGCGATATCACGACAGTTTCCTTCCTTGCTTCCTTTCTGCTTCTTCGGTCGTGATTTCACATGTCGTGAAATCGTGACATTTTCTCCTCTGCGCCTTTCCTGGCTTCTTTCGATCACGATTTTGTGACATTTTGCGAAATCATGACATTTTTTCTCCACGCCTTTCCTACCTTCTTTTGGTCATGATTTCTTGACATGTCACAAAATTGTGACATTTTTGTTCCATGCCTTTCCTACCTTCTTTCGGTCATGATTTCACGACATGTCACGAAATCGCAACATTTTTGCTCCACGTCTTCTCTCTCCTTCTTGAGTCATGAAACCAGACATGTCATGATATCACGACGCTTTTCTCTATCGCAATATTGTGACATGAAGGCAAACACTTAGAAATTTTTTTGTTGATGCAAGATTGCTCTGCTGCCACCGAATTCTCCTGCATCAGACACCTGGGGTGGATTGAGAAGTGTCATTTACTTCTGTACTATTGGAGGAAGACCCAAGCGGTCGACCTCCATTTTTGACAACCAAGTTGCATCTTCAATAGGTCTGCCCTTCCACTTAACCAAATATTCATAATACTGCCTGTTCTTATTACTTCTGCCTGCTCGATTGTCTATTATTTCCTCGATCTTGTCTGCTGCTGGAGTAGATGTTGGAATACTCCATAATTTTGTACTTGGTGTCTCGCTACTGCCTCCTTCATGATACTCTACCAAATCTACAATGTTAAAAATTGGTGATATGTTAAGGCCACTTGGCAATTCCACTTCATACGCATTTCCTGAATCCTGTTTTCCTATAATCCGGCATGGTCCAAACTTCTTCATCTTCAGCTTGTTATAGGTTTTAGCAGGTAATCTCTCTTTTCTCAAATGGACCATGACTTCATCACCCACTGTGAATTCCTTGAACTGTCACTTCTGGTCTGCCCTTGTCTTATATTGGTTGATCATGTTAGTAATGTGCTTCTTCACTTCTTCATGCACACTCTTCAGATGCTCTATAAAGTCCTCAGCCTCGGCACTTCACTTTTCCCTTGTATCCATCTTCCTCAACTCAGAAGAACTCCTTGGACTGCTCCCATATATTATCTGGAATGGAGATTTGTTAGTACTCCTATTGACAGAATTGTTGTATGCAAATTCTTCCTATGGCAAAACCAAATCCCATCCCATGGGCTTATCTCCTATCAAGCATCTCAATAGATTTCCCAGACTTCTATTCACCACCTTCGTTTGGCCATTAGTCTGTGGGTGGTATGCAAAACTAAATTTCAAATTTGTCTTCTTCCAAAAGGTCCTCCAAAAATGCCCAACAAACTTGATATCTCTGTCAAAAATGATACTCTTTGGTAGACCATGAAGTCATACCACCTCTTTTTAAAATAAACCTGCAACGTGAACTACATCACTAGTTTTCTGGCAGGGAATAAAATGTGCCATATTTGAAAACCTATCAACCATCACGAATATGGAATCATTTCCCCACTACATCATTTGTAGACCAAGAATGAAATCCATACTGACGTCCTTCCATGGTCTCTCTGGTATAGGTAATGGCTGATATAATCTAGTGTTCTGGCTCACCCCTTTCGCCATCTGGCATACTCTACAACTTTGCACAAACCTTTTCACATCTTGCTATAGTTGCGGCCAATAGTAGTTCTCACTAACTAGGGCAATGGTCTTATCCTGACAAAAATGTCCAACTAGCCCTCCACTATGTTTCTCCTTGACCAGATTCTCCCTCATTGAACTCCTTGGAATGCATAATTGACTTCCTCTAAACAACATTCCATCTTGGATCAGAAAATCCAACCACTTGGTCCTGTCCAAAGTGATAGGTGCCAAGCAAGCCTTCCAAGATTCTGCAAAATTAGGATCTTCATGGTACAAACCCTTCAGTTCATCAAATTTTACCACTTCCACCTTCATTTCTGTCAACAAACACTACCTTCTGCTTAAGGCATCTGCAACTCTGTTTGACTTTCTGCTCCTATGCTTCAACACAAAGGTATAACTCTGTAAAAACTCAACCCATTTTAGGTGCCTCTAATTTAGCTTCCCTTGGCTATTAATATACTGTAAGGCCTGATGATCAGTATATAGATCAAACTCTTTTGGCAACAAGTAATGTTGCCACTTATTTAGAGCCTGAACTATAGCATAAAACTCTTGATCATAAACTGAATACTTCTTCCTAGCATCATTGAGTTTCTCACTAAAGTAAGCAACAGGTTTACCTTCTTGACTCAAAACAGCTCCTATGGCACTACCACTAGCATCACAATCTACCTGAAATACCTTATTAAAATCTAGAAGTGCCAAAATAGGTTGCTCTATAACCTTCTTCTTCATCATATCAAAGATCTTATTTGCTCCTAAAGTCCACTTGAATTCTTTCTTATCCTCTCTCATTGTTTCTGTAAGGGGTGCACAAATACTGCTGAAATTCCTAATGAATTTCTTGTAAAAACATGCTAGACCATGAAATTATCTTACCTCAATCGTGCTTCTTAGAGTAGGCCATTCAATGATAGCTCTCACCTTTTTTGGGTCCATTTTTAGACCTTCGGTTGAGATGAAAAATCCCAGGTACACTAACTTTTTCTTCACAAAATTACACTTCTTCATATTTATTAACAACTGCTCCTCCCACAGCTTCTCAAAAACCCTTCTGACCTGCATCGATGCTCTTCCAGGGTTCTGCTAAATATTAAAATATCATCCAAATAGACAATGACAAATTTGCCTAAAAATTATTTCAATACCTCATTCATCAACCGCATGAATGTGTTTGGTGCATTGGTTAGCCCAAATGGCATGACCAACCATTCATACAAACCTTCTCTGGTCTTGAAGGTTGTCTTCCATTCATATCCTTCTCTAACAGGAATCTGATGATAACCACTCTTCAGATCAATCTTTGTGAAGTACTTGGCTCCACACAAACAGTCCATAATGTCATCCATCCTTGGCAATGGAAATTTGTACTTTATGGTGATCTTGTTAATGGCTCGAGAGTCTGTACACATTCTCCACTCTCCATATTTCTTCGGTGCTAGTACTGTAGGTACTGTACATGGACTCAAGATCTCTCGAATCAGTCCCTTTTTTAGCAACTCTTGGACTTGCCTGTTCAGCTCTTCAATTTCTGTAGGAGTCATTCTATGTGCTGCCTCATTGGGTAAACTAGATCCTAGTACAAAATCTATATGGTGACTGATATTCCTCACTGGTGGTAAACCCTCAGGCACATTATCAGATACAATGTCTGGAAATTCTTCTAATAGTCCTAAGACTTCTATAGGGGTATCCTTGCATTCTTCCTTCCTAACTCTAGGAATTAATGCATAGCACATATGCTCATGCTTTAAACTATCCAAAAATATTCCCCCTTCAACTAAACATATTCTAGCGCTGCTACATACCTTTTTTCCCGCCTCCTTCAAGGTCTTCAACTTATGGCGCACTCCATCCTTTGTCACTGAGTAAGTGTTGGCGTGACCATCATGCATTGCACATCGATCAAATTGCCATGGCCTTCCCAACAACAAATGGCAAGCATCCATAGGAAAGATGTCACATAGGACCTCATCACAGTACTTCCCAATATTAAATTTCATCGAGCATTGCTCACTGACCAAGGCCCTATGGTCATTCTATAACCACACAATCTGATATGGATGCGGCTGTCCCCTTCTCTTTAACTATAACTTGGTAACCATTTCTTCTGAGACCAAGTTATCAGTACTACCATTATCTATAATAATTTTACAGACCTTACCCAAACTTCTACACCTTGTGCAAAATAGACTCCTTCTCTAGTTTGATCCTTTCTCCTCATTCAACAGGGTCCTCCTTGTAACCATAAATTCTCCTCCATCTACCTCCTAAAAATGTTTTGATTCAGCACCTTCATCGACTATAGTAGCTTTGGCAGGACCCTCAAGTCTCTTATTCATCCCTTCTCGGTGTTGTGGACACTCGTATGCTCGATGTCCTTCTTCACCATAGTGGAAATAGGTTCCATGAAATCCTCCCCTTCCAAATACACGTCCAGATATACCTCTTCCCATTGGGTAACCATTGTTCTAATTACAGTGTTGGTAGGTGTTCCTCTCTTCCTGATCCTGGGTATTACTGGTTTCACCAGCCTTCTACTGATCCTTATATTTTTCTCCACCGGTCCTTCCACCAGTTCTTCCCCCACAACCTCTTCCTCTTTGCTTTCCCTCAAACCGTCTATTTAGCTTCTCTTCGACTTTGAGGGCAAACTGGTAACATCCTCAATGGTTCTCATCCTAACTAGACTCAACTCTTCTTGAATACTTGTTCTCAACCCATTGATGTAACGGGCCACCTTCTCCCTATTAGCCTCTGCATGGCCAGTTCTGATTGAGATCAAGTAGAACTCCTCTGTATATTCTTTGACAGATCTGTTTGACTGTCTTAAACTCTGCATTCTTCTCAATAGGTCCAATTTGTAATCTACAAGAATAAACTATCTCTTCAACTTCTCTACCATTCGATCCCATCTGGTTATCTTTTTCTTTCCTTCTCTATTTGTTTTTGCAAACTTGATCCGATCTGGAACTACAACCTCCTCATACTCAAAATATTACTTCATATCATTGATCCAGTCAATTAACTCCTTTGAATTGAGACTCCCAAAATATGTGGAGATATCAAACTTTGTCTTCTTCCTGATCCAAGATATGGCCTTAATTAATCTGGATTCTGCAGGATCCATTACTTTTTCTACAACCGATGGTTCATCAACCTCCCAAGCTTCATCTTCACTATGGTCCTCTCTCCTTGGTTCAACCCCTCTTTGTAACTCCTCTTGCAGGGCTTGCACTTGCCTCTACAAAGCTCTAAAATATTCTTCAGGTACCACATTCCTTCCACCACCACGGTTTCTTCATGGAGGCATTCCTCCTCACTCCCTTCTCACAATCCTTCCATAGATCTTGGTGCAAACTGCCTCACTTTTGGCGATCTGCTCACACACTTAGGAACTCCCGCTTTGATACCACTTGATGGGGATCTACAAATCGCTCACAACAGATTCTTAAATCTCATTCATTACACTTGGAAAAATTTACAATAATGGCAGAAGTCTGCCAACTAAACTCCTTTATCCTGAAAGAATGTTTATTTTCTTTTCTATTACAACATCTTCCATCCAGGAAGAAAAATAGCCTAAACTGGTACAGAATCGCCCTCTTGCCTTCATGCCTGCAACTATGGCTCAAAATTTTTCCAACCATTGTGCATGCCTTTGCTTCCATTTTTAAAATCTTTGGCATGACTCTTCGTTTCCCTTTTTTGACCCTTCGTTTCATTCTCGTGCCTCTTCGTTGTCTTCGCTTTCAAATGCCTTTCTTTCTAACCCTTGATCTTTGTTTGCTTTCACTACACCTCATTGCCATGTGTTGTTCAGTGCTACCACTATAGGCTCTGTCTGGCTATCAACCATTGATGACATTCGATATTCCACCACTCAGTAAATTCCTCTGTAACAGCCCTTGGAACCGCCTGCGCTTTCTTTTATTTCGTTGGTCATGAAAATGCGACATGTCATGATATCATGACATTTTTAGCTTCCCTGCCTTCCTGCCCTCTTTGAGTAGTGAAAATAGGACATGTCATGGTATCACGACACTTTTAGCTTCCCTGCCTTCCTGCCCTCTTCAAGTCGCAAAAATGTGACATGTCGTGATATCGTGACACTTTCATCTTCCCTGCCTTCCTGCCCTCTTCAAGTCATGAAAATGTGACATGTCGCAATATCGTGACACTTTCGGCTTCTCTACCTTATTGCCCTCTTCGAGTCACGAAAATGTGACATGTCGTGATATCACGACACCTTTTCTCCCTTGTGCCTTCTCTCGTCCTTGGGTCACGAAAATGTGACATGTCGCGATATCGTGACACTTTTTCTCCTTTGTGCTTTCTCTCATCCTTGGGTCACAAAAATATGACATGTCTCGATATCATGACATCTTCCCTTTTAGTTCTTCTTTCTCATTTTTGGTCACGAAATCACGACATGTTGCGATATCATGACATCTTTCCTTTCTGCCTTCTCCTTGCCTCTAGGGTCGCAAAACCACGACATGTCTCGATATTGCGACAGTTTCCTTCCTTGCTTCCTTTCTGCTTCTTCGGTCGTGATTTTGTGACATGTCGCAAAATCATGAAATTTTCTCCTCTGCACCTTTCCTGTCTTCTTTCAGTCATGATTTTGCGACATGTCACGAAATCGCGACGCTTTTGCTCCATGCCTTTCTTGCCTTCTTTCGGTCGCAATTTCGTGACATGTCGCGAAATCATGATATTTTTGCTCCATGCCTTTCTTGTGTTCTTTCGGTCATGAAATCATGAAATTTTTGCTCCATGCCTTCTCTCTCCTTCTTGAGTCACGAAAATGTGACATGTCATGATATCGCGACACTTTTCTCTATCGCGATATCGCAACATCAAGGCAAACACTTAGAAAAAAAAAATTCGATGCAAGATTGCTCTACTGCCACTGGATGCTCCTGCATCAAAAGGAGAGGAAGTGTTCACCATTAGAACATAGTGTCTAGGTCTATTTTTCTAAGAATATCTGAGTGGATTTCTTGGAGGATCACCCCCTTTTAATTTTCTTTTCTTATTTTATTTACTTTATTGTACCCTTATGCGTTTTAGAGCAACCAATTGCAAAAATATTGCAACCAACACCTATTTTGTCACATGGAGACTCTTATCTAGAATGAACACCAGATGAAGCCACTATTGAAGATACTAGACTGAGATTTAAGTGAAGACCTATATATATCTAATTTCCAAAAATAAGTTGTATTCACCTGGTGACTCCACAATAATCCAAAGGACCTGCCTTATCATCCAAATCATCCATTGTATGGGATGATAGAAGCCCACTGTGACCTCCCAAACTATTAACTATTTGGGAAAATATCCTAGAATCATTGTTGGGTATCTTGCTACAATACACTAGTGAAGGACCGTCAACCCCATTGGAGCACCTACAAGATATGGTCTTCTTTTATTAAACACATCACATCATAGATCAAGATGTAACCTTTAGACTGCTAATGGTCTCTTTAAAATAAATAAATATTTATCACTTTTATAGGTATTCAAAGTGTAAATTCATTTAAAATAGGGTTTTGTATGGTTGCATCCATTTACATATATATTTTACATCCCAAAATTAGGTCTCGACATTCAAGATAATATAATATCTTAGAGGGGAGCTTTTGCTTCCCATTAAATACTAGG
Source organism: Wollemia nobilis (assembly GCA_028583015.1). NCBI lineage: Eukaryota > Viridiplantae > Streptophyta > Pinopsida > Araucariales > Araucariaceae > Wollemia > Wollemia nobilis. The sequence goes on along the minus strand of JAQPPZ010003494.1, from coordinate 1,428,578 downwards.
TGTTTATGAATTTAACCATCAAACTAGTTTCTCATGAAACAATAAGACATCCCCTAATCATGAGTTTGGTCTTCCATGAAATGGGGTATGTACCCTAACAATCATCCCAATTTGTGTAATCACATTTTATAAGGATCATAATGGGATAGGTCCTTCATGGATAAAAATTTCTATACTATGGAGTTTTTTATTTTTTATATTTTATTTTTATTTTTATTTTTGGAAGTTTTCTATTATTAGAAACAAGTATCATAGCACCACTTTAAAAAATTCTTAGAGAAGTGATCATAATTTAAATTATTTGAAATGCTTTCTTCTATAATACATTCCCATTATATAGATATCCACTAACCCTAACTCTAATGCTTAAGGTATGGCCAACATGTAATATAAGAACTTGAATTAATTAACTATTTTATGATCACATGACAAAAATTAATTATAATAATTTACATAACAATAATTATTAGAACATATTACTAACATACATGATAATTGTACATACAAATTGAGGAGTTAGATGGAATACCTATTAGGAAATGGGCCAACCATGATAAGCTCAAGTTAATTTAACCTTTAGGATGGAGTAGAAGTTAGGAGAAATAGAGTTGTCAACATAATATTTTGTCATGTTATTTTTATTTATAATAGTATAAGGAGTGTGTAAAATATACTATTATATAACTTATTTGAGATTATTATGTCTCAACAACTTATTTGGGATGATTATGGTATAGTAGCTTATTCAAGAAGATTGTGGAGTTTATTAAGGAAAATCATTATTACAAATAAAATATTTGTATTGGAGTACAATAAGAATGTAGTGATAAGGGCATGTCAAAAGTAAAGTTCAAAAATATAGGTTAATAGAAGAAATGAATTAAGATCATCTTGGTAAATTGTCTTTGTCATAAGATCAAGTATCTTGAGATATGACAAATAAATAAATGTATAATAATTTCTTATAGAATATTTAAAATATATTATAAGGTTCTTTTTTTTTTTAAATAAAGGGGTAAAAATTTATTGATAAAAAGTCTGGATTACAGAGTACAACTGAGCTTCCAACCAGGACTCAAATAAATAGCCAAACAGGCTAAAACCATTAGACTAGAATGACACTAGAAAAATACAACAAGAACAAACTACATTAAGTCTGTACATCCTTGTGGATAAACTCCCATAGGCATTGAGAGTCCCCAGATGGGAGACTCACAAATCAGAAGCCCTTTTGGCCAGGTAATCAACAACCACATTCTATTCCCTTAGAACATGCACAAAGGATATAAATTCAAACTCTTCACTCATTCTGAGAATCTGAATGGCTACAAAGGCCAACTGCAAATTAAATTCCTCTACCATTTTACTTTTTAAAATATTATCCATAATTTGAGAGTCAGACTCGCAGATAATCCTATGCCAGCCAAGAGAAAACCCCCTTTGAAAGGCCTCAAGAATTGCAAGAGCTTCCATAAATTGTTGGAGTGAACACCTTTATAAATGGAAAATAAAAAAATCACACCACTAGTAGAATCTCTCCCAAAAAAAACAATGCCAGCATGTCCAAGATTAACCCTGGATGATCCATCAGTATTAATTTTTAAAACTCCTATAGGGGGTGGCCTCCACCTACCATCTCTCCTAACCTTCTTGCTGAGCTAAGAAACCCTACTAGGGCTAGAAGAGTTCACACCATCCCCAAAGATACCAAGGGTTTGTTGTACCTTCTCCTACCTAGAATCCAAAAGAGGATCCACATCACATTTGCTATAGATGGTTTCCTAAACCATATACAGGATCCTTTGCCAGATCTGTTGAACATCCAAATAGTTGCCTTGAAATATATGTCAGTTCCATTCGAGCCAAATTTTCCAGATGATGCAAGGGCCCAAATTCCAAGCCAGCTGAAGAAATGGGGCCTTGGTTAGAGGTCTTTCCAAACTACTACAAAAATCCACCAGGGACAACACATGAAAACATGGATGGTTCCAAGCGCTCCATCAACAATGCCAAATGTCTTTGGCAAAGGAGCATTGAAAAAATAAATGTAAGAGTCATCCTCATTCTTACCGCAAAGGACACAAAAAGAGGGACCTTGAAATCCCATCTTCCTCACATTATCCCAAGTGAGGCATTTATTACGAGCTACCAACCAGAGAAAGAAGTTACATTTTGGCCAAGCAAATTTGTTCCACACCTTTTTCCACCAAGTGACAGGAAGACTCCCATACTTTTGCTTATCAAGAACCTGATAACCATAGGCTACCGAGTAGGTTCCCTTAGGATCAGGGTTCCAAGTCAGAATGTCTTTACCCCTCAATGAAGAATAAGGCCTCCCCGTAAGAATAAGAGCAAGTACCTCTATTTCCTTGGCCAGTCCCCCCTGGGGCCATTCTTGTGGATATTTCCACCTATACATATCCATATTTCCAAAAGACTAGATTTTTTAAAGTCCACATGAGACCAGCCTGCTTCCAAGAAAAAAAATATTAGGAAATGTAACCTAGTATATTGATTCAAGATAGGAAGGTGGCCATCCCAAGAATCCTTCCAAAAAGAGCATTTTATCCCTGATTACAAATCCATAAGAAACCCTGCTTGATTAAATTATCTCCTCTTTTAATAATATCCCAAATAACTAAACCTTTCTCAACTAAGCTGACTCTAGGGATCTTAGCCTCAAAAATACCTCTCAAGTATTTACAAGATAATATTTTAGCCCAAATCTAATCTTGAGATGTACACCATCTCCAATAAAGTTTTACAACCAAAGCCTGCCCAAAAGAGTTGTCTATTGCAACCCAGGCCAAAAGAGCTGTCTGTTGCAAACGATCTACATATAGAATCCCACATAACCAAACTCCATTTAGATTGATCAAGTTTTCTAGACAATAAAAACTGTCTTGACAAAACATCCATGTCCTTGATGAAGTGAGAGAGAGTTATTTGTACAAAACATCTATAAATAGGTAAATCTTGAACAATATATTTTAAAAGCAACACTCTACTTGTAGTGGATAGCCATCTGAAAGTCCAATGATTTACCTTCATTCTAAACTTATCAAGCATAGACTGCCAAGAAGTTCTAGGTAGAGGATGAGATGAAATTAGAATACCAAGATAAATGAAGGGAGGAGTCCCAACTTGGAGTCTTAGAATGCGAGCATTCCTAGCTTGAATAAGAGGAGGGGTATTGAAGAAGAAAATAGAAGACTTGTCCTCATTAATCAATTGTCCAGAAGCACCAAGATATATGTCAAGAGATTGTCTAATATTGCTAGCTTCCCTGAAAGTGGTAACTCCTAACAAAGCAGTATCATCAACAAATTGAAGGTGGGAAAGAGGTGGCAAACTACTATCCCACTTCCACCCCTTAATGAGACCTTGCATGACTTGAGACTTGAGAAATATTCCCAACCCTTCTTCCATAATAATAAAAAAATAAGGAGATAAAGGATCTCCTTGCCTCAATCCCCTTGAGGCCTCAAACAACTCTGATGGCTCATTATTAACAAGAACAGATAATGAGTAAGAAGAAACACAACTCATCACCCATATAATCCATTCCTCCTCAAATCCAAAAGCAGGAAGAACTTTTTGAAGAAAGGACCATTTGACCCGATCATAGGCTTTGGCCATGTCCAACTTAATGAACATAGTTTTCTCCTTAGAAGTTTTCATCGAGTGAATAGGTTCTATAGCAATAACAACCCCATCCAATAGTTTTTGGCCAATAACAAACCATCCTTGCTCCTCAGAGATGATTTTGTTGAACCATATCTTCAGCCTCTCAACAATAATTTTTGTGATGATCTTATACACAACATTGCAGAGAGCAATAGACTTGAACATATCCAAGGAATTTGCTCCCTCTTTTTGGGTATAAGCACCACAAAGGTAGCATTTAGGGCCCTTAGCATCTTTTTGTTATTTTGGGACTCATGGACCACCTCCAAAAGATCAAATTTGATTAAATTCCAAAAATCCTGATAAAACTCAATCGGGAATCCATATGGGCCTGGGGATTTTCCTTTTTTCATCTTGAATACAACATTTTCTAACTCTCAATGGAAATTGGACCCATTAAGTGCTCATTCATTCTCTAGAAATAATCACTAGAATACAATTTAGAATAAGCTTTTCATTCTCATCATCTGATAGGGAGTCTTCTTTGAAGAGAGAGAAAAAATACCTCTTAGTTTCTTCTAAAATATCCTTGAGAGAAGAGAGCAGGGCACCCTGAGAATTCACAAGAGAGGTAATCAGGTTACCATTACGATGAGCCTTAACTGAGTTATAAAATAAGGCTATGTTCCTATCCCCTTACTGAAGCCAATCTACTCAAGCTTTTTGTTTAAAAAAAAAATATTCCCTTAGTTCCCATTCAGCAAGGTCTTTTGCAGCCTCAGATTCCTCAACAAGAAGCTCCTTTGTGAATCCCTGATCTCTAATATTCCTTGAAGCTTTTTCCATCCTCTTAAGAGCTGCCAGCTTAGCCAAGGAAAGATTCCAAAAATTCAGTCTATTCCATATATTCAATTTATGTTTTACAAATTGTAGTCACTTCATAACGGAATACATAGCTATGCCATGAGGAGGTTTGCCAGTGGTCCACTAGCCTTGCATGAAATCATGAAGCTTAGGATCATAAAGCCACATAAGTTGAAACTTAAATTAGGGATTCTTTTTAGCCCTAACTCCAAAGAAGAGAGTTTGATAGGCCAATTATCATATCCCCTACCCTCCAGAATCACAAAACTAGCACTTCTGTTATTACCCATTCAATAACTGGATATCAAAAACCTATCCAATCTCTCTGATATGGAAGCTTCCCCACACCTTCTATTGTGCCAATAAAATATCCAATTATCTGGATTGATGTCAACCAATTTTAGGGCCTGGATATGAGCACTAAATACAGAAGAAAAAGGCTCGAGACGGTCCACTCCACCATGTTTTCCCTCCAGACAAGCGATAGAGTTGAAGTATCCAGCCAAAAACCATGGGTATAGTGGAACCAAACTTCTCACAAAGCAAATGTGCTCCCACAAATTCACTTTACCATTGTAATCAACAGGAGCATACACATTTGTAAGTAGGATGGTTTCACCAGATTCATTATCATGCCTAACCATCAAAATAGACCATCTGCTAGAAATCAAAGTAAGAGGGGATATCTTAACCAGATCCCATAAACAAGTGATACCAACAACATGTCCACATGCACCAATACATTGGCATTACTCCCTTATCCACAACTTGGGAGAAATATTGAACATACTATCAATAGCCAATTTTATCTCCTGAATAAACACCACATCTGGAGAATGCACACGAATCAAATCATGAATAATTTTTTATTTGGGGATATTGTTCAACCCCCTTACACTCCATGAGAGGAAACTAATTTTTCGGGGTTATAAAAATGGGAGTCCAATTTTCTCACAAATCCTAACTCCACCAAAGTCTCCCCCATTAACTTATTTTTATCTTGGTCCTTATTCCAACCCACCTTCATATTCTTATCCATTTTTTTTTAATTATTTTTTGCTGCAATCTCAACACCGTAAGAGTTTTGCAGTCCAAGGATGACTGCATCAGTTCCTGAGTAGGAGAGGACATAACTAAATATGGACCACTTTCTAAATAGTTTCCCTTACAGGGCTAGACCCATCCATGTCCCCTATACTCAGATCCAAATCCCTTTGTTCTTCATTTAAATCCCCTAGATCTGATTCCTTAAGTTCCCCCTCAAGAAGAGACATCTGATTTGACCTTGTTATATTTACATCAGGTAGCCATGTTTTAGGTATCTCCATGCACTGATCAAGATCATCTAATATTTCAAAATAGTTGAGTAGAGCATCTAGTTGGCTATCCTTAAGGTCTTTGTTTGCCCTTCGTCCTCTATTTTAGGCTTTTACTAGAGCAAAACCTTCCTTATCCTGTTCCCCTTCCTTTATCGGGGCTTTTACTTTATCCAAACTTTGTCTAGATTGAGAGGGCCTATTATTTGAAGCCATAGGTGGGAAAAACATAGGAAATTTTCTTTGCAGGTGGCCATATTCATGATAAATCCAACAACGAAAAGGAATAGCTTCATAGTCAAGTTTTTGAACCCATGTAGTTGATCAAAATTGTATTTCAGTAGAATCTGGAATATGATTATTTAAGTCAATTTCAACATAAATACAAGCAAAAAATATTACCTTTTTATCCATTGTCTATTGTTACGGTCCAACCGGCTTCCCAAGCAGAAGGGCAATCTTATCCAAGATATCAGTTCTCCAAAATTCCAACAGGAGCCATGGAAGCCGCACCCATATTGGAATACACAACGGTCGCTCCTCTGATGGGTTGAAAACCACATGCCAGGGTTTAAGAAAGAGTCCCACTTGGTTATAGAAATAAAGACCCACTTTAAATGCTTTGTTACGATCTAAAATACAAGAGAAAACCACCATAAAATAGTTGTTCACATTCAGCATCACCTCGACATCACCTGCAGGATTCCAAGTCTTCCTGACCCAAGCCTCCAAAAATGGGAGAGAAATTTGGATGCCCAAAAATTTACCAATAAGGGCTTGTTTGGTTAGATACTCCACATCTTATGCCTGCAAGTTTGGTTTAACCACTAGAACTGGCTTGGATTCACATCATTCCAAACATCCATTGTTATTTAACAAGTGGTTCTCGACATGCATTGGAAAATCTTGTTCCTTCTAGTCATTTTCAAATGAAAAAACATCACGAGCATGCACTCTCTATGTCGGACCCGATGCCATCACGACATTCCTGCAATTTTTTAGACCTCCTCACGACATTCCTGACATTAGCTAGCAGTTTTTCTTCATCAAACCCTAGCAAAGTAGTTTTTCCTCATCAAACCCTAGTAGAGCACATCTTCGTGCATAAGAGGCTTTTCCCTCTCTAAAAATCTATAAGGTGATTTTGAAGTATTATGTAATTATTAAAATATCATGAGAATATCCAAGAGGGGAACCTCTAGAAATTTGCAATATTTTAACTATCTCATGTAATTATTAAAATATCATGGGAATATCTATGAGGGGAAACTCTAGAAACATGTAATATTTTAACAATCTCATGCACTTATTAAATATCAAAAAGAAATATTTGGGAGAATATGGAAGAGATATCTAGAATATCTTGGCATATTCTAAAGGTAATCTCTAGAGCAGGTTGACATGTGTCCATCCAAATTTCTTCATCCATGTAATTTCTAGCTATCGTGAACCTATATATAGGAGGGAGACCCTTGTGGGAGGAAATTTGAGCATTTGAGAGCTCAAGTAATAAAATAAGATTCAAGTAAAAGAGTGAGATCTAGCAAGGCTAGCTACCAAAAGGAAGAGTGCATCTTCATAGAGAGTGTTTCTAAGAAATTAGGTAAGAGTGTGATATAATAGTTAGGTTAATCCATAAGAGGTGAGGGTTCAATAAGAGGATCAAATCCACTCATTGTAGGTACCATATGATCTCTTTATAAACTCTTATGTTATGTACATATAATAAAATATTTTAGTTCACATTGTGGAATACATTGGTGTTATCTTTTATGATTATTTTCATGTTTATGTCATTATGAATAAGTTTTGTATGGTATCATACAATTATTTCAAATTTTACATATCAAAATAAAATACCATAGCATGAGGATGGTCTAGGACAAATTTCTATGCATGTGTAGTCAATTTCTTTACGCATTCCTTGCATAGAACACTAGCATAAAATATGCTATATTTTATGGGTGTTGATACCTATCAACCCATATTTATTACTTATACAATTACATTGTTCTCCTACTAGTACCCATATATTAGACTCCAATATAACCTTCCCCATTCTCATATTATATTTTGGAGTTTTATCTAGATTTAGGTTTAATATTGCATTACCTTCATGTATGAGGTGTGGTGTCCTCCTAGGCTTTGTCCAAATCTAGGTAAAACAATATGAATATCACTTTCCCATTTATTATATACAAGGTTTTTCTTTTTTATTCAATTTTTCATGAGAGGTAAAGGAAAAAGTGAAGAGGAGGAAAAAATCAAAATACATAGGGAACTTTTTCCATGAGACTTGTTGTATAGAACTAGAGCCTACCTTTCATACAAAAAGTAAAACTCATAAATTTAATAAGTTGATAAAATAAAGGAAACCTTTTATTGAGCTTTCATAAGACATAGGGAAGACCCTCATGGATTTTGGACTAGTGGTACCCTTGAATTTAGATTTTTTGGTAGGGCAACCCTTCACAAGTGGTTACCAAAAAAGATCCTCTCTTGGAATATGCAAGGGTTAAGCTCTCTAAGTAAATGCAGAATTCTTAAGAGAAGGATTGGTATAGGGAGCCCTGACATTATTTTTCTTCAAGAAACCAAGCTAAATCTAACAAAGATGGCTCTCAAAACTAATAAAATTTTGAAGGATGCAACATGTTTGGAAATTGCACCTAAGGTTAATGCAAGAAGTTTGACGAGTCTGTGGAACCCTATAAAATGCATGTTGATGGATTCCCTTGCAGGAAAGTGGTGGATCTATATTAAGTTTAGATTGGTTTCATCCCCTATCCATGTTTGGATCATGACATTTATGGTCCTACTATTGCCCAAATTAATATTGAATGTTGGAATAATATTATCTCTTCTCATGATCAATCTAGAAATGATAAATTAATCATTGGAGGAGATTTTAATGTTATTTGTAACCTCAATGAGAAGTAGAGGGGGTTAGGAAACAGACAGAAGTAATGAAAACTTTAACTATTTCATTTGTAGCCTCAAATTAACTTATGTGATCCCAAAAGAGGGGCAGTTCACTTGGAATAATAGAAGAGTTAGGAATACATTTGTGGCTGAGATATTGGATAGATTCATTGTTACGAAGAGTTGCCTTAAGGCATCCTTTGTCACTAAGTCCTTTATCTTACCAGTATCTCTCTCAAACCATTGGCCCATTTCCATAAATATGCATATTTCTACTTGCTCTAGATAGTCTCTTTTTAAATTTAAAAGCATGTGGCTTCTTCACCGTAACCTAGAAGAGAAAGTTAATTTATGGTGGAGGTAAGGGAAGCCAAAATGGAAAACTCACATGTATCTGCTAGCTATAAGACTCAATTTTATCAAGATGAAAATTAGGATCTGGAACAACCAAGTCTTTGGGGATATCTTCAAACAAAGGGAAGCCCTGGACAAGGATTTCATTCTTCTCCAATAGCAGGTGGAATCCCAAGGGCTTAAATAAGCCTTTCTTAGCCATGAGAAGGATATTAGTAGACAATTGGATGAACATGAGTTGAAGGAAGAACTATTTTATAAATAAAATTCAAAAATTAATTGGTTGAAGGAAGGAGATAGGAACTCTACCTTCTTCCATAGAACCACTATCCATCATAGGAATATGAATAGAATTTCTAAATTGACTAACTCTGAGGGAATTATTACTGAGGATCCTCAAGATATTGGCCTGTTGGTTAAAAACTATTTCAAAGCCCTCCTAACTGAATCTTTGAGTGATATAGTTCAAGCAAGAGAAACATTCATGTCTACCATTACCTTGAAGATTTTACAGAAGCAAAATGAAATTCTTACTAATATTTTTGGTTTGAAAGAAGTGGAAGATGTTGTTTTTAGCTTTAGGAAAGAGAAATTTTAGTGTCTTTATGGCTTTCCCATTGATTTCTACCAATTCTATTGAGACATCATTAAGAAATATATCCATTAGGTGGTTGAGGAGGCTCATCACTCTAAGCAGATGTTGAGTACCCTTAAATCCACCTTCCTAACTCTTATCCCTAAGACCCATCATGTTACTCATATGGAGAACTTTAGACCCATATCCTTGTGTAATACTTCTTACAAAATTATTGCTAAAGTTATGGCTAATAGAATCAAGAATATCCTTGACACTATCATTTATATGGAGTAGGATGGATTTGTGAAAGGTAAATAAATTTTGGATGGCATTGTCATTGCTCAAGAAACTATCCACTCCATGAAGTATAATAGAGATAGGGGGATGTTTATTAAGCTATACATGGCAAAGGCTTATGATAAATTTAATTGAACCTTCCTTTTAAATATTTTGGAAAGCTTTGGTATATATCACGATTGTACTGAGTGGGTGAAAGCTTATATCTCCTCAATCACAGTGGTAGTTTTGGTTAATGGTTCTCCTACAAGTTTCTTTGCTCCATATAGAGGTTTAAGATAGGGATATCCTCTCTCTCCTTACCTCTTTATTATTTTGGAAAAAAAGTATTGGGATATTGATCCAAAAATATAAGAGCCTTGGTATTTTAAAGGATTTTTTTGTTGCAAGGGATGAGCAATCGATTTCCCACCTCTAGTTCATGGATGATACTTTTATTATGGGGGAAGCCACTCTTTGGTAGGCTTGTATATTTAAGGAAATTTTGGAGGATTATTTAGATGCCTCTGGAGGAGCCATCAATGTGTAGAAGATGAAAGTGTTTTTATTCATTACCCCTATTTGTATCCAAGCAAATACTTCTAGGTTTTTCAACTATGAGAGGTCCTCTCTTTTGTTAAGTACCTGGGATTTCCTTTATCTAACTCTAATACTAAAATACTATATTGGAATGAAATTATTTCCAATTTTAGAAAGAGGTTGTAGGGATAGACTTTCAAATAGCTTGCCTCAGTAGGTAGATTAACCCTTCTCAATTTTTTTCATCAAGCACTCTCAGTCTACTTCTTCTCTACTTTATTAGCACATGCAAAGGTTTTAAACCAGCTCAAAAAACTTCATAAGGACATTTTTTGGGGTGTTTCATCTCTTGAAAGGAAATGACATCTTGTTGCTTGGAAATAAATTTGTAAACCTCTCCAATAGGGGGCCTTAGTATCAAATATCTTCAAATATTCAACAAATCCCTTAATGGGAAATATTTTTGATATTTCACAATGGAGAGAACCTTCTTTGGGCCAAAATTCTTAGATAAAAGTATATCCTTAAGGTGGACTAGAAAGATGTGATTAGGCTTAAAAAAATTCCTCCAAGATCTTCTCTTTGGTTTAGCTTGACATCCCATAGTGTGTGGGTGCATTCTGCTACCTTCTAGAAGATCAGGGATTGCAACCAATCTCTCTTTTAGAAGGATGCATGGAACCAATATGCTCCTTTAAGAGAATATAACTCCTTGTATAGTTTGAAGAATACCTTTAAAGAGGAGGGTTGGAGCTGAGTCAAGGACTATTTTTAGGACCATCCTATTTCCCATGATATTGATAGGGTCATGTTGCATGTTTGGAAATATCCTCGATCCTCGATTGGTCAAATCGGGAATTTTGATAAATGTAATCTCTCGAGAATCATATTTAGAAGGAAGATTTCCTTATATAAGGTCCCAGACGTGTTGTGTTGAGGGAGTAGTGGATATGGAAAATTTACTACCAAGAAAGCTTATAATTTCCTTATGGAGGCTAACTTCAATTGGGATTGGAATAGAATTTCGTAGAAAATTTGGAGGAAATGAGTCTAGCCCAAGATCTCTATTTTTGTTTGGCTGGTGGTGCAAGATAAAATCCTAACTGGTCAGAAATTGATGAAGAGGGGCTATTTTGGTCCCTTTAGATGCCCTAATTATGAAGTTGAATATGAAACCACCAACCATATCTTTATATTATTCCCCTTTACTCAATCTCTCCGGAAAGACTTTGCAAACTCCTCAAGAAAACACCTTAAAAATTTTCAATTTATTAGGGATTAAATAGTGGAATGGGTTGGATGAAAATATGATCTGGATTAGATGAGAACTATTTGGGAGTGGACCCCCACTTACATTATATGGATGATCTGGCTTTGGAGAAATAAAATTATTTTTAAGGAAGAAAGAATTTTCCAATCTCAAACTTGGCTTTCTATTCAAAGAGTGATAGTCGAATCCATTTTGGTTAAGAAATGGGAGGTTTGGGATAAACCCTTGGATAGAAATCTTAGAGATATCAAGAATAAATGGTTGGACCAATATATATATGATAAAAGTATATGATTCCCAATCAAGAATAATAAAAATGTTAGGAATCATACTAATATGAAATGGTAACCTCCCCATAAAGGGTTTGTCAAGCTCAACTTTGATGGTGCGTCTAGGGGGAATCCTATAAAATTTGGACGGGGTGGCATTTTTCATGATGACAAGGGGAATATGAGAGGCTATTTTTTCTTCAGCCTTGAAGATACCACTAATAATCATGCTAGGGCTCAAGCCCTCTTGAAAGGACTGATTTGAATCCTTAATTAAAATTGGCAAGATATTTGTGTTGAAGGGGATTCCCAAAATAAAATACTAGAAAGAGTCTTCCTCTCCCTCTAATTGGAGGTTAACAAATATTATTCATACTATTAAAGAGTTTCATCACTCATTTCAGTCCTTGGAATTTTGTCATGTGTAGAGATCTGCAAATAAGGTTAATTGGGGAGCAGATAGAAATCTAAGAGAGACCACATGGATCAACCAGTATGATGATATAAATATTCCTAAGGGTATCAAGCTTAGTTATCAAATTTATCAAATTTTTTAGATAAAATTCAAAATTCATTGAACTCCAAACTTTAACGAATAAATTTACCAAATAAACCCTAAATTCGACATAAAAAATTAAAGATAATAGTATAAAAAACATAAAAATAGGTGGTCACTTGTTTCTTGCAAGGGAATTACATCAATGTGGTGTAATGGCTCCCTTATGTGGCCATTTTCTACCGCCTGGTGACCACGACCATGCATTATGCTGATTCGATACATCCTCCATTGAAATCCAAGAGTTAGACCACTAGGGCTCTTAGACCAATCGTGACTAGAACTACAAGCCTCGTGGAGTGCACCCATGAGGATATCATTCCTAAGGGTAGTGTCGTCATAGCATAATGAGGTGATAGCAGTGACATCACAGGAGGGGCACCTATAATTTTTGATGGTAAACCTATTGTAGGCCATGGTGAAGGTGAAGAGCTCATTGTCGGGGCCTACCACACTATGCAGGGGTGTCATTATCGGGATGGACCTTGAGCCCTCCTCCTGCGAGTGCATCTCCATTGGGACGATGGTCGGATAAACCTATGTTTAGATAAATTTATAAAAAATTATATTTTTAAAATATTTTGAAGTATATATTTGATTTTTTTTTATTAAAATCAAATATTATAATTTATAAAAATAAAATTATTTTTTAAAATATATGTGCATTTATAATAATCAAATTTTATGTCGAATTTTATTTTGAATTTTTAAACATATCGAATTTTTTTTGAACTTCAAGAGTGTTGAACTCGAATATGAACTCGAACTTGGTAACTAAGGTATCAAGCATAGAATTATATCTTTTATCAATAAAAATAATGAGGGTGTTGGTGGCACTAGTCATGGTGAAATCAGGATGGAGAAAGCCTTATGATTACTACTGCCTTATGATTGCTACTTGTTGCATTAGTCTTGTTTTTTTTTGTCTTTATCATTTTTTTATTTTCTCCTATTTTTTTCTTTGTCTTGTTTATTTATTTTCTTTTGTTTTTTTTTTGTGCTTATTGATGTTTTTGTTTTATTTTTACTTTTTATTTTTGTGTTTTTAAGCATGCTCTTTAGTATTCCAAAGGGGACCAGGTGCAAGCCTTGGGTGACTTTTGACGGAATAGATACCCCTGCCTCCTTGGGACTTACCCAAAAGTGGCACCATGAAAGAGGTATTTTCAGCAAACTAAAAAAAAGTAAAACCATGTGAATATCACTTGCACATATATTATATACAAGGATTTTATTTTTTATTCAATTTTTCATCTAGTTTTGTTGTTTTCCTTTATTCTATGCCTAAACCACATTTGTCCTTTTTACATTAATCATATTTTATTATTAATGTCATTGTTTAGGACCATATTAATCCTTAAAATTATATATAATATTGATTGCATGCTTATCATATTTTACTCTATATATATTTTGTACTTAGCTTTGCTAAACTTATAAAATATCACTTAAGATATGCTTCGTCATAGTTATGCACAATATAATATTCATTCCTTTTATAAAATTTGTTCAAATCTACTTTTTATTGACTTGGGTGAAATATGATTATTACCATTTTATCATAAGCACAATGTAGTTTAGAAGGAACAACATAATTTATTTAATTTTGAAGAAATTATTCAAAATGTAATATTTTTGAAATAAATTCAAATAGTTTTATATTATATCAATATCAATGTTTTCTTAGAAATAGGAGTGCCTAAATTTACGTGTACCTTGAATAGTGATAAGCCTCCAAATATTCTCCTTATTGTTGGAGAATTTATTTTATAATAAAGGCTTGTTGAAGAATTCATACTATCTTTTTGAGCATTTTGTTCTATTACTTTTCAATATGAAAATATTTTAAAGTACAATACTTTTTAATGCAATTAATAGATAAAATATTTATTTTCAGATAAAACTTTTCATAATGGTTCTTCAAGTCTCTTTAGGCAACTTAATTATGTTTAGAAGCTTTATAGTGCTTTTTAATAGACTCAAAAGGAGCTATGATTATGGATTTATACCATTTGCAAATCAACCTATTTGGAACTGTCTAATTATCAACTAGAGTGTTACTACATCATTTGATTTCATTTGCATATTATGATAAATTTTGGTCTAAAATATCTATTAATCCAAATACTTTATTTTCTTATTGTAGCAACTTAATACAATGATTTTATAGATTGAATTTCAGGTTATCACATTATTCAATATTGAAATTTGAACATTAATAGCAAAACTATGATTATTTATTTATTTATTTATTTTCACTTTAATCACATCAAGAAAAACAACTTTAAATTTGAAACTAACAACAAAAGTTAATGCTTTAACTCTATGTTTAAAAACATGAAAATAACATCACTTTCAAAATTTCTATGAATCCCAATCATCTGGTAAAAAATAATAATAAAATAATTTTGATGGCTTAATTTTAAAAAAATATATTTAAAATTTATCATCAATTAAATTTTTTAAATAAAATGTCCATATATTATATTTATCTCGATAAAATTTTAAATAAATAATGAATGAAATGGACATAAATACTCGTATAACCATATGACAATAGGAAGAAGATAGCGAACGGATATACATATATTCCAGATTTGAATTGTTAAAAAAAAATCTTTGTTGGCAAAGGAATCTTGTGAGCAAAAGAGTAATGTAGGAGAAATAAGTAGGTTGGAGTGAAATTCTTAAATATTCATAGGCATGACCTATGATAACTCACTTTTGGGAATGGAATAATCTTCCTCAGCGATTCTTGCCAAGATTGTGTGTACCTACAACTGTTTTTTCAAATATTATGCCGAAGACGGTGATATTATTACATATTATATTACATCCCAAAACATTTAACCATGTGCCCTAAACAAGAATCAGGAAGACCAGAATTCAGATCTATCAATGTTGGTTTTCACAGTTACAAAAATGTTTAAGAAATCATGTTAAGAAAATATATTTAAGCCCACATCTGCTAATAAGGGATTTAGGCTTAGCATTTGCAATCCTGTTTCTGGGTGGTTTAAGTTATTCAGGCGATTGTTCTTCTTCAACAAATCAGGTTTTGTCATTTTTATTTATTTTTAAATTATTTGTAAAATGGTATCTTCTTTAAAAGCATGTGTCATTTTGTGTTAGAAATTAAACTTTGATTTCACATTTGATAAGATCTGTTAAAGGTCTATTAGATGTGAAATCGAATATTCTTTAAAAGCATGTGTTGTTTTGTGTTAGATATTAAATTTGATTTCAAATTTGATAAGATCTGTATTTTGTGTTAGATATTAAATTTGATTTGATAAGATCTGTATTTTGTGTTAGATATTAAATTTGATTTCAAATTTGATAAGATCTGTTACAGATCTATCAGATGTGAAATCGAGTTTAATTTCTAACGTCCTCCTTTAAACGAGATTTCACAAAGAATTTGATACCTAGTTGTTTCCTTAATTTAAAAACTTTGATGTGCGACACTCACGGTGCACTCAACGGAATGGCGAATGTATGTTTCGGTCAGGAGCACAGAGTTAATCCACTTGCTCTAATGTAAAATAAGATATCAGACCAGAGAAATATATAAGTTGCTTCATTTTAACACAAAAAGCGGAGTAGAATGGAGCACATGTAGGAATCCACTGGTTTAACAAGGAAATGAGAGTGGATTAAATACAAGGTGGAGTGCCACTCGATTTAACATGGAGCGAGGAACGAATTGGAGAAGGTTCTAGTCCACTGGACTTAACATGCAAATAATAGCATATTAGATACAAGGTTGCATTCCGTTCAACTTAATTGCTGGCACACTTAACTAGGCTGAGAGGGAGCGGAATGGTGCATGTTGCTCACAAAATGACAAATCCAACGGATGGGAGCCAAATCAATATGTCGCAGACTTAAGTGGGTGATGAATCCATAGATTAGTGCAAATATAAAGTTGTGGCCCACAAAAAATATTAAGGCAATAATTAAACCACACAACTTTATAATATAATGAAATATGTTCTACTCCACTTGAGAATACAAAGGAATTGAGTAGGATAGAGCATAATCTTCTACCACAAGATTTTACAATGAATCTCCAGCGGAATGAAAATAAGATAAAGATCAACTTTGCTAAGTTAGAAAAATTATACGTAGAAGGCAAAATACATGCAAATATTATTTTTTGCTTGGAAATACATCCACATACATTAGATTAAAAATACATCCACATTCATATATAACTGACCCAGTTTATAGGATATTCTCTACGCTTCTATTGCACTTCTCTACTCCACTGCTCTGTTCTTCTGCTCCACACTACGCTGCTATGTTCTTATCTGATCTTGCTCTCTGCTCTCCACTCCATTGCTATTAGGATCTCATTGACTTATATAGCCGAGTAATAAGGGATTGGCTTACCAGAATTTTGACATACATTAAATTCAAAACTAGGGTTTCTATCCAATCATTGAACAACCTGACAATTGCAACTATGGATAAAAATTGTGCCTACTACAAAATGCGATGAACGGATTTGGATGATAAGATCTGTTAGAGATCTATCATATGTAAAATTAAGTTTAATTTCTAACATCCTCCTTTAAACGATATTTCACAAATACTTTGACACCTAGCTATTCCCTTAATCTATTAAAATCCTCCTCCTTCAAAGGTTTTGTGAAGATATCTACAACTTGGTCTTTGGACCTGCAAAACAATAACACAATTTCATTAAATTTTACTAGCTCCCTAATGAAGTGGTAGTGGATATCAATGTGTTTGCTTCTGCCATGGAACACTGGATCCTTTGATAGTGCTATGGCCAAATTATTATCATAAAAAAATATTGTTGCCCTTTCTTTGTGATGATTGATCTCACCTAAGATTATTTGCAGCCATACTGCCTAACATGCGACTAAAGTGGTAGTAACATACTCTACCTCTATAGTGGATAAAGCAACAATTGGTTGCTTCTTTTATGACCATGAAACTACACCCGATACAAAATGGAATGCATAGCTAAAAGTGCTATTACTATCATCTATACTGTCAGTCCAATCACTATATGTGTAGCCTACTAGTTCAAGATGGTCTTTTCTTACATAAAAATTCCATGGTTCCTTGTCCCATTAACATAACGTAAAATCCTCTTCCTTTCCTGCAAGTGAGTGTTCTTCGGTGCTTTCATAAATATGCTAATAAGACTCACTACAAAAATTAGGTCGGGTCTAGTTACTATCATGTACATGAGACTTCCAACTAACCTCTTATAGAAAGTTGTATCAATATTGTTGCTACAATCTATCTTACTTAATTTTAGGCATGTGGCAACCAACGTAATTTTTGGTTTGTTGCCCTCCATTCCGAACATCTTCAAGACATCTAATACATACTTACCTTAATAGATGAAGATTCCATCCATATATTGGTCAACTTCAATGCCAAGAAAATATTTCATTAGACCTAATTCCATCATCTCGAACTCCTTCTTCATGGCATATCTAAACTACTCAAACAACATAGTAGCATTGCAAGTATATATGAGATCATCTATATACAAGCAGACAATTATAATATCACCCTCTGCATTTGTCTTCATGTATAGAGTGTGCTCATATAGGTATTTGATGAAACAATTCTCCTGAAAGTAAGCATCAATGTTGTTGTACCAAGCCTTGGGTGTTTGCTTCAACCCATATGTGGCCTTCTTTAATTTTAGGACCTTGAATTCTTTCCCTTCCAACTCATAGTCGGGTGGCTGGTCTATGTATACCTCTTCTTCCAATACTCCATTTAGGAAGGTAGACTTGACATCCATCTGGTATACATTCCAACCTTTATGGGCTGCCAATGCTAGGATAATTCTGATTGTGTCAAGTCTCACTACAGGTGCATATACCTCATGATAGTCAATCCTTGACTTTTACTTGTAGCCTTTTGCCACCAGTCTGGCCTTATGCTTTTCTACTTCACCTTGGCCATTAAATTTAGTCTTATATACCCAATTTACTCCAATGGTATTCATCCCTACTGGAAGATCCATTAGCTACCAAGTATGGTTTTTCTCTATTGCTTCTATCTTATCATCCATAGCTTTTACCCATTTTCCATTCTTAACAACATCTTCAAATGAAATTGGGTCACACTAAAAAAATAAAGCAAAATCTGAATGTTTTACTTCACAAATTTCATTTATGGTTACCTCATATATATATTGCAATATCCTTATCTTCGATGGTGTCTTCAAGTTGGAGATCCTTGTTGCAAGTGGAGGTGACCATGATGATGAAGTTGTGCTACTGCTGGCACCACTGTTACTTATTGAAGCTACAGACTGATGTACTATATTTTATTCCAAGTCCTCAGACTCAATAACTATTATCTCTTGCTGATCAATATATGATTTCCAATTCCATGCTTCATCCTCCAGGAACTTCACATCTCGATTGATGATCAACTTCTTGGTTACAGGATTATACATCCTGTAAGCCTTCGATTCTTCACTATAGCCAGTGAAGATACATTTCTCTACCTTGTCATATAGCTTCTTTCTCTTCTCATCTGGGATATGTGCATATGCTATGCATCCAAAAAATATTAAGTGATCAAGAATCGACTTCTAGTTTCTCTAATATTATTGAGGAATATTGTCCTTCACACTCTTTGTGGGATACTTGTTCAGTAGATAAATTGCACAAGCTACAACTTCTATGAATAACTCATATGGAAAAATATTTACCTTTAGCATAATTCATGCCATATCCATTATGGTTCTGTTTTTCCTCTCTGCAACACCATTCTATTGTGGTGTGTATCTAGAAGTAAACTACCTTTGAAATCCATTTACTTTATAGAAATTATGGAATTTATTGGAGATATATTCACCTCCTCCATTTTTTCTAAGAGTGTTCACACAATAGCCACTCTATTTTTCAACAAAATCCTTGAACTTCTTGAATTTACCGAAAGCTTATGATTTTTTCTTAATGGGATATACCCATGTTCTCTGACTAAAGTTGTCTATGAAAGTCATAAAATACTTGTTGCTGGAAAATGTGTTATTTTGCATAGGACTACAGATATTTGAATGCACCAAATCCAATGGCTATGAAGCTCTCCATGATTGTCCTATAGGGAACACATCCCTGTGTTGCTTACCAACTAGAAACCCTTCACATGCTTGACTGAGTTGCTCTATAAGGGGTAAACCCTTCAACATCTGCTTCTTATGCAGAATATTCAAGCCACTGAAACTTAGGTGACCAAATATGAGCTGCCACAGGTAGGTAGCATATTTCTCAACTACACTTATTTATAGTAGCAATTCATTTTTAATTTTCAAGGGAAACATATTGTTATTTTTCATGGACACATTTGCAATTTGCCCATGCTCTTTGTCTCCAATGGTACATGCTCCATATTTAAATTGAATAGTGTACCAGTTCTACACAAGTTGTCTAATGCTCAACAATTTGTGCTTCAACCCAGGCACATAATACACATCTTGTATTTGTTTTTTTTCATCTTGCCTTGTGTGGATAGTGATTTTTCCTTTCCACATGACTGGTACTTTGTTGTTGTTCCAAATTTTCACCTCATACTTGATTTTTCATCAAGTTATGAGAACATCTCTCTGTTCCTAGAAATATGGTTACTGCAACCACTATCAAGATATCAGGTATTCTTTTGGCTCTCATCCTCTGTACTGTAAGTAATAAATAAATTCCTACAAGCATCTCTACACTCTATATTTTTATTTTTATTTGTATAGTTGGCTTGTTGCTTACTATCCTTTGCCAATTTATTTCTACACTCATAGCTATAATGACCAAACTTCTTTTAATAATAACATTAACATTGGATTTTTGAATTATCATACCTCTAATTTGATCCTCCTTACTAATTTCTGCCATTACCTCTTTCTCCTACTTGATGAAATTTGCAATTGGTCTCTCCTTCACTGTATTTTTACCTTCCTCCTCACTTATGGCCTCTTTCATGCTTACCTTGATTGCTCTGTCATCTTACTCCTTGAGAACATGATGCAGGTTCATGGGATTCACCTCCTTTGTTGTTATCTCGAAATGAGACTTATATTTTGAATACTTACTCCAACGAGGACTGAGATGATCTGCTCAATCTCTACTCATGTATTTGTAGAGAACCCATGATATCATCCACAAAGAGGGTTGTCAAATCCCTTGATTCTTCAATTGCAATCACAACTAAGTTGAACCTTACTGGTACGCTACTCATTATCTTCTCCATAATTCTTTGATTTTCTACATTCTCTCCATTCAACCTCATATGGTTGATAACACCCATTGTTTGGGTAAATAAGTTGTTCATGGACTCCAACTCACTAATTAACAAGTTTTCAAACTCTCTTATTAGCATCTGCAACCTCACCAACTTCAGCTTGTTTGTACCTTGGAAGGAACTTGGTAGGATTTCTTGTACTTTTTTTACTTTGGTTGTTGCTGCAATTCTCAGAAAAATTATTTCCTTGACTACCTACACTATTTAGAGTAATATCTTCTACTCCTTTTGATTCTCCTTCAAGTCTAATTTCACTTGGGAGAGAGCACTCAATGTTGCTGAATCTACTAGTTCTACATAATCATTCTTTACCAAGTCCCATGGCTCTTAAGACCTAAACATAATATTCACATGGATGCTCTGGTAATCGTAGTTCTTGCCATTGAAATATGGGATATGCAATTGCAATGAGTTATTTTTGGAATCCATTGCTTCTTATATTCTATGAGTCTGGCACTAGCTCTGATACCAATTTGAAAATTTTGATGCATGGTACTCACGGTGTGCTCAGCAGAATGGTGAATGTTGGAGAACAAATTTAATACACTTGCTCTAATGCAAAGCAAGATAACATACCAAAGAAATATATGAATTTCTTCAATTTAAAACAAAAATCAAAGTAGAATGGAGCACGTGTAGGAATCCACTAGTTTAATAAGGAAATGAGAGCAGATTAAATACAAGGTTGAGTGCTACTCGATTTAACATGGAGTGAGGAGCTAATTGGAGAAGGTGCAGTCCGTTGGACTTAACATGCAAATGATCGCATATTAGATACAAGTTTGCATCCCACTCAACCTAATCATTAGCACACTTACCTAGGTTGAGAGGGAGCATAATGATGCATGTTGCTCACAAAATTACAAATCCAACGGATGGGAGCAAAATAAATACATCACAGACTTAAGAAGATTATGAATCCATGGATTGGTGCAAATATAAAGTTGTGGCCTGCAATAAATATTAAAGTAATAATTAAACCACACAAATTTATAATATAATGAAATATGTTCTACTTCGCTTGCAAATACAAAGGAATTGAGTAGGATAGAGCATAATATTGTACTACGAGATTTTACAATGAATGAAAATAAGATAAATACCAACATTGCTAAGTTAGAAAAATTATACGTAGAAGGTAAAATACATTCAAATATTATTTATCGCTCAAAAACACATCCACATACATTATATTGGAAATACATCCACATTTATTTCCAACTAAACCAATTTTTAAGATATTCTCTACGCTTCTACTGCATTTCTCTGCTTTGTTACTTCGTTATTCTGCTCCACACTACACTGCTACGTTCTTCTCTAATATTGCTCTCTACTCTCCACTCTATTGCTCTTGAGATCTCATCAACTTATATAGTCAGGTAAGGAGGGAAAGGCTTACCAGCAGTTTGACATACATTAAATTGAAAACTAGGGTTTCTATCCAATCGTCGAACAACCTGACAATTACAACTGCCAGTAATAACTACACCTACAAAATATGATGAATATATTTGGATGATAAGATATGTCAAAGATCTATCATATATGAAATCAAGTTTAGTTTCTAGTATTTTGCAATTCTAAAATTTTAGATCTAACAATTGATCCTCCCATATCTTGAGAGATAAAATGTGAAAATCCTATTTATTCTACTAATTATATTTTTTATGTCAATAATTGATGAATCATAACCCTCCTTCCATACTCTTTGTCGAATTCATCCTATCTCCAGAATTGTTTAATGCAAGTGGAGATCTATTTTTTTCTTTTTAAATGAGAAGGGTCAGTTATGAGTGATTTCATTTTTTCCTCTATATATATTTTATACCTATATTTTCTAAAATTATAAAATATCACTTAAGATATGCTTTGTCATAGTTATCGCAAGGTAATATTCCTTTCTTTTATAAAACTTCTTCAAATCTATTTTTTCTTGACTAGGTGAAATATGATTCTTACCATTTTATCATAAGCACAGTATCATTTAGAATGACCAACATAATCTATTTAATTTTGAAGAAATTATTCAAAATAAAATATTGTTGAAATAAATTTAAATAGTTTATGATTATATTAATATCAATATTTTCTTAAAAATAAAGTGTCGAAAATTTACATGTACCATGAATAATGATAAGTCTTCAAATATTCACCTTATTGTAGGAGAATTTTTTTATAATAAAGACTTTTTGAAGAATTCATACTATAGCATTTCTATATTTTTCAATATAAAAATATTTTAGAGTACAATACTTTTTAATGCACCTATATAATACGAGAAATAATATAATGCAAAAATAAACACAAAAGAAATTATGCAATACACAATAGACACATATATAACGTGGTTCACCCAAATTGGGCTACTTCAAGGAGAAAATAATCAGGCCCTTTGTATTTTGTCCAAAAAACCCCTCTGTACACAACCGCGCACCTCATTTCCTTTTTAGTCATCGTACAAACTCCTCTTATAATAATGCATTACAATTTTAGGGTAAAAACCCTCCTAAAATCTACCATCCGATTTGTGACCTAATATCAAATGGTCCAAATTTACATAGAGGAAAAAACATCTATTTTTAGCTTCGGGGGTGCTACCCCTGAAACCCCCTCTGGACCCCTGTGGTGATAGTAGTCGGGGGGGCTGATGCCCCCTTACACCCCTCCCTCTTTCACGTAGTGGGTCCAAGTGTGACTGAAACAAAGGCCTCCGATTTAATCAGACTCCATAATCAACAATCTCCCACTTGGAGACTGATCACAGCAACTCCACCGCTATTGCACTTGTTGGAATATGCTTCAACTTTGGGCCTAGAAATTTTCTCATATTTTACTATCATGATTGAATACCAACTAAAACTGAGTAGGAACTCAGTTTCTCCTTGGTTACTACCTTTGTGAATATATCTGCAATATTCTGGCTAGTGTGTATCTTCTCCAATTTTAACTATCCATCTTCTAAAACTGAGTGTATAAAATGGTACTTGGTATGTATGTATTTAGTCTTGGAATGGAAAGCTAAATTCTTTGCAAGATGAATGACACTCTGAATTTTACTATATAATGGGCTATTCTTCTTTTTATCTTCGAACTCCTCCATAAACCTTTGTAACCAAATCATCTCCTTACTAGCCTCTGTAACAACAACATACTCTGCTTTTGTTGTTTACAGTGCAATAGCCTTTTGTAATTTTGAAATCTAGCTTACTATAGTTTCACCTACAGTAAAAACATACCCTGTGGTACACCTCTTGCTGTCTATATCACCTGCCATATCCCTGTAAAGAAAAATTAGATCCTTCAAAGCATAATGCCTGAGTGACAGTACCTCTCAAATACCTAAGAATCCACTTCACTGCCTTCCAATGCTTTCTTCATGGACAAGTCATAAATTTGCTCATGACTCCCACTGCATGTGCAATATCTGGTCTTGTGCACACCATCGCATACATCAAACTGCCAACTACTGATGAATAAGAAACCTTGGACATGTAGTTCATCTTCCCTTGAGTCTTAGGACACATCTCTTTGGTCAGTTTGAAATAATTTCCCAAAGGTGTGCTAACAGGTTTTGCATCCTACATACTGAATCTTTCCAACACCTTCTCAATGTACTCACTCTGAGACAATGTTAATTTACAATTTTTCTCTCTTGTTATTCTCATACCAAGGCTTGCAGCACCCAAATCCTTTATTGCAAATGACTCTGCCAATTTTCTTTTGAGTACAATTATATCCTGCATGTTAGACCCTACAACAAGCATGTCATCTACATACAATAATAGGATAATATAGTTACCATTATCCATTCTCTTAAAATAAACACAGTGGTCAGAATAACATCTACTATAACTTTGATCTGACATAAACCTATCAAATTTTATATACCACTACCTTGGAGCTTGCTTTAAGCCATATAGGCTCTTTTTCAACCAGCATACGAATTCCTCCTTTCCTTTGACCTCGTACCCTTGTGGATGCTACATATAACTCTCTTCCTCCAAATCCCCATGGAGAAAAGCTATTTTTACATCTAATTGTTCAAGGTGTAAATCCTCTACAACCACTAAGCTTAAAATAGTTCTAATTGAAGTCATTTTAACAATAGGAGAAAAATTTTCATCATAATCAATACCTTTCTTTTGTGCAAACCCCTTTACAACTAGTCTAGCCTTATACCTCTTTTTTCCTCCATCTTCTTCTTTCACCCTGTAAACACATTTGTTCTGCAATGCTCTTTTTCCTGTAGGAAATTGGACCAGATCCCAAGTCTGATTATTTATCAAAGAGTCCATCTCCTCTTCCATGCCTTGCTCCCACTTCTTCTTGGTTTCTACCTACATTGCTTCTTCATATGTTTATGGTTCACCAGAGTCAGACAATAATACATAATATAATTACGGAGAGTAACGTACAAGAGGTCTACTTATCCTAGTAGATTTTATAACAATAGTTGTAGGAGTTTGAGGTGCTACTTGCCACTGTTGTTGTTGATTTTATAGCAGCTTTGGATTTTTAATTTCATCAAACACTGTGTATTCTGTGTTTTCATTTTCCTATTTCTTTTCCTGCAATTGATCCTTATAAATGACCTTCTCATTGAATATTATATCTCTACTCCTAATGATTTTGTGATTTGCATAATACCAAAAATGATAACCAAAATCATTAACTCCATATCCAATGAAAAAACACTTCTTATATTTTACCTCAAGTTTAGTTCTATTTTCTTTACTAATATGGACGAAAGCTTCACAACCAAAAGTCTTTAAAAATGAGTAATTAACAGGCTTACCTGTCCATGCTTCTTATGGAATCCCACCGTCTAGGGAACTTGAAGGTCATCTATTTATTAAATAAACTACAGTATCCATAACATCTACCCAAAACTATAAGGGTAATCCTGCATGTATTCTAGTGCACCTAGCACATTCCATGATAGTCATGTTCATCCTTTCTAACACACCATTTTCTTGTGGAGTTCCTGGAACCGTCTTCACTCTATGAATCCCATGGTATGAACAATAAATATCAAACTCTTTGTTGCAGTACTCATCTCCATTATTATATCTAAGACACTTTAGCTTATTTCCTATCTCATTCTCAACCAAAGCTTTCCATTTCTTAAATGTATCAAAAACATGATGCACCTTGCCGGAGCCATAACTTGTGAACCGTACACCCGTTGGCCTTGAAATTTAACAGGTGGTTTTGTGTGTGTGTTCTGCATCAAAAAAATCTTTGATTGACCTAAATCTCCAAAAAAAGTGTTTTCGGGACCTAACTCCTCCATCTAGTGTCCCAAAATTAGCTTTTAGAATAGGTTCCCGAATTTTTTAGATTTTTGTTGTTGTTAGAAGTTTATTATCTTTTGTTATACCTTAATTTGAGACCTAATATTTTAAATTAAGGTTTTTTTATTGTAATAGGGATATGTGCACCGAATTTGGGTGCAATCCGACTCATTTCTATTTTTAAAATTTTTTAGAAAGAAGATCTATTTTTAGCAATTTTAGAAAAAATATGTTTTTAGGGTTTCTTTGGTTTTCGGTTGCTATATGATGGATTGTAATATTTTATAGAGGTGGGTATGAATTCAGGAATGAGAAGAATATCAATTTGCAATTTTATTCCATTATTGCATTTGTTTAATTTGATTGGAGTCCATTTTGTTGGTCTCTTGTAGCTAAGTTTACACCATTTGGTATCAGAGCGTGTGTGATATCACTAGTGAAGGAAGGATGCCACCTAGAATATATGCCTGGATGAATAGGTAGATCAAGGATATAAATGCAAAATTAGCATGACTGACTGGTGTGATTGATCACATGGGAGAGAGACATCCTAGGGAACATGCAGATCAAGGATCTGATGATTAAAATATACCTGAGGAATGTGGATCTGAGGTCCACGTAGAAGCAGAACTAGAGGGTCTAGAGGAAGAAGGGCACGGTTTTGAAAATCGAATGATACGAGCTCTAGAGGGGATTAGGGGGAATAAATATGGGATCAAGATCGAGGTTCCCAAATATTATGGTGGGTTGAAACCAAAGGAGTTGATTGATTGGATCAATAGCCTAGAAAAATATTTTGAATGGAGTAACCTTGCTGAAGAGAATAAGGTTAAGATCACATGCACAAATTTGAAGGGACATGCATTGATTTGGTGGGATCATTTACAGACTACACGATAGAGGAATGGAAAGAAAAATATCAAGGATTGGACAAATATGAAGAAGAAGTTACACAAAAAATTTATACCTATAGACTACTCCCAAACCCTATTTCATAGATTTCAAAATCTCCGATAGAAGGATTAAAGCATTGAGGACTATACTAATGAATTCTACAAGCTATCCATTCGAGTGGAGCACAATGAGACGAAGGACCAAAATGCTTCCAAGTATGTAAATGGACTAAGTTTTGTTTTTCAAGATGAGATGAGCATGCATCGCACTCTTACAATGGAGGATGCATATCAAATGGCCCTCAAGGCAGAGGAGAAATTGAAAAGGATTAATAGAATAGGTAAGAATGGATTCACACCCTATTTAGGTTGGGGTCAAAGTGTATCTAATTTTCTCAAGGGGGAATCCTCAATACCTACTAAACAAGAAGAAGATGGGCAAAATCTGAGAGGAAGAGGATACCAACGAGGTAGAGGTTACGGTGGTGGATGAAATGGGAATGATTCGAGGAGGTCGTATACATGTTATGGATGTGGTGAGTAGGGGAACATAGCATTTGAGTGTCCCCAATGTGATGTCCAAGAAAGGGGTCAATGAGGACAAGGAAGGGTTAATCTGGTTGAGATGGAAGAGCAGGATGAGGATGAAGTTGTTGCTGACATGGAGGAAGCCCTTATGATAAGGAGGAAATTGGTTGCTCCTAAGAAAGAGATGGTGCAGAGCAAAGCAAAGGGGCAGACCATAGATGGTGAATATTCTTGGCTGTGAATGAACATATTTCAAACAAGGTGTACATCAGGAGGGAAGGTATGTAACATTGTCATTGATGGTGGTAGCTGTGAGAATATGGTGTCAAATGTCATGGTTGAAAAAATGCACCTGAAATGTGAAAAACATCCTTATCCATATCACATCTCATGGGTTAATAAGGGGAATGAGGTAACAGTAGATAAGAGGTGTTTAATTAAATTTTCAATTGGGAGCACTTATAAGGATGAAGTGTGGTGTGATGTGATCTCGATGGATGCATGTCACATTCTATTGGGAAGACCTTGGCAGTATGATAGGGATACTAACTATAATGGGAGAAAGAACACTTGCACATTTTGGAAGGAAGGTGTAAATGTAGTTCTTGTTCCTATGAAGGAGAATGGACCGAGTGAGAGCTTGTTGATGATGAAGGAGTTTCTTGCAGAGATCACAGATGCTAGTTTCTATTATGCCTTAACAACTAGGAAGCTAGAAATAGAGTAAGTGGTTATGCCTACAATAGTAATTAAGTTGCTAAGTGAATATAAATATATCACACTAGAGGAGTTACCATATGGGCTACCACCAAAAAGGGATATCCAGCATCACATGGATTTTATTCCAGGATCAATGCTCCCAAATCAGGCAACTTATCGTTTGAACCCAACATAGAATGCATAGTTGAGTAGGCAAGTGACAGAGTTGATAAATAAGGGATTAGTTAGGGAGAGTATGAGTTCATGTACGACTCTAGAATTGTTGACCACAAAGAAATATGGTTATTGGAAGATGTGTGTGGATAGTAGAGCCATAAAAAAGATCACAATAAAGTATCGGTATCCTATGCCGAAAGTGGATGATATGATGGATGGGTTGTCTGGAGCTAAGTACTTCAGTAAAATTGATCTGCAGAGTGGTTATTACTAGATCAAAATTCGATAATGGGATGAATGGAAGACAACTTTTAAGATAAAATATGGATTGTACGAGTGGATGGTGATGCCATTTTGGTTGTCTAATGCACCCTGTACATTTATGCGATTGATTAACAAATTACTCGGGAATATAATGGTAAGTTTGTGGTTGTGTATTTTGATGATATTTTTATTTATAGTAAAAGTGAAGAAGAGCATTTGTTATACCTAAAATTAGTGTTATAAGTGCTCAAGAAAGAGAAATTGTATGTCAACCTAAAGAAATGTAGATTTCTTCAACATAGTTTAGTGTTTTTGGGATTTGTAATCTCGAGAGATGGCATGAGGATGGATGATGAGAAAGTGAATGTGATTCTGGAATGGCCTCTTCCATGATATATAATAGAAGTAAGGAGATTTCATGGACTAGCCACCTTTTACAGGAAGTTCATCAGGAACTTCAGTAGTATAGTTGCCCCTATAACTGAGTGCATGAAGGGGAAAGAGTTTGTATGGACTACGACAGCAACAAAGATTTTTGAACTCTTGAATAATAAAGTGTTGAAAGCCCCTATTCTAGTGTTACCATATTTTAGTAAGGTGTTTGAGGTTGATTGTGATGCCTCATTTTTTGGGATTGGTGGTGTCTTAAGTCAAGAGGGCTGACCTGTAGCATTTTTTAGTGAGAAGCTAAATGATGCAAGGAAGAATTATTCTACATATGATGTGGAATTTTATGCAATTGTGCAAGCATTGCAAAATTGGAGGCACTACTTAATCTCAAAGGAGTTTGTGTTGTTTACTAATCATGAAGCATTGAGGTATGTAAATTCTCAGAAAAAGTTAAATAGTAGGCATGCCAAATAGGTTTCATTTTTCCAACAGTATACATTTATCCTGAAACACAAGTTGAGAAAACATAATAAGGTTGCTGATGCATTGAGTAGGAGAGTATTGTTGTTGACCACTATGGAGAATGAAGTGGTAGTATTTGAGGGGATTAAATATCTGTATGAATCTGATGCAGATTTTGGGAATATTGTGCAACAGTACAAAAGTGCGGAAGGGGGTGAGTCTTGTACTATTTTTGAAGAGTATTTTTTCCAGAATGGTTAGTTGTTTAAGGGTAATCGATTATGCATTCCCAATGGCTCTATGAGAGCTAACATCTTTAGGGAATTACATAGTGGGGGTTTGGCTGGTCATTTTAGAGTAGCCAAAACTACCACTCTTGTAGAGGAGAAGTACTATTGGCCAAAAGTAAAGAGAGACATAATCAAGTTTATATCTAGATGCAAAGTGTGTCAAATGGCTAAGGGCCATATGCAAAATACAGGGTTTTATATGCCACTGCTAGTTCCTACAGGATCATGGACCAATCTGAGTATGGATTTTCTGTTGGGGTTGCCTAAGACACAAAGAGGTAAATATTCAATTTTTGTTGTGGTAGATAGATTTTAAAAAATGGTACATTTCATTGCTTTCCAAAAAACTAATGATGCAACTAGGACTATAGTCATATTCTTTGATGAAATTGTGCAGTTGCATGGTGTTCCAAAGACTATTATTTCTGATCAGGTTACTAAGTTCTTGAGTCACTTTTGGAGGATATTATGGAAAAATTTGAACACCAGGTTGTAGTTCAGTAGTTCTTACCACCCACAAACTGATGGGAAAACAGAGGTAGTGAATAGAATCTTGGGAAACCTCTTACGATGCATAGTGGGATAAAAACCAAAACAATGGGATTTAGCCTTGTCACAAGCCAAATTTGCATACAACAGTTTAGTGAACAAGTCGACAGGTAAATCTCCTTTTAAAATTATTTATGGTCAAAATCATAGAGGTGCATTAGATTTGGTTGATTTACCAATTGGGGAACAAGTTAGTGATGTTGGAGAAGCATTTGCTAAGCATATACAGAAAGTGCAATAGTTAGTGAGGGAAAAATTGTAGAGTAGTAATTCTCACTATAAAGAGTCTGCTGATGCACACAGAAGAGTGAAAGTGTTTGAAGAGGGTGATATGGTCATGGTTCATTTTAGGAAATAAATATTTTCTAAGGGGACGTATAATAAA
Source organism: Wollemia nobilis (assembly GCA_028583015.1). Classification (NCBI taxonomy): domain Eukaryota; kingdom Viridiplantae; phylum Streptophyta; class Pinopsida; order Araucariales; family Araucariaceae; genus Wollemia; species Wollemia nobilis. The sequence continues at coordinate 1,397,781 of JAQPPZ010003494.1, read as the reverse complement.
TTGAAACTTAAGAAAATTGGGCCATGGAGGATTTTGAAGAAGATCATTGATAATGCTTATAAAGTGGAGCTGCCTGATGAATTTGATATTTCATCCATTTTTAATGTTTCTGATTTATTTCAGCATCTTGGTAATGCCAAGGATGGAAAATTACAGTTGATAGTAAATTGGGCACGACAGATGCCTAAGAAGAAAAAAGACAGAGTTACACATGTGCTCGATAAGAAGGTGATAACCACTAGACATAAGCCACAAAAATTCCTAGTTCAGTGGGAAGCATTACCACAGTTAGATAACACTTGGGTTTCAGATTCAGAGCTAAAGAAAATTTATAACCATAAGCTACAAGATTTCAATTCAATTGAACTCGCACGAGCTGAGTTATTTTTCACCGTATGCCCGTTGGCCTTGAAATTTAATAGGTGGTTTTGTGTGTGTGTTATACATCAGGTGAATCTTTGATTGGCTTGACTCTCCAAAAAAAGTATTTTCGGGACCTAACTCCTCCATCTAGTGTCCCAAAATTAGCTTTTAGAATAGGTTCCCGTTTTTTGGGTTTTTTTTTGCTGTTATAAGTTTATTATATTTTGTTATACCTCAATTTGAGATCCAATATTTTAAATTAAGGTTTTTTATTATAATAGAGATATGTGCACCGAATTTGGGTGCAATCTAACTCATTTATATTTTTGGAAGATTTCAGAAAGAAGATATATTTTTAGCAATTTTAGAAAAAAGACATTTTTAGGGTTTATTTAAGGTTTTTTGGGTTTTCGGTTGCTATATGATGGATTGTAATATTTTGTAGAGGTGGATGTGAACTCAGGAATGAGAAGAATATCAATTTGTTATTTTATTCCATCATTGCATTTTTTTAATGTGATTGGAGTCCATTTTGTTGGTCTCTTGTAGTTGAGTTTACACCAAAACATCTGATTTCTTTCGAATACAATAAACCCCTATTTTTATAGTTACATCATCAATAAACATAACATAATAATGAGAACCACCAAGAGATGATATCTGAGATGGTCCTCATACATCTGAATATACAAGCTCTTGCTTTTCACTCTTTGTTTCTTTTCCAACTCTGAGAAATCTGACTCTTTTCTATTTTCCATAAATGCAATTCTCACAGAAGACTAAATCAACCTGCTTCAGACCTGGCAACCAATTTCTTCAATGGAAAATCTGCATCCCCTTCGCACTCATGTGCCCAAGCCTATGATACCACGAAGTTGTATCCATGCCTGTAGAAGCTAAAGCAATAGAAAGGTTAGTATTACTAGTACATACATACAATGTACCTTCCTTATTTCCTTTTCCTAATAACATTTATCCTTTAGTGACCTTTCATGAGTTTGCTGAGAATGTAACTATACATCCTTCATTCTCCAACTACCCTGTGGAAATTAGATTTCTTCTTAATTTAGGAATATGCCTTACCTCTTTCAAAAACCATTGGTTTCCATTTGGTAACTTTATTTTTATGTTACCCTTTCCTATGATTTTACATGGTCTATCATTACCAAGATAGACCTATCCAAAATCACCTTGAACATAATCTAGAAAATATCTCCTATGGGGTGTGGTATGATATGATGCACCAGAATCTAGCACCCAATAATCATTAATATTATATAGTGAAAGAATTAAAGCATATTGCAATACATCACCTGCAAATTTTGCTTCTTGATTACCCTATTTTTCTTCTCCCTATTTTTATTTTTGATTCTAACAGTCTCTTTTTAGGTGTCCTTTCTTCCCGTAATGTCAACATTCCAACTGCTTCCCTTTGGATTTGGATCTACCTTTCTTTGATTTTCCATGATTCCCTAGGCTTTTTCCTCTCTCCCTTTGTCTCCCCCTATTCTCTATAGTCAAAGCATTACCTGATGTTTCACTTGTGCTTTTTCGTCGCATTTCCTCGCTAAGGATAACACCAATAACATCATCAAACTTTAAAGTATTTGAACCAGAGATAGAATTACTCATAACCATTACCAAGCCATTCCAACTTTCTGCCAATGAGCACAAAATCAAGAGAGACGTAACCTCATCATAAAAGTTTACACATATCTTAACCGATTTGTAACTGTGTTAAATTCATTTAAATGATCAGTAACAAACCCACCTTCTAAAATATGCATATTAAATAAACATTTCATAAGAAATACCTTGTTTGAAGCCGAGGTTTTTTCATACAATTTAGCCAACTTATTCATTAAACCCTCCATTGTATTTTCCTTCAAAATATTAAAGGCCACCGACGATGCGAAGCACAACCATATTGTTCCTAGTGCTTTTCTATCTAGAACTTCCCATTTTTTGTCAGTCGTTGATGTCGACTTCTTTTCTACTCCACATAATGGTAGGTAAATATATTTCTGATAAAGATAATCCTCCATTTACATCTTCTATAGCTTGTATTTTTGGTCATTGAACTTCTCAACCCTAAATCTGCCTCCTTTTGCCATTGCTTCCACTCAAACTGGAAACCCTCCTTTCAAATGCATTTTTCAAACCCTAAGCTCTAATACAAATTTTTAGGATTAATTAAAAAATACAAGCAATAATATAATGTGGAAATAAATACTAAATAAATTATGCAATACACAATAGACATAGATATAACGTGGTTCACCCAAATCGGGCTACTCCACGGAGAAAATAACCAGGACCTTTGTATTCCATCTAGAAAACCCCTCTGTACATAGTCGTGCACCTCATTTTCTTTTTAGTCATCGTACAACCTCGTCTTATAATAATGTATTACAATTTTAGGGCAAAAAACCCACCTAAAATCTACCATCCGATTTGTGACCTAATATCAAATGGTCCAAATTTACATAGAGGAAAAAAATCTATTTTTAACTTAGAGGGTGCTGCCCCTGAAATAGTAGTAGGGGGGGCTATGCCCCCCTACAACCCTCCTCTTTCACATAGTGGGTCCAAGTGCAGTTGAAATAAAGGCCTTTGATTTAATCAGGCTCTATAATCAACATTATTTTTAGATAAGACTTTTTATAACGGATCTTCAAGTTTCTTTAGGCAACTTAATTATTTTTATAAGATTTATAGTACTTTTTAATAGACTCAAAAGGAGCTACAATAATGGATTTATACCCTTTGCAAATCAATATATTTGGGACTATATAATTATAACCTAGAGTGTTACTATATCATTTTATTTTATTTTGCATATTGTCATAAATTTTGGTCTAAAATATCTATTAATCCAAATACTTTGATTTCTTCTTATAACATCTTAATACAATGATTTTATAGATTGAATTTTGGGTTATCACATTATTCAATATTAAAATTTGAGCATCAGTACCTAAAATATGATTTTTTTTTTTTGTTTATATTACACTTTGATCACATAAAAAAAACAACAAATTATATAAAAAACCTAATAATAATTTGAAACTAACAACAAAAGTTGATGCTTTAACTTTATGTTTTAAAAAATTAAAAGAAATTTCACAAAAAAAAATTAAAAAATTTCTATGAATTCCAATATTATGTAAAAAATAACAATAAAATAATTCAAATCCGACTTGATCCGTTGTTTACGGTGTTTTGGGTGAAAGTATGGTGGCTCTAAACACCATGTTACTGAACATACACCACCTTGGTGGTTTTTTTTTCTTAAATGTCCTCTAGGAACGCAACATATTCGACCCTTGTCGAAGCTATTGGATTAAAAAATGGTGCAAAGCAAGGAGTCGAGAAAATTATTCCCAAAAGTCTTTTACGCGGTAATACCCCTGTCCCTGATGTTTTCATTCTGTTAGAGGATTTTAACAAGTCCTATAGATGGCTAGAGAATTATACTCTTATCGGGTATTTTTTGGGACATATTCCCAATGAATCGCTAATCCACAACTACACTCAACATTATTGGACTACTTATGGTATTGAGGTTGAAGGAATCCAAAACCTAACAAAAGGGTTCTTTTTGTTTCGTTTCCCTGATCTTGTGCATGCTCAGATAGTGTTTGACCATGGACCCTGGTATGTCCATAACTCCCTGCTAGTGTTCCAACCCTAGACCCAATATTTCTCCATTGAGAATGTTGATCCCCCTTAAGGTTCCTATTTGGATTGAACTTCCTAATATTTTGGTTGTCCTTTGGTATTTCTTGGAAACCATAGTTACTATGTTATACCCCTCTATATGCATTGAGCATCCAAAGTTATTTGGTATTCACTCCTATAGAAGGGTGTTTGTGAAAGTTGATTTGTCTAAGGACCTCAAGGACCATCTCACTGTGAATATTGGTAAAGTCTCATTTGTTCAGAAGTTGGTTTACATAAACCTGCCAAACACCTATTACCACTGCCAGTCGGTAGCTCACAAGATTAAATATTGTCCCTTAATGGAGGGTCATTTTATGAATAATAAGGTAGCGACTAATGTTCCAAAATTTGCACCTGCGGTTCTAGCTCAGGGAGCTCAGGGAGCTCAGGGGAATGGGAGCAATGGTTCTCAAGGGTATTGGATCACTATTGCCAAGATAAACCACCCAGTTTAAGAAATTTATTAGGATAGTAGGGAAAATTCTTTCCCCTCTGTTGCATGCACAAAGAAAGTCAGACATGCATATTCTTATCCATTCATTATCCATTGTTTAATTTATTTTTTAGCAAAACCTTTATTGTTGAAAATATTTGATGTAATATTTTTTAATATATTTGTTCTAAGTCGTCTTTTGAGGGTATTCAAAATATTAAAGCTCTTCCTTTGCTTTGAATCAGGTTTACCCTGTGCTATGGGCTATTTTTAGCCCATATATAAAGGAAGGATATGATTTTTTTTTTTTTAATATTCCCTCTCTTTGATTCATCTATTAGCCCTTTTTTAAATAAGTTGAAAAAACTCCTTTTATCTTAAAAGTAAATAAGATATTTTATTAGGTTCAATTTTTTTCATCTTTCTCGGGCTACGTATTTAATCCACACCCATTAGAACTTAGTGTGGTGTTTCTTTTAATATCGTGGGAGACTTCGATCTTAAAATAGAATCAGGTATCCTCGTAGTTTGGTGCTTGAAATATTAGAGTATCATTTATTCCTATTGACGCTCTATTTGTGATTCTCTCTCCAGTTTTCCCTTGGTGTTCGATTCCTTCTAGCGCCTGCAACAACTCAGACGATCATTTCTTTTCTAGGTGGATCCATGGTGAACTCAAAATGAATCTCTCTAAGATTTATTTCTCTTCTTCGGTGCTCTATCAGTTGGTCCTTGTAACCTGCATTGCCTGCCATAAATCTCTAAATCAATCTTGCCATTCAAGTTATTTCAAAATGTTAATCTGTTATAGTTTTTTTTATATAACGTTTTTTGCAGGATTACCATCATTTATAAAGTATATCAGGTTAAATTTTTTGCATCTCAATCTAGTTGGGGCCCTCTAGTTAACGTGTATTTTGTATATTATCCTCTGGTTACGTATGTGCAATATAAACATTGGTTATTTTTATAAAGTCTTTTTTGCAGGGGAATGATAAAGTATTTTTGTAGGTTAAAGGAGAAAGGATCGAGTTCACCTCAGCTCAATGTAGTTTAACATTCCTTTGAGGAACATTGTTTATATTTTATATACAGTGCTTTTGCAGGGGCATCTAACATGTTTTTTGCAGGTTCCCTCTTCTGAAGGTTAAAGAAGCAGAAGATGGAGTTTATTTCAGCTCGATATAAGTCTTTTGCCCTCGTCGATCCAGAGTAATTTTGGGTAACTGCATTCCTTTTCTGCCCCCATTCTCAAAACATCACTTCAGAGCACATATGGTCGACTCACCGAGTTTCTAAAGCATCTTCTCCTTCTGGTCATTGAAGAGCAACACCTTCATTGATTTTCTAGAAATTATATAATTTGTTTTGTAGATTTTAGACCCGAGTGTCTCTGTATTTTCTTTCATTCATTGTCTTCTATCACCACATTGTATAATTTCTTTAGTGCTCCCTATATATATATATATATATATATATATATATATATATATATATATATATATATATATATATATATATATATATATATATTTTTAAATAGTTTATCCCTGCTTTGTCTTCGGGCCTTTAATCTATTCTCAATAGGCTCTTATCGTGAGACACAATTGTAATATTTTTTAATACAAGTTTTTTTTTGGGAAGGGGGTGAGTGCACTTTTTGCACTCAATTGGTCCATCATTTAAGGATGCAGGGTGCTTTCTTTTGTCTATATTCATCTATGCCTTTTCATTATTTCAAGTAAATTCATTAGGTTATATTTTTTATATGTTAATTTAAATTTCATAGAGAAAATCACATTAAATCCTTAAAATTGCTTTATAAAAAAATGGGGGGCCTATCTTTAAAATATTTCTATCTTTGTCTTTTATTTGATTTAATATAAACTTTAAAATTTCTCAAGTTTTCTATTAAATTCAAAACATTTAAGAGGCCCGTCTATTTTATACAAAAAAATTTCTCTTTGGCAATTATAAATTATATTTGTTCATTATAACCTTGTTTATTTCATAGATAAGATTATTTTTTAAAATAAAATTTTGTTTCTCCCATCATTTCCTTTTAAGTTTTTTTTTTTTAAATCATTAATTTAAATTTACAAGATTTCAAAATAATTCCTTCTTTTTTCAAATATCTTTTGCTTACATTCCATGTATCTGTACCTATAAAAACTTATAGTTTCCCTCTCGTAAGGGCGATTTTTTTGAGGAAATTGGTATAAAGGCCTGGCGAATATTTTTCTACAATCCGTTTATTTGGTAATCTCTCTAACTTATAGTTTCCCTCTCGTAAGGGCAAGTTTTTGAGAAAACACCAAATAAACTGATTATTTCCCTACATATCAAGCAAACACCCTTACAAATTCTTCTCTCTACTTACAGTATCCCTCAAGTAAGGGCAGGTATTGTGAAGAATAAAAAAATGATTTGGTTCTCTCAAAGAAAAAAATATTAAAAACTCATTATACTTATAGTTTCCCTCTCGTTATGGTGGGTATTTTGAGTAATATATATTGAAAAGCTTCATATATTTTCTTTCTTCCATTTGCATTAATCAATTAATTGAAGTTCTAAGGGGGGCTATATTGGTTAATTATAAAACTTCAATCCTTTTAAAAAGATGAATATATTGAACCTCTCACCCCTCATAACTTTCACACTTGGAAACCTAAAATTTTAAATCTTATCTCTCAAAAATTTCTTACTCATTTTTTAGAAGAAAAGCAACCAAAATTTGATAAAGAATATGAAATCTTTGTTCATAAAGGAAAAATGCATGAAAATATGGGTATTATTAGCTCTAATGTTCATGAAATTTTATGGTTTCATATTACAGATTGCAAAACTCCTTTTGAAAGTTGGGAGAAATTGAAGACTATATTTGGGAAAGTAGATCAGATGAGATCAATGCAATTAGAAGCTGAACTTACATCTCTATCTCCTGAATATTTTAGTAGTATTGTTGACTTCCTCACTAAGTTCAAAGAAGTCCTCACTCAATACAAAGGCAATGGGAAGACTAAGACATAGGAAGAAAGCATTCATCCAATCCTTTCTAAGCTAAATGGTGTTTTTCAAAATTTTGCAACCACCTTCATATATACTAAATATGCTCTTGGTGAAACCTTTAAAATACCCTCTTTAGAAGAATTTTGTGATAGATTAACTAGGGAAGAAACCAAACTTGCTAGATATAAAATCTCTTCTTCTTCTTCAAAATCCTTAGTAGCCTTCACCTCCTCTAAAGAAAAACTCAAAAAGAAGGAAAAGACCCCCATTACCTGTACTCATTATAAAAAGAATGGTCACTTTGCTAAAAAATACTGGAAAATATTACAACAACTAGAGGTAGCTATAAAGGATCAAAAGATAGAAAATAATAAGCAAATAGGAAAATCCCTTAATGTTCAAGGAAAAACCTCCAATGCTTCCTCTAATTGTTGGGTCCTATATTCTGGAGCAACTCATCACATGTCTGCTTTAGATAAGTCTTTCTCTTCTATCTCCTCTAGCTCTACTCATAGCATAGAAGTAGGGTACTCTTCCTTCATCCATGTCAAAGGGAAAGGGGATATTACCATTGATGGTGGCTCTATAAACAATGTTCTCTATTATCCATTTATCAAATTTCTACTTCTGGAAATGGAAAAATTGTTCTCTTCTCCCCAATAGGATTTGACATAAGAGATTTTCAACTCCCTCATTCTCTTGAAGCTAAAGGGAATATTGATCATAAATATCATCTTTTCCACTTCAAAGGCTTTCAAAATCAAGAAGGAGCCTCCTATTTTGTGGCTCATAGTAATCTTGAAACTCAAATTTGGCATGAAAGGTTTGGTCATCTTAATTATAACTACCTAAAGGATTTGTGCACCCATAATATGGTTAAAGGATTACCCCAAGTCTCTTCCAGTTATGGGGTTTGTCCTGGATGTGCTCTTGGAAAGCAACATCAATATCCTTTTCACCCAAGTAGTTCTCTAAAAACCTCATCTCCTCTAGATTTAATCCATAGTGACTTAATGATCTTTCCTGAAACATATTTCAAAGGAGAAAAGTATGCTCTTATCTTTATTGATAATTTTTCTAGAAGGTCCTGGGTCTACTTCCTCATATAAAAAAGTGATGTGTTATCTCACTTTAAAGTCTTTAAAGCCTTAGTTGAAAATCAGGCTTCTTGCAAAATCAAGAAGATTCATACTGATAATGGGGGGGAATACTACAATAATGAGTTCTCCATATTTATTTTTAATCATGGTATAATACATCAACATTCAGTATACCATAATCCTCAACAAAATGGCATTGCAGAAAGGAAAAACCAGACTTTAAAAGATATGCTCCATTCAAGAGATATTCCAAACATTTTTTGGGTAGAGGCTATTAACTGCACAAATTATATTCAAAACCAAACACCTCATAAATATCTTGACCAAATAACCCCTGAAGAAGCATGGCCTGGCTTAAAACTAGATGTTTCCAATTTCAATATTTTTGGATGTACTGCTTGGGCTCACATCCTAAAGAGGAAAAGGAAGGCTCCTGATAAGAAAAGCAGAAAGCTCATATTTTTCGGTTATTATGAAGAATTGAAAGCATACAGGCTTCTTGATCCCTCAACTCATGAGGTATTATTTCATAGGAATGTCCAATTTTATGAAACATTCCCTCAAAAATATCCTCCGAAGGCCTCTTCCTCCATTGAGCTTTCTCCTGTAGTAGAACCTCAATATTATGAAGAGCCAACCCTTGAAGTTAATTTGGTTATTGATAATCAAGATGAAGAACCTGTAACTCCTTATCAGTGTCTTTCAACTCCTTCAACTTCTTCTTATATGCCAAAATGGGCCCACACCATTTTTAAAGAAGCTACTCCCTACATTCAAAATGTTCCTTCAAACTGATCATCTAGCCCCATAGGTACTAGTCTTGTATATCAATCCATTTATTCTGATCCTCAATCCTTCAAAGTAGCCTTAGGTATAAAAGAATGGGAAGATGCCATGGATAACAAATTTTCTTCCTTGATAAAAAATGATACTTGGGATTTAGTTCCCTTACCTAAGGGAAGAAAATTAGTTCATTTTAAATGGATCTTCAAAATTAAATATGGGCCTAAAGGAGAAATAGATAAACACAAGGCTCGTCTTGTAGCCAAAGGTTTTTCTCAAATAGAGGGTATTGATTATATAGAAACCTTTGCTCTTGTTGCTAAAATAAATTTTGTTAGATTGATTCTTGCTCTGGCCGCTTCCCATAAATGGACAGTCTATCAAATTGATGTAAAAAGTGCCTTTTTACATGGAAATTTAAAAGAAGAAATATTCATGGAACAACTGCTGGTTTTACTCAAGGCTCCTCTCTTGTTTTTCGGCTTAAAAAGTCTCTATATGGCCTCAAACAAGCCCCTAGAGCTTGGTATGAAAATATGGACTCCTTCCTTCTTTCAGAAGGTTTTTCTCATTGTGAGTCTGGCAATATAATTTACATTTTGAGAAGTAAAGGAAATATCACCATTCTTATTTTTTATGTTGATTTCTTCTTCTCATTCGTAGTAACCTCACTCACATTCAGAATATAAACTACTCCCTCTCTAAAAAATTTGAAATGACTAATATAGGTCTAGCTCATTTCTTCCTTGGAATTCAAATAAAATAAAATAAAGCGGGAATCACCTTATGTCAACAAAAGTACACTCAAGATCTCCTTCAAAAGTTTTAAATGACAAATTGCAAACCTTCTCCTACCTCCTTTAAATCTAGCATTCATCTTAGTACTTCCTGCTCACCCCCTCCTTGTGATGCTACTCTATACCATCAACTTGTAGGTAGTCTATTATACCTTACTCATACTTGCCCTGATATCTCCTATGTTGTTGGGATCATATCCAGGTTCTCTCATAACTCTCATTTCAGTCATTGACAAGCAGCTAAAATAATTCTTTATTATTCATAGGGTACTACATACTTTGGGCTCATCTATAAGGGAGACTCCATGGATATCATTGGCTATACATATCCAGATTCGGAAGGATCAGTAGATGATAGACGTTCTACCTCTAGATATGTTTTCTTCCTTTTTTCTTCACCAATAGCCTGGTTATGTAAGAAACAAAAAACAGTAGCATTATCTTCTACAGAGGTAGAATATAAAGCAGTAGTTTCAGCCAATCAGGAAGCTCTTTGGTTTCGTCAAATTCTCAAATAATTTGGTTTCTTCGACAAGGGACCTATAACTCTTTGGTGTGAAGATCAAAGCACAATTCATATTGCACACAATCCAGTTGAGCATAAGTGCACCAAAAACATTGAGATCCACATGCACTTCATCAGGCAACATATTCAAAATGGGGATATACACTTGGAATATATTCTGACAGAGAATCAACTTGCAGACATCTTCACCAAGTCATTTCCTTCTCTACGTTACCTTCAGTTGTGAGAAAAACATGGAGTGTTACAACTACATTGACAAAGAGGTCTTCCACCTATCACTATATTTTACATGAGTACCTCATCAGGTCTTCTTTTCGGGACTCATATTTTATTTGTTAAAGAGGACAATCTTCACCATCCGAAGACAAGCCTCTTTCATACTTCTTTGATTTTGATTGATGGCTTTTCCCAATGGCTTTTTACCATAATTTCAAAACAAAAGGGTGATAGTTGGTTTTTCCCCACAAGGGTTTTTTCCACCAACTATAAATGTTGTACATGAGTACCTAATCAGGCCTCGTTGCTGGGACTCATTTGTAGAATCTCCCCTAGTATCACTTAAGGGGGTGTTATAATAAGTGAATATTCTATTAAGTTTCACTAGGATACGCACTTGAGTTTCCACTCCTCCATGTGTCAAGAGAACTCTTAGTGGTATCTTCATCTGGTTTGATGAGTTGTTTTAATCCAACGGCTCTTAATGATCAACTCTGCTATTTATACATAGTTGATCATAGAGATAAATCAAACATTTCTACTCTTATCTTCATCTCTTGTAATGTTTTGCATATCTATTATGAAATTCTAACAATATACAAGAAGTCAAAAAAAATTATTTTAATTTACAGTGTGCTTGTTCATTTATTTGGCATGGTAGCTAATATTTTCCCACTAATCATTCTTTGAGGTGAGGAGGAGATATCACCTTCGTGGTACCTACATGGCAGTTCCATCTGGTCACATGGGGTGGATCCCTCTAATCAGGCCATGTGGACCCTTTTTGAGATTGATGGACATTCCTTCAGAATTATCAATTTTTACACCTCCAATCATACCCCCGAGAGATGTGCTCTATGGTGGTGGTTGGCTTTATCATTACCTCCAGCAGTATGGATGCTCTGTTGTGACTCAATATGATTGAGAAAGCTAATGATAAAGTTGGTTGACTCCTTATGCAGTGGTGCATTGGGGAAAGAGAAGCCTATTTTTTTATTAATAACAAATTGGGTCTTGTGGACCCCAATGCTTCTTCTTCCAAAAATTTATAGAACTCACTTTGATTTAATTGGTCCATTTTTCAAAGTGAAGATGATAGAATTTTAAAAAGGTTCGATAGAGAAATGCGTATTGATCATTTTGGGTTCAGATTTTAGAATATTATGCAGTCTGCCCCTCTAGTGGTTGTCATTCTATGCACAATTGTGTTGGATTATTTTCCCATTATCTTCAACATTTCTTCAAACCAGAAGCAGATAAAAAAGTTCCACTGTTAGTTTTTTATAAATATCTTTTTCCTACAACATCTAGCCTCGAAAGCACACATTGTTAGATCTTGGAACCTGGTTCCTCGATCTACCAAGAATATAGGTTGGATTAAATGGTGGAATAGTGCCATTGCTTGCACAACTACCATTCTCAAAGCTCTTAGGGTCAAGCTTGCTCAGTTGCATAAGCAGTTCAATTTGGATTTGAAGAATGAGCTTGCCAAAGCTTTAGTTTTTCTTGATGCCTCCCCCTTAAGTGTCTTTCTACAATAGCATGTTCTAGATATTAGGTATGAGCTTAAAAAATTTAAGCTTTATGAGGCTATAGGTTCCCAAATTAGAGCCTAAATACACTCGCTAAAAGTTGGATATAGGGTCTCAAAAGAATTATTTCAGCATCTTTGACCTCCCAAAAAAGCGGTTCAATTCAAATCCATTGTGGAAAATGACGAGCATATTACAGATTTGATTGGCATTACCAAAGTGTTTGCTAACCACTACCAACATTTTTTTGTTTCTAAGGCTCTCTCTCTTGAGAGACAAAAAGATCTTGAGGAATGTTGCTCGGTTGTGCCATAAAATATATCAAACTCCTAGAAAGAAGACTGTGAAAGGCCTATTTACTTAGAGGAATTAGCTGATGTTATTTCTTGCATGGCTAATGATAAAGCACCAGGTATTTATGGTTTACCATGTGAATTCTATAAATATTTGTGGGACCTGGTTGGACCAAACCTTCTATGAGTATATCAGGAAGCCATGGCCATTGGATCCTTAGGATTCATTATTAATAAAGGTAACATTAAATTCATCCCCAAGATTGGAAATCTTGAGGTTATCACAAACTGGAGACCTATTACATTGTTGAATGTAAGCTACAAAATTATTTCTAAGTCCCTTGCTCTTCAACTTTGGCCTCTGCTTCCTCTCATTGTGAGACCTGAGCAAACAGGGTTTATTCGTAATAGGTATATTCTTGACAATGTCATTGCAGTCTAGGAAGGCATGGAATGGGCTAGGGAATCTAAGAAAGAGGCCCCATTTATCAAACTTGAATTTGAGAAAGCATACAATAGAATCAAATGAAATTTCATTCTATCAATGATCAAATCCCTTGGGTTTGGTCCTTGCTTTGTTAATTCTATGTAAATATTATTCAAACATGCTTCAATGGTTCTCACATTGAATGGAGTTCAAACTAGATAATATTGGTCTTTTTCAAGTCTCTTAGACAAGGTTGTCTTCGTGCCCCCTCCCTCTATGTGCTTGTTTTTGAAGCTTTCAGTTATCTTATTGTCGACAAAGCTTTGTAAGGGTTGGTTAAGGGAATTTCTCTCCCAAGAAATCATGGATAACTAATCAGTGGTCATTTTGCTGATGAATCATTCTTAACCATCCTTAACGATAGACAATCCATGACATAGGCTCTTTCTTACCTGGATTCTTTTTGCATGGATTTTGGTTCTAGCATTCAATGGAGGAAAACATCGTGTTACAAATAATCCTCCAGACACATTCCAAGTTGTATGGAACATTATTAGTGGTAATGGATTCAACCAGGGGATATGTTTAAGCCTTTGGGCATATCCTTTGCTTTCCAGAGTACCCCCTTCTAACTTTGGGAGTATGTTGTGCAAAAAGTGGAAAAAAAACTCACTTATGGGGTCACAAAGAAGCTTTCCCTTACAGGAAAATTCTAAATTTGCTCCAAAGTTCTTGCCACTACTCATGTTTGTTATTATTCATGCCGGTTTCCCCTCAAAATTGCTATAATAAGTTAGAAAATTTTCTTCGAGATTTCCTCTAGACCAATTCTTCTTAGAAGAATAGATTTCTTAGAGTTGCATGGGAATTTTGCTGTCACCCTATGAGATCGGGAGGTGTGGGGTTGTTCAACTTCCATCATCAAGTTCTAGCTCTGAGTGCTAAGTGAATTATTAGTTCTCTTAAAGGCTTTGAAGCTTGGAAAGTTCTAATTCAGCACTGTGTTGCAACAAGGTTATCGTTTGATAAAAATTATGGAAGGGAATGGATTTGTTGTCCATACTTGTGGCCCTTATTCCCATTAAAATATCTAGGTCATTTATGATTCAGAGTATTTGGTGGGCCTAGGAGTCTATCAAACCTTGGTTACAATAGAAGGGAGTTGGCCACCAATGTAGGTATGTTGTAGCTACTTTGAATATCTCTTGGTTCTTTGTTATTCAGTTTTAAGAGTAACCACAAGCCAAAGTGCAATGGATTCATGCTAAAAAAAAACTAAAAAGGTATTTGTGTTCATTTTAGTTTTTTTCTATAGTCAAACTAGAGTTTGGATCTCTTGGGAGCTTTTTAAATAGAGGTATACCTTAAATACTGAAGATAAAGTTAACTATGACACTATTATCAGTCGTACCTCATTTTACCTCTAGCCAAATTGGTCAAGTTGTCCAACGACCTTGGTGGAAAGAATGGAAATGGTATAAATATGTGCCTCTGTTCAACTACATGACTAAACTCAGCTATAGTTGGCTTTCGCCCAATTTACCAATGGTAACAAAGCTCAATGAGCATTGGGATATTTTCTCCTCCAAATCCAGATGGTGTGCAAGATTTCAGATTACTTGGGCCAACTATATTGATCCCAAACAGGTTATTTTTACCTTGAGTATATTATTTCATGGTGTCCCACTAGGCCAAAGGCTTCGGTACATGGGTATTGACAATCCCACATGTCATTTGTGTAGGGAGAATGAATCTACCATACATCTCTTTTGGGAATGCAGAAAAGCTAAAATGGCATGGGGGTGGATGGAATATTTTTTCAAGCTATTCTTATTTTATCCTCTAATGTGGCTTCACAATCTGTTGGTGGATCCCCCTGATTTTTCTCAGCCTTTGTTAGAGTTTTGGAACATATTTTGAATTAGCATTTTGTTTCATATTTGGAAAGCCATAAATGAGACAATTTTTATAGATAGAATTCCCTTTGTAATTTTTTCTCTTTCAGATAAGCTTATGGTCTTCCATGATGCTTGGTTATAGATTCAAGTTCAAGTTGCCAAGGCAGCAATGGAGATCAAGCACCTGTACGATCTGATTGAATATTGGGGTAATGCTCCATGCTTTGTGAGAAAAGTTCCTCCAGATCCAAAGCAGAGAAACCATTCTAGGTCCCAGCAGTGTCATTGTCCATCCTCAAAGAGCTGGGACCGACTAGCCTTCAGAGTTCACACTCAACCACCCAGAAGAAGTGGGTCTTGGTCGCCAAACCCTAACACTTATCATCGATCTGATGCTTAGGGAGCTTGCCCACATTCTCCTCACTGAGGTGATGGCTGAGGTCCTGCCCACCCTCTTCCCACCATGATGATGCTTGGAACGACGGTAATGGTGAAGGCAGTAATGGCTGGAGCATGGACATTGATGATGGTACAAATACAAATACAGGCTGGATCGTTCCCACCCAACTTACAGTTAATGAGATGCTGACATATCCAACCCTCCATAACACTTTTGTGAATGGAATAATCTTCCTGAGCGATTCTGGCCAAGAGTGTGTCTACCTACAACAGCTGTTTTTTGAACTATTATGCCGAAGACGGTGATATTATTACACATATATTATACTACATCCTAAAACATTTAACCATGTGCCCTAAACAAGAATCAGGAAGACCAGAATTCAGCTTTATCAATGTTGGTACAAAAATGATTAAGTAATCGTAGCCCACATTTTCTAATAAGAGATTTAGGCTTAGCTTTTGCAATCCTGTTTCTGGGTGGTTTACGTTATTCAGGCGATTGTTCTTCTTCAACAGATCAGGTTTGGTCATTTTTGTTTATTTATATTTAAATTATTTATAAAATGTTATCTTCTTTAAAAGCATGTGTCATTTTGCAGATCTAAATTTCCAGATCTACCGATCGATCCTCCCATATCTTGAGAGATCAAATGTCAGAAACCTATTTATTCTGCTAATTATATTTTCTGTGTAAATAATTGCTGAGTCATAACCCTCCTTCCATACACTTTTTCGAGTACCTCCTATCTGCGAAATTGTTTAATGCAAGTGAAGATCATTTTTTTTTTCCCAAATGGGAAGGATCAAATGTCAGATTATTCTGATAATTATATTTTCCGTTTCAATAATTGCTGAGTCATAACCTTCCTTCCATACTCTTTGTCAGAGTCCCTCTAACTCCAGAATTGTTTAATGCAAGTGGAGATCTAATATATATATATATTTTTTTTCAAATGGGAAGAATTGGTTCTGAGCGATTTCCTCTTTCTCCAAGGGTGATACCCTTTCTCCCTGTATTGGGCACTGTAAGTGTACACGGTCCCCAGATTTCTCAGGTCTAACCATCACATGATCCTCATGCCATTTTTTTCTGCCAGAGAACCCTCTCGAATTATCTGCTGCCATGGACAATGAAACCCTAAAGGTCTTCTCCAGCTATGACAAATATGTGCCAACGAGCAAAAAAGCTGGAAATTTGACTACCAAGAGAAGCGTCCACAAATTTATCGAAAGACAAAGGCGGAGAGAGATGAAAGAACTCTATAACTTACTGAAATATTTGCTGCCCGACGAATATATTGTGGTATGGATTCTATTTATAACGGTTAAAGATTAAACCTAGGGTTTATCCCTATGACCACTCAATACGTGATGTGGATCTGTGTGCAGGGAAAATATTCAACAGCAGAACACCTATTACGAGACTCTAACTACATTAAAGATCTGCGGCAAAAGGTTAAGGAGCTTACCCAAAAAAGAGATGAGATGAGAAAAGGAAAAATATGCAAGGTCCTGCACCTTTCTGTGCCATCAGAGACCTTCCCTGCAGTTAGAATGCATTCTCTTGGAGCCGACGTTTTGGTTTCAATAAGCACATTGGAGTCTGAGATCGTCTTCTCTAACCTTTTAGTCACGTTAGAAAATAATGGGCATGCTATCATGAGTGTGTCTTCTTCTGCCATGAATGACAAAGTATTCCACAATATTTCTTTTCAGTTGCTCAATATAAATGTTGCTACTTTTGTATTGAATTATTCTATGATATTTTCATGACAGGCTTCAGATCTAGATAGTTTTCAGAGCGGAACTCTCAGAAAATCTGGGATTTGGTAAAGCAAAACAGCTAGAATGCAGACGCAGTTCCAAGTTAAGGATTCGAAGATTGAACTATCATTACCCAAAATTTTACTAGTTTGACTTTTGCAATGTTTTTTTCCACCAAATGGGACCACCCGTGTGATTACCACACACTATTTTTAGTAATTGATAAGTAACTGCTTTCACCAAACTTTTTAAACTTCCTTATTGTTGACTGGTAGTGAAAGGGACCACCCACCGCTAAGTGTGATTACTCAAGACCCTTGGTTTTAACATTGTTCATGGAAGAATTGTGGCTTACTCCTCCGTTTGATATGCATTTGCAGCAAGTCGTATTCGATTCTGGAATTAAATGAGCATTTCTCTATGACAAAGCTAATACTAGGTTTTCTAGAATTCAATAGAATGATCGGATTTAGAAAGATTTTATTTAGATGAACGGGTCCGCCTTTAAGATGCTAGATAGCTTGTTACCAACTGGTTGAACAGACTGAGAGCCTAATTTGATAACATGGTGATTAACTGTACATTAACACACTTATTGAGCTGAGTGGGAGTGATTCCCTAAAGTTCCTGTGAATGCTTAGACTTTTATAGAGGTTAGAAGTAGTTTGAGAAAAGCAGTGAGTGTGTGCATATAGACCAAAAAGAAGTAGAAGATTTTTGTGCCCTCAGGGATGTGGGATTGGGAAACCAATGACTTGAAAATCATAATATTTGGAATCATGTACATCCAATTTTCCAACAAATTTTCGTCTGGTTAAGATCAGTTTACTCATGTGTGTAAAGTCATGATTTTCTGGGATTTCTTCTATCTAGCGATGAATAAAATAAAACGTGAAGTACCATTAATTTTCTTAACATGGTGATTTTGAGAAAATATCTGAGAAGTGTAGCAATTTGGAATTAAAATGTGAGTATAGTTTCATCTTTCTAATGGAAGTATATTTAAACGCCTTTACAGTTGTTTTTATACGTCACGGTTGCTTTTCAGCTTGCATTTACCAGTTTTTTGTTTTCATTCTAAAGAGACAGTAGTCGTAATTATCAGGGAACTGTTATACATTCTCAACAGACAATAATAATAACTTGAAACTTTCGTTGTCGGCATTGCAATATAATTACTTGTAATCTTTAGAATTACAGTTTCTCTGTTTTGGAAAACATACATATACTCACTAGAATTATTCGAAATCTGATCATCAGAACTTTTTTTTTTTTTAATTTTTCCAGCATACCTTTTATAGTCAATAACAAATCTAATAAGACGAGTATTACTATGCAAGGTCTTCCAGAATGAGATTTGCTCCTGATAAATTGTTGTGTTGAGCTAAAATTAAAACATCTAGTCAGAGATTGGATTCGCACATATGAAGGAAATAAAATTTAAATCGCGATTTAAATCGCGTCAATAAAATACTTCGGGGATTTCTTACGCGAGGGAGGAGCTTCGGGGGAGATACTCCCGAAGTATGCACTTCGGGGAAAATAATCCCGAAGTAAACACTTCGGGGAATATTTTGCCGAAGTAAAACTACTTCGAGAAATAATGTGCCGAAGTGAAAGGGGAAATTCTCAGCGAAGCAGTTGCTTCGCACGATTTGCTTCCGAAGTAGAATCACTTCGGGAATTTTCCAGCCGAAGTGACTACTTCGGACAAGAAGGCTGCGAAGCACTGCAGTCTCCGACAACTTGGCAGCTTCGACGAAATGGCTGCTGGATTCTACTTCGGGAAGACAAAGTCCCGGATTACTTCTCCGACAGAATAAACAGACAAATAACTAAACTTCCTTTCTGGATCGAGCGGGTGTTTTGCCACTTCGGGGCAAACCCTTACTGAAATTTGTCTGCAGATTTAACACCACTTCGAAGCAAAGAACAAATACACAGTGACCCAAATTTCCAGGGTAAATATTTTATATATTAAAATATTGCCGCATTTACAAAGCTTCATTCTGAAGCAATTACAAACTTCTGCAATATAAAAACTGTAGGATAAACACATGGATTTGATGGGAGACTGCTGCTCCACTCTCCGGCTACTGCTTCTGCTTCACTGCTGCTCTCGCTGGTCGAAACCCTAGCTGTGCGGCTGCTCTGCGCACTCTGCTCCCTTCGTTGCTCTGCTCCTTCCACTATCCTCCAACTCCTTACTAAATGACAAAATGGCCCCAGTATTTATAGGCGAAAGATGAGGAAAAAAGGCGGGAGAAGTTCACCGACCGACTGACAGAAAATAAATGCCGAGGAATGATTTTTGTCCAATCACCGAGCAACCCCAACTACCCACACGCTTGACGAATTAATGCGTCGATTCCCGCGCTTGAATTTACTTTGCGACGAATTTACTTTGCGACGAAGTGTTTTTAGGGGGCGTCTTAATTTTGCTTCGCAGCGAAGCATATTTCGAAGGTGTTTTAATAATGCTTCGCGTCGAAGCGCTTGCGGGAGTGGTTGGTTTAATAATTCTAACACCCTATTTTAAACCAACTTTCACGAGTTCTCTGACGCCCAACATTTCTCATAGTCTGGCGAAGTCCTCCTCCTTCAAGGGTTTTGTGAAGATGTCAGCTAGCTGCTCTTTAGACCTGCAAAACTGCAACTGTACTTCACCGAATTTCACCAGCTCTGATGAAATGAAACCAGATATCTATGTGCTTTGTTTGGCCGTGGAAGACTAGGTCCTTCGAGAGCGCGATGGCAGAGTTATTGTCACAAAATATTGTTGTTGCTGCTTCTGGCGAATGATGTAGTTCACTCAGAACTCTTCTCAACCAGACTGCCTGGCAGGCGGTTGAGGTGGCAGCAATGTACTCTGCTTCTGCTGTAGATAAAGCAATAATTGGCTGCTCTTCCGATCATCTATGCTACCAGCCCAATCACTATCCGTGTAGCAAATTAACTCTAGCTGGTCTTTTCTGGCATAGTGGAGTCCGTGATTTCTCATGCCATTGACATATTGTAGAATTCTTTTGCCTGCTTGCTAGTGAGTGTCTTTGGGTGACTCCATAAATCTGCTGATTAAACTCACGGCAAATATCAAATCTGGCCTGGTTGTAGTCAAGTACATCAGGATTCCAACTAACTTTTTATAGAGAGTCGGATCAACACTTATGCTATTGTTAGTCTTGCTCAACTTCAAGCCAATGGCAACCGGGGTGATGGTAGGCTTGCTGTCCTCTATCTTAAAATGCTTCAGGACATCCTTTGCATACTTGCCCTGAGAAATGAAGATGCCATCTGCTGATTGGAGAACTTCAATGCCAAGAAAGAATTTCATCAGCCCCATGTCTGTCATTTCAAACTCGGTCTTCATGGCTATTCTAAATTGTGCAAATAGGCTGATGCTATTGCCAGTATATATCAAATCGTCCACATACAAGCATACGATTATCATCTCACCCTCTGCATTTGTCTTCAGATATAGGGTGTGCTCATATGGGCATTTTTGAAACCCATTCTCCTGAAAATAGCCATCAATCCAGATGTACCATGCCCGGGGTGCTTACTTCAACCCATATAGGGCCTTCTTCAGCTTCAGGACCTTATCTTCTTGCCCTTGTATTTCATAACTGGGTGGCTGGTCTATGTAGACCTCTTCTTCCAACACTTCGTTCAGGAAGGCAAACTTGACATCCATCTGGTACACACTCCAGCCTTTCTGAGCTGCTAGTGCCAGAATCATTCGACCGTGTCGAGTCGGGCTACAGGTGCGTACACCTCATGATAGTCAACTCCTGACTTCTACTTGTAGCCTTTCACCACCAATCTGGATTTATGCCTATCGACTTCTCCTTGGGCGTTGAACTTCGTTTTATACACCCACTTGACCCTAATGGTCTTCTTTCCTGCTGGAAGATTTGTCAGCTGCCATGTCTCATTCTTTTCAATGGCTGCTATCTCCTCATCCATTGCATTCACCCATTTGTGATTCTGACTTGCCTCTTCAAACTCCATTGGATCACACTCAGTAAATAAATCAAAGTCAGAATATTCTTCATCTATCTGATTACGGGTTACCTCATAAATGTCTTGCAAGATCCAAGTCTTTGCAGGTGTCCTCAAATTTTGAATTCTGCTTGCAAGTGGAGGTGACCAGGATGATGAGGTCGTGCCATCGTCGGCACCACTATTGTTGCTTGAAGGTACAGGTGGTTGTACACTATCTTCCTCCAAGTTTACAGGTTCAACAATTCCTGGTTCAGGCTGACCAGTCTTTGACTTCCAGTTCCAGGCTTCATCCTCCAAGAACTTCACATCTCCGCTGATGACAAGTTTCTTTGTCATCGGATTGTACAACCTGTATGCCTTTGCTTGTTCGTTGTACCCCATGAAAATGCATTTTTTATATTTGTCATCTAGCTTCCGTCTTTTCTCATCTAGAACATGTGCATATGCAATGCACCCGAAAACTCATAAATGAGCCACACTTGGCTTCAGATTACTCCAGGATCCTTCTGGAATTTTGTCCTTCACACTCTTGGTGGGACATCGGTTCAGCAGATAAACTGCACAACTTACAGCTTCTACCCAGAACTCATGTGGCAGAGTTTTCGCCTTCAACATGCTCCGTGCCATCTCCATGATAGTTCTGTTCTTCCTCTTAGCTACACCATTCTGTTGTGGTGTGTATCCTGGCGATGAACTGCCTTTAAAATCCATGCTGCTTGCAGAAGTTGTGGAATTCGTTGGAGATGTATTCTCCTCCTCCCTCTGTTCTGAGAGTTTTCACGTAATGCCTGCTCTGTTTCTCAACCAGAGCCTTGAACTCCTTAAACTTCGTAAATGCCTCTAACTTCAGCTTAATGGAATAAATCCATGTCTTTCAGCTAAAGTCATCTATGAAGGTCAAGAAGTATTTGTTGTCGGCATATGTGATGGTCTGCATGGGACCGTAAATTTCTGAGTGCACCAACTCCAATGGTTGTGATGCTCTCCAAGACTGTCCTACAGGAAATGCATCCTTGTGCTGCTTACCGACCAGGCAACCTTCACAAACTTGATTTGGTTGCTCAATAAGGGATAAACCCTTCACCATTTGCTTCTTGTGCAACAAATTTAGGCCACTGAAACTCAAGTGACCGAATATGAGATGCCACAACCAGGTAGCATCTTTCACAACTGCACTCAGAGACATCAATGATTCATTCTGAATCTGCAACGAAAACATTTTGTTTTTCGTCATTGACACGGTTGCGATTTGTCCATGCACCTTGTCTCTGATGGAAAAAACATCGTCTTTGAACTGCACAGTGTGTCCCTTCTACACAAGCTGTCCAACGCTTAGCAGGTTGTGTTTCAACCCAGGCACATAATAAACATCACAAATTTGCTTTCTTTCTCCGTGCTGGGTGCGGTTGAGGGTTTTACCTTTCCCCATCACGGGAACCTTGTTGTTGTTCCCCATCTTGACTTCGGACTGGACTGTTTCATCCAGTTGTGAGAACATCTCTCTGTTCCCAGTCATGTGGTTGCTGCACCCACTGTCAAGATACCAAATGTTTTTCTTGCTCTCCTCTTCAACACTGCAAGTCAACAAAATATTTCCTCCTGCCGCATTTCTGACTTCATCTGTATAATGGGTCTACTACTGATTCTCGTTCGCCATTCTCTTTCTGCATTGTGAGATATAATGGCCGAACCTTTTGTAGTAGTAGCATTGGACCTTTGACATGTCCTTCTTCTGCTGAGATCCCCTTTGCTAATTTTTGCCAGTGCCTCTTCCTCCTTGCTAATGAAAGTTGTAGCTGGTTTCACTGTCATTAGGGTTTGATCTCCCTCCTTGCTTGTTACTTCTCCCACACCTGCTTCTGCCTCTTCCACCTTGAGAACTAGAGGCGTTATGGTGGGAGTCTTGTCTGTTGTTGTCTCGGACTGAGATTTGTACCTTGAAAGTTTACTCCAGAGAGGACTGAGTTGAGCGGCTCAACCTCTGCTCATGTGTCTGCAAGGAACCCATGAGTTCGTCCACTGAGAGGGTTGTTAGATCCCTCGATTCTTCTATTGCAATTACCGTAGAATCAAACTTCGCTGACAGACTTCGCAGAATTTTCTCCACGATCCTTTGATTCTGCAAAATTTCACCATTCAACCGCATCTGGTTGATGACATTTGTCGTCCGGGTGAAGAAATCGCTCATCGACTCAGACTTACTCATCTGCAGGTTCTCAAACTCCCTCCTGAGCATTTGCAGTTTTACCAACTTCACTTTGATGGTGCCCTGGTACGAGCTGGCCAGAATATCCTAGGCCTGCTTGGCCTTGGTGGCTGATGCGATCCGCGGGAAGATGGTCTCCTCAACCGCTTGCATGATATAGAATAGGGCTTTTTGGTCTTTCTTCCGGTTCTCCTTTAGAAGATCTTTGTCAGCTTGGGAGAGGACGGCCAGTGCTGCTGCATCTACCAGTTTCGGGTAACCATTCTTGACGAAGTCCCACAAATCCTGAGACCCAAAGAGGATCTTCATCTAGATGTTCTAGTAATCGTAGTTCTTGTCGTTAAATCGCGGGATCTACAACTGTAGGGAATTGTTTCCAGAATTCATGCTTCTATCTCCACGTCACGGCACCACAAGCTCTGATACCAATTTGAAGGAAATAAAATTTAAATCACGATTTAAATCGCGTCAATAAAATACTTCGGGGATTTCTTACGCGAGGGAGGAGCTTCGGGGGAGATACTCCCGAAGTATGCACTTCGGGGAAAATAATCCCGAAGTAAACACTTCGGGGAATATTTTGCCGAAGTAAAACTACTTCGGGAAATAATGTGCCGAAGTGAAACTGCTTCGGGGAAATTCTCAGCGAAGCAGTTGCTTCGCACGGTTTGCTTCCGAAGTAGAATCACTTCGGGAATTTTCCAGCCGAAGTGACTACTTCGGATAAGAAGGCTGCGAAGCACTGCAGTCTCCGGCAACTTCGCAGCTTGAACGAAATGGCTGCTGGATTCTACTTCGAGAATACAAAGTCCCGGATTACTTCTCCGGCGGAATAAACAGACAAATAACTAAACTTCCTTTCTGGATGGAGCGGGTGTTTTGCCACTTCGGGGAAAACCCTTACTGAAATTTGTTTGCAGATTTAACAACACTTCAAAGCAAAGAACAAATACACAGCGACCCAAATTTCTAGGGTAAATATTTTATATATTAAAATATTGTCGCATTTACAAAGCTTCCTTCTGAAGCAATTACAAACTTCTGCAATATAAAAACTACAGGATAAACACACGGATTTGATGGGAGACTGCTGCTCCACTCTCCGGCTGTTGCTTCTGCTTCACTGCTGCTCTGCTGGTCGAAACCCTAGCTGTGCGGCTGCTCTGCTCCTTCCACTATCCTCCAACTCCTTACTAAATGACAAAATGGCCCCGGTATTTATAGGCAGAAGATGAGGACAAAAGGCGGGAGAAGTTCACCGACCGACTGACAGAAAATAAATGCTGAGGAATGGTTCCTGTCCAATCGCCGAGCAACCCCAACTACCCACACGCTTGACGAATTAATCGTCGATTCTCGCGCTTGATTTTCGCTTCGGCTGATTTCCACTTCAGAGGGCAAAATGAATTTACTTCGCGGTCTTAATTTTGCTTCGGAGCGAAGCATCTTCCGAAGGTGTTTTAATAATGCTTCGCGCCGAAGCGCTTGCGGGCGTGGTTGGTTTAATAATTCTAACAACCTAAACCCATATTGGCAGAGTATGGCGGCGCTCCTCCACAGAACCAATCAACTAAGTTATGCAATTTCAAAAGGCTTCTACATTCGTTGTTGCTTCGATATCGCCAATTCATCGTCTTTTTCCCTGTATCATGCATGCACTCTACTTATATCTATATGTTCTCTTCCTCGTAACTATTGTATACATACAGATAAACACCTTGCTTTTGCAGCATATATTATGGAATTGAAAAAAATAGAGAATAACATCGCCACGGTCTGGTTTATTTTTATTTTTATTTTTTATTTTTTAAATTTATTATTATTATTTAGCTTATTTTTAGGTTATACATGACTCTTCGACTATTAACATTATAACCCACCACTCTCAGGTGAATACTGTGATTAACTGAGGCTTAAGTAGACAACCGACCTCCTCCATAGAATGGTTACACTGTGGCCAACAGTTAGATGCTACAAAGAGATAATATCATTGGATTTTTATTTTATTTTAATTATATCATACAAGGGATGCAGAGTGTTGTGGAGGTTCACATGGAGGGGCCTCAAGGGCAAGTGCGCAGGGGCCTCAGAAAATGTGAAACACTTGCCACCTCAAGCATTTCATGAAATGTGAAACACTTGCCACCTCAAGCATTTCATGTACCGCAGCTAAAAACAAGTGCTGAAGTTCGCTGTACGACCAAAGCAGCACCAGTGCAGAAAGCAGGGTCGGTTTGGAAGGCAAGCGCGCACGAGCCTTCGAGAATGTGAAAGTTGAAACACTTGCAGGAAGACGGCCAAGGCCTAAATGCTGTAAGTTTTCCGTTGACTAAATTTACTTTCTTATGTTTTGGGATTGTTTCGTTCTTTCAAATCCAAGCCTCCAACGTTATGCATATTCAAGTTGTATCATAAAATGATATGGAATATATTTATTGGATGGACGGCGCTTTCGTGTTGTTACCTGCATAATTGTAATTTAAATTTGATTGGAAATTGGTGTCCCATACAGCAGCGAGAGATACTGTACAGATCGGTATCCAAGTCATTGCATGTTCTTGGAGAACTAGCAGTGCAACTTGCCTCTGTAGCTTAGGTTTAGGTCAACTGAAGTAGAAAGGAAAGAGGAAGCTTTGACCAGGAATAAGTTATTTTGAAATACAGGATTTTGTTGCTTGCTTGTTTCTTGGGAACTAGGGAGCAACAAAAATGGCCAATGCACCGTAAGAAAACAAAACAGTACATTGAATTAGTGTGCAAAGATAGAAATCTCTACCGTGCAACATCCAATAATGGTACTTGAATTATGAACTTTGGAGTGGTTAACAGGTAATTAAGCTTTATCTAGTCTGTACGTCAGAAATTAAAACTGAGCAACGCGTGCGGCTCTTTATTCGTTCTGATGCGTAAAAGGGTATGATATTCTGAGCGTGTTAAATTCTGCAAGAAATTTCAAGCTCGCATTTAAACAATGTTTCAAGGCCTTCTCATGAAACAGGTGTTAGTATAAGAACAGAAATTATTAAAAAAAATTGAGTCAACCAAGCCATTAAGAATAACAATAAATAAATAAATATTCACTACGCACAATATTCGAGCCATCTATGTACAGCATACAAATTAAATATATTTGAAAGAAATGTGAGAAACAGCTCAGTTACACATCACGAAACTAATTTTTAACATTAAAATATTATGTTATGAAATCGACTTGAATCCCGTCTTGTCAATTTTTTGTTTTTTAATTTATTGCGTTTTAATATAGTTCTTTAAAGTAGCAGTCACACCCGTGTTTTTTTAAACAAAACAACGAGGGCCGCTAATGTGACCACGGGGAAGTGGAATTTAGATTTCCATGAGACACTCACCCAAATTTATTGTTAGAAATGTGGTTTTATATCTTTCTTTTCGGAGGTTCATTTCAAGTGTTGCGAAAATTCATTCCAAATAAAAATTTATTTTAATCAAAACTTTAAAGGGAGATTACAAAGTATTTAAGATAATTAGTTAGTAATGATGTTCTAAAGGTTAGTTGGATTGGTAGTTATTTGTCTCACCATAAACTTTTCAAAAATAGACTTGGGTTTAAACCTTGGGAACATGCCTATTGAAAAGGTAGCAAGAAGAGACTTGGGTTCAAACCTTGGGGAATGCATGTTGCAAAGGTAGCAAGAAGAGACTTGGGTTCAAACCTTGGGGGAATGCTTGTTGCAAAGGTGGTAGTTTGATCAACAATGACGGTACGAATCTCAAGTTACTTGTGGTTCTCTTCATGTTAGGTCAACAATAACGAGGTGGTATAGGCTTGTTGGGAGCAGCCCCTATGGTTTGATATGTCGATTTAACACCTCCTTTATGTATACAAAAAAATTAGTTAACAATGATAAATTTCATATCAAAATTTATAGTTGAATTTTATTTTAAAAATTGGTTGGAATTGAAGAGTTTTATATTTTAATGCAAAGTTCAAATTTCTTTTGTTATATGTTATAGTACTCAGTCACACATCTTGTATGGTTTAAACTTAGATTTTATGAATGAGAACCTAAATACATACCACTTTAGTGTTTCAACAGGACCTCCTATTTAGAATTCTAAATTCTTCACCATTATAATATGGAGTTAGCAAGTAAAAGTAAAGAATTATGTAATTTTAATGTTCATAAATCATAAGCTATATTATATGTGTTTATCTGACTCGACATTGTTTACTAGAGTATGTACAACACTTAACATTTTTGGGTTTGAACTTTGAGCCTCTAATTTATAGTTCCAAAGTTTTCAGTATTATGTTTAGTTAAATTATGTTTTCTTAAAAAATATATTTTATTGGGGAATAAAATAGATATTAAAAAATCATGCATATTTTAATAGAATATTTTAATTAATTATTTTAAATAAAATTAATTAATATTTTTCATCAAAAATTAAACTAAATTGTTCAATATACCACCTAATAATAACACACTTAAAATATTCACTTTATCATGGACATGAATGTAATAAGCCTTTGGATTACAATAAATATATAATAAATCTTTGCATTGCAATCATGTTTCCCTTGATAAATGAGTTTGTTGTTTTAATACGATAATTTTCTCGTATTTTTCTCAATGATTTTACACATGTTTTAATGAGGACTCCTAGTCCCCTCATACTGAGTAACGTTTGAATCTTGGAACTCTCACAAAGAGGCCATGTACCTTACCGCTATAGTAAACTTGTAGCTCATAATTTTCTCATATTGAAAATAGTAAAGAAAAATATTAAAAATAATTACAAAATCTAGAATTATTTTGTTAAAATCAATTCACATAATACTTTAAAAGGTATAAGAGAACTGGCGACCTTTTTTGTAGGACTGTCCAAAATGTCAAACTTGTTTCGGCCATATCTCACTCATCCGGACTCGGATTGAGCTGAAATTTTGAGGGTAGATGCCTAAAAAGCCCTAGAAAATCTCCACCAATTTTCATATCATTTGAAGTAACAAAAATCCTTGCATATCCCTATGCGTGATTGAGATTTTTGGCAAGCAATTATGCGAGGTTTTCATCTAGGTTAAGTGAAAGAAGCTCTAGAGGTTGATTTTTAGGACCTTCGAGCCCTAACGACCAATATGTTTGTGGTTTATGCTCAATATTTTAGTAGGATATGTTGTAGGGGATCCAATATGAGTTAGAAATATATCTTTCAACAAATCATGTTGTGAACTTGAGTGACAATGACTTCCAATTTTTTGCACAAAATAAAAGTGAAAACCATACCTTTCCACAACATCTAGGGCAAGGATTAAAGAGATCATGAAATAAGTTTCAAGATGTTGATCAAAAAAAGGCTCAAATATCAAGTGAATCTGGTGCTAAAGTGCACCCAAAAAATAATTATACTATGAAAACCCTTGTCAAGGGTAAGAATTTTGAAGACTCAGCCCCAAAAATAAATTTTAGGGATGCCCTCCATGGTGGACAACCTCAGCCCCAAAAATAAATTTTAAGGATGCCCTCCATGGTGGACAACCTCAGCCCAATGCTAATATTAATCTTAGGGCTTACCATAAACCACTAAGAATACTTGAGATTGATCTCAGGAAAATAAAGTCAGGATATCTGAAAGCAGCTATGGAACTCCTATTGTTAAGCTTGATATGGGTAACATTCTGACTAGCATTGAAGATTTAGAAAAAAATGACTAATTTATCGGTTTGTGGGTTTTTCATCCAAGGCTATCTGCTTTCAAAGTCTAAGCTTCAAAAATATTGAAAACTAAAGGTGAGTTACAAATATCTATTTATCCAAATGGTTATTTTATTATTTTATTTGCTAATAATGAAGATAGAGAGAAAAAAATTCAAGGGGGTCCCTGGTTTTTTAGAAGGGCATGGCTTTTTATGAAGCCCTGGCATACTAAATTTAAAACCGAATAAGATATGCCTTCTATAGCTCATGTGTGGGTTAGACTCTTTAGCCTCCGTATTAAATTTTGGAACCCTACTATTTTTTCTTCAATTGGAAACTCTTAAGGAACTTTTATGATGACTACTGACTGTACTCAAAATTTTGAACATATTATTTATGCTTGAATCTATGTTTTAATGGATTTTGAAAAACCCCTACCTAAGAAGATCACATTACAATTTGGGGAAGACATTTGGGAGCAAGTAGTGGACTATGAGAACATTCCTTTTCGTTGTAGAATTTTCCATGAATATGGTCATTTGGCTAGTGTTTTCCCAAATAAAATTCCCGATCAAAAGAAAGAAGATATAAAATCAACAGGTTTTCCAATTCCTAAGAGGAACATAAAAAAAAATAGTTATGAAGGATCAATCAAAGTCATCTGCTAATATGATTCAAATCCTTTCCACAAATGATGTCCTAAGTGAGGAAGAGGAAATAATGGAAATATAAATCTTAGAAATAAAATTTAAATATGAAGGGAAGAACTTAGAGACAAACCAACAAATCAAATATTTTCAATAGAAAAAAGGGAAAAAATTTACACAAGAAAAATAATATTTTAAATGTCAAAAATTCAAATAATACAGGTCCCAATATAGACTCTATTGAACCCTCTAGTAAATTTTTGGTTGTGTACAAGTATTCTTCAAGGTTAGAAGCCATCTCAGATTCAATTGGAGTAATTCAAGAAATAGGGAAAAAAAATTGAAGATGGATTCTAATCAAAAAGCATGTCACAAGACCAATCAATATCATATGGTAAAAGAAGGTGAAAAGCTTGTAGAGGAAGGTAAGATTAATGCCCTTACCAAATTTTTTAGCCCTGGTATTAATGAAGATCATCACTTGGAATATTAGAGGACTCAAAGGTATTCTTTCAAAACAAAATGAAATTAGAAGAATCATTCAGATAAATCATCCACATCTTGTTTTCCTTCAAGAAATGAATATGTCAATGGAGGATATGAACTCAATTGCCAGTAAAATTTGACTAACTAGAAAAGTCGTTTCCCTTAGTTCCCAGGGGACTTCTGGTGGCATTGCTTGTCTTTGGAACACAAAAGAGGTAGTTATTCACCATATGGTTGGTATTTGGGGTCTGTTGGCTATAGTTATTCAAAGTAGATATTCCAACCAAATTTTGCTCTGCATTACTGTTTATGCTTTGACTACTCTGGAGGAAAAAATAAGATGGTGGAAGGATATAACTCATATTATCTCTCATTTTCCTAAAGCTTGGATCTTGATCGGAGGATATTTTAATACCATCATCTCTGGATGAGAAAATGGGGGGAAATAGAAATTAAAAAAAAAGCACTGACCTCATGAGTGAATATATTGCAAACCTCCATCTTGTGGAGATCCAACCAGATAATGGCATTATGACTTGGTCTAATAGAAGGTAAGGCTTAGCTTGTATAATGGAGAGATTGGATAGGTTTTTGCTCTCTAAAAATTTCTTAACCCATGGTCACATTATTAAAGTGAAGACTCTTAACAATGTTGGTTTAGATCACTGGCCAGTCATGGTGGAAATGTGGAAAACCAATTTGAGTTTCTCTCCTTTTCATTTTCAATTAATGTGGCTCAGAGATAGTTCCTTTAGACCTTGTGAGCAACAATGGTGGAAGGAAGGTAAGCCTAGGCATGGGACTAAGATGTTTTATTTTTCCAAAAGACTGCAATACATTAAATCCAAAATAAAGACTTGAAACTGGAAGAAGTTTGGGGATGTTCATAAAAAAAAACATGAAATTATTGCTCAAATTGAAAATTTGAATAAGAAAATCCGTTTAGATGGCCTCAAAGAGAATAGAAGTGCAGATGAAATTAAAATAACAACTCAGGTAGAGGAATGGAAAAAAAGAGAACTCTTATGGAAGAAAAAATCTAGATTTCAATGGCTTAGAGAAGGATATCGAAACACAAATTTCTTCCACAAATATCTTCTAGCTCAAAGATCTCACAACTTTATTTATTTCCTAAAATCAAATTCTAGAGGTGTTGTCTATACTTGGGATGGCATGAACTCTATTGTTGTCGATTAATTTTCCAATATTTTTGTTGCTACTCCTCTTGACTTAGCTTCTCAACAAAATGTTCTTCAAGCAATCTCTTCTCTTATCACTTCTAAGGAGAACTCTTTTTTGACTGCTCCTATTACTATCAATGAGCTTCAACAGGTATTTTTTAAAATGTAGAAAGAGAAAAACCTAGGTCCTAATGGTTTTCCCATTGAGTTCTACCAAGAGTTTCGGGATATCCTTCATGCTGATTTATTGGAGGTGGTGGAAGAAGTTAGGAAAGCCAAAGAAATTTTGAAGGTTATAAATAAAACTTATATTACTCTTGTTCCAAAATCTCAAGAGGTTGATCATATCTCAACTTTTAGAGCTATTACTTTATATAATTTTCTTCTCAAAATTATTACTAAGATCATGGTAGAAAGGTTGAAGCATCTTTTGCATAAGATTATTTCCCCTGAGCAAGGGGGTTATGTGGAAGGGCATCAAATAGTAGATGAGATAGTTTTTTCTCAGGAAGCCATCCATTCCATGGATATGCAAAAAGCTCCTTCCTTGTTCATTCGGTTAGACTTATCCAAATCTTATGACTATTTCGATTAGCACTTCCTTATTAAAGATTTTGAGGCAATTTGGTTTCTCTAAGGATTGGATGGATTGGATTATGGGATGTATCTCTTCAGTTTCCTACTTAGTTCTTATCAATGGCAGGCCTTCTTAGTCATTCCTAGCTTCCATAGGTATTAGGCAAGGTGACCCGCTATCCCCTTATTTATTCATCATTCTTGTTGAATGCTTGGGTAGGACTATAACCAAAAAGAGGGAAAACAAAACCCTTGAGGGAGTTACCATTGCTCATGGAGCTAGAAATATCTCTCATCTTCAATTTGTGGATGACTCTACTATTTTAGGTAAAGCTACAGTTAAGGAAGCTTCTAATATTAAGCAAATCATTAGATGTTTTTCTAAGGATACTGGGTAGTTGATCAAAGAAGATAAATCTAAAGTTATTTTATTTCACTGCTCTGCTAGACAGGAATCCATGGTCTTGGATAAATTAAGATATAAGAAGACCTCCCTTCCAATCACTTATTTGGGTATTCCCATCAATATTCAAAGGCAAAAAAATAAATATTGGAATTGGTTGTTGGACAAAGTCAAGAAGAAAATTAGAAAGTGGACCAACATGTGGCTTTATTCTGGGGGTAGAATCACCTTGGTAAAATTAATCCTTCAAGCTATTCCTATTTATGTATCTTCCATGTTGAATATCCCAAAGGTTGTTCTTCAAGAACTCATCGATTTCTTTGGAGTGGTACTAAGGAGAAAAGAAAATGGGCCTTGGTGAAATGGGACACTTTATGTCTTCCTAAGAATGAAGAGGGGTTGGGATTTCAGTC
Organism: Wollemia nobilis; assembly: GCA_028583015.1. Classification (NCBI taxonomy): domain Eukaryota; kingdom Viridiplantae; phylum Streptophyta; class Pinopsida; order Araucariales; family Araucariaceae; genus Wollemia; species Wollemia nobilis. The sequence continues at coordinate 1,364,920 of JAQPPZ010003494.1, read as the reverse complement.
TTCTATTAATAATAATAAATCTTTAGCTACTAATTTATATTGGAGGATGTTGCATAAATCCAATGCTCACTGGGCCAATAATCTTGGTGGTAAAAATACAGAGAACAAAATTCCTGAAGACCTTGTTCGCTATCAAATTCTAACCAAAGGTTCTCCCATTTTAGTAGTTCTTAAGACCGATGAGGATTTGATAAAGAAAAATTCATTTTGGATCATTCATAATGGTCAACAGGTAAATTTTTGGATAGATTCTTAGGATGGTCACAAGCCTTTGATAACTCAGTTTTTCGATTGGAGGCCTTGGATGGATGAGCTTCATCGAGCTAACTGGATATGGGTGGCTAATTACTATCGGTACCATATTGGTAATTCAAATGTTGGTAGATATTCGATCCCTATTAAGGACTGTCCTATTCAAATTCTAGAAAGGCAAAGACAAGATATCCAAGGTATCCTTCATATGATATCTCTCTCTTGGTCCCATGAAAAATATTGTTTTGGTTGGAACAACACTACTAAGGGTGATTATTCAGTTTCTCAAGGTTATTTGACCTTATGCCATAATAATCCCAACCAATATTCTGACATATTTTCTCAGTTGTGGGCTCAAAATCTCTGGCCTAAGGTGAGGTTCTTTACTTGGCTTTTATTGCATCGTAGGGTGCTTACTGGTGAGCAACTTATGAAGTGTGGTTTTCATGGCCCTTTTAGATGTGAAATGTGTGAAGAGAATGTAGAAACTATTAGCAATATTTTTATTGAGTGTACTTTAGCCTCTAAACTATGGAGGAGAATGTCCACTTTACTTTCCTTACAGTGATCCAATTTTTTTACTTTTGAATAGATTTTTAGGGATTGGCCTAAGCAAGAGGGTATTGATCATTTTATTAGGCATTTAGTTTGGATGGATTCTACCATTATTCTTTGGAATATCTAGAATTAAAGGAACAACCAAATTTTTAATCAAGATAGGAAGGATATTCACTATATTTGGAAAAATATCATAGCCAACTTAGTTGAATTAGTCCATCAACTCCTTAATCACCCTCAAAACTCCCACAAAATATGGGATCAAGTGATGCAACCAACTTAAAGGAAATGTGACTATTTGTAAGATGGATAGAATAAGAAATTTGTAACCTCCTCCTAAGGATTTTGAAAAAGTCAATATTGATGGTGCCTCTAGAGGGAACCCTGGAAAATCTAGTGCGAAAGGAATTGGTAGACTTTCAGATGGCTCCCTGGTTTTTACTTTTGCTGAGAATTTAGGTATTCTTTCCAATAACCTTGCTGAGGGGTATCGTGTCCTCAAAGGACTTCAAGAGGCTACTAAGGTTGAATGAGAAAATGTGTTAGTTGATTCTGACTCTCAACTCATGATTAATATTTTAAAGACTCCTTCTAAGAATCATAAGGTTGATTGGAGAATAAAAAGAATTATTGAGAAGATTCAATTAATCCGTATGGGATTTTTGAAAGTTGCTTACAATCATGTGGTCAGAGATTAAAATAAGAGTGCTGATGCTTTAGCTAATTGGACTTTGGACATAGGTGACCTTACTTGTTATGGCCACCCTCCTAGATGGTGAGCTTCGCAAATTAGGGAAGCTCTTCTTTCTATCATTTCTTTGGATGGCTCTAGTTCTGAAGGTACCTAGTTTCTTCTTGCTTTTCTTTTTTCTTCTCTTTGGTTCACTCAGGTTATTTTATTTCCCTAGCTCAATCTATTCTTTCTTTTATTTCCTCTGTTGATTCTTGCCTTAAAAGTCTTCTGGTCTAGAAAGGTCATTGTTATGTTCATTTTTTTTTTTTTTTTTTAGTTTTTTAAGTTGTGTGTGTTCTTTTGTTTTATTTTTGTGTTATTTGTGTTGTTTTTTGTTGTTCTTGTGTTTCTGTTTTTTTGTGTTTTTTATGGTTTTTGTTATTGTTCTTGTGTTTATGTTGTTCTTGTTCTTGTGTTTTTGTTTGTTTGTGTTAATTAGTGTTTTTATGTGTGAATTTTTTCTATGTTTATTTATTTAGTTTTATTGTCTGTTGTTGGTTGTTTTTTATTTTTATTTTATTTTTTAAAATTTTTAGGTTTTGGTTGTGTTTATTTTTCATGTTTTTTTGGTTATGTCTTTGTAGTGTTCTGTTGTTTTTGTCATGTTTGTGTTTTGTTATGTTGTTCTTGTGTTTTTTCTATGTGGTTCATGTTGTATTTTTTTTTTTAATCTTATTGTGTGTGTGTTTGGTTGTGCTTTTATTTTTGACACACTCAAGGAGCATGTTTTTTATTTTATTTTATTATTTTTATTACTATTTATTTATTTTTTAAAATTATTTGTGTGTGTTTGTTTGCTCCTTGAGTATGTCAAAGGTGGTAGGCCAGGTTTGAGTCCTGGGTATTTTTTGTAGAATGGATACCCTTGCCTCCATCGGTCTTACCCAAAAGTGGTATCCCTTATGGGATGTTTTACACAAATAAAAATAATAATACTTTAAATAGACATTGACTATAGAAATGTTATTTTGTTTTTTTTATTTGGTTAGTGTTAGAAAAATCCTACAATCAATGCTTTGGGATGGGCATCCCCATCTCACCATGACCTCTAATAAGTGAGAGAGTTGAGATTATCAATAGGGAATTTAACACACAACTAAACACTCACACCTCCTCACACACTCGTCCATGTCACAGTTTAAACCTTAGACCTCCCAAAGAAAACCCAAATCCTGAATCATTGCGCTATCCTCCTTGGATTAATAAAAATAAGACATTTTAAAATTTTAACAAATATTTTCATAAACCCACATATTTTAGGTGAGTTCAAGAGGATAGGGTAATCCTCCAAGGGAGGTACTTGGTTCGAATCTCCACCCTACCAAACACACATTGGGTACCCAAAATCCAATTGATAATGTCAGTGTAGTAAGGATCGGGCACGACTCCTCGGTGATTTTAATGGTGTAGAACCCCTTGGCCATGGTTTCTTAGACCAAGGCAGCTATGCAAGGGTTTTTTTGCTAAATTAAAAATATATTTTTTTTTCATAAGTAAGGGAATTAGTAAATACCCATAATTATCTACCTATATTAACTTTATTAGTACATTGGGATCTATGACATTTTTAAGAATTGTAAACCTAAAAAATCAAATGGTTTTAGCCATAGAGAGTTAGTTTTGCAAAGTCAAGTTCAAAGGTGTGATCCCCTCTAAGTTATGTGATTAGTTTGATTAGATAAAATGACTCAAAATATAGAAATAAAATACTCCCAAGTTTCCTCCCCTTCTAGGAGAAAATATCCCATTGTAATAACACTCCAAAAACTACTTTATTTTATGACTAATTTATCTACAAGGATGAGATACTACTAGTGTATTTGTGGATGCAGAGGACATGTATTGTTACTGGTGGGAATAATGCAAAGGAAGGATATCTTCTCAATAGACAAAAGGATTATCCGATGCAAGTTAAGTCAAGGAAAATAATGAGTGGTGGTGTATTCACTGGGTGATAGGGGCAAAGAACCCTATAGACAATGCATTCGCCAGCGGTCCATGTAGATTCATATCATGTAGTTGCATTTGTAAGAATATTTAATTTTTTTCAAACTGTGAATTTATGATATTTGGTTGGCAATGAAAATTCTTAAATGCATGGGAGCCATAGTTTAAAATTTTTGGTTGGCAATAAAAATTCTTAAATGCATGGGAGCCATAGTTTTAAATAATGATATAAATGTGAAGTAATGATATGACTATTGTTGTTTAAAAATCTGAAAGAGAATATAAGGAAAGGGGTAAAGTAAGATAAATAATAATCATATACTTATTTATATTAATGTGTGTTTGAGAGGAATTTATTTATTTAAAAATAACATATTTATATATAAGTATATGTATAAAAATAAATATATGAAGGCATTAAAAATAAATAATTTTTGTTGTTTTAAAATGAGGTAAGAAAAATATTATAACCAATAATATATTAAAATGTTCAAAATTAAAATGAATATGAAGGAGTTATTTCTTGGCATTATAAAAAAAAAAAAAAGACAATTTGGAAATTATTAGCATTTTGGGAAAATTATTATTAATCTTGGGTTGTTAAAATTGGAAGGAAGTGGATTCCACATGGCATGCTTTACATAGAAGGAAATTCAAAATGAACGTGAGCTTGCTAGCAGGAAAAATGAGGACTTATCTTCAAAATGGAAAAGGAGAAGACGAGAGGTATGATGGTCTAATGTTTTTTCGGTAAGGTAAGGTGAGAGTGACGAAGAGAGAAGGAATTTAGAAAGCAAGGGAAGCAATCTACGTAAATCAGTAAGTTTGAAATGGAAAAATTCATAAGATAAGATAAATGGGATAATGGGAAAATGGAAGGTTTAAAAGCATTGTTTAATTATGTTTTGCATACAAATATAGTTTGATGTTTGTTTTATAAATGGAAGAGGAAATAAATCATCCCAATGCATGTGTGGAAAAACATTAAATGTGAAGCATGTATGTGATTAATGTTTAATATTTTTTTTGCAAAAATGTAGAGAAATTGAATCTTTCTAATGCATGCATGGAAAAGTTTGAAATGGGACGCATGTGTTCGAATGGATTATCGAAAAATAAAGAGGATTATGGTTGTTTGTGAACATGAGTTAAATTGTTTTTGTATTGAAACTCATTTTTATTTTGCATGTTGTGTTGCAAAAATTTTGTGATACTTACATGTTGTGTTGAAATCTTATGGTGTGTTGGGAAGCTTATGAAATATTGCATGCTGTGTTGCAAATAAAAATATTTTATGCATGTTAGGACTAGCTACATGTCATGTTAGTTTGACCACTCTAACCCTTGAGATGTCATCAGAAATCCATATAAAAAAACTAGAGTACTGTGAAGAAATAAAGTCAAAGTCTTTTACTTGTTATTGGATGCTAGTCTACGTTTAGGTGTCAAGAGTTGAATTTAAACTGAAAATGATTTATTGTAAACTGTAGAATCTTATGAAATTGTCTCATTATAATGATGAAACCTAAGCTATTAGAAGTTCAAAACAAATGTTGAAATTATATATATATATGTAATTCGAAAAAGGTAGAGTTTGTGGAATTATAGGATAGTATTCTGAGAGTTATTTTTATGTAATGGAAAATAATACAGTCGTTTACCTTCTAATATGATGAGGAATAGACTTGCATTCAAGGAAAGAGACTTGCACTATTTTGAATGGTATATCCTTCCGATATAACGAATAGTTCTAGATTAAATTTATTAGTTAATATTTTTCTTTACCATATATGGTTCGTATATTCACATGCTTTTAAATTATACGTAATTGAAAATGGATGAATATATTATTGGAAATGTAATTCTGGAAAGCTGTAAAGGAAAACTTTAGTTTTTTTAGAATTTTCCAAGAGTAGAACTACAAAGCATTACAAGATTTGAAGAAATAAAATAGAACTGATTGATTTATTTCAAGGATCAACTTTTTATAAATAGCAAAGTTGATCATTGAGAGTCGTTGGATTACAACAACTCATCAAATCTGATCTAGACTATACTAAGAGTTCACCTGACTCATGGAGGAGTGGAAACTCAAGTATGTCTATCCTAGTATAACTTAAGAGAATAATTACTTATTCTAACACCCCCCTTAAGTGATACTAGGGGTGTATGATACAAATGAGTCTCGAAAATAGGATCTAATGAGGTACTCATTTACAATATGTATATGGTGAAAAAACCTTTTGGGAAAAACCATATGTCAATAAAATAAAGATAGAGGTATGTCTTCGGATGGCGAAGATTGTCCTCATGAAAAACAATATTCTAACACCCCCCCCTTAAGTTATACTAGGGGTGTATGATACAAATGAATCCTGGTAACAAGGCCTAATGAGGTACTCATTTACAATATATAGATGGTGAAAAAACCTCTTAGGAAAAACCATATGTTAGTAAAATAAAGATAGAGATGTGTCTTTGGATGATGAATATTGTCCTCATAAAAAAAATAATGAGTCCCGAAAACTTGGCCTGATGAGGTACTCATGAAAAATTTATACTTTAGGAGAGATGATAAAAAAAAGCCACATGGGAGAAACCATCCTTCAAATAATGCAACAATAAGAAGAAAGGAGAGGTGAAAGAACTCTATTATTTTAATGTAGTTGTTTTACTCCAAGTTTCTCTCACAACTGAATGTAACGCAGAGAAGGAAATAACTTGGTGAAGATGTCTCCTATCTGATTTTTAGTGGGAATATAGTCCAATTATATTTCCCTTATTTGAATATGCTGCCAAATGAAGTGCATGTGAATCTCAATATGCTTAGTGCACTGATGCTCAACTAGATTGCGTGCAATATGAAAAACCAAGGAGTAATAGGTTTGTCATGTGAAAAACCAAATTATCTTAGTATCTAATGAACCCAAAGAGCTTCCTGACTTGCCAAAACATTTGCCTTGTATTTTGCCTGTGTAGATGATAAGGGCACTACTTGTTATTTTTTGCATAACCAAGCAATTGGTGAAAAAACAAGATAAAAAATATATCCAAAATTTGAAAATATATCTTCTACTGAACCTACCCAATCAGAATCCATGTAACCAATGATATCCATGGATTTTCCCTCATATAATAGCCCAAAGTGAGGAGTTCCTTGCAAATAGCGGAGGAATTTTTTTGTTGCTTGCCAATGATTGAAATGAGGTTGATGTGAGAATCTAGATATCAAGCCAAAAACATAAGAGATATCTAGGTTAGTATGAGTAAGGTATAACAAACTCCCTACAAGCTAAGGGTATAGAGTTGCATCACATAGAGGGGATGTGCAGGAAGTACTTAGAGTGACTCCAGACTGAAAAGGTGTAGGAGAAGGTTTGCAATCCATCATATTAAACCTTTGAAGAAGGTCTAGAGTGTATTTTTATTGACACAATGAAATTCCTACATATTTGTGATTTATTTGAATCCCAAGGAAGTAATGAGCTAAACCCAGATCAACCATTTCATGTTTTTTAGAAAGGGAGTCCTTGATAGTCTGAATGTGAGCGATGTCACTACCAATGAGTAGTAGGTCCTCAACATAGAGAATAATTATGGTGATTTTTTATTCATATCTCTAAATGTAGATTGTGGCATCAGACTCACAATGAGAAAAACTCGAGGAAAGAAGGAAGGAGTCCATTTTTTCATACCAAGCTCTAGGAGCTTGTTTGAGGCAAAAGAGAGACTTCCTTAGCCTACAAACAAGGGATGAATCTTGAGTGAAACCAACAGGTTGTTCTATGAATATCTCTTCTTTTAATTCCCCATGTAAGAAAGCACTTTTTACATCCATTTGAAAGACAATCCACTTTTGGGAAGCAGCTAGATCAAGAACCAGTCTAACAGAATCTATTTTTGCAACTAGTGCAAAAGTTTTAGAATAATCAATCCCTTAAATTTGAGAGAAACCTTTGGCTACCATGCGGGCTTTGTGTTTGTCAATTTCTCCATTAGATCCATATTTTGTTATGTAAATCCATTTACAGTGAACTAATTTCCTTCCTTTAGGTAGAGGAACTAAATCCCAAGTTTTATTTTTGATTAAGGAAGAAAATCCATTATCCATGACATCATCCCATTATTTAATACCAGTTGCTTATTTTAAGGAGTGGGGATCTATGGAAATGGACTGACAGACAATACCAGTGCCTACGAATTTGCCTAATCTAGATGATGGAATATTTTTAATGTAAGGAGTAGTTTCTTTAACAATGGTGTAGACCCATTTTGGCATAGTGGAAGGAGTAGTAGGAGTGGTAGGATTTTTATTTGGAGTTATAGTTTCCTCATATTGATCATTAATCTCTAAAGTTGGTTCTTAATTATATCGAAGGTCTAACATTGGATAAGGCTCAAGAGAATCAATAGTGGAAGAGGATGGTTGAGGATATTTATGAGGGAATGTTTCATAAAATTGGACATTCCTATGAAAAAATACCTCATGAGTTGTGGTATCAAGGAGCCTGTATACTTTTATTTCCTCACAATAACCAATAAATATGAGCCTTTTTGCTTTTCTTATCTAGAGCCTTCCTTTTCTTCTATGGGATATGCACCAAAATAGTACATCCAAAAATCTTGAAGAAAGAGACATCAGGTTTTGAGTTAGTCCATGCTTTCTCAGGAGTCAAATGACCAAGATATTTATGATATGTGTGGTTTTGAATATAGTTTGCATATTTAATTGCTTCTGCCCAAAAAACTTTTGGAAGATCTCTTTAGTAGAGCATACAATTTACCATTTCCTTTAGATTTCTATTTTTCCTCTCTGTAGTGCCATTTTTCTATGGATTATGGGAGATGTAACGTTGATGAATTATACCATGCCTTGATAGGAAAATTGAGAACTTAAAACTAAAGTATTCCCCCCCATTATTTGTATGAATTTTCTTTATTTTACAAGAGGCTTGATTTTCAACTAAGGCTTTGAAGATTTTGAAGTGGGATAGAACATCACTATTGTATTTTAGGAAGTATACCCAAGTTCTTCTGGAAAAATCATCAATGAAGATTAGATAATATTTTTCTCCTTTGAAAGAATGCTCTGGGAAGACCATCAAGTTACTATGGATTAACTCTAGAGGGGATGAGGCTTTTAGAGAACCACTTGGGTGGAAAGGATCTTGATGTTGCTTTACAAGAGAACATCTAGGATATAATACATAAATAGAAGAGACTTGAGGTATTCATGTTACCATTTCATGGGTGTTCAATTCCTTTACGTAGGTATAACTGAGATGACCAAATATTTCATGCCAAATTTTGCTTTCAAGATCTCCACATGCAAAAAAACAGGAGGCCCCTTCTAGATTTTTTAATCCTTTGAAGTGAAATAGGTGAGTGTCATGATCAATATCTCCTTTGGCTATGAGAGAGTTGAGGTCTTGAAAGTCTCTTATCTCAACTCCTGTTGGTGACAAGAGAACTGATTTCCCCTTTCCATAATTACAAATCTAATAGACAGAGAGGAGATTTGTTGTAATGTTTAGAACATAGAGAACATTATTGATAAAACCACCATCAATGGATATGTCACCTTTTTATTTGACTGGGATAAAGGATGAGTCACCAAATTCTATGCTACATGTTGAACTTGAGGATATTGAAGTGAATGACTCATATGAGACAGTCATGTGATGATTTGCTCTAGAATCAAGAACCCAATATTTTGATGAAGTGTTTGTGGTATTTCCTTGAAAATTTAGGGTTTTTCCTATATGCTTCTTTGTGTCTATATTTTGATCCTTCATTGCTGCCTCTAGTTGTTGTAATCTTTTCCAGCATTTGTTTACAGAATGACCATTCTTTTTGCAGTGAGTACAAGTTATGGGATTCCTTTATTTCTTTTTAAATTTTTCTTTAGTGGATACTACTAAGGATTTTGAGGAATATGGAGATATCTCATTCCTTACAATTTTGGTTTCTTCTCTAGTTAACCTATCACAAAATTCCTCTAAGGAGGACATTTTAAAACTTGTACCAAGAGCATATTTTGTAGATAAAAAGTGGTTGTAAAAATTTGGAATACACCATTTAATTTAGAAATAAATAAATAGATGCATTATTCTTCTATTTTTTTCTTGCCACTACCTTTGTATTGAGTGAGGATTTCTTTAAATTTGGTGAGAAATCCAATAATATTACTGATATCTTCAAGAGATAATGCTGTTAATTTTACCTCTAGCTACATTGAACTTATTTTATATACTTTTCCAAATAGGTTCTTTAGTTTTTGCCAACTTTCATATGGATTTTTACAATTCGTAACGTGAAACCATAAGCTTTCATTTATATTGGTGCTTATAATACCCATTGTTTCATACATCTTCCCTTTATGAACAAAAAAATCATATTCTTTTTCAAATTCAGGTTGCTTCTCTTCTAGTAGATGTGTGAGCCTTTTTTGAGAAATGAGATTTAATATTTTAGGTTTCCATGTATACTAGTTGTGAGGGGTGAGTGGATCAATTGTATTCATTGTATTCATTTTGCCAAAGAAAAATGAAGTGAACCAATAATTTCCCCCTTTAAATTCAATTATATTATTTAGAGAATGCAATGGATTTTATAAAAAAACCTTTAAGAAATACCAAGATCCTCAAATTAATCGCCCTAAAGAGAGGAAAACTATAATTAAATGAGGAGTTTTGAAAAAGCTAAATAGGCCAATTGTATAATACCAGGCCTATATATCTTTTCTTCTCAATTACTCGACCTTACATGAGGGAAAATATAAGTAAAGAGGAGAATTTATACTTAGAACATAGGCTTTTAATAATCCAGATCTTAATATCGTATTCATAATAACCCGCCCTTATGTGAGGGAAACTGTAAGTTATTTTTATTTTTTTTGAAAAAATGAAAAACTTGTATTAATACAAAGAACAATTACAAGCGGGAGAGAAAACATCCCAACCAAGAAGTAAGAACCAACAAGAGAAGAGCCAAAGGAAGACAAAGAGAAAGAAACAGGGGAAAAATGACATGTAAAATGCGACAGTGCAAGATGGAGAACCCGTTCCCCTGCGGTGCCAACAATCGCACGTAACATGTTGCAATGCGACTGTCTCGTGCGACATGTGCAGGTGCGACGCACCCACCTACAACCCTTGAAAATGCATGAAATGGGAATTCACATGTAGCAACGGATCGCAAAGGTCGCGATTCGCGTTGCCAACCCTGGCCAAAATTGTGCGATTTGTGAGGGTTTTCCTTTGACACCATACCGCAAAGTGTCACGATTCGCGCGTTTTCCTTTCGCTCCGTCTCCCCATCCGCGATATCCTCACGCCTCCTCACTGCGATATCCGTTTTCCACTTAGCACTCCATCCATTCACGATATCCGACTTTCGTTAGCACCAAATTGCTAAGCGCTCGTCCAACTTAATCAATGCCTTCCCCAGGGCCGTGGCGCGACATGTCACGATGGCGCGATGTCCGTCAAGACAAAACTCGTCCAAGGCGGGGGCTCCGTATCACGACATGTCGTGTATCGCTGGAAGAGGCCGAAGGCAACCTATCGCGATTCGTGACTGTCGTGATATCACGATAGAAACCAACCTTAGCAAAACCGCCCATATTTGAATTGTTCAAGGCCTTGACGAATCTCTACATCCTCCACCATGTCCGTGCGCATCCCAACCTCCCTTTCCCCTATTAGCAAGGAAATCACTTTTGAGATCCCGATTCACATGGGTATCACATCATCTAATTCCCTCCAAGCTCTTTATTTGGGAAACTGATCCGTAACCTCAGTTTGGACATTTCATCATCAGCCCCCATTTGGAGTGACTCTATCTTCCCTTTCCGGCTCTGTTTTGGCACATCCCCCCTCTCCCAATAGAGCAAAGACCCAACATGATCCGCCCTCATTCCAACACTTCCCGATTGCCTTTAGCCGCTCCATCGATTGATTTTGATCCATCCTTCGGAGGTTCCAACTACCACTTCTTTGTTGAAAACAACTCCCTCGTCCAAAGGCTCGGTTCCCCTCGGTATGAATGGCAACCGTTTCCGCCACTTTGCTCCAAATCTTCCATATTCCTTCTAGAGAGGAGAGGTTTCAATGGGCATTTCTCTCAACCACTCCGTATCAAGCTCCCCATTTGAAGAGCATTGGTTTATCTACCTTTCTTCCCTTTCCCAAATTTGTTTCGGGCAGCCCCAATAGCCTGGTTTAAGTGTGGAGACCAACGCTTCTCCTTGTGCTTCAAACATTAGATGATCCCCGTTTCCTCCGCTTTGGCATAACACACATTGGGAGGGGCCATGATCCTCCGAGTCGAGATTGTCATAGGTGAGAATTCCATTATGAAAAATTCCGGTTCACTTTCGACCCCTGGGATCCAATCTTTCTCCAATCAAGAACCAAAAGAGGGTGGAGGGGGCTCGGGAGGATCTCACCATATCCTTCTTTCCAGTAAACCCCAAGGCTTCCATAGCCCGGTTCATCACATCATCTCTCCCAAGAAACCTTTCTACCAAGATTTTCCCAAAGTAGGTACCAACTCCGAAGGGATAGGTATTGGCACTCATCCCGTTAAACTTATGAACTTGTAGTCCCCCAAATGACTAGTGTTAAAGTAGCTCTCAATTTGAATCCATCCCTTATCTCTAAAGTAGATTTTATCGATTGCAATTAGGAAAAACAACAATAATGGGAGGTTTCGATCGATCCGACCTTATCCCATCCCCACTTTCCAAAAAAGTTGATCTTTGATGAGTTGAGCTCAAGCGAGCGCCACCGGTGACCAAAACCTTCCGTGGAGCGCCCACATCATTAGGATGGACATAGCCGTTTGCTAGAGAGATTAGAGGGATGTTGGTGAAATCCACCTCGACAATTTTCCACAGCCTTGTTGTAAACTTGAGACTTCTTAGTCCCAAACCCCTTTTCCTTGGGTTGGGTAACCTTTCCCCCACCAAGGCCCATTCTCTCTCCCTTGGCACCTTCCCATAGAAATCTCTAGCCATTTTATCCAGCTCTTTCCAAATAGACTGGGGGAAGAGAGAATTTATAAATTGGCATGCGAATAATTGATGAAAGTTAGACGACCCCCATAACTTAACCATCTATTATACCAATGGTTCATTCTATCGTTGATGCCATCCAAAAGGTCCTTCCAAACATCAATTTTTATTTTTTGAAATGGAGAGGGACCCCCGATAGACTACTAGAGAGAGGTCGAGTGAAACCTAAAATCTCAATAACTCTCTAGACAATATTGAAGAAGATCACTTTGGATTTATTGTCATTGATGACTTGATTAGAGGCGGAACATTTAGAGATCTCGATTTCTTGCTTCCTAAGCTGCCACTCCCACCAATCCAGATCATCTACAACGTAAATGTGTCAAAACTTTACCCGACCTTAAACCTTATCGACCTTGAAGTCTTCTTTTCAAAATATTCCCAATCCTTCAACCAAGATGAGGAAGAGATAAGGAGAGCAAGGGTCTCCTTCCAATCTCGAGAGGCACCAAAAGGAGGCGAGGGAAGTCCCTTGATAAGAATAGAGTAAGAAGGAGAAATACCTCATGACCCGTCTCCATCCAGAGAAACCAAAGGGGCAACATCTTTCCACCCCACTCACCCTCATAAGCCTTGGACATATCCAGTTTAATGAACATTCATTTGTTCCCTTTTGGTGCATTGAATGGATAGCCTCGAGCAAGAATCACTCCACCAAAATTTCCTCCCTTCAACAAAACCCCTTGCTCAGGAAATTATATTATGATAGGTTTTAACCTTTCACCATAATATTTGTAATTATTTTATAGATCACATTGCATAAGGCAATAGGTCTAAAATCGATAAATGAACCCCCCTCTCCTTTTGGAATTAAAGTAATGAATGTGTGATTTAGAGCCTTGAGCATCTTTTTTGGTTGACTTCTGAAACATCTTCCTCCGGAATCCCAAAAGGCGAAAGAACTCAAAGGGAAGCCATCGGACTGGGTTTACCTCATCCCAAAGACCACCTTCTCAAGTTCATCTTTATCTATAGGTCTAAGTAGAGCCTGGTTTCTTGAGAGATTAAAGAAGGAATGACAACAATAACTTCATCTTGGGCTGCCCCATATTGCTCCATACTTTCCTTAAAGAGTTTTGAGAAATAATCCATTGAGTGGAAGTGCATACCAGGAAGAGTGTCAAAAGAGTATCCATTCTCATCTTGAATGGAATCCATAGTATTCATTTGTCTCCTAGCACGGCATAGCGCTGAAAAATTTTGTATTTTCTCCTTCTAATAACCAAGTATTTCTTCTCTTTTTCCTAATCTCTTTTGTTATCAATATCCTCAACCGCTTTCAAGCATCATCCTCGATTTAAGGTCTCGAAATGTTTCCTTCCTAATTTTTGCACCTCATCCCATCTAGCCAATAAGGGGCCCGTTGGCTGGAAGTCCGATTTGTTAGTTTGCCTCCTTTTCAATTTACACTTGACAAATTGGTTTTTGATTTGAACATTGCGGTCCCAAAAGGTGGGCCATCTTCCCACCATTGAGGAGTTTTCTTGAGATCTTCTTTTGTAACCAAAAATTTTCAAATTTAAAAGGTTTATGGTTGCCTGTCCTAGCCCTCCTCCATTACAATGGGAAAGTGGTAAACGGGCCTTCCAAAATCTGAAATTTAATATTCCATTTCACAAATGCTTCCTCCGAGACCAAAACCGGTCTAGTTTTACCTTCCTCGTGTGGCCTTTCTCTTATTAGTCCACGTAAAATAAGTACCGGACCTTTGATATCAACAAGGTGAAAGGCCCGGACTTGAGCAATCGAGCTTATCCCTGGATCCAAAACGGAAACCACCTTCCGATCAGCGATAATTTGGCATTAAAATCCCTAGCAAGTCAATCACAATCTTCTGAGAGGATCTCATTGAATGAACAACATTCCATTGAAGCGTTGGCATCAATGCTTTGAGCCCCATAGAAGTTTGTAATTAAAACTGTTATGTAAAATATTATTAAAGAGAGATGTGAGAACCCCTCCAAGTGTATGTTCTATTGCTATCCACACGGAGGATTCCACAAAGTAACAATTCCCCAAGCTCCTTGGGCTACCACATCCATATATCCAGCGACCCTCCATATTCTACTAGCAATTTTACACATAAGATCTGAAGACATTTTTGTTTCTGAAGGAGCAAAAAGTATGTTTTGTGTTTTCCTAAAAGTCTTTGAATGATTGATGGGTTCTCTTGTTTAAACCCCTTACATTCCAGGATTGTATAATCATTGGAAAACTTGGGAGCATAGAGTCAATTGTTCTCACCGATCCTCCATTGATCGGCTTGTCCCCTTGCGCTACTATTATATCCTTATTGGATTTTCTACACTCCTTGGGAATTACTATTCTTAGACCTCTTTCCACCGGGTGATCCCCAATTTGGTCTTTCTCTATTTTTTCTCACTTCCCATGTGGACATTCTTAATAACTAGTTGTGCGGGGAATGAATTACCATAGCCCTAGGTTCTCTGTGCAGTCTCGGGGTTTCAATCTGTTCTAAGATAGGAGTAGATGATAGAGGACATGAGAGTGGATGTTAGGATCCCCATCATACCCAACCACTCCTTCCATGACTTGCTCTCTTGGTCTACAAGGGTTTGAAGATTTCATATCGATTGGTTGGCTTGGATTGGGTCTGCTCTTTGCCATTTCTTTTTTTTTTCCTCCGCTTCTCGTTCAAATCCATATTTGGGCATCGAACCTGGGGATATTGAGGGGATCTTTGACCAAAGTGAACTTACCATCGTTGGGGATTTGGTGAGGAGCTTCCGATTTTATGGTCAAGCTATTTGGGGAACCTAGCCAAATGGCCATGCTTATGGACTCGCATCCGAAAGGTAAGGCTTCATAGTCTAGTTGTTGTATCCGTTAGTCTAACTCCAATTCCACCTCGACGAAGTGGTGGCTAATGTCCATTCTACACATATTCTAGCAAAGACAAGATTTCCTTCCATGGTATCTCTTGAAACTCCCAAAAATCTACCTAGATAATTACCAATCAACTCAAGGATTCTCACCCCGAACTCCATTGGGAGTGCATACAGCCGTATCTAGACCGAGAGCGTGGGCTCAATGCGAGGGTCAAAACCCACTCTCCACGGTTGGACAAATAATCTGGCCGTGGCTCTCTTCTCCGATTCAAATGTGTTTCTATCGCTAGAGAAGAGAAACTAATAATAAAATACCCATTGCTATAGGCCATAGAGAGTACTCACCAATGGGCTCCGTCTTCTCACCCGGTGTGAAGGAAGTTCGAGTGGGCGAATACCCATGAATTTGTAGATCGGATCATGGGTAGCACGGTATATAATCGTATCCTCAACCGTTTGGCTCTATGAAAATCTTTTGGACACGTTGTGGAAGGCATCCGTAACTCTGTTTGGTGAACCCTTTCCGCAGTTCTTAAATAGCATTTGATAGGCACTGCATTGAGCTTCATCGAAAGAAGATGCAGGGTTTTCTTTTAATTTATCTGCATATGAGCTTTTTTGCCCATCGGAAGCTCCTGTAGGAGACCCCATTGGGCCCTCCCAAGGCAATGAGCAATCCTTCAAAGAGGTGTAGAATCAATCCTCAGAAGGATCTGGAGGAGACTTCCAACCAGAGACCCTGGAGTTTCGCCTGGTGCTTGCACAAAATGTTTCCCGCAAAAACGCCAGAGCTCCGCAGACCCCCGAAGGTTGGAAACTGTAAGTTATTAGAAGTCCAATAATAGGAAGATAGGTGATTAATACATTTTTAATGATCTTGTTAAGGTTATTAAATTTTTTATTAAGTAACAATATTGAAGGATTAATTTTTTTTTATTAAAAATTTAACTTAAAATAAATATCCTATTAATTAAAAAAGGAATATTTTCTTAATAAAAGTATCCTTCAAATTTGTTCCTCAATCTTTAACTTAACTAGTAATTATATCAAAATAAAAGTAATTAGATTTTAATTCTATTAAAGAACATAGTAATAGGAATACGACCAAAATAAAAATTATAGAGGCAATGACCACAACAACAACAAACCCCCCCTATAAAGATTTTAGAATAGGTGCTAAATATTGCACCTAAAAACACCCCCCAAAAAATATTTTTTATTGAGATTACAATTTTATCCTTTTGATTTCTTATAGTGGCCAAGGAAAGGCACTAAAAGAAAAGGATATAAGAAATTTCTAGAGGGTTACACATTTATACAATGAGCAGAAGTATTATTCTCGCTCGAGAAATTTGAAATCCTAATATTTGAAACTTAAAGTAAATATAACATTATTTAACAAGGATTTTAGAAAAGAGACGTCATGAGAGAAGAGGCAGCGAGGTAATATTTTAAAGCCTTCAAAGGCTATGAACTTCACTGTACCAAGAAATGATTAGCTCAAAAACAAAAAACAAAATATTTAAATTTATACCTAATTTAAGGAGAGACATTAGAAGATATGTCAAGGGACAACAATGAATATTTGAAAGCCTTCAAATGCTTGGAACTCGTAGGGGTTTTACGTACACAAAATATGTTAGGGAGGTGCACCACAATCCTAGCTGCTACCGAAGATGATAAGGAGGTGCTCCAGAATACCAGTTACTGTCGAAGACTTTAGGTTTTGGCACACATGGAAGACGTCAGGGATGGCGCTATGTGTGGAGGCTCCCAGAAATATGTCAGTGATTGCACCACTTGCTACTGAAGATGTTAGGGTTTGGCACACACGAAAGATGTCAGGTATGGCGCTATGTAGAGAGGCTCCCAGAAATACATTAGTTAATGCACCACAAACTTTGAAAGCGCAGCGAAGGCTATGAAAGACCTTAGTGAAGGCACCGCACCATATAATATCAATATTAATGCTCTATATTGAAGAAACAATATACAAATACATGTAAATAAAATTATTTTAAGTATTTGCATAGGAGAATAATATTTTAAGCATTGACTTGATGAATATTTATAAAAACAATTGAAACTCTTCTCTGAAACACCGAGGGACAAAAAATAGGATAATATTCAAGATAACTTGAGATGGAAAATCTAATCTTTCAATCGTTGAGATTTAACTAGGAAAGTTCGTTGAGAATACAAAAGTCTCATACGTTGCGCACCATATAAAATTATTGGCAAAGATACCATGTCTTATACAAAATTAATGGACTTTGGTGGTTTTTTTTTTTTTTTAAATAACCAAATGTCCACTTAATTTGGATGCAAGAAACGTTGCATTTATTTGTTAAATATTTCATAAAGTTAAAATATTTTCCAACATAAAAAAAATACAGCGATTTAATTGATCACCAAATACGATATGCCTTTCAAACTTTGTATCCACTACAGAACAAAATGCAACGATGGCTAAAAAGGATCCAAAGGAAGCATGCATTCATGGATTAATATTGCCAGTCATGGCTATAAGGATCCAAGCAAGCAAGTGTTTGTTAGGAGATAGTAGAACAAATAGGCATACGAGGAGAACAATAAAATATTGAAGGAAATTATAAATTTCAAAATCTATATATTTTGCAGTGTAAGAGTAGAAATTTTAATTATTTTTTGAAAAAAAATTAAGGAGAAAATTTGCATAATATGGTAAAAAAAATATAGACAAACTATTTAGATATTACCATAAACAAATTTCTCTACAAAAATTGCAGATATAAAATGAGAAATCTACAATAGATATAAAAACCTCTTTCTCTTTTTTAAAAAACAAAAGATAAGAGATAATGAACTAGTTCGTGAAACTACCTTCAAGAGAGAATGCCTAGCAAAATCTATCCTGCTCTGGTACCATGTTAGAATTTCCCAATAGTAGAACTACAAAGCATTACAATATTTAGGGGAACAAAATATAACTAATTGATTTATTCCATGGATCAACTTTGTATAAATAGCAATGTTGATCTTTGAGAGCCGTTGGATTACAACAACTAATAAAATCTTATCTAGACTATACTGAGAGTTCACCTGACTCATGGTGGAGTGGAAATTCAAGTATGTCTATTCTAGTAGAACTTAATAGAATAATTTGAAGAACACAAGCTTATACTAAGAGGGGGGTGAACAGTATAAGACCACTTTTTACTTTTCTTTTCAATTCAATATTATGCAGTGTATAGATAGTAGTATCAATAGCAGTAATCAAATAAATGCACAAAACACCATCCACAAAAGTGACACAACAATTTACGTGGTTCACCCAATGCGGGCTACTCCATGGAAAAAATATTTTGCTAAAAAATTCTCAATCAATCTCTTGGTAATCCTTCCTAATTACAATGTTTATGGACCTCTGTCCAAAGGAGATGCTGATCCCCTAAATCTCAAGTTTGTGGATCTCTTCCACTGGATAACTCTTTCCCCTTATGCTCTGGTTAGTGATATTCTAGAAGACTGTCTCTTTGCTACACTAACTTTTGGATCTCTCTCCACTTGAAGACTCGTCACTCAGATATGTCTTCAATTTTCCTAGTTTCTAGATATCTATCCACTAAGACTTTATCCTCTATACTCTGTCACCTCCAAAGCTTTATCAATAGGTTCACTCAGAACCTCTTCAAATCTGCTCAATAGTCTCACTCAGAACTTGCTCAAATATACTCAATAGGCTCACTCAGAACCTTCTCAAATATGCTTAATAGACTCATTCAAAACTTGCTCAAATTTGCTCAATAGGCTCTTTAAGAACCTGCTCAAATCTGCTCAATAGGTTCACTCAGAACCTGCTCAAATCTGCTAAACAAGCTCACTCAAAACTTGTTCAAATCTTCTCAATAAGTCCTCTCTAGAACTTGCTCAAATTTGCATAGTAAGCTTTCATAAAAGCTTACACAAAATTAGTCCACAAGCCTTCTCAAAGACTTGCTCAAATTTGCTTAACAAGTCCACACAAAACTTTTTCAATATCACAACAACATAAAGAGAATTGTTAGAGACTCAATATGTTCTATACTCAATGCTCAACCACTTTCTCAACTCAATATCATAGAAGCATAAATATAATTGTTATAGACTCAATATGTTCTATACTTAATCCCTAATCTCAACTCAAATAAATATCATAGAAGCATAAAGAGAATTGTTAGAGACTCAATATGTTCTATACTCAAATACCAATCTCAACTCAAATAAATCTCATAGAAGCATAAAGAGAATTTTTAGAGACTCAATATGTTCTATTCTAAAATATCAATCTCAACTCAAATAAGAATAAAGAATAGTTTTTTTTATGGAACTTGAACAACCACTTCACACAATCACTTGACTAGGCTCAAACAACTCTACTCAACCAATCACCAAAAGGAAAAACTCTTTCTTACAAACCCTAGTCCAATAATGAATCAACCAACTCAAAATATCTTTAAAAATACTCAACAACAACTCTTACATAACAATGATACTCATGTTATTTTCAGCTCAAGTTCATGTTCTTTGTAAAATAACTCACTCCAACAAAAATGCTTATAAAACAAGGTTTTAATCACAACTTTCAAACCATAAAACCTTGAAGCATTAAACCAACTATTTTTGAATAGGAAACCACAATAAATCCTTTTCACTCCAATGATATTTCAGAAATCAACCAACCAAATAAAATCAATGGGGAATGTTACTCATACCTTTTTGATGCCTTATGAGTTGTCCAATAAATCTTCCACACTCAACACTTTTCTTTTTTCCAATATCAAAAGGGTTATTGATCTTGAGTAATAACACAAAAATAAAATAATGTCCAAATAACACCTTATTACTCCTACTTTATTTTAACATCCACCAAAATTATTTTTAAAGAAAAACCCTTACTCAAAAATAAATTTCACTAAAAGAACTTTATCAATAACCCTTATTACTCCTAATAATTTTAAAAATCACAATTAAAAATTTAACTCCACAACTGAAACAACCACTATAATCTTATTCCTAAGGTTATTCAATACATCAACTATCAAATCACCTTTACCCCTTATCACTCCACCTTAGGCAATAAAAAAATAAATAAAAATCTTAATACCTACCTCAAGGGGAATCGAACCCCGTCTTGTCCAACGCGAACGCCCTAACCATGACCACATGAGCTATGGGCTCATTATTAATAAATAAGTGCCACTCGCTTCTTGTTCTTTTCTCCTTCCACCAAGCAAAAAATAAATGCTCCTTGAGCGCCTCAACAAAGCCAAAACAACACTTGCAGGAATTTAACACTTAACCTTCCTGCCACCAACACCTTTGAACAGTCCAAGCTGCCACTAGGCCACAGTGCCCAACACACTTTGGAAAATAGATGCGGTTATCTTTCAATATTCACTGCTTCACAAAATGAAAATAACATGAGCTCTTCCTTCGCAAAAACAAATCGTTAATCTCAATCGAGCAAGGATAATGTTCAAAAATTTTAATGGCATATACATATGCCTTCCCTTAGCTTGGAAATGTTGGTGCTTTTGAACCTTCCTTTATGACATCGACGAGTATTCTTTTAATTTAATTTTAAAATTAAAATTAAAATTTTAAATAAATTAAAATTTAAACTAAATATTTAAAATTAAATAACTCCATCACTAAAGCACCTTTTTCGATGAAATGAAAAGCCAACTTGGGTTTTAAAAAAAAACCATTTCAAATCTATCGTCCATAGTTTTAAATAAAACATTTTATTTTGCTTGCCTTAGTTTTCATAAGAACCCATCCTTGCACTTTCACAAAATATATTGCATGCCATCATAGATCCTTTTGACATCAAGGGCAACATTTTATCTTAGGGACTCAAAATGTCCAACAATCTCCCCCTTTTTCATTTATGGAAACCCATATCCTTTTACTAAAATTTGACCTTTTTCATTTTTGGTACTTGGCTCCCTCTTGCTCAATACTTTCTCAAATATCAAATCTCTCCCCATATCAAAAACTCTCCCCAATATACACAAATATCTCCCCCTTTGTCATCAATGGCAAAGGGTCACCTTTGGGGCTCGAGGCTAAGAATGAGCCTCTTAGCTTAGCCCCTCCCCCACATCCACATTAGGTGGTTAATTCTAGGGTGGGAGTATTTCTACTCCCCAAAAGCACTATTCTTTACCTTTATATTTCTCTTTTCCTTTTTGAGTTTTATAAATCCTCTCACTGCTTCTTTCCAATCCATAATCCTTGTTTCTATTATCATTTTTGTTCCTGTTCCCATTCCTATTCTTGTTCTCATCCATGTTATTGTTCCTGTTCCTATTCCTGTTCTTATTCTCATGCAAGTTCCTATTCCTGTTCACATTTTTGTTCATGTTTAAGCCTACTTTTGGAATATTTGCTCTACACCATCTTGCTGTGTGACCATAATTATTGTACTTATAAAACTTAGTGTTATTATTCCTTGGAGGTGCAAATGTCTTAGGTTACCTTCTAGTGAAACCATATCCTCTTCTACCATGAACCCTACAATTTATTACTTTTTGACCATACTCATTGCATGAGTATCAATACCCATGGAAAAGTTTTCCTTTCCCATATTCTTCTCTTTCATATGACCTACACTGTGAAGCCATGTGCCCAAACCTGTGACATGAGAAGCATATCCTATTGAATATTCCTTGCCTAGACCTCATTGGTATCCTGTTCTGATTATTGTTCCATTTGTATCTTCTTTGTGCATTGTTCCTATTTTTGACCTCTTTGTTGTCCAACTCATCCTCTGATGTCCCACTTTTACTTAAACTATCTTCTTTTGATGTATCTTCTTATGAAGTTTCTTTTTCATCAATACTTGAAGTAGATTATTTTTCCTATTTCTTTTGAACATTTCAAAATCCAAGACATGTTGAACATGATGTTTGATGTTGTCCACAGATGAACTTATCCAAGTTCTTAGAACTATTTCTGAAACTCTTCATCTTGATCATGGATTCATTTAATTCTTCTTTTAGAGTAGCCACTTATTGTGCTAATTTCTCACATTCCAAAATATTTGCTTCTAACTTATCCTTGAACTTGCTTGCCTTAGCCTTTGACTTCTCGAAGTCCTCTATGAGCAATAACCTTTCTTCATCACATTATTGAAACTGAATTTCAAGCTTGGAGTGTTGCTTTCTAACCTTCTTTACTGTGTCAAGGGCATAGATAAGTTCTCCCTTGAGATCATAACCATTCTCCATTGAGTAATCCTCTATTTTTTTGCCTTTGTCCTTATCATTACTTCCTTTTGGCTTATCTTTTATAGGATCACTTCATCTTCTAAAGCCATTAGAATATTCTCATATGGTCTTTCAAGTGCATCTTCAAAACTATCATCACTAAAACTATAGCCATCACTAATGCAATCATCTTCAAGATGTCCAAATTTACCACATCTAAAATATTTGAGAATAATTGGAGTCCTTTTCTCTCTAACCATAAATAGGACTTTATCTCTATCATTGTCTGAAAAACTAGCATCACTATCAATTGAGTACTTACTTCCATTATCTGCATAATAGCTTTTATTTTGCCTTTGGAAGAACTTCTTTCCTTGTCTATTTGGTCCATCCTTACCTTTCTTTTGATACTTGTGTCTTTCTGATTCCCTGTACTTGTGATCATGTTTTTCTTCATCACTGTTGTACTTTGGCTCTTTGCACTCTGTTGCATAATTTTCATACTTTCCATAATTAAAGCACTTAATAGATCTTATATATATGGATCTTTTGTAACCTTTATCTCTTCTACCATAGTTAGCTTCTTCATCACTAGATGAATCACTGCTTGATTATGTATTCTTTCCATTTTTCTTTTTGTCTACTTTGAAAGAAACTTATTTTAGAGGAATAAGATCTTTTGTTCTTATATTAAAAGTAGTAAGCATGCCAAGCAAAGAATTTCTTGTCAAATAATCACTATCAATTGATGTTTCTATAGCATACACCTTTTCACTATATCTTTTTGGAAGAGTCCTTAAGATCTTGTCACAAGCATGAGATTCATAAACCTTCATTCCAAGACCTTTCATCTCATGTACAAGTTCATAAACCTTGTTGAGATAGTCATGAATGTTTTCATCATCCCTCATTCTTAGGTTCTCAATTTCTCCTTTGAGATTTTTTATCTTAGCCATTGTGACTTTTTTATCTCCTTCATATATTTCATGCAGAAGTTCCCACATTTCTTTTGTTGTTTTACATTCCATAACCTTCATAGATTCTTCTCTACACAAAACTTTTATAATTGCATTCATAACTATTGAATTTTCATTTATTATAAGCTTACCTTCTTTATCTATATAAGGATTGACTGTTGAATCATATCCAAGTTCCACTACATCCCAAACTTCATTTTTGAGTTCCATTAGGTAAAATATCATTAGCATACACCAATATAAGAATTCACTTTCGTTAAATACTGGTATTGCATTATTTAAGGGTCCGTATATTTTATTCTTTTGATCCACTGTATTTTTATACAACTTGTCCTTCAAGTTGTCAAACTCTTTTGAAGAAACCCGCTCTGATACCAATTGAAGAACACAAGCTTATACTGAGAGGGGGGTGAACATTATAAGACCATTTTTTACTTTTATTTTCAATTCAATATTATGCAGTGTATAGATAGAAGTTTCAATAGCAGTAATCAAAGCAATGCACAAAATACCATCCATAAAAGTGACACAACAATTTACGTGGTTCACCCAATGCAGGCTACTCCATGAAAAAAATATTTTTCTAAAACTTTCTCAATCAATCTCTTGGTAATCCTTGCAAATTACAATGTTTATGGACCTTTATACAAAGGAGATGTTGATCCCCTAAATTTCAAGTTCATGGATCTCTTCCATAGGAGAACTCTTTCCCCTTCTACTTTGGCTAGTGATCTTCTAGAAGAATTTGTCTCTCTACTACACTAACTTGTGGATCTCTCTCCACTTGAATAATCCTAACTCAAATATGTCTTCAATTGTCTTGGTTGTTGGATCTCTATCCATTGAGACTATGTCCTCTATACTTTGTCACCTCCAAAGCTCTGTAAATAGTTTCACTTAGAACATCTTCAATTCTTATCAATAGGTTCACTCAGAACCTGCTCAAATCTACTCAATAGGCTCACTCATAACCTGATCAAATATGCTCAATAGGCTCATTCATAATTTTCTCAAATCTTCTCAATAGGCTCATTCAGAACCTGATCAAATCCACTCAATAGGTTCACTCAGAACCTGCTCAAATATGCTCAACAAGATCACTCAAAAATTGTCCAAATATGCTCAATAAGTCCTCTCTAGGACTTGCTCAAATCCACATAGCAAGCTTTCATAAAAGCTTACACAAAATCAGTCTACAAGCCTTCTCAAATACTTGCTCAAATCTGCTTAACAAGTTTGCACAGAACTTGTCCAATCTCACATAAACATAAAGAGAATTGTTAGAGACTCAATATGTTATATACTCAATGCTCAACCACTTTGTCAACTCAATCTCATAGAAGCATAAAGAGAATTGTTAGAGACTCAATAAGTTCTATACTTAATCCCCAATCTCAAATCAAATCAATATCATAGAAGCATAAAGAGAATTGTTATAGACTCAATATGTTCCATATTAAAATCCCAATCTGAACTCAAATCAATCTCATAGAAGCATAAAGAGAATTGTTAGAGACTCAGTATGTTCTATTATCAAATATCAATGTCAACTCAAATAATAATAAAGAATAGTTTTTTTTATGTAACTTGAACAACCACTTCAGACAATCACTTGACTAGGCTCAAACAACTCTACTCACCTAATCACCAAAAGTAACAACTCTTTCTCACAAATCCTAGTCCAATCATGAATCAACCAAATCAAAATTTCTTCAACAATATTCAACAACAACTCTTACATAACAATGATACTCATGTTATTTTCAGCTCAAGTTCAAGTTCTTTTCACAACAACTCACTCCAACAACAATGCTTATAAAACAAGGTTTTAATCACAACTTTCAAACCAGAAAACCTTGAAGCATTAAACCAACTATTTTAGAATAGGAAACCACAATCAATCCTTTTCACTCCAATGATATTTCGGAAATCAACCACCCAAATAAAATCAATGGGTAATGTTACTCATACCTTTTTGATGCCTTATGAGTTGTCCACTAAATGTGCCACACTCACTACTTTTTATTTTTCGAATCTCAACAAGTGTTAGTGATCTTGAGTAATAACACAATGATAAAATAATATCCCAATAGCACCTTATTACTCCTACTTTATTTTAACATCCACCAAATTTCTTTTTAAAGAAAAAACCTTACTCAAAAATAACTTTCACTAAAAGAACTTTATCAATAACCCTTATTAATCCTAATATTTTCAAAAATTACAATTAAAAATTTAACTCCACAACTCAAACAACCACTATAACCTTATTCCTAAGGTTATTCAATACATCAACTATCAAATCACCTTTACCCCTTATCACTCCACCTTAGGCAATAACAAAATAAATAAAAAACCTCAATACCTGTGTCAAGGGGAATCGAACCCCCGTCCTTTCCAACATGAATGACCTAGCCATGGCTAAGCTGCCACACGAGCTACGGGCTTGTTATGAAGAAAGAAGCACCACTTGCTTATTGTTCTTCTCTCCTTCCAGCAAGGAAAAAAATTTGCCTTGAGTGCCTCAATAAAGCCAAAATGATGCTTCTAGGAATCTACCACTTAACCTTCCTGCCATCGACACATTTGCACAAGCCAAGTTACCACTAGACCATATTGCCGAACACACTTTGTAAAATAGACACGGTTAGCTCTCAATATTCACTACTTCACAAAACGAAAATAACACAAGATCTTCCTTCGCAAAAACAAATCGTTAATGGCATATATATGCCTTCCCTTAGCTTGGGAACATCGGCACTTTTGAACCTTCCTTTATGACATCGATGAATATTCTTTTAATTTAATTTTAAAATTAAAATTTAAACTAAATCTTTAAAATTAAATAATTCCATCACCGAGGCACATTTTTCGATGAAACAAAAATCCAAATTGGGTTTTAAGAAAAACCCATTTCAAATATTTTGTCAATGATTTTAAATAAAATATTTTATTTTGCATGCCTTTGTTTTCACAAAAACCCTTCCTTGCACTTTCACAAAACATAGTGCATGCCATCATAGATCCTTTTGACATAAAATAACCTTTTGATATTAATAACAACATTTTAGCTTAGGGACTCAAAATGTCCAACATAATTACTTATTATAACAAGTTTGTATGATGGGATTCCCTATGTTTTAAAATGATTCGTATATTGTGCTTGTTTCGGTTGATGAGAAACATTTTAAAATGAAAATTACATTTTCTTTTCCTGTAACAAATTTGAACCAGCAATTGTGCATAGTAGGGTTTACCCGTTCGGTTTACGAAATAGGGATTTAGGGAAGACTATGACTTGAAATAAGAGGATTTATCAGTCCAAACTAGTATGGTAGGGTTGTTTAGAATGTTAGCGAGGATAAATTGATTAGTAAGAGTAATCACGGTAGTTTGAGGAAACTACCATCCACATGGTGATATAATGAACATGAATATATATAATACAATATAAGTTATAGTTTTTCTTGGTTTAAGTCTTCAAACCGAGCCTATGTTTAGAAAAAGATGCATTGGAAATTGTGGAAAATTAATGGGAAATCTATTATTAAGCAAACAATGTCCGTATTGTTTTCTAATCAGGGAATAGTAGAGTCAGTATAAAATCAAAACTAGAACTTGAAAACTTAGAAGTTCTGCTCATATTATAACCCCTGTGTATAAGTTGAAATAGATACAAAGGAATGGTGTCTTAAACGCAAGCTATTTTCGTATGATAGTGTGATAATGGGATTACCTAAAACAAGCATGCATGACGGCTTGGGTAATTTGGAGTAAGGTTACTTTTTAAGAATAGCTCGAGTGGTATTACCTTAATTAAAATAGTTAGAGTCAAAAATATTTAAAAGTCATTTAGATTATAGGATTAAAACTATAGTGTAGTTGCAACCTTACTTAAACTTATAAGAGTAGTCCGCTCTTTTTCATGGTTATATAGTGTAATGTTGAAAGAGAAAGTGATTTATGAATAAATTTTAATGAAGTACCTACTCCAATAGAATATTAAATAAAAAGGAATCTTAATTAAAATTATTTTAGCAAGTTATACGAATATTTAGTTTTGATTGCAATGGTTTTTCATAGTTCCTCTGTCTTTTATTCTTTCTTAATGAAAACATACAAGTAGCCAAATGGAAACTAGCAATATTATAATACATAATATAACTTTTGAACGATTGTGAAATTGTATTCGTTAGTAAACCTTTGCATAGATAAACTTTTCTAAATAATCAAAACTTAGATTAACCTTTGGTTAAGAAATTCCAAGATTGTGGGAAGGACAATCTTAACTTGCAACCTAAGGTTGTGGGTAGGACAACCTTGATATTATTTCAAGATTGTGGGTAGGACAATCTTGTGAGACAACTTCTAGTGGTGCTTGTGGGTAGGCAATCATCATAAATCAGGGCTCTAACTGTACTTCTGATGAAAAAGGTCAGAACGAGAGGTAACAAAAGGTTGTATGGGCATCCTTTCTAGGTTATCCCTGCTAGTGATGAGTGGTGAATTGTGCTTGACTAGGTAATACCGACAACACGATGGTATGGGACATCGTGTTGGTTAATCAACACAAAATATCGGGTGGTTACCAGGGTATTGGTAAGACCCTAGATGATGCTCCATGGAGGATGGTTGATCGTCTAGCTCGAGCATGTATGCGCTAAGTCTTACATGACATAAGTACAAGATATAAGTTCATGAGTTCATGTCAAGACATGGGGAAATTATGCATCACACCTCTAGGTGATATGGGCCCTAGAGGAAAAGAAACCCCTGCCTGAACTTAGGATCTCGGGTGGAGAGTGAAGTTCAAAATAGGCAACTATACGGGATTTGGCCAATCTCGATCTCATGAGTATTTCGACTACAGTGGAATGGCACTCATGAAGATGGATCTAACATGCTCATACTAGAAAATAAATTAGAAAGATTGAAATAAAAGAAAATTTTCTCTTACTGTAACCTCTGATGTCGGACAACCAAGTGGGCAGACTTGGGGTGTTTGGACAACCAAGTGGGCAGAACTTGGGTTGTTACATTTGGTATCAGAGTGAAGGTTGTGAATATTTAGGCAATAAAAATTTTAGAAATCCTATTTATGTTGCCAATGTGTTCACCTAAACTCAAAAATTTGACAAGGCTCTTTGTTTTGTTGGGTAGGCAATGGCATCCGAACAAAAAGCTAGTTCCTCAAAAATATCTATGGTGGTTCAGTGGGAAGGGCTGATCGAACATCCTAAAAGGGTCTTTCAAAAAGTTATGAGGATCGGGGCTAATGAGGAAGCCATAGAACATCCTCGAGAAAAGAGGAGGGAAAAAGAACCAACTGTAAAAGAGGATAAAATGGTCCGAATGGTGCAATTATTACAGGAACAAATGAGCCAACAGAAAGAACAAATAGAGCAGCAAAGTGCTCAAATGGCTGAACACATAGCTCAACAAAAGACCCAAATGTTAGAACACATGGAGCAACAAAAATCTCAACTGGCTCAACAACAAGAGATGATTTCCCATCAATAGAAAACAATAGAAAATTTATCTAAAGGAAAAGAAATGGTAATAGTTGAGGATGAGATAACTATTGACCCAGGAAGAAAACAAGTAGGTTTCGAGTTAGACAAGGATATGCGAAGACTCGACATAGCCAAATTTGATGGCAAAGGTGATGGGGAAGAGGCTGAAAGATGGTTGAATAGTGTGGAAGCATACTTTGCGGTTAGAACCCTTTCATCTAAATCAAAAACTTCATGGGCAGTTTTTCATCTGACTGGAGCTATCGCTGATTGGTGGGATACCTATAGGAAAACTCACAATGTGGAGGCTACCGATGTTCATTGGGAAACATTTGTATTAGCATTCAAAGATAGGTTTCTAACACCACAATTTTACCTTGAAAGGACCATAAAATTTTCAAGGTTAACGTAGGGTAATATGACCATAATTGAGTACTATCAATGATTTGTGCAATTTCTCAAATACATGCTTGAATATGAACAATGAAATGAGATCAAAATTCAGAAATTTCTCCTAGGGTTACATCCAAAAATTGGACACCTGATTCTTATGTTGAAACCTACTACCTTAACTGTTGCTTGTGACTTGGCTCGACAAGAAGAGGACAACTTTAAGGCCAAGAAAGCTTATTATCAACAATCCTCTGAAAAGGAAGAACCACAGAAAAATAAAAATGTGGGTCCAACAAAAGGAGACAGGAATTGGAACAAGAATCGTGGTAATGGGAACATAAACAGGTTTGACAAGAATAAGAATAGGTACCAAGGAAATAAGGGAAATCAAAACTTTTGGGGTGGCCAAAGAAATTTTAGGGATAGGTATGATCAAAGAGCCAATGCACCAAGAGTTGGTACTCAGGAAGATAATGAGGGAAATAAGAAAGAGAGGGCACTATGAACTGGTTGTTGGATTTGTCAAGAACCTCATTATGTTGATAAATGTCCTTTGTGAGTCGATAAGAGAAAAGAACCTATGGAATCTGCTCATAAGATATATGCAACAATAGGTAATTCCAAACTCAATGGTCAAGCAACACCTTTCCTATTGAAAGGTAAAATTTATAATAGGAATGTTTGCATTTTAGTTGATTCTGGAGCAACTGATAGCTTTATTTCACCAAATATTTTGAGGGACATACCAAAAAACCTGGATTTATGGTGAATGGATGGAAAGTCGAGTATGGGTCTAGGCAAACCTATATTGTTAATCAATGTCTATTTGACCCTCAAATAATGCTACCTCAAGGGCAAACCCGATGGCATTTATATGTAGCTCCATTACATGCCTTCGATATAATTTTAGGTATTGATTGGCTCAAGGCACATAAAGCATTGTTAAATTTTGAGGAAAGATGGATGGAATTCACTGATGACACCAAGCAAAGGATTCATATTTTCTGTGGATGTGAATCAGTGGAACCACATATTTTGACAACAATGCAAGTTAAAAGAGCATTGAAAAAGGGTAGTAGAGTCTTTGTGGTCAAACTTAATAAAAAGGAAGAAGACGAGTCCGGAGCAAGTCTTTTCCAAACTTATCCAGTGTTAAATGATTTTTGAGATGTCTTTCCTAAGGAATTATCGGGTCTTCCACCCCAAAGGGAGTTTGATTTTACTATAGAACTTTTACCAGGAGCAACTCCTATAGCTCGAACACCATATAGGATGACTACAATAGAGTTGCAAGAACTCAAGACTCAACTTCAGGAACTTTTAGAAAAAGGACATATTAAACCTAGTGTTTCACCATGGGGTGCACTAGTTCTATTTGTGAAAAATAAGGATGGAACATTAAGGCTATGTATTGACTACAAAATGCTAAACAAGATGACTATTAAGAATAAGTACTCTCTACCCAGAATAGATGATTTGTTTGATCAACTAAAAGGAGCCACAATTTTCTCCAAAATCGATCTCAGATCTGGTTATCATCAGTTGAGGATCCGAGAAGAAGATACCCATAAAACTGCTTTTCGAACTAGATATGGCCACTATGAATTTATAGTGTTGCCTTTTGGATTGACCAATGCCCCAACAACTTTTATGAATTTGATGAATAGTGTGTTTCGAGAGCAACTAGATCGGTTTGTATTGATATTCCTAGATGATATACTGATCTACTCCAAAAGCAAAGAAGAGCATGATCTTCATATGAGGACTGTTCTTGAAATCCTTAGAAAGAATCAATTATATGGAAAAATGTCCAAGTGTGAGTTTTATGCAACCCAGGTATAGTATTTGGGTCATGTGATTTCTGCTGAAGGAGTGTCTGTTGATCCAAAGAAAATTGAGGCTATTATTGATTGGCCTGCTCCAACAAATATTTTTGAAGTGTAAAGTTTTATGGGGATGGCCGGATATTATCACCATTTTATCTAGAATTTCTCTAAGGTAGCCTATCCAATAACCAATCTCCAAAAGAAAGGAAAAGCTTTTAAATGGATAGAATGGTGTGAAGAAGCTTTCAAAACTCTTAAAGAAAAGCTAACATCAACACCTATTCTTAGAATAGCAGATCCCAAACAACCATTTATAGTATGTATTGATGCCTCCATGGAAGGATTAGGTGGGGTTCTCATGCAAGAGGATGGTGTTATCACTTATGAGTCACGAAAACTTAAGAAACATGAATTAAACTATGCCACACATGATTTAGAGTTGGTTGCGGTAGTGCATGCTCTAAAAATGTGGCATCATTACCTACTTGGTAAATATTTTGAGCTTAGAATAGATCATCAAATCTTAAGATATATCTTTACTCAACCAATGCTCAATGCTAGACAAAGGCGTTGGATGGAATTTTTGGCAGAATATGATTTTGGCATAGAGTACATAAAGGGAAAAGAAAATAAATTAGCAGATGCTTTAAGTAGAAGAAGGCATATCAATGCTATGTCACATTGTCAATCTGCTATAATTGATCAAATAAGAAAATTGTAAATTCAAGATGAATATTCTCAGAAGTATCGAGAACTGGTTCAACAAGATTCTGATAAAGCAAAGGGATTCAGAATCTAGGAAGATACATTATTCTTTAAAAATAGAATGGTAGTGCCTAATGATCAGGACTTGAGAAATATGATACTGCAAGAGGCACATAGTGCTCCTTATTCCGCTCATCCAGGCTATGTAAATATGTATGAAAATTTGAAAAAAAGTATTATTGGTCAGGAATGAAAAAGGATATCACTGAATTTGTGGCTAGATGTTTAGAATGTCAAAAGGTGAAGGTGGAACATCTACATCCAGTTGGATGCTTATTTTCGCATGACATTCCACAATACAAATGGCAAGTTGTGACTATGGATTTCATTGTTGGATTACCTAAAAATTATTTTCAGCATGACGCCATTTTGGGAAGTGGTACGACTACACGGATTTCTTGAAATAATTATATCAGATAGGGATTCTCGATTTACATCCGAGTTTTGGTAGACATTGCATCAGGCATGGGGAACAAAACTCAATATTAGTACTACTTATCATCCTGAGATAGATGGACAAACTGAAAGGGTAAATCAAGTCTTAGAGGATATGCTCCGCATGTATTGTATGGATCATCAAACGAAATGGGAAGATTACCTTTTTTTGGTAGAATTTTCTTACAATAATAGTTACCATACTTCTCTAGGTATGGCTCCATTTGAGGCTCTATACGGGAGGAGGTGCAGAACGCCATTATCATGGAGTAATCCAGAGGATCGAGTGATGATCAGATCGGATATGGTCAGAGAAATGGAAGACCAACTCAATGAAATTCGTCAAAGGCTCAAAGAAGCCTCAGATCGACAAAAGAGTTATGTGGATCTTAAGAGAACACCTAGGGAATTCACTATGGGAGATAAAGTATTCCTAAGAGTTAAACCTACCAAAATTTCTATCAAATCCTCTAAGCTTAGTCCACGATTTGTAGGGCCTTTTGAAATTGTTGATAAACTAAACCCGGTAGCCTACAAATTAGACTTGCCACCCAATTTGTCAAAAATTCATGATACATTCCATGTGTCCCTTCTCAAGAAATATGTTCCTGACCCCTCACATGTTTGGAATGTTGATCATTTGCAGATGGATGATCCCCTATGCATTGAAGTGTGACCTATTAAGATCCTTGGTTATCGAACAAAATAGTTAAGAAAGTGGAATATTGAATAGTGCAAGGTCCAATGGGACCAGTTTTCTAAAAATAGTGCCACGTGGGAGGATGTGGCCATCATGAAAAGATAGTTTCCATTTTTATTTGAATAGTGTTTGAATAGTGTTATCATCATGTCATAGTTTCTTTTTTTCTGAATAGTGATATTATCATATCTTGGTTTGTGAAGTATGATAAATATATCTGATGTTTGTGCATGTTTAGTATTAACAATAAATGATGATTCAATTTTGGAGAATGTAAATTTGTTGATGTATTGTATTGATTTTCTATTATCCATGTCAATATTGTTTTTTTACGCTTCAATGGGAAATGCAAACACAGGGACTGTGTTTAATCTTAGGGGGAAGTATGTAATAACCCTCCAAAAATCTACTTTATTTTATGCCTAATTTGTCTGCAAGGATGAGATACTGCTAATGTATCTGTGGATGTAGAGGACAGGTATTGTTACTGGTGGGGACAATGCAAAGGAAGGATGTCTTCTCAATGGGTAGAAGGATTATCCGATGCAAGGTAAGTCAAGGGAAATGATGAGCGGTGGTGTATTCACCGGTTGATAGGGGCAAAGAACCCTATAGGCAATGCATTCGCCAGTGGTCCATGTAGATGCATATCATGTAGTTGCATTTGTAGGAATGTTTGATGTTTGTCAAATTGTGAATTTATGATGTTTGGTTGGCAATGAAAATGCTTAAATGCATGGGAGCCATAGTTTAAAATGTTGGTTGGCAATGAAAATGCTTAAATGCATGGGAGCCATAGTTTTAAATAATGAGATAAATGTGAAGTAATGATATGACTATTGTTGTTTTAAGATCTGAAAGAGAATATAAGGAAAGGGGTAAAGTAAGATAAATAATAATCATATACTTATGTATATTAATGTGTGTTTGAGAGGAATTTATTTATTTAAAAATAACATATTTATATATAACTATATGTATAAATATAAATATATGAAGGCATTAAAAATAAATAATATTTGTTGTTTTAAAATAAGGTAAGCAAAATATTATAACCAATAATATATTAAAATGTTTAATATTAAAATGAATATGAAGGAGTTATTGCTTGGCATTATAAAACAAAAAGAAGATAATTTGGAAATTATCGGTATTTTGGGGAAATTATTATTAAGCTTGGGTTGTTGAACGTGGAAGGAAGTGGATTCCACATGGCATGCTTTACATAGAAGGAATCTCAAAATGAACGCGAGCTTGCTAGCGGGAAAAAGGAGGACTTATCTTCAAAATGGAAAAAGAGAAGACGAGAGGTATTATGGTCTGATGTTTTTCGGCAAGGCAAGGCGAGAGCAACGAAGAGAGAAGGACTTTGGAAAGCAAGGGAAGCAGTCTACGTAAATCAGTAAGTCTGAACTGGCAAAATTCATAAGATAAGATAAATGGGATAATGGGAAAATGGAAGGTTCAAAAGCATTGTTTAATTATGTTCTACATGCGAATATAGTTTGATATTTGCTTTGTAAATGGAAGAGGAAATGAATCATCCCAGTGCATGTGTGGAAAAGCTTTAAATGTGAAGCATGTATGTGATTATAGTTTAATATTTGTTTTGCAAAACTGAAGAGAAATTGAATCTTTTCAATGCATGCATGGAAAATTTTGAAATGGGATGCATGTGTTCGAATGGATTGTTGAAAAATAAAGAGGATTATGGTTGTTTGTGAACCTGAGTTGAATAGTTTCCATTTTGAAACTCATTTTACTTCTGCATGTTGTGTTGGGAAAATTTTGTGATACTTGCATGCTGTGTTGAAAGCTTATGGTGTGTTGGGAAGCTTATGAAATCTTGCATGTTGTGTTGGAAATGAAAATATTGTATGCATGTTAGGACTAGTTGCATGTCATGTTAGTTTGACCACTCTGACCCTTGAGATGTCATCGAAAACCCGCATCAAAAAATTGGAGCACTGTGAAGAAATAAAGTTAGAGTCTTTTACTTGCTATTGGATGCTAGTCTACGTTCAGGCGTCAAGAGTTGAATTTAAACTGGAAATGATTTATTGTAAACTGTAGAAGCTTATGAAATTTACTCATTAGAATGATGAAACCTGAGCTATTAGAAGTTCAAAACAAATGTTGAAATTGTATATATTTGTAATTCGAAAAAGGTAGACTCTATGGAATTGCATGGTAGTATTTTGAGAATTCTTTTGATGTAATGGAAAATAATACAGTCATTTACCTTCTAATATGATGAGGAATAGACTTGCATTCAAGGAAAGAGACTTGCATTATTTTGAATGATATATCCTTCTGATATGGAGAATGGTTTCTGGATTAAATTTATTAGTTTATATTTTTCTTTACCATATATGGTTCATCTATTCACATGCTTTTAAATTCTGTGTAATTGAATATGGATGAATATCTTACTGGAAATGTAGTTCTGGCAAGCTGCCAAGGAAAACTTTAGTTTGTATGATGGGATTCCCTATGTTTTAAAAATGATTCATATATTGTGCTTGTTTCGGTTGATGAGAAACATTTTAAAACAAAAATTACATTTTCTTTTCCTATAACAAATTTGAACCAACAATTGTGCACAGTAGGGATTACCCGTTCGGTTTACGAAATAGGGATTTAGGGAAGACTATGACTTGAAATAAGAGGATTTATCAGTCCAAACTAGTATGGTAGGGTTGTTTAGAATGTTAGCAAGGATAAACTGATTAGTAAGAGTAATCACGATGGTTTGAGGAAACTACCATCCGCATGGCGATATAATGAACATGAATATATATAATACAATATAAGTTATAGTTTTTCTTGGTTTAAGTCTTCAAACCGAGCCTATGTTTAGAAAAATATGCATTGGAAATTATGGAAAATTAATGGGAAATCTATTGTTAAGCAAACAATGTCCGTATTGTTTTCTAATCAGGGAATAGTAGAGTCAGTATAAAATCAAAACTAGAACTTGAAAACTTAGAAGTTCTGCTCATATTATAACCCCTGTGTATAAGTTGAAATAGATACAAAGGAATGGTGTCTTAAACGCAAGCTATTTTCGTATGATAGTGTGATAATGGGATTACCTAAAACAAGCGTGCATGACGGCTTGGGTAATTTGGAGTAAGGTTACTTTTTAAGAATAGCTCGAGTGGTATTACCTTAATTAAAATAGTTAGAGTCAAAAATATTTAAAAGTCATTTAGATTATAGGATTAAAACTATAGTGTAGTTGCAACCTTACTTAAACTTATAAGAGTAGTCCACTCTTTTTCATGGTTATATAGTGTAATGTTGAAAGAGAAAGTGATTTATGAATAAATTTTAATGAAGTACCTACTCCAATAGAATATTAAATAAAAAGGAATCTTAATTAAAATTATTTTAGCAAGTTATAAGAATCTTTAGTTTTGATTGCAATGGTTTTTCATAGTTCCTCTATCTTTTATTCTTTCTTAATGAAAACATACAAGTAGCCAAATGGAAACTAGCAATCTTATAATACATAATATAACTTTTGAACGATTGTGAAATTGTATTCATCAGTAAACCTTTGCATAGATAAACTTTTCTAAATAATCAAAACTTAGATAAACCTTTGGTTAAGAAATTCCAAGATTGTGGGAAGGACAATCTTAACTTGCAACCTAAGGTTGTGGGTAGGACAACCTTGATATTATTTCAAGATTGCGGGTAGGACAATCTTGTGAGACAACTGCTAGTGGTGCTTGCGGGTAGGCAATCATCATAAATCAGGGCTCTAACTATACTTCTGATGGAAAAAGGTCAGAATGGGAGGTAACGAAAGGTTGTATGGGCATCCTTTCTAGGTTATCCCTGCTAGTGATGAGTGGTGAATTGTGCTTGACTAGGTAATACCGACAACACGATGGTATGGGACATCGTGTTGGTTAATCAACACAAAACATTGAGTGGTTACCAGGGTATTGGTAAGACCCTAGATGATGCTCCATGGAGGATGGTTGATCATCTAGCTCGAGCATGTATGCGCTAAGTCTTACATGACATAAGTACAAGATATAAGTTCATGAGTTCATGTCAAGACATGGGGAAATTATGCGTCACACCTCTAGGTGATATGGGCCCTAGAGGAAAAGAAACCCCCTACCTGAACTTAGGATCTCGGGTGGAGAGTGAAGTTCAAAATAGGCAACTATACGGGATTTGGCCAATCTCGATCTCATGAGTATTTCGACTACAGTGGAATGGCACTCATGAAGATGGATCTAACATGCTCATACTAGAAAATAAATTAGAAATATTGAAATAAAAGAAAAAATTTCTCTTACTGTAACCTCTGATGTCGGACAACCAAGTGGGCAGACTTGGGGTGTTTGGACAACCAAGTGGGCAGAACTTGGGTTGTTACAGACCAGCCATTTTGTAGAATCTGGAGCTTTATTTCAAGGTGTCTCATAGGTTATGTTTTTAGAATGTAGAAATCTAATTATTGATGGGGACTTTCTCAATGTTATAAACATGGAAAAAGGTATCCAAACACCTACTTGGACCATCTCAAATCATCTCTTAAAATTGTAGAGATTACTCCAAAATTTTGGAGAGTTCTAGTTTAAACACACTTTCAAAGAATGAAATTGATCTATTGATTTCTTAGCTAACCAGGGGGTTAATCAAGAAGGTTTGAATTTTTTGAGGTAAAATTTCTTAGTGAATATTATTCATATTTATGATGTGGACATGTCAAGATAGTACATCCTCTTATTCATTTTGGTATTTTTGGGTACTTTGTACTCAAAAGCCAAAGTTCTTTTGGTTGATCTAGCATACCCACAATTTCTTAAATTCAAATATTTTCTCTCCCACTATGATGAGATCTAGGGTGCTCATGGTCTATTTCCTTGTTATGCTCTTCATAATAACTTTTGGTGGGGTTGCTAGAAGGGTGTGACCCATCCTAGGTGTCAATAAGGAAAGTCCAATATGCTCACATGGAGACAGAGTAGGCTCTATTTGAGTCTTTCATCGATCGCTATCAGCACCAACCTTCTTAAAAGAAATTTTTTTGGATACTCTCTCGAATATTATTTTATGCTAAATTTAAAATCCTATAAAGTCTTTAATAACACAATATTTATCAGAACATGGGTAAAATATCCTGTGCATGTTGGCAACTAGATCTCAATTCAAATCCCAATTATTTATTTGAATATGATGACTTTTTATGAGCAGTTTGTCATCTTCCATAACAAAAATTATTTAAGGAAAAAGTGAAATGGTATTTATTGGCTAGTTATCAGAGATTATAGTTATTCTTTGTTGACCCATATGCTGAGATGGTAGATGGAGATCAAAGTAATTATCAATGAAAAATGGAATTGGGCATGTAGGCACTTCAAACATTTATGGCAAGAGATGGGATTTATCACCCTTCAGCCCCTATCATGGTACTTATGGTCTAGCATTGATAAATTCATCCCTAGTAGTTTCCTAAAATACCTTCATTTTACAAGCATACAAATTTTCCTATGGACTACTACCAAAGTCATGCCTCGGTGAAAAGGTGACTACATGATCATCTTCTAGGATTTATTTTCATATTCCTACCTTCTCTCTTTGGATTTGATGAAACACGAGTACCTAAGGAATTTATTTTTTTGGGTGATCCATAATGGCAAGTGGTGCTAGATTTTATTTATTCTTTTGATCTCCCTAGTTTCCAGTGGAGGCCCTTCGAGTGATACTTAGAGAATTAATTATAAGAATATTCTAGAGAGTGAGCATCGAAGTACTATCAGTATGGTCATCCTTGTGTTGGAATCCATGTATTTATTTATTGAGGAGGATGTAAGAAATATTTTGAAAAGAGAAAATATCGTACCCTTTTATTGAAGTTCTCTAGGCATCATAAGAAAATGGTCAAACATCTGGCCTACTTGTGGCAATATGGAGCAGTTAGGATAGAAAATGTGGAGTTTGAGATCAACATTCCCCTCATTATTGAGTTTATTGGGCTTGTGGAAAATGGCCTGATTCACAATTATAAAAAGCATTCTTTGGAAAAGGAGATCCAAAAATTTTTGGAGGATGAAGAAGAACTTGTCAAGATTCAAAATGGCTTTAGAAGATGCTCCCTAAAGGAACCTTGAGATTGGGTTACCTTGGTAATTATAAGAGAATAAAAATATTCTTTACAATTATCACTTCATGATCCTGAATCATCTATAGAACAAGAATATTAAGAACATTTCATCCTTTCTCTTCTAATATTTGTCCATATTGGGTATTAAGGTGAAGAAATGGTTGGCATCAGATCCAATCCATGAAGGATTATTGAAAATGATATTTGATTTCATTGTGAGTTCAAGGGATATATATAGTTTCAGTATCCTAAACTCTTTGATCAAGGTCCAATCTCCCATTGTGGAGTTTCCCTACTCATATATATCTAGAGATCATAAATCCATAAATATGGAAGCCATTAATGTCAAGCCTATTCTTGATATGGTAGAGGGAGGAAGGGACACATAGGTCTAAGAGGCTATTTTCCAAAGTGGCTAACATGGGTAAGGCTCTGATGGAGATTAATGAATCCAAATCAAAATTATATCTACAATATTCTAAAAAGCATAGGATTTTTTTGAGTGGAAATAGAAACAGGGAAGTGCAAAAATTTCAAAGCCTTAATGGGAGTTTGGCACCAAAATCCTTTAAGTTTAATATTATGAAGTTGCAATGACATATTTTTTTTTTAAGTGAAAAACCCCTTGCGGGGCCACCTTGGTCTGAGATACCACAAACAGGGGGTTCTACACCATCAAAGTCACCCGGGAGTCACACCCGACCTTGCCCGCACCAACATTATCAATTGGATTTTGGATACCCAATTCAGATTTTTGGTAGGATGGAGATTTGAACCTGGGACCTCTCTTGGAGGATTTCTCTCTCCTCTCCAACTCACCTACAACACCTGGGTTGTTGCAACGACATCTTATTGACTCTCTACAAGCCATTATTTCCTCTGTGCAAGCTTCTATTTCCCACCTAGAGGAAATATTTTTCCTTATAGGTTGGTAGGCATAGGAGATCAATGAACTCAAGCCTGAAAATAAGGTGGGTCCAAGAGACATGAATATTTGATTGGGGGTGGGGTCAATTTGCCATGTTTTGAGGTCTTTTTCTGTCTTGGGGTCTGGTATTCTTCCTTTGTGGTTTTATTTTACTTTTATTGTCTTCAATTGATCTAGATACAATTAGGTTATTTTTGGGTTTTATTGTATTGTGTATTTTCTTTATTATTTGTTGATGGTATTAGTGGTGTTTTATTTATGTTTTGAATGTATACTAGCTATATTTGATTGAATATTCCTTTCTTACGATAGGATATTCTCTCTTTTTGTAAATATTTGGAGATCCTTTCAAAATTTCTTCGTCTATCTATAAAAAAAATAGTAAAGAAAATTATTAAATATAATTACAAAATGTAGAATTATTTTGTTAAAATTAAGTGAAATAATACTTTAAATAGACATTGACTATAGAAATATTATTTTACTTTTTTGGATTTGGTTAGTGTGAAAAAACCCTATAATTGATGCTTAGGGCTAAGCATCACCATCCCACGATGACATATCTTAAGTCAGAGAGTTGATATTATCAATAGGAAATTTAACACAACCATACACACAAACCCCCTCACACACTCGCCCATATCATTATTTGAATATTGGACCTCCCAAAGGAGAGCCAAATCTTGAACCTTTGTGTTGTCTCCCTTGCAACTAGAGAAAAAAAAGAAATTGTAAAATCTTAACAAATATTTTTATAAGTAGAGGAATTGGTAAATACCCATCATTATATACCTATAGTAACTCTATTAGTACTATAACAACCCAAGTTCTGCCCACTTGGTTGTCGAAACAACCCAAGTTCTACCCACTTGGTTGTCCAAACACCCCAAGTCTACCCACTTGGTTGTCCAATTTTAAGAGGTCACAATAAGAGAAAAATTTTCTTTTCTTTAATCTTTTCTAATTTATTTTCTAGTATGAGCATGTTAGAACCATCTTCATGAGTGCCATTCCACTACAGTCGAAATACTCATGAGATCGAGATTGGCCAAATCTCGTATAGTTACCTATTTTGAACTTCACTCTCCACCCGAGATTCCAAGTTCTGGCAGGGGGTTTCTTTTCCTCTAGGGCCCATAACACCTAGAGGTGTGATGCATAATTTCCCCATGTCTAAACATGAACTCAAGAACTTATGTCATGTAAGACCTAGCGCATACATGCTCGAGCTAGACGATCAACCATATTCCTTGGAGCATCGTCTAGGGTCTACCAATACCCTGGTAACTACCCGATGTTTTGTGTTGATTAACCAACACGATGTCCCATACCATCATGTTGTCGGTATTACCAAGTCAAGCACAATTCACCACTCAATACTAGTAGGGATAACCTAGAAGGGATGCCCATACAACCCTTCGTTACCTCTCGTTCTGACCTTTCCCATCAGAAGTGTGGTTAGAGCCCTGGATCATGATGATTGCCCTCCCGCAAGCACCATTAATAGTTGTCTCACAAGATTGTCCTTCCCATAATCTTGAAATAATAACAAGGTTGTCCTACCCACAACCTTAGATTGCGAGTCAAGATTGCTTTTCCCACAATCTTGGAATTTCTTACACCAAGGTTTAACTAAGTTTTGAAGGTTTAGAAAAGTTTAACTATGCAAAGGTTTGCAAACCATATGGCTACTTGTATGCTCATCATTAAGAAAGAATAAAAGATAGAGAAATTATGAAAATGTTATAATCAAAACTAAAGAATCTTAAAACTCACAATAATAATTTTAATTTAATTTCTTTTTATTAAATATCTATTGGACTAAGTGCTACTCTAAAATTCATTCATAAATCACTTCCTCTTCCTACATTTACACTATAAAATTTTACTACAATAGCCATGATATAGAGCGGACAACTCTTATAAGTTTAAGTAAGATTGTAACTACTCTAATGTTTTAATTCTAATATAGAATTTAAATGAGTTTTAAAGGATTTTTTATTCACCCTATTTTAACTAAGGTAAGTAATACCACTTGGACATTTCATATAAAGCAACCTCAATCCAAATTACCTATTACATCCTTATTATATCGTCATGCACTCTTATTTTAAGTAATCCCATTAACATACTAACAAATGAAAACAACTTACGATTTAGTCACCATTCCTTTATATCTCTTTCAACTTATACACAGGAGAATATAATATTAAGCAATTCTTCTAAGTATTCTAGTTCTATTTTTGATTTTATGTCGACTCTTCCATCCTCTGATTTGGAAACAATACTGTCATTATTTGATTAACAACAAATTTCCCATTAATCTCCCCACAATTTCCAATGCACCTATCTCTAAAACATAGGCTCGGTTTATAGGCTAAAATCAAATATAAATATATCTTATATTATATTATGTTTTCATATCCAAAATATCACCATGCGGATGGATAGTTTTCTCATGTCATCGTAATTAATCAAAACTATTCAGTTT
The DNA here is from genome assembly GCA_028583015.1 of Wollemia nobilis. Taxonomy (NCBI): domain Eukaryota; kingdom Viridiplantae; phylum Streptophyta; class Pinopsida; order Araucariales; family Araucariaceae; genus Wollemia; species Wollemia nobilis. The sequence goes on along the minus strand of JAQPPZ010003494.1, from coordinate 1,322,115 downwards.
ACCCTCGCTAATACTTTGAACAACCATACCACGCTGGTTTGAACATGAATACCTTTTGTTTAAACAATATTTCTTCTAAATTCCCATTTCCTAAACTGAGGAATGTACGAGGCAATTTCTACTATGCACAAATTGTTGGGTTCGAATTTGTTAAAGGAAGTGAGATTGTAAATTACGTTTGAAGTGTTCCTCATCAACCAGTACATTCATAGAATGATAAAACATTTTTTTTAAACCCTAGAAATCTCAACATGCAATCTCAAATACTTTTGGATAGCTTATCCAGAATTACATTTTTGGTAAGATAATCACCCATATCCAACTGCTCTTAACAATATTGAATACATGCAGAATTTTAAAAGCATAAAGAAATAGACGACCATCATATTGTAATGAAAAACATAAAATAATAATTTTAATTCACAAACTAGTCTCCATATCAAATTGATATATCCTTTAAAGACAACATGTATATGAAACACAAGTTTCTCCCTGAACGCATGTCTATTCCTCATCATTTTTAAAAGTAAACAATTAAATGGGTTTCTTAATAACAAAAGATTCACAGAGTATTGTCATGCAATTCTTTCGAGTCTGCATATTTCAAAATACAAATACAAAATATTGACATTTGTTTTGTTCTTCTAATAACCCAGATTTCATCATTCCATTGAGTAAAATTCACAAGAATCTACAAATTGTAATAAATATTTTCTAGTTTAAATTTAGTTCTTGATGCCAGAACGCAGACAAATCATCCAATAAATAGCAAGTAAAAGTCTCTGGCTGTGTTTCTCCATAGTGCTCCAGTTTTATGATGCGAATTTCCGATGACTTCTCAAGGGTCAGAGCGGTCAATCTATCATGACATGCAGCTAGTCCTATCTTGCATACAATAATTACACTCCCAACACAACATGCAAAATATCATAAGCTTCCCAACATAATAGAAATGCAAGTATCACAAGATTTCCCAACACAACATGCAAAATAAAACAAGTTTCAAGACGTGATTTATTCATCTCAGGTTCACAATCAACCATTAATTCTTTTTATTTTCCAACAATCCCTTTGAACACATGCATCACATTTCAAAATTTTCCACATATGCACTAGAAATATTTCAATTCCTCTTCAGTTTGCAATGCAATTATCAATCTATATTCACACGCAGAACAGAACATACAATGCATTTGAACAATCCATTTTCATATTATCCCATTTAACTTATCTTATAGATTTTTCCAGAATAGACTTACTGATAAACGTTGATTTCTTTCCTCACTTCCAAAGCCCTTCTCCCTTCGTCGCTCTTGCCTCATTTTTCCAAAATAATGCAGACCATAATGCCTTCTCCATCTTCCCTTCTCCAATTTAGAAGATAGGTCCTATTTTCCAGCTTGCAACTAGCATTCGTTTTAAGATTCCTTCTATCCAAAGTATGCCATGTGGAATCCACTTCCATCCACGTTCAACAAACCCAAGTTTTATAATAATTTTCCAAATGTCGATTGTTTCCAAATTGTCCCTTTTAAATAATGCAAGGCAATAACTCTTTAATATTTATTTTATTATTATACATTTTAATACATTATTGTTTATAATATTTTGTTTACCTTATTTTAAAACAAACAAATATTATTTGTTCTTAATACATTTATATATTTATATTCATATATATAGTTATATATAATTTTGGCTTTTTTTTTAAATAAATAAATTCCTCAAAACACACATTTATATATATATATATATATATATATAAATATTAATTATCTTACTTTACCCCTTTTTCTTATATTCCCTTTTAGTTTTTAGAACAATAATAATCATATCATTACTTCACATTTAACCCATTATTTAAACTATGGCTCCCATGCATTTAAGCATTTTCATTGCCAACCAAACATCATAAATTCACAATTTGACAAACATCAAACATTCCTACAAATGCAACTACATGATATGCATCTATATGGACCATTGGCGGATGCATTGCCTATAGGGTTCTTTACCCCTATCAACCGATGAATACTCCACCACTCATCATTTCCCTTGACTTACCTTACACCGGATAATTCTTCTACCCATTGAGGAGACATCCTTCCTTTGCATTATCCCCACTAGTAACAATACCTATCCCCTACATCCACAGATACATTAGCAGTATCTCATCCTTGTAGATAAATTAGGTATATAATAAAGTAGATTTTTGGAGGGTCATTACATACTTCCCCCCTAAGATTAAACACATTCCCTATGTTTTCATTTCCCATTGAAACGTAAAAATAATATTGCCATGGATAAAGGAAAATCAATACAATACACTAGCAAATTTACATGTTCCAAAACTGAATTATCATTTATTGTTAAAATACTATGCATGCACAAACAACATATATATATATATATATATATATATATATATATATATATATATATATATATATATATATATATATATATATATATACATACGTCATAAACCAAGATATGATTATATCACTGTTCAAACAAAATAGAACCATTTAAATAATTAAATTCTTTTAAAGTCTAATACATTTAAATAATTATTATTTTTTAACTATTTCAAGAAGCTAATAAGCTCAAGGAGTAGATTGGAGAACACCAAAAAAATAATTAGGAGCAAGTTAAAAACATATCAATTTTGAAGTAGTAGCTCCAGATTGAAAAGGCTAAATATTTTGGTTTTTCTAAGGCTGGACTAAAAAAAGTGAGAAAGGAATTACTTTTCAAAGTGCTAGAGAAATGCTCAAAGGCTATAGATTATTATTGACTATCTAGATGATCCTAGCCGCCTGCTCCAAAGTATTCAGAAGGATTTGGAAAAAATCACTAGAGAGCTACAACCTATGGTAATTCTAGATAAAAAAATGCATAAGTTGGTGGATAGTAGACTCAGTAATTCTGCTAAGCAAATTACTAACAAGGAGTGGAACATTGCTAGGGTTGCTACCATAATAGTAGTTAATAAGAAAAAAGCAATCCAAAATTTTGGCTATTATATCACAAGATTAAAGGAGTAATCAAGGATGTAGAAGATGTTAACAAAGAAATGATCCAAATTGGTTTCAGAGGGTTATGGATGGAAGATCACAGTCTATTTTTAGTAGAAGAAATAAAAAAAAGTACTAGAGAGAGCTTACAAGATGAATCTAAAATTGATGCTCTAGAGGAACCAATTGACCAAGAGTGGGCTTCACAAATGGTCATTTATTTTACTAGGCTCAAAGACCTCATGGAGGACTTGGTAAAAAAGGAAGTGATGCTTACTATGAAGGCATTTGTGAACTCTAGTACATTTACAAGTAGTTAAAAGAGACTTCCAACCCTTTAGAAGCAATCTAGAAACAAGCCCTACAGACCTTGAAACTGATGGTGCAACTATTTGGTGATAATTTTGAAGAGGGAAATAAGGGGCAATATTCTCTAGATGAGGAAGTTGAGCAAGAAGAATATAATGCTGAGGAAGAGACCCAACAAGAAGAAGAAGAACCTAATAGAGATGTTGCGAACCCTGAAGAGGCACTAGTGTAGCATTTTTTGTTTTGTAGATATATAGTCATAAGTTTTGTATTCTTGTTTGATTCATTTTTACTCTGACATGGTTAGAAGGAAAAAATGAAATAATGAGTCCAGAGAGACATAGAAAATAGCAGTTTTTTGTATGAAGGCATTTATATCATGTATTGTAAGAGAGCTTTACAAAGAGAAGATAGCTGTTTTTTTGATGGAGAAGTGAAGCAATTTTGTTGGAATGACACAATGTTTATGGTATAGTCTCCAGATGAACAATTATCCTCTAATATACATGGAGCATAGTCTCAATATGAACGTTTATCCTCTAAGGTGTTCATGTTTTTAGAGGGTAGTGCTCATATAGAAGTTATTATTTAAAGCATTTTTTTAAGAGAAGCATTTTTTGACTCATGATGGCCAATGGATAAGACTCTGAGTTCGATGGATTTGCGAGCAAATCCACCCGGGAGGCACCAGAATGTAGACCCAAAATGGCCACATCTTTATAAAGCATTGCAAAATTTATTCTAAGGTATGTAAGTTTCATTCCACACACTTTTTAGTGTATTTTGGAGTGGATCCACTCCATTAGTTTCCTAACCCACCAACACTTAATACAATTTTTACCTTGAGCGATTATGGTAGGTTTATAACATAAAATGGTATCGATCATTGACGGGTCCTGATTCAACAAAAGTTTTTAACAATGATGATGTCAGCACAAAATAAATTTTGGAATGGAGACCAAGAGTAATTTCTTGTGTGCTCCAAGTGACTAAGTGTCGATAAGGCTAAATCCATCGAGTCTCAAGACTATTTAGGTGCAGATTGATGACAAAGAGTAAGTTTACACTAACTCCAGAGTGGAACAGTGACAAAGTCAATTTTACACTACTAAGAGTGCAGATTAGAGACAAGAAGGTAATTTTACATTGCGGCCAGAGTGCAATGGAGACAAAAGATGATTTACACTTGCCCAAGTGCGAATTCTCGATTCTGCAAAAGTTTTTAGCAAAGGTGATGTCAACATGCTTTAAGGTGTGGATTTCATAAGCTTTGAAGCCAAAGAAGAGAAAAGGAAGGGTAAGTATCAGATTTCATCTCGTTCACCTCATAGTTCATTTTACATCGGAATACGATTCCGTAGGATCAAGGCTATAATGATGATGTCAACAACTTAAAAGTGTGGAATTGCATCTAAGGTTTTTCCACACCAATTTTTAGTGTCTTTGGAGGTTTTAATCATAGCCATCCATGATGAATATCATGTTGGCAATTTTGGGTACCTTGAGCACATTACCTTTGCCTAAGTTCAGTTGTTGTCATTGATGTCAAGGAGCTATTGGTAGATGTTGTTTTTGATGTCGAGGAACTATTGGAGCAATTTGTTTTTATGTCCAAGGATGTGTTTTGATGAAGGTTTCAGCTGGTCAGTAAGTCTCCAAGAAAATCAGAGTAGCCCAGTTGCCAAAAATCTAGAAAAAGATAAAGTAGAAAAAGTTTGCAGGCTGCTGGAAAAACTATCACGATTTCGCGACATGTTTGAGGAGAGAGAAAGTTTGGCCAAAACTGTCGTGATTTCGTGACATGTAGGAAGGCAGAGGCAAAGTAGGCAAAAGTGTCATGATTTTGCGACAAGTTTCGAAGAAGTTGTACGAATGCAAAAAGTGTCACGATTTCGTGACAAGTTGAGTTGGCAGTGTTGAGTTGCAGGAAGTGTCACGATTTCATGACAAGTTTCTAAGAAGTCGTACGGATGCAAAAAATGTCACGATTTTGTGACAAGTTGAGTTGGCAGTGTTGAGTTGCAGGAAGTGTCATGATTTCACGACAAGTTTCGAAGGAGTTGTACGGATGCAGAAAGTGTAGCGATTTCATGACAGGTTGAGTTGGCAAAAGCGTAGCGATTTCGTGACATGTTCCAGTTTCGCGAGCAGTTGACAAGAAAGAGCTTAAGGCAGCGAAAGCATCACGATTTCGTGACATGTTTCATTTTTGCTAGTGCAAACCAAGAAAAGGATGAAGGAGCAAAAGGTGTCACGATTTTGCGACAGAGTTGCTGATGACGTCAGCTAAAGGCAAAGATGTTGTGATTTCATGACAGTAGCAGAGAAGAAGGCTTTGAAGTCCAGAGTGTCACGATTTCATGACAAGAATCATGATGATGTCAATAAGAAGCAAAGGTGTCATGATTTCATGACAGTAGCGGAGAAGAAGGCTTTGAAGTCCAAAGCATCACGATTTTGTGACAAGATTCATGATGATGTCAGCAAGAGACAAAGGTGTCGCAATTTCATGACAGTAGCAGAGAAGAAGGTTTTTGAGTCCAGAGTATCATGATTTCGCAACAAGAATCATGATGACATAAACAAGAGGAAAAGGTGTCGCAATTTCGTGACAACAGCGGAGAAGAAGGCATTGAAGTCTAGAGCGTCATGATTTCACGACAAGATTCATGATGATGTTAGCAAATGCTGTAGTGTCACGATTTCACGACAACAAACCAAAGAAGGTGTATGGCAGAAAAAGGCGTAGCGATATCGCGACATGTTTGAGTTTCGCGTGAGAAAAGCTACAGAACAGTAGAGGCGGTTGAAGCTGACGAAGTTAACCTTGGCCGACGAAGTATAAGGTTTTACAGCCGATGTGTTAGAAGGTTGATCAGCCGACTAAAGAACAAGATTTTATCTTGAGATTGTGAATATTAAAGGAGGTTCGTTTGGGCAATTTTGGCATCGATTGAAGTGTGCATTCGAAGTGTGGAATTCGCAAAGTGAGTGCGACAAGTGAGGTTCGATCATCGAAATATAGAGTGAGTGAAGTTCAACTGCAACATCAGAAGTGCATTTCGTTGAATCTTCTAAGTGTCAAAGACTCTGGTGTTGTTTGCGCGAAGAATGTGCTGCCGTTCATGAGAAGACTATGTGAAGAGAATGATCTGTTGTGGTTGCACATAGGCACATAATTTGTTGTGTGTTCGAATACTATAGTGATTGCAAAGATTATGCAAAGGGTGGACTTTGATCTAAGGAAAGCTATGATTGCAACTGTGTTCACGTAGTCTGTGTAAAAGAAAGCAAAGTGCACGAAGTAGATGCTGCTATAATTATGAACAATTGTGAAGGACGAATGGTGATATTGCTGCTATAATTTTTGCAAAAATTGCACTACTGTGTTTGCATAGAAGTTAAGAAGATAGTGCGGCTGTAAGTTAAGAAGACTGTGCTACTGTAGTTGTGCAGACAGTGAAAAGTTGTTCTCCAACCAAGTGCAAAAAAGAACAGAGGAAGAGGACATAATTGTGCCAGATCGAAGGACTATGTTTTGGTGCAGAAAAGAGGACCAGCTTGTTGTGATAGAGTTGAGGATAGAGATCTCCAGCCAGAGCAGGGAAGACAGGTGTCTTCTATGGAAAGAGTTCCACTTGCTAAGGGCAAAAGAGATAGAGGTCTTCTAGAGGATCACTAGCAAAGCAGATTTAGGGGAAGGTGTCTCCTTTGGGCTGAGGCTCATAAACATTGTAATCGGGAAGGATTCCTAGAGGTTTTGATATAACTTTTAGAGGAAAAGTTTTATCCATGGAGTAGCTCACCTTGGGTGAACCACGTAAATTGTTGTCTCATTATGGATTGCTTCTTATGCATTGTTTTACTATTGTTATTACTGCTATCTTATTTTGCATGTTAATGGTTTGAAATCTATATTGATAGATAAAGTTAAAAGAGGTCTTATACTATTCACCCCCCTCTCAGTATAAGCTTGTGTTCTTCAATTGGTATCAGAGCTATTTTGGTCTGTGGAGTGCAAGAATGAAAGTGTATCTAATGGCACTTGGTAATGAGGTATGGGAAGTTGTTGAAGATGGGTATACGATTCTTGCAAATGGTCCTTACACTAAAGAAGACAGGCTTCTACATCACAGCAATTCAAAAGCCATGAATGCAATCTTGAAGGGTTTACAAAAGGCGAGATCTCACTAAAGTTATTCACTGCAAGACAGCTAGTGAAATGTGGAAACAATTACAGGTTGTTCATACAGGTGATGCGAATGTTTGAAAGGCCAAGTTGAGACATTTTAAAGGTATGTTTGAACAACTCAAGATGAATGATGATGAAAATATTAGTGACTACATGCTCCGAATGGATGAAGTTGTTAATTCTATGAAAGACTTAGGTCTTGAACTTGCTGAAAATGATGTATGTGATAATATTTTGAGATCCCTTCCTAATAGATTTAGTGAAAATATTTCTGCTATTGAGGAAGCTAAAGATTTAGATAAATTGAAAAAGGATGAGCTCCATAGTATTCTTGTAGCATTTGAGCTGAGAACTCAAGTAAAAGTTGATGTAAAGAAAGAGGTAGCTTTCAAAGCTATCAAGAAATCGAAGGGCAAACAGATTCAAGAAAGTGATGAGTCTTCTAGTGAGGAAGAGGCATATTACAGCAGGAAAGGCAAGTTTTCTAGAAAGCACAAAAGCAAGAAAAATATAAGATTCTTCAACTGTGGGAAATTTGGTCATTATGCCACTGATTGTACTGTTTCTAAAGATGAAAGTGATGAAGATATACAGGATGTTAAAAGTAAGGATTCTGAAAAGCACAGGTATTTCAGAAAGAGCAAAGATGAGTACAACAATCATGGAAAGAGGCATTCTCACAAGAATAAGAAGAGCTTCTACTTAGACAAAGCAAGTAAGTGTTCTAGCAGTGAAAGTGACAGTTCTTCTAGTGATGATGAAAATGAGATGTTGTTCATTTCAAAAAAGAGGAAGAACCGAAACATAAATTCATTATCATGAAATGTTTTAGATGTGGAAATTTTGGGCACCTTGAGGATGATTGCAGAAATAATGATTTGGCTGCTAGTATGTATGAGGATGTTTCAAAAAATCCCAATGAAGATGCATGTATGGTTTTTGAAAAAGGTAGCACCTCTAGTGATAAGAAATCTGAAAAAGGCTGTGATGATTCAAAGTACCATCAAATAGAGGATCTTGAATGCGAACTCAATAATGCTCTTAGTATTTTGAAAAAGGAAAGAAAGAAGAATGATAGACTCAAGATTAAGTTAGATGAATGCTGTATAGAGATAGATGAACTTATAGAAAATCTTGAAGTATCTATGGCTAAGTCACAAGAACTCAAGAATGAGTTAGATTCTAAAATTTTGGAGTATAGTGAGTTAGAACCGGAAATGGCTTCTTTGAAAGAAGAAAATAAAGAATACAAGGATAAGCTCTACAGATTTTAGGATAGTTCCAAGAAGGTTAAATTTATCATCGAAGGACAAAGAAAACCAACAGATAAAATAGGTCTCAGTTTTGTTGAGCCGCACAAGAAACAGGTTGGGGAATCTAGCAAGAGATTTCAAAAGAAAGAGAGTCCTGTTGAATAAAGTACTTAAGATCATGAGTCCGTAAGTGATGAATACGCAAAAACAGAAAATGATATTCAGACTAAGAAGAAGAAGTTTTCGAGACCCATGAAGTCGAATAAAAGAAAATTTCACGGCAGATGTTATGCGTGTCACAGATTTGGTCACATGGTTGTACATTGCATGACTCAAATGAAGAGAGTAAATGACAGTTTCAGGAGACGTAATTTATTTCAAGGGTATTGCTACTCTTGTCAACAATTCGGGCACAAGGCATTTTTTTGCAAGGCAAATAACAGGAACTCAGGTTAGTCAGAACAGGCGAATTCAAAGAACAACCATGACTAATATTGTTACCTTCTATAAATGCAACAATGAATGTCACCTAGCTAGACAGTGTAGAGCTGATATTCTAAAATATAGGAACAGAAACAACAACATAAACAAGTCCAAAGGTCAAGGCATGGATAAAAATAGGAATGATAACAAAAATAGGAAAAGTGATATGAACAGGTCCAAGAATCAAGGTATGGATAAGAACAGAAAAGATAATAGAAACAGGAACAGTAGTAATAACAGGTCCGAGGATCAGAACAGTGACAGGAACAAAAATACAGGAAAAGAATTCAAGAGAAGACCCGACAAAGAAATCTTAGACACTAATGATGATGAGTGTTTAATGGGAGTGTCACTCCCAACCCTGTTTTAAATCACCTCATCAGGAGGTGGGGGAGGGACTAAGCTAAGAGGCTCATTCTTAGTCCCGATCCCCAAAAGGTGACCCTTTGCCATTGATGACAAAGGGGGAGAGATTTAAGTAAGGAGGAGAGTTTTCAAGAGAAGAGGAAAGCTTCAAGTCAGGGGGAGCACGACTTGAAGAGATTGATTTCAGTTTTGGCTCTTGAAAGATGTGTTTTTAATTAAGGGTTGCCATCAATGACAAAGGGGGAGATTGTTGGCAATTTTGGGTACCTTGAGCACATTGCATTTGCCTAAGTTCAGTTGTTGTCATTGATGTCAAGGAGCTATTGGTAGATGTTGTTTTGGATGTCGAGGAACTATTGGAGCAATTTGTTTTTATGTCCAAGGATGTGTTTTGATGAAGGTTTCAGCTAGTCAATAAGTTTCCAAGAAAATCAGAGTAGCCCAGTTGCCAAAAATCCAAAAAAAGATAAAGTAGAAAAAGTTTTCAGGCTATTGGAAAAACTGTCGTGATTTCACGACATGTTTGAGGAGAGAGAAAGTTTGGCCAAAACTGTCATGATTTGACGACATGCAGGAAGGCAGAGGCAAAGTAGGCAAAAGTGTCACGATTTTGTGACAAGTTTCGAAGAAGTTGTATGGATGCAGAAAGTGTCACAATTTCACGACAAGTTGAGTTTGCAGTGTTGAGTTGCAGGAAGTATCACGATTTCATGACAAGTTTCGAAGAAGTTGTACGGATGCAGAAAGTGTTGCGATTTTGCGACAAGTTGAGTTGGCAGTGTTGAGTTGTAGGAAGTGTTGCGATTTCACGACAAGTTTCGAAGGAGTTGTACGGATGCAGAAAGTGTCACGATTTCATGATAGGTTGAGTTGGCAGCTTGCAGTTGGCAAAAGCATAGTGATTTCGTGACATGTTCCAGTTTTGCGAGCAGTTGACAAGAAAGAGCTTAAGGCAGCAAAAGCATCACGATTTTGTGACATGTTTCATTTTCGCTAGTGCAAACCAAGAAAAGGATGAAGGAGCAAAAGGTGTCATGATTTAGTGACAGAGTTGCTGATGACGTCAGCTAAAGGCAAAGATGTCACAATTTCATGACAGTAGCGGAGAAGAAGGATTTGAAGTCCAGAGCATCGTGATTTCGCAACAAGAATCATGATGATGTCAGCAAGAAGCAAAGGTGTCACGATTTTGCGACAGTAGCGCAGAAGAAGGCTTTGAAGTCCAGAGCATTGTGATTTCACGACAAGATTCATGATGACGTCAGCAAGAGACAAAGGTGTCACGATTTCATGATAGTAGCAGAGAAGAAGGTTTTTGATTCCAGAGCATCGTGATTTCGTGACAAGAATCATGATGACATCAGCAAGAGGCAAAGGTGTCATGATTTTGTGACAGCAGTGGAGAAGAAGGCATTGAAGTCTAGAGCATCGTGATTTCGTGACAAGATTCATGATGACATCAGCAAAGGCTGTAGTGTCACGATTTCGTGACAACAAAACAAAGAAGGTGTACGGCAGATAGAGACGTAGCGATATTGTGACATGTTTGAGTGTCGCGTGAGAAAAGCTACAAAATAGCAGAGGCGGTTGAAGTCGACGAAGTTAACCTTGGCCGACGAAGTATAAGGTTTTACAGCCGATGTGTTAGAAGGTTGATCAGCCGACTAAAGAACAAGATTTTATCTTGAGATTGTGAATATTAAAGGAGGTTCGTTTGGGCAATTTTGGCATCGATTGAAGTGTGCATTCGAAGTGTGGAATTCGCAAAGTGAGTGCGACAAGTGAGGTTCGATCATCGAAAGATAGAGTGAGTGAAGTTCAACTGCAACATCAGAAGTGCATTTCGTTGAATCTTCTAAGTGTCAAAGACTCTGGTGCTGTTTGTGCGATGAATGTGCTGCTGTTCATGAGAAGACTGTGCGAAGAGAATGATCTGTTGTGGTTGCACATAGGCACATAAGTTGTTGTGTGTTCGAATAATGTAGTGATTGCAAAGATTATGCAAAGGGTAGACTTTGATCTAAGGAAATCTATGATTGCAACTGTGTTCACGTAGTCTGTGTAAAAGAAAGCAAAGTGTGCGAAGTAGATGCTGCTGTAATTATGAACAGTTGTGAAGGACGAATGGTGATATTGCTGCTATAATTTTTGCAAAAATTGCACTACTGTGTTTGTGCAGAAGTTAAGAAGATAGTGCGGCTGTAAGTTAAGAAGACTGTGCTACTGTAGTTGTGTAGAAAGTGAAAAGTTGTTCTCCAACCAAGTGCAAAAAAGAATAGAGGAAGAGGAAAGAATTGTGCCAGACCGAAGGACTATGTTTTGGTGCAGAAAAGAGGACCAGCTTGTTGTGATAGAGTTGAGGACAGAGATCTCCAGCCAGAGCAGGGAAGACAGGTGTCTTCTATGGAAAGAGTTCCACTTGCTAAGGGCAAAAGAGATAGAGGTCTTCTAGAGGATCACTAGCAAAGTAGATTTAGGGGAAGGTGTCTCCTTTGGGCTGAGGCTCATAAACATTATAATCGGGAAGGATTCCCAGAGGTTTTGATATAACTTTTAGAGGACAAGTTTTATCCATGGAGTAGCTCACCTTGGGTGAACCACGTAAATTGTTGTGTCTCATTATGGATTGCTTCTTATGCATTGTTTTACTATTGTTATTACTGCTATCTTATTTTGCATGTTAATGGTTTGAAAGCTATATTGATAGATAAAGTTAAAAGAGGTCTTATACTGTTCACCCCCCCTCTTAGTATAATATTGTGTTCTTCATATCAATGGTTGAGAACTCGCTAACACTGATAAGGTATTTAAAAGTATTTTCTTATTGGACCAGAGCACAGTTAGTTGGAGGACAAGAAGATGAAGCGTTGAGGATTTTCAAGAACAAGAACCAGATGTAGTTGCAGATCAACAGTGGAGCCAAGATTCCAAGAATAATCCATGGATGAGATGCAATGTATAACTGTTAGAACTCCAACTACCACCAACAAACCAACAAGTTACAAAGGTATACTGCCATGGCGGATTTCTCATAGTGGATTTCCTAGAGCTCCACAGCTAGTAAGATGATACCAGCAAACTCTATTATGAGTCATAAATATGTAATCTTTGTAATGTATCCTAAATATATTCTTTCATTTGTAAACTATAAATAGAGGTCGAACCCTCATTTTTTAGGGTTGGATCTAGTGCGTTTGCTTGCCCTACTATAAATATTCTTGTGAGCAAATGGAAGGAGCATTACTTTGATTTTTCAACTCAAATTTGTCATTTTTATTATCTTGTGCAAGATGTTCGAAGTCTTGAGCTACATTACTGGTAATACTTGAATCGTTAGTTCATTCTAGATTTTGGATTATTAGTTGTGAGAGTAGATGAAATGTGTTCTTGATTATATTTGTATTGTTAGGAAGTTTATTTTTGTTAAATATAACTATTGGTCTATTCTATTATTTGGATTATCAATATTGGATTTTGGAATTGCTTTCTACAATATATCTCTATTTATGCTTTAATATGTGAAGGTTTCATTAATTTGGGTAATGATAATCTTGAGTGATGGGACACTGGAAATAGCTTGTGGGATCCTTTTGTTGTAGTTGTCTATGTTGTTAGCCTATTTGGCCACTATTTTTTATAACATTTCTAACCCTACAACCTTTCCTAACCCTTATCTCAAAACCTTGTTAGATATTTAATTGAGTCAACACCATTTTTAATTTGACAAGGAACCAGCCTACTCTGGAGTTTAAATTGAAGTTTTTTGGTCCATCCAATATGTAAGTGTCGAGCTGCGACTATCGGATGCATGCCTAGATAGAAAATTGGAAGATAGATAGTTGTAGTATCCAGTAAATTTTGATGACATTTTGATGCCCAATAGTAATGAGTCATTAATTATACCTCCTTGTTGATCCTCAATAGTGAGAGGATTGCTTGTTTGAATTTGATTCTTATCAATCATGTTTTGTACTACTTTCTTGAAAGTATAGCATGCTTGTATATCATGACCATTTTATCTATGATATAAACACTATAAATTATCTTTATATTCCTTGGGTTTCAAATGATTTGGATCTACTGGTGACACTCAGGAAAAGTAATGATTTTCACCTCGCATAATCGAGTGAAAATTGAGGTCAAAGGTTTTGATAATGGTATGAGAATGCGAGGTGGATAGTGTTGTTGCTTTTGCACCTAATTTTGTAAGGATGCATTTTGCATTTATAACTGAAGAGGTTTGGCCTTGCATGTGACTTGCTATTGGATCTCCATGTTTATGAGTTGATGCATGATGTGTTGCAAAGCATCATTTTGATTCCCCATTTGTGTCTCAACTTTGGCTAGTGATCTAGAATGTGTTGTAAGACTAATGAGGTTGATTATTACATAGTTATTGATGGATTTGGATGGAAATTGGTAGATAATGTGGGCACAATGAGTGTGGGTACAAAAGGACCCTTAGGAAGATGTGAATCACAAGTCTCCATTATTTGAGGTGATGTGTATGTCTTGCAATAATCCTATTTAGTGGGTATGTCCACATGCTCTTATTTTTTACTTAATTCATGCTCTTGTTCCACTTTGGAGTGCTTAGCTATAACAAATGGAGTACCCCCATTTTAGCATAAAGGATATACTTATTCTTACTCTTGTGGAGATGTTGTGTGAAGTGAAATAGGTGTGAGTAGTTTTGGTGGTGGTAGGACTTGTGATGTAGAAGCAATGTTTGATGGGGCTACCACTTGTGTTGATTGATTTAGAAAAATTTGGTTCTCTATCATAACATTGACAACTCCTATAAACTCATGAGAATATGTATTGGCATTTGGATAAGTCATGGATGTTTGATCAAATTGTCTAGGGTGATCTACTTGTCCCCAATGTTTAGGTAAAGAATCAAGGATAGTATTGATGGGTGGCAACTTCACAGGTGGTCAAACCAAACCCTTGATGGATTCAAAGTTAGGCATAAACATAATTTTTTCACTATATGTTCACCAATTTTAATATTGGTTGAGTGAACTATGACCTACAATGTGGTGGATGAAGATGGTATGATATGATTTGATTCATTCATAACACCCGTGTGTTATTACTTGTAAGTAGGAGTGGGTAAGACCTCTAATGATATTCTTGAGACTGCTATGGGTATCTTCATGATTGGATTTATCAATTTATATTTGCTTGGAGAAATCGAGGATGAAGGAGGAATGGTAGGAGAAACTTATGGTAATGGTGGTGGTGGATGTAGTTCCATAGAAAACCATGGGATTGCATTTGGGCTTTGGATAAAGTTATTGGACTTAGTTTCCAAGTGCATGGGTGATAGAATAGGCTCCTACGTATGATCCACCTATTTGTAATACTTAAAAGGGTCTGGGTCAACATGAACCACATGGACCTTACCTTCATGTATGTATTTGATACGTTGATGGACTATAGATGGTACACACTCCATGGCTCTCATCCATGGCCTTACAAGTAGTATGTTGTACTATCATGAACCCTCCAAGATGTTGTAGGTACGGTCTTTTTTCCATCCTGAATGGGGATAATTATTGTACCAACCATGGGAGATATAATATCATTAAATGCTTGCAAGCTGAACGTGAATGTTGCAATGTGTGATAGGTGGGATGTTGAGATGCTTCATTGCAGTTTGGTAATAATGTTTATCATGGAGTCCGTGTCAACCAATACCCATTTATAGGGGATCTTGTTGATGCATGCAATGATGTGCAAAGGAGGGTTGGGTATATTTGTGGGTGTGATTTTGATATCATGGTCCTTAAAAGTTATCATAGGATCTTTGTACACTTGTATATGTCCCATGAATTTGGTGAAAGCATCAAGATCATGGGGTTACAATTCAATTGAACCCAAAATATTCATGAGAGTTTCTTTATGTTTGGAGGATTCTTGTAGTAACTTGGTGATGGTTATTTTGGTTGATGGCATATGCGAAATTTGCATAGGACCACTTTTGATAGTGACCATCACTTGATTTGGTAGGTTTTGGATGGAATTTTGTGGTGGTAAAGGCCACAATATAGAGGGAATATGAATTTCTCTACTAGGTCTCTCGATAGACCATCTATGACTAGTAGTAGTATGATGTTGATATTGATTGATAAAATTACACACTTGGTCTTGTGAATAACCCATTTGTGTTCTAGTGGTAGAAGTACTTTGGTGTTATGATCCTCTATGTGAGGTATTAGCTTCAAGACAACCATTAGAGAATCATGCAAGAATTATGAGCCTTAGGACTATAGTAGAGGTGTTCATGACCTCTTTGTATGTTTTTTGCTTCAATGACTCATGGTTGAGCTTAGTTATGCGTATTTATCATGTTGTCTTGATTAAGCAAATTAGAAATAAAATAGATAAAGTATATAGAATGATTATCTCATTTAAATATTCTTTGTGATTCCTAAACTAGTTTGGGTGTTTTGATTTTTTGATAATATTACTTTCTTGTTTGTGTTTTTTATTTTATTGATGAAATTCTCAGTTTAATTGATTTCACCTTTATCCTCTCACACACAAGCTTACTGATGAATTCCAGGTCATGAAACCCATCGAGATTTGGTGGTGAAGTCCAAACTTAGTGAGGGAGTCCAAGTCCTACCATTCCTCACCTTGTTCACATTGGTTAGTGATATACGTCTTCGAAAAGAGATACATGTTATATTCCTTGGTTATGATGATTCTTGGACTGACCTTGGCCAAAATGGAGTGTGAAGAACCATAAGCAAGCTAACAAGGTGGTGATGAATGCCATCATTGTTAGTCTTGATCAGTGATTATGTGTGAATTCCAATTTGATGATGTTTAATATGATACATGGTGTGTGTGGGTTCTTTTCACTTTATGCAAAAAAAAAGATGTAATATAGAGTAATAAATGATTTTTTTCTAATGCATAAAATATGTTTCAAATTTCCAAATTTCTAAATAATAACACTTCAATTTTAGAAAATTTAAAAGGATAAACCCTAAACAAGGTGACCATTTAGATATATAGCAAGCAAACAAACCCAAACAAACAACAAAGTATAGGTCATCTCAATGTAATATGATCTACAATAGAGGTTGTTTGACATGGAAGCGATAAGAAATAGGGGTTGGTGTACCCTATAGTGACCAACAATAGAGGCCCCTAGACCTAGGAGTGGTCACAAGTAAAAATATTGAGCTTTAATAATTTATCTAAATTTCTCAATTAAACTTGTAATTATATTTTTTTTTTGTGAAAAATATTAAAATCAAGTGCAAAGATACTCACAGGTGAAGACTTAATTTGATGAAGTTGTTGCCTCTTTATTTTTATGAATCTACTCTGAGGCCATCATAGGGTTGATCAGTGGACTCTACTGGTCATCATAGGGTATGAGGATAGCTCTTGTGAGACATTCAAGCCTAGAGCAATGGTACTTGCAATTCAAAAAAATTAGAAACAGGTAGTTAGTGATATATTTTGTGAAATGTGGAAATAGTCCCTCACCATGACCACCATTGTAGATATGCAAAAACCATACACCTAAATAATTATGAAATCAAATTAACAAGAAATATCATGTAACCATCATGAGACAAAAGAATAGAGAAAATATGGTGCCCTTCTCATTAACATTTGAAATCATATTTACAAATTACAAAAACATTCCTCTTAGGTATTATACCAATTTGATACAAATTATAATTTAGAACCAAAGGTGAGTGTAATTTGTAGATTCTTTGCTCTCTAAAAACATATTATAGAGGGTTTCTTTTTCAACCTTCAAACGATGAGATAAATATTAAGAAATATTCATGTTGAATAAATACTTCTAAGATCTAAAACATACACACAAAAATACTTACAAGATATCAATAGAAAATGAGGAACCTCTCAAGATGAGATCCATTTCCATAGTAATAAATAGAAGTAAAAATGCTAAAAATGATAAAGAAATGCATGCAAATTGAATAAAACTATGCTAAAATAGAGATTAGGTGTTGTTGAAGCTACTATAACTAGAAAACACATTAAAGATAAATTTTAGTGAGAGGTCATCATGGGTTAAAGTGGTCAGCTCTATTAGCTATTAGAGGGTACAATGGCTACACTTGCAGGCTACTTCAAGGTGAAGTGACTACTGAATAACGAGCCTTTTATTCATGATAAATATAGCGTGACATCTGATTTGATATGTAGATGGGTTGATGTTCTTGGTGTGTTTGTGAGGAATGACTTAAAGGTAGAAATGAGTATGAATTTAGGATATTTGATGGTGAATAGTGGTTGAATTTGATCTTTAAACTTTAATAGACTTCATTGATGCAAATACAAGCTTCATGACTATATTTGGGTAGCACTCCATTGCTTGTGAGAGTGTGTTCTGTCTACTACACAAACCGATTACACTTCATTGTATTTGATTGGGGATCTATTTCATGAAGGCTTGTGTTCTTCTTATAAGTTTCCAAAATGGTAATCTTGACTTGCAAGATAATCCAAGATCAAGAATCGATTAGGATCTAGGCAACCCAAACATTGCATCTAGGACCTTCTTGTGCTTAGTCATTATGCTCAACTAGCCCTATAACTGATTTGGCATGGCTCGAGGAACCTGAGTTTGTTACAGGTGTAATCATACTAGGGTGGAGTGATCAATATTGGGGGCCATCACAAAGTCCAACGACCACTGAAGGCCACTCTTGGGTGTGACATTCTAGGCTAAAAAGGTATAGGTTGCCCTTGTTTGACTTGTAATAACCACTATTAGGCCTTGGGGAAGCCCGAGGTGGGTCATATGGCCTACAAAGGTGTCCATATAGGTAGCCTCATCAACATATATTTTAGGTGTCTACAATTATATACTTTTAAATGTTATAAATAAACATAATTTATTATAAAAAAACCATGTTACCCTTGTTGTATATGCCTAAATTCTATAATATTTTTTTAATACTAAAAAAAATACAATAATACATTTTGTGTAAAGGAGAATTTTTGGAGGTAATGATAAGTTACAAATGCCTTGGGCTATATTTTTGAAGATTAAAATCAATACAAGTATGATTGAGGGCACTTTACTCATTGTAAAATATGGGAAACAAAAAAAGTTATAGGATTGAAAATCCTTTAGTGTTATTTCTAGGTTACAAGTCATTCTAGTGGTTCTATATTGGTATGAGGTATCATCTAGTAGTACATCTTATCTCAAATGGAGATAAATAAAAAGAATTCAAAGTGACTGATTATAAATAATTTCAATCTTAAATCATCAAATTTTGTATGAGATTTTGTTCTTCGAAATAAAGACATCTACTTTAAAGACTATTAGGACACTTACAAAAAATTAAAAGAGTGGTAAATAGTTATGGCCAAAATAGGTAATGAAATAAACACTAAATAAAATAAAAGATACATTGATAAAATAAAATAATAAATAGATAGAAAAGTAAAGTATTAAATTTTAGAAATTTTCAAACTCTAACAAAAATGTTAAATTGTATGTAAGGGTGAAATTCAGAGTTATCATGTCAATTTAAGAATTAGATTAAAAAGTAGCATTACATCAAGGAGTTCAACACAAACAATAAATGACATAGGCAGAAATATATATGTAAAAATAAAATCAAAGAAAAAAATCCTTGGAGTGTAACTAAGCTTCACTCCACACAAATTCAATTGTAAAAGGAGGAGATGGATAACACCTAAAAGGTATGGTAAGAATGAATGTGTCTTTTTTTATTAGTTAGATGAAAGGAGTTTTGAAAGGACCTCCAAACCTTATAACAAAAAGAAGTTAATATCCAGTCACTAGAAGACTAAGGACACTTTAAACATTAAAGCCAACCAATCCTTGGACACAACTACCTACACCCATAACAACATATACTAGCCAAAAAAACCAAACAGAGATAAAATTTGGGCACACAGGCTCACATGGATAAACAAAGAGAAAAAACTGGGCACACAGGCTCGACCAAAATATTTAAAATGTGACATCCAATGGGGAGGGTTCCAACCACCCACCCTAAGTATTCTAACTCGAGTTTGACCTTTTCCTGAATTCATTATCCAACGATCTAAGGCCATTTGGAAAATTACCTGTCCAAATGTGAAGATCTTGCTACATAAGACCTTGATTAGCGAGGAAGTCTGCAGCTTTGTTACCTTCCCTAAACCAATGCTTAAATCAGACTTCTAAATTTTGAATCATTCTCCTGGCTTCAATTATAAAATCTGTAATAGTCCACAAGGAATTTTGGTTACCATTAGTCATGTTGATAACATTGAGTGAATCTCCTTCTATGATTAGTTTACTGCAATTCACCAAGTTTAGTTGGGAAACACATTGAAATAATGCCTGAGCTTCAGTAATATGGTTGGTTTGGTGACCCACATTTTTAGCAAAGGCAAGAAGGATTTTGCCCTCCGAGTTTCTAAACAAACCCCCTGCACCCGTCGGACCCAGATTCCCTTTAGAAGCTCCATGAAAGTTGAATTTCAGCCAACCCGATGGAAGAGGTTCATATAGACTCACCCTGCTCACTGTATTTAGAAGCTCTGGCAAAGTTGAATGAATGTGTCTTTTATATGGTAAGGAAAACAAATATAATAGAATGAATTTGTATTTTATATAGTAAAGAAAACAAATATAAAGAATAATTTTATCATAGAATATAAATCTTATAAAAATATTATGAATACATATGAAAACACTTAAAAAATGAACTTATTCATAAAAATTTTAGAAAAATAAAAAATAAAAAATAAAAAGCTTCTTTTCAAAGTTAATAATTAAATATACATATGAGAATTAATATTAAAATTTATTCAGAAACTTTAAAAAATAAATTATATAATAAATTATATTATTATTTTTTAAATATCTATTTTAAACTTTTAAAATATTAAATATAATTAAAATCAAATCATTTCTTTTAAAGAAATAATTATAGAACATTATTCACTAAACAATTGAATAAAACAAAAAAAATTACTTATTTGTTTGTTTTATTCAATTGACTAGTGAATAAATAACAATTATTAGAAAATATCACTAGGAAATTACTTTGTTAGAGCTCTTGATAATTGCAAGATATAAATAAAATAATAATGAAAAAACATGGAAAAAAACAAAAGAAAGAAAATTTAAACTCGACCGTCTAAGGAGAGAATGCTGATAAAGTAAATATACCACTAAAGAAAGAAATTGATTAGGACAAACTTGTTAAAAGTTAGACTGAGTAACGATAAAGCTTTAAGAGGATCTAATCAATCAGATTGGACAACCAAGCGTCTCCAACCGATTCCAAGTTGACAGAGATTGAAAGTTAGACTGAGTAATAACAAAGCCTTAAGAGGATCTAATCTATTAGATTGGACAACCAAGCGTCTCCAACCGAAAGAAAGAATTGACGTGTATGGCTTCGGTTGATAGAACAAGGGTAACGAGTAATAACAACGCTTTGAGAGGTTATAATCAATCATATTAGACAACCAAGGGACTCCAACGGAAAGATTTAAAGCGTATGCCATTAGCTGATAGGATTTTACAATGTGTTCTTCAAATTTTCCTTGCTAAATAGCTTATCTATAAATTAAAAATAAAATAAAAAACTGTGTTGAATATTATACGAAGACCCCTTATGTAAAATAATATCCACGAAGATCCTGTGTCTTTGTCTCATGTACTGTAGATTCTGTGGCATGCATGCATGCCGGCATCCTCCTCCTCAGGGTGATTGTGGTTGAATTGATATTCACGATAGTGATTATGGAGTGTTTAACTCTTCGGAGTGATTATCCTTTAGTTAAGGAGAAGCAGGAAAAAAAAAAATCAGAACAATCCTTCTCTATATTTTATAGGTTATATTATTATAAAATATTCTTCAATATATTTGATAAGTTATATTAAATATTACTTTATTCAACTGTAGGCATGCTTCACATATTATAAGAGGTTAATATTCCTGCAGACTTGATCGAACTCACGCCATTGTATCATCTCTCTTGCTTTATTTTTTGGTTTTCTTTTGTTTTTGGAAATAAATTCGATTGTTTGAGGATACAATCTAATCAACGTGATCTTTCTCGTACCGACCGCTTCCAGGGAAGTGTAGCGAATCGGGTGAACCATGGGGGCTACAGGGACCTTGCAGAAAATAGTGGAATTGACAAATAATGGTACCCTATTCATCACTTGTAATAGATTAAAAGTATTGTTTCCTTCCAGGTCATCTGTTGAATAATTGATTTTCTTGTGTGGCATTCGTCGTTACGATATGCAGGTGGTGCAATGGGCATGGAAGTGGACAAGGACGAAAGCAAGAAAGCAAATGGAGAGAATGAAGACGCGAATGATCAGTCGCCCATAGAACAAGTGGCACTGACAGTGGCCACAACCGATGATCCCACGGAACCCGTTCTGACGTTCCGGACATGGGTGCTAGGATTGCTCTCTTGCGCTCTCTTGGCATTCGCCAACCAATTCTTTGGCTACAGAGAGAACCCGCTCTCATTAAGCTCCGTGTCAGCTCAGATCGCGGTTCTACCCATCGGTCAGATTATGGCTGCCGTTCTGCCCAACAGGAAGTACTGCTTTCCAGGAACAAAGTGCGGCTTTACGCTGAATCCTGGTCCCTTTAGTATGAAAGAGCACGTGCTTATAACTATATTCGCCTCGGTGGGGAGTTCAGGATTGTTTGCAATTGCTATCTTCACCATAGTTAATGCCTTCTACAAAAGGCATATTGATCTTTTCGTAACGTTTCTGCTGGTAATCACTACGCAGGTATGTCGATAGGCCGATAGGAATGAAAATTACAAAGGAAATCCAATTCGGAGGATGTAATTGTTCCGGCCAACATCAAGAAGTTTTACATTTTACGTTTTATAGATATTTATCATGTCATATGTTGAAATTTGCAAGATGCTTGGTTTTGGATGGGCTGGGATTTATCGAAAGCTTTTGGTAGAATCTGCTTACATGTGGTGGCCAGAAAACCTTGTTCAAGTCTCACTTTTTAGGTAATAACTAGTTCTGTAATAAGAAAACGGTTTATTTTGTGTTATCTTGTATTTGTCTTCAATTGCTGAATCTTACTGTTTTCCGTGGCATGGCAGGGCATTGCACGAGAAAGAAAAGAGGGCAAGGGGTGGACTGTCAAGACTGCAATTTTTCCTTATAGTTATGATATGCAGCTTTGCATACTATGTAGTTCCCGGCTACTTCTTTTCGACCATTTCCTATATCTCAATCGTATGTTATATATGGCCCAAGTCAGTCAAGGCTCACCAAATTGGATCCGGCGTAAACGGGCTTGGTATCGCCTCCTTCGCCCTCGACTGGAATACAGTTGCAGGCTTTCTGGGAACTCCACTTGCAACTCCATGGTTTGCAATAGCCAACGTGATGGCGGGGTTTTTTATCTTCGTCTACATCCTGACTCCAATCGTGTATTGGAACAATATTTACGATGCCAAGAAATTTCATATTATAGATTCTAGCTTATACGCTTCTGATGGTTCTCGGTATAATGTGTCCATGGTGTTAGACCCACGCACCTTCTCCTTTAGCAATAATGACTATCAGAAGGTCGGCCCAATACACCTGACCCCATTCTTCGCTTTTACCTACGGTGTGGGCTTCGCAACGCTCTCGGCAACTGTAAGCCACGTTTTGATTTTTCACGGAAGGTAATCATCCATACTGCAGCACCATACCATCCCATACATACAGAGTTAAAATCAATTTTCTTATAAACTTTTAAGCCGTTTTCATTTCTGTGGTGAGCTCAAAGAATGCTAAGAAGGTAGTCTGCACTGACATGCAGAGATATATGGCGTCAAACGAAAGCTACGTTGAAAGACAAAAGTATGGACGTTCACACGCGATTGATGAAAAGGAATTACAAGTCTGTGCCGCAGTACTGGTTCCTCATTTTTCTGATCGTGATGATGGCTCTGTCAATATATGCATGCGAAGGGTTCGACAAACAGCTTCAACTACCGTGGTGGGGAATTCTTCTGGCTTGTGGACTTGCCTCTACCTTCACTCTTCCAATTGGTGTTATCCAAGCAACTACGAACCAGGTCGGTGCCTCCATATATATTTACCCATTAAGTAATACTAAATGAACGTTTTTGTTTAATTCTGCCCTCTTTGTTCCTATAGCAACCGGGGCTGAGTATAATAACGGAATACATCATCGGATACATATAACCCGGTAGACCGCTTGCCAACGTAGCATTCAAGACATACGGATATGTATCGATGTATCAAGCCCTTGGATTTCTTGGAGACTTCAAGCTTGGACATTACATGAAAATCCCTCCTCGCTCCATGTTCCTCGTCCAGGTTCTCTTCTCGTTGTTTGCTTTACCATAATCTCCTAGTTCTTGCTATGTTTCTTTATTTGTCTTTGTTTAATTACGTATTGTGCTTGGTCTCAAATAAACAGATTGTAGGGACAGTTGTGGCCTATTATTTGACAGCGTGGTGGCTCTTAGAGACGGTGGAGAATATCTGCACTGCAGAGAATGAAACCTTCACATGCCCTGGCGATACAGTGTTTTACAACGCCTCGATCATATGGGGAGTGATTGGTCCCCGGAAGGTATTTGGGAATCTCGGATTATATGATGCACAAAATTGGTTCTTTTTAGTGGGTGCGATTTTGCCTGTGATGGTGTGGTTGCTTCACAAAGGTTTTCCTAAAGTTGAATGGCTTAAACACGTGCACATACCGATTCTTATAGGAGCCACCATTGGTATGCCACCGACGAGATCCACTAACTACATTACATGGGGCTTGATCGGTTTCATTTTTAACTACATAATATACAGAAAGCATAAACGATGGTGGAGTCGACATAATTATATTCTTTCTGGTGGACTAGATGCTGGAGCGTCATTTATGGGCATTTTGGCTTATTTCGTAACTGATCTTCAAAAGTTTTACTTGCAGTGGTGGGGAAATCCATCGGGATATATAGATCATTGCGATTTGGCAAAATGTCCAACTGCTCCTGGTGTTGTCAACCCCGACCTTCGACACTGCCCTTCATTTCTTTGATATCTGGAGCTCACCTTTTACTATTTCTTTCTGTCAGTGTCGATATCTGGATTTATACTTTAATAGATTTTTGCATGTACACACTTTGTAAGATCTATCACAAGCTTCCTTGTTCTCTTCTTCGTCCTATTTTTCATTGTCGTGCAACTCCTACTTTGGAAAAGTCTGCAGTTGTGATTCGGTAGTTTTCTCACATTTATGTTGATGTTATATTTTTGGCAGATTTAGATTTATTTGTGGAAAAAAAAACGTATTATTCATATTTGAAAATTAATGTGTTTATTTATTAATTTGATTGAGTGTGCGTTTTAAAACATAAACAGTAATAATATATTTATTTGTCTTAGTTATAAAAATAAATAAAATTATAATATATTTATGTGATGATGCAAGTTTAGTGGCAAGTTCATGTTAATATCTATTTATCTATTTAATCGGGTAGATGGTTGGAAGTGAAAAAGTTATAGCATTAATAAAAGATTTCATTCTTCTAAGGTAAATGTTAAGTGGTTAGAATTTTTTTTTATTATTAAGATAGAAACTAATATTACTAAATATTATTTAATTTTCAAGAAAATTTATAATAATAAGTTTAATTATTTAAATTAATTTTACTTATAAATATATAAAAAAGAAGTGTATTGTGTACGGGTTATATATATATATATATATAAACCATCAACAATGAAGGTTTCATTCTCCAAACTAATTTTTAAGTGGTTATTCATGCATAATTTCTAAAGCCGTCAAAACAAATCCAATGTTTTAATTACTTAGTTCGTTTTATTTTTATTATTTTTAATTTATATTTTAAATATGTAGAATAATATTTATAATTAATTTGTTAATAAATTTTAAAATTTATATTAATTAAAAATTAAAAAAAATTATTTTGTTTTAAACATAATTAAAATGTTTATTAATAAAACATATTTGCAAAAAAAATATTCTAAAAATATATTTTATACTTAGAATAGGGATAGTTATTCTTATGAAAATTAACTACAAATATTACATTTATAACTTAAGATGTTTCAAATTCAATATTTTTTGAATAGGTTAAAAAATTGGGGGCACATCGAGGGCCACCCTCCCTATGAATTGAAATTGGATATCTACTAGGAGAACAAAATGCATTTTGCCATTGTAGTGTCTCTACGAGAACTATAATTTTATTATTATTATTATTAGGGTAAAAAGGGGTTTTAGGGTGCCCAATCCTGCACATGAAGTCGTGTAAGATAGTACAATATGTTACTGTAGCCTTACAAAATATTGTCATTCACTTACTACTGCAACTGAACCTTAGAATATCACATAATGATAAAATAACTTCCAAAACATGACATATTAGTAGACCACTTCCAAAATGGAAACTTAAAAAAAATTGTAGCTACCATCCAATCATAACAAAAACAACATTCTAAAACCATTGGAGCCATTATGGATTTCATAGTCAATGGATATTTTTATTGATTTTCTTCTATAGCATAGGTTCTTACTTCTTCAAAGTGGTAAGATTTGAGAATGCATTTTTTGCACTTCAAGCTCTCGAGATATTATCTAGTTGTAACACATTTTGTATGATCATCATTTTAAAAAAAATTAACTATCACCTATTATTTTATAATTGCTTCAATAATACTATCTAAGGTGCTAATATTTTTCGTTGAACTAATTGAATGATATTTTGTAACCATTTGTCTTTTATGAATGATCTGATTTGAATTCTCCTTTCGAGGTTGAGTGTTTTTTTGCTTGCTTGATTCATGTTGGACAATTGACCCAGCTAGAGGATGAGCTTCTTCCTTATGAACTCATACATTTAAAAGTTCAAGATCATTTGTGTGCAGTGTCTTATTATCTACCAAGAAGGAATCAGAGCATGATCCAATAACCAAGTATCTCTTCTTCAAGTGGTCATATTACTGATAACCATTACATGTAAAGAGATATTTTTCATATTCCATATTTTGGAACCATTTCCTTTTGCTTGAGGAGATAGTAATGGATTGATATCAAGGAACTAAAACATCCATCCAAATAACCAATCTTGTCTTACTCATTAATTTTACTAGACAAATGCTTCTCTATATGAGCATCCATATATTGGAATACACCAATAGCATTATCAATTTTGACAAATATCTTCTCTCCCCAAAAACTCCATGGGGACAACATATAGATTCACCTAGACAAGGAAACCATTAACTTCTTCTATAAAGGAGTTGAAATCGGAAGTCCAAGGTTTTATAAAGGCTCCCCTTTATCCAAGAAAATAATTATATTTATAATAGATTACCCTATCTCTATCTGCTAAATCAGAAAAGGAAACAAAAAAGAAATTTTTGAGTTGTAGAGTTACTTTAAATTTACTAGACCATGAAAGTTTGATGTATCCTTTGATCTTCTCCAGACTTGATCTTTTGCTCTTGAGTTTGTAGATAACTATTTGAGCTTCATGCTCAATCATATCCAACCCAAATTCGTCCTCCAAAATCTTGTTAGAGAGAAAATGTTCATCAAAAAGTTCCACCCATGAAGCCAAAGACTGTTCAGAGATATTTATTCTGATTGAATAGGTTTTCTGACATATTAAAGAACAACTAATATCCTTTTGAGTACAACAAGTGAGTTGTGAACAACCCTCTTTCTAAAATGCTTTACTGCACCTAGAGTTTGCACCCCTTTCATTGTTTTCCATCCTCATGTCCTCCTAAGTATAGAAAGTTGGTTGAAAATAACCCTCTTTATAGAATGCTTGATTGCACCTAGGGTTTGCATCCCTTTCGA
Organism: Wollemia nobilis; assembly: GCA_028583015.1. Taxonomy (NCBI): domain Eukaryota; kingdom Viridiplantae; phylum Streptophyta; class Pinopsida; order Araucariales; family Araucariaceae; genus Wollemia; species Wollemia nobilis. The sequence goes on along the minus strand of JAQPPZ010003494.1, from coordinate 1,294,625 downwards.
TCTATTCCATCCTCATGTCCTCTTGAGTACAATGAGTGATCCAAATGCAATACTATTCATAACATAATGTCATATATTTTTTAAAATATTTAATAACAAAAAATACTTTAAATAATTATTAAAAAAATGAATTCAATATTTTTTTCCAATAAAAGCTAAGTTGTATCATTTATTTCAAAAATAAAATTTATGCAAAGTGTCTTCTAGATGCTTTTTCCAAATATTATCAACCAACATAAAAAAAAATATGACATCTAAATATGTTTTGAATATCCCATGCCACTTTTAGGTCCCATAATCAAGTTTGACTAGTTTTTCTCAAGAAACTCAAGTTAATTTTTCCTATTATAGAAATCTTGTAAGCAAATTTGAGGGTGAATAGCCATAAATTGGTTATAACCAGAAACCTATCCTTTTGTTATTCTAGATTATATATATGTAATTATCACATAAATACAAAAATTACTACAACTAATATATGGTTATCATTTAATATCAAAGCTTCAATATTTTAGATGTGAGACTAGAGTTGCAAAGTGAGAGGTATCCTTCAATGTGTGTGATTTTTTGTACCACTTTAGGAGATGAGTTTAGCAATCATGTTTATGTGAAGGCTAAGTTACCTTACTAATTATGTTATAGAAGTGGATGTTCAAAATTGTCTCTTCTAGTTTAGGAGGTGAAGTTAGAAATCGTGTTTATATGAGGGCTAAAATACCTTACTATTTTTGTTGTATAAGAGGATGTTCAAAGCCCTTTATTTCTTGTTGTTATTTTTTTACAGGTTTGAAGTCAAAGAAATTATTTTTGAACGGAAATCAATGCTCGATACCATTTAGATAAAGTACTCAAGTTGTTTTTTTATAGTCAATATATGTTGTTTTATGATTATTGTGGAATGCTTTCTACTTTAGAGGTCATTTCCATGACATAGTAAAGAATTGTATAAAGGTAGTTTAATTAAATAATTATTAGTTTTTAATGTTTACAAGACCACTACATTTTTCAATTTTATTATTGTTGCATTGCAGTGACTTCAATATGTAGTTTTTCTATAGTTTGTATCATGAGAAGAGTTCAAGTGGTGGAATATATTATTTGATGCATGATATCATTCACATATATATTGACCTTTTTGTAAATCCAACTATTTAAATAATACTCCATTTAAAGAATAAAAAGTATTGTTTTAATATGGAATGGATAGTATGCAAATTTTTATTAGTAAGACCTATCATCACGAGTGTGAGATATGTTAAATAATGTAGATCATCTAAAATAAATAAGAGGGTCATATTCTATCTAAAATAAGGATCATCTAGTTTTATGGTAAGCTATCTCTAATTATCATTTGTTAAAGTAGTGATGTGGAATGGTCATCCAAATGAAGATTGTGCAAAGGCAAATGTTGCCCTATACCAAGATTTTATTGGTTTTATCTTGTGCATGTTTTTCTTCTAACCAAAAATACATGCAAAAATATGGAGGCTAATGGAAAGAGTGTTATGGTGCATGCAAGTGATCCGAATATTATATAAGAGAAGTATCATCAAGACTATTTAGATTATGGGTCATCTAGCCTAATACAAGGTGCATCTTATAGAGTTCAAGATGGATCTATCTAGTATATCTATAACAAAGAGGTGCAAATATATGCATTCAATTTTTAAAATTGAAATAAATGGTAATTTGTATTATGATACTATGCATGACATATCTAGATTTTTGGCTATTAAACTATATAGTTGTAATATATATCATATTATATTCCCTAATGTTCAATGTAATGAACACAAAATACTATTGAGATATTGGTATTCTAGTTTGAAGAGGGATCCAAATATTGATATTATACGTTGTGAGATTTTATTCTTGCATTTGATTACATTGAATTGGGTTGGAGACATTTGAATATGAGGTGCTATTAAATTTTCTATACCGAAGGGCACTTGAATTAGACAAGGAAGTGGAGCTAGAGGTACAATGATGTTCTTTAGTAAACCCTAATGTATCTTAATTAGGTATTGTTGGATATTCAATCAATGGATTTGATTGAACAATATTAGACATAATATATATCTAATGTGAATCATTTTATTGGACTAATCAATAGTGGACATTTAAAAAGTGTGTTATTTGTTTGAAAAGAGCACATCATTCATTTGGATAACAAGGAATTCTATTATATCACATATATTGTGGGTAGGGCCTTTGATCCTTTATTTATTTTTTACTCCTTCCACATTAAATAACCTAAAATAATTGGCTTCACTTGATATATTTCTACTTTGGATATTGTGTGGTATATTATTTTTAAGGTGAAGAATATAGAAAGGGAACAATTCTTTGAAAGTGGTGTATTATCTATCCCACACACATGGGATGACTTTTTAAATATTATTTTCTATCGATAAATTAAAAAAGGATCAAAATTACGTGAGTTCTAAATAATGTTGGGCTGAGATAGAGTTTTGGAGGTGACTATACAAGGGTTTTCTTTGTGTTTCAAGTGCAAGGAATGACAATGGTTACATTTTGAGGCCTATAGACCTTAGCAGGAAGTATTTTTGTTGTTTCTACTCAAGATAGATGTGGGATATGTTTTATGGGAACCATGATGGGTTAGGAATCCATAATTTAGCAAACATTTATGCTATAAACCTAATTGACGTCTGCTTCTAATTTGTTACACAAAAAAAGTAAAAATCACACCTTTCCTCAGCATCCAAGGTATGGATTAAAGAGACCTAGAAATGAGTTTCAAGCTCTAGACCAAATAAAAGATGCCTCCATAGGAAAATAAAAAATGGATTTGAAATTAAGAAAACTTGAAGCTAAGGAACATCCCAAAATAAATCCACTATGAAAATCCCTATTAAGGGTAAGGATTTTGGGATTTGACCCCAAAAATAAATTTTAGGGTTGGCCTTTATGGTATAAAATCCCAACCTAATGCTAACATTTATCTTAAGGCTTATCATAGACCTCTAAAAATGGCTAGTATTAATCCTAGAAAAACTAAGTCAGGATGTCTAAGAGAAACTGATGGAAACCCCAATAGTTAAGCTAAAAATAAGTGACATTCAGGATGACATAAAATATTTGGAGAGAAGAGGACTAATTTTTTGTTTCTTGGGTTTTCATTCGAGCCTATATGATTTTAATCTATGGGATATGAAACATTAGAAAAAAAAATGTGGGATACAAATATCTGTGTATCCCAATGGTTATTTTCTTGTTATTTTTTCTAATGATGAAGATAGAGAGAAATAATTTCAAGGGGGTCCCTGGTTCTTTAGAAGGGTGGGGCTTTTCATGAAGCCTATGAAGCTTTGGCACACTAAATTTAATTTCAAAGAAGAAATTCCTTCTACAGGGCCTATGTGGGTTAGACTCTTTGACCTCCTAGTTTAATTTTAGAATCTGACTATATTTTTTCAATTGTAAAGTCCCTTGGAACTTTCATGATGGTTGCTTATTGTACACACAAATTTGAAAACATTATTTACGCTTTAATTTGTGTCTTAATGGATTTCAAAAAATCTCTTTCAAATATTATCTCATTACAATTTGATGAGGACACTTGGGAGTAGGTGGTGTACTATGAGAACATTCCTTTCCATTGTAGAATTTGCCATGAATATGGTCATTTGGCTAGTGTTTGTCCAAATAAGATTTTAGATAAAAAATAAGCAGACACAAACTCAGTAGGTTTCCAAATGCCTAAGAAGAAGAATACTTAAAAAAATAATTATGAAGGATCAAGCGATGTTTTCAATTAATATGTTTAGAATTCTTTCCACAAATGACCTCTTGGATGAGGAAGAGGATATATTGTAGATACAAATATTAGATTTTTTTTTTTAAGATGTAGGGAAGGACAGAAGAAGAATAATCTTTTAACTATTGAAACTAAAAATAATTCAAGACAAAATCTATTGAATCTTCCAATAATACTTTAGTTTTGTATATGCATACTTCATGGTTATAAGCTATCCCATATTCAACTTAGGTAAGACAAAAAACAAGAAAAAAAATGAATATGGACACTAACCAAAGGTAGACCACAAGACTAATCAACATCATATGGTAAAAGAAGGTAAAATAGTTGTAGAGGAAGGTAATATTAATGCCATTAGTATCATATTTGGATTTCTTATTAATGAAGATAATCACTTTGAATAATAGAAGAATCAAAGGGAGTCTTTAAAAATAAAATGAAATTAGAAGAATGATTTAGACAAATCAACCACATATTTTTTTCCTTCAGGAGACAAAGATGTCAATAGAGAAAATGGATTCAATTGCAAGTAAAATATGGTCATCTAGAAAAGTAGCTTGCCTAAGCTTTCATGGGGATTTTGGAGGTATTACTTGCCTTTGGGATCCAAAAGATATTATTATTCACCATATGGTTGGAAACTAGGGTTTTTTAGCTATGGATGCACAAAATAGATAATTTAACCAAATTATGCTCTACTTGACTGTTTATACTCTAACTACTTTAGAGGAAAAGAGGAGACAATGGAAACATATAACTTATATTATCTCCTCTTTCCAAATATTGAATTTTTATTGAAATAGAATTTAATACCATCCTCTCTCTTGATGAGAATAAGAAGGGAAATATGAATCTGTATGATAGCATGGACCTCATTAGTGAATATATTACAAACCTTCACCTTGTGAACATCTAGCTAGATATTGGCCTCATGACTTGGTCGAAGGTAAGGCTCAACTTACATCATGGAGAGGTTGGATATGTTCTTGTTCTATAACACTTTATTAATCCATGGACACATTCCTAAGGTGAAAAATCTTAACAATGCTAGTTTGAGTCACTAGCCAGTCATGATTGAAATGTGGAAAACCAATATCAGTTTCTTGCCCTTTCGATTTAAGTTAATGTGGATAAGATATAGTTCATTTAGAACCTAAGTATAACAATGGTGGTAGGAAGGTAAACAACAGTATGGGACTAATATGTTCTATTTTATGAAAGGATTGCATTACATCGAATCCAAAATCAAGATTTGGAATTGGGAGGTGTTTGAAGATGTTAGGGAGAAGGAACAAGAAGTGATTGCTCAACTTGAAGATTTGAATGAATAAATATATTTATATGGCCTCACAAAGAGTAGAAATATATATGAATTTAAACTCATAGCTCAATTGGAGGAATGGAAAAAAAAAGAACTCTTATGGAAGCAAAAATATAGGATCCAATGGCTCAAAGAAGGACATAGAAACATGAAATTATTCCACAAATCTCTTCTAGCTCGTATATCGTACAACTTTATTTCTCCCTTGAAATTAGATTCTAGAGAACCTATTCACACGTCATATGGCATGAATTCTATCATTGTTAATTTATTTTTTCAAATCATTCACTATTGCATATCTTGACTCAACTTCTCAATAGAATGTCTTGCAAGCAATTCCTACTCTTATCACTTCTAAGGACAACTCTATTTTGATTGCTCTAGTTACTATTAATGAGATTGATAGGGATCAATAAATATCATTAACTATTGTATGATATTAAATGTATGGTTATATAGAAATATTTATTGATCCCTATCATTCCTCCCCACTGAGAAAGCATTGGTCCCTAATGCATACAAGTGTGGAAGAGAAAGAGGGTGAGGGATAGCAACGAGATCATCAATAAAAACTTCTATAAATATACACGAAGGACCAAAAAGTCATTAGAAACTGGTAGAAAGGTGAGCGGTAGATGTGTGTGCAATGCTATTTATGATGGGTTGTGTTCTCCAATGGTTGTTTCCTCAATGGTGGCTACAATGATAGGAACAGCAGGTGAAAAATGTTGTAGATCTCGATAGACATTAGGTAGATACCAAATGTTAGCTTCTCCTTGATGATAGAAAAAGGAGGGGATTGAGGATGGTGAGGAGACTAGACCAAAGTGCCTCGATGAAATAGAGGAGGCCAAAAAGTAGAAACATTAGCTTGCACAAATAGGTATCATCATTGGGAAAACCACATAGTTTAGGTATTTTAAAGTGATAGAATAGCTATGGGAGTATGCAAGGGTGATGGATGGCTAAAATGATCAATGACACAAAGTATGGTTGTGAGGTGAATAACGCAGTTAATAGCAAATACCATGGAGACATCCAAGCATTAAAAGGAATAATTGTAGACTACGGTGAGTAGAAGTGGTATTATAGTAAATATGGATTGCAACCAAAAAAGAAGATGTCATGGCATGGAGTAGAGGTCACAAATATCATGGAGGAGTCGATCAGGTGAGGCTACGTAGATTTGTTGGTAACTGAAACATCTACAATATGGCTACTAATACTAGAGTGAGCAACTTGTTCTTTAATTTAAGGAGCTTCAAGTGTAGTAATAGTGACTACAACTAGAACGTCTTCTACCTAATCAGCAAGAGCTTCAAGTGTAGCATGGATTACGAAGGCATAAGATAATTTTAGTACCATGTGTGTGCAAAGGTGGGACTATAGAAAGCTATTGCTTGGTGTGGAAACATTTGATCCAAAAAAAGAATTGCCTTTGATACCAAAAAGAGAAGGGATGGGTCCTTATTCATCAAATATATTCTGAAATATTTCATCATGTTTATCTTTGGCAAGATATAAAACAAAAAAAACTTCAAGATCATTAGAAAAAAAATTAGAAACATCATCTAAAGACAATATGATGGGCATATTACTCATAGATCCTGGTTTGATTCTAGGTGTTGCTATATGATCTAGAATAGGTTCTTCATTGATGAGAAGAAGATCATTAGTAACAACCATTTCAATGAGCATAGCAACTCGGATCTACTAAATTTCCATGGAGATATCTTGAATCTATTGAATTTTTGTGGAGATATCTCTAACGTGGTGAGAAACTTGAGTGAGTGAAAGCTTCAAATTCTACAACATGGTGTTGAATGCTAAAAAGTGAAGACAAGAGCATTTTATATCATAAAATAAGATAACCATAGATTTAATGTTCTACAAAATTTAATGTCATACAATAGTTAATGATATTTTTTGATCCCTATTAGAGCTTTAACAAGTATTTTTTAAAATTCATAAAGGGAAGACTTTCCCATTGAATTTTACATTGAATTATGGAATATAGTTCATGTTGATTTATTAGAGGTGGTGGAAGAATCCAGGTTGGCCAAAGAAATTTTGAAGGTTATCAATAAAAATTATATATCTTTGGTCCCAAAGGCTCAAGATGCAAAACATATCTCAGCTTTTAGACCAATAAATTTATGTAATGTTCTTCTCAAAAATCATTACCAAGATCATGGTGGAGTGGCCAAAACCACTTTTGCATAACATTATTTTCCCTAAACAAGGAGGTTATGTTGAAGGATGAGATATTATGGGTGATATAGTTCTTGCTCAAGAAGCCAACCATTCCATGGAAGAACAACAATATTTATATATGTTCATCCATTTACAATTATCCAAAACTTATGACAAAGTGCATTGGCACTTCCTCATCAAAGTAATGAGGTATTTTGGCTTCTCTTAGGATTGGATGGATTATACTATGGGATGTATTCCATTGGTGTTACACTTAGTTGTTATCAATGGCTACCCTTCATAGCTATTCCCAGCTTCTATAGGTATTAGGAAGGGTGACCCCCTTTCCCTTTATTTATTCATCATTCTTATTTAATGCTTAGGCAGGGCTATGACCAAAAATAAATAAAATAGAACTCTTGAGGAATTACCATTGCTCATCGAGATAGGTCTATATCTCATATTTAGTTTATTGATAAATTTAGTCTATTAGGTAAAACTACGATTAAGAAACTTCTAGAATTAAACAAATCATTAGATATTTCTTTAATGCTACAGGGCAATTTATCAATGAAGATAAATCAAAAATACTTTTATTTCAATGCTCTCCTAGATAGGAATCCATGGTTCTAGATAAATTAATTTATAAAAGACCTCCCTTTTGATCACTTATTTAGGTATTCTTATCAATATCCAAAGATAAAAATAAAGACTAAAATTGGTTGTTGGGTAGAGTAGAAAGGAAAATTATAAAGTGGACCAATAGGTGGCTTTCATCTAGGGGTAGAATTACCTTGGTATAGTAAGTCCTTTTATCTATACCTATTTGTGTTTCTATTGTGTTTAATATCCCAAAGGTAGTTCTTGGAGAACTGGATCAAATCAATCATTGGTTCCTCTAGAGTGGTACTAAGAAAAAAAAGAAAATAGGCCTTGATTAAATGGTATACATTATGTCTTCCCAAGCATGAAGGGGGGTTAGGATTTCAATCTACTATTAAAAATAATAAGGCTTTAGCTACAAAGTTGTATTGAAATATTTTGAATAACCTCGATGCTCTATGGGCCAAAAATATTCATGCCAAATATGTTGAAAATAAAAGTGTTATAGATCTTGTTCACTATCAATTGCCTACTAGAGGTTCTCCTATTTTGGCAATTTTTAGGACTAGCGAGGATTTGTTAAAGAAGTTTTCATTTTGGATTATTCATAATGGTCAATAAGTATATTTTTAGATAGATTCTTGGGATGGTCACCAATATTTGATAACTTAGCTTCCTTATTGGAGGTCTTGGATGGAGGAGCTACACCAATCTAATTAGATAAATGTAGCTAATTACTATCAATACCAGAACTGTAATATAGAGGTTGGTAGATATTAGATCCTTATTGAGGACATGTCTATTTAAATTCTAGGAAGGCAAGGGAAAGATACACAATGCACCCTTCTTATGATATCTATCTTGGTCCCATGATAAGGACTATTTTGGATGAAATGATACTACTAAGGGTGAGTATATAGTTTCTCAAGGTTATTTGATGTTATGTCACAATAATCCAAACTAGAACTATGATATGTTTACACAATTGTGGGCTCAAAAGCCTAAGATGAGGTTTTTTATTTGGATTTTGTTACATCAAAAGGTGCTCACTAAAGAGCAACTTATGAAACATGAATTTCAATTACCTTTTAAATGTGAAATGTGTGGAAAGAATGTGGAAACTCTTCACTAAATTTTTATTGAGCATCCTTTAACCTCTAAGCTGTGGAGGAGAATGACTATCTTATTTGATTTTAAATGACCCAATTTTTTCTACTCTTGAACAAATTTGGAGGAATTAGCCTAAAAAAGATGTTGTTGATAATTTTGTTTGGTAGTTAGGTTGGATGGGAACAACCATTATACCTTGGGATTTATGGAAGGAAAGGAACAACCATATTTTTAAATAGGAAAGAAAGTATAGTCACTATATTTAGCAAAAGACCATTTCCAAATTAGATGAATTAGTCTAGAAACTCCTTAATCATCCCTAGGACTCACACCAACAATGGGATCAAGTAATTAAATATTAACTCTACTATTGGCAACAAACTGAGAGGTAATGTGAGGTTATTGGGTGGCTTTTGGAAGCGTGGATCCAACCCAAATCCAACATTTGACCACCTTACACCACCAATTTGCAGACACCCCAATCCTAAGAGGTTTTGGGCCCATCCCTAGTGGATTGGCACCGAAATCAAGTGCCAACGGTGGGAGGCCCACTTGGGCACCCCCGCATTTTCTAAGTTTTATTCTAAAGCATTCTAGATTATTTGTTCATGTTGCATCTTATGTTATTCTATTTAGTTAACTCATAGCTTCAATTCCATAACATTTTGATCAGATTTTATCATGCCTTTTGTCGCTTTGTTGTCCTACTAACTTGCAGGTGGCGATATCGAATTCTCGAGGATAGAGGCCAAATTGGGAGAATCCGACCATCTGGGTCATCCCAAAATGGCCCCAATTACATAACCCCTCTGTTTGCAGGTGTTTTGGAGGTCTCGAGAGTCGACATTGGAGCAGGATCACTTCGGCTTTTCCAACACAGTAGAATTCGTCCCACCCAGGGACGAATAGCAGTCGAATTCGTCCTGCCCAGGGACGAATTCCAGGTGAAGGCAGATTGGCCGATCGTTTCAATGGCAGTGGCCCTCTGGTAATGTCTTCTGACCTCTATCCAGTTTGCAGGTGACTTAGACTCATTTTATTCATCGTATTTGACAATCTTTTGCATGCATCTTTTGGCGATTTCAGAGAACGAACTTTCCTTATTTGTCACAGGTGCTATTGACATCTTTGTTGTTTCTTTGTTCGCAGGAGGAGTAGTAGAGGTTAAGGACTCATCAACATCAGCGACGACATCGTCTTGGCCCGCCCATATCAAGTGTGGGCACGCGGAAAAAGGAACATTAAGTCTTGATTGTAATCAAATTCTTTTAACGCTCCTAGCCCCTGAAAAGGGAGGAGGCGTCTTTGTAACAGAGATCAAGAGAGTTTAATGAAAGGGTTGTGTTTTCTCCATTTGCTTGTATCTCATTTCAATGCGTCTCTTTCATTTCATGCATTCTACATTTTTAGGACTTAAGCGTATTTGATTTTGAATGCATCGCAATTAGTGTTTCCTTCGCCCGAAATCTCGTGCTTTCAGTGGCGATCATGGTGGGACTCTGTCCCCTATTTTTGAGATCAAATAACTGATCCTTTTTGTGTTTTGTGCTTGACAGGTACAATTTTTTAAAGCAGACTGTTATTCGTCTCTAACTGTGATGAATACTTTACTGTAATTCGTCTGACCCTGAGACGAATTTAAATTCGTCTCTGGCAGGGACGAATTCTGTTCTGTAATTCGTCTCACAGAGGGACGAATTCTTGCCTACAAATTTTCATAGCAGAAGGTCAGAAGCAACCGGTCCGGGTAGAGAAGAGGTAGGGATTTTTATAATCTCTGTCAATTTTTTTTGTTTCTGTTTTTGTTTCTTTGGTTGTTTTCAGTTTATCCTGCTTACTTAGGGAAAGTCATTCATGCTTGTTTCATTTTTGCTAAATAAAATGAATCCCACACACATCACGTGGTAAATTAAACCAAGGAGTTGGTCGTAAGACCCCAGCCCTTGAGCAAGACCAACGGTGGGTTCATCACCACCTTGGCTTAGCTTTGCATCCATTTCCTCGATTGTCACTGTTGTTAGGCGTAAATCCTGACGAAAGCTGACCGAGTGTCGCTGGGGTGATTCCCATGCACGCAAGGATAAGTCTTCTATGGTAGGTGCCATTAACAGGACAATCCCCCTTCCGTACCGCCTACGTACCACGTACCATCTGCTCTCACGTACCTATAGTCTCCCTCTCGTAAGGGCGGGTATATAGAGAGGTTGGTATATCGGCCTAGTTGGTATATTGAAGGGGCGACCATTTTGGGAGTTATATGAGCCTTCATCATGCATTTAAACGTTCTTCAAAAACATTCAAAAACAAAACAAAACATCAAAATGCACTAAACCAGTTTAGGACACACCATTAATCCTTAAAAGAGATAATCACGGTTTGTGTATGTGTGTGTTCATTTCTACTTAGTGTAACAAAAAAAAAAATCATCATAAAAAAAGATAAAAATCTACGCATTTTGTCATTTTCTCCAAAAGCTCCAAGGATTCCCGCAATCGCTTGGTCACTCCAAAAGGCCCCAAAGGTGTCCATGAACCCTTTGGTCAACCCAAAATCACCCCAAATGTGCCCATAAGTGATGCAGGAGCATCCAACAAAATATGGAAAATTTACTTTTTTTTCCCTAAATTTTAGTGCATCTTGCTGGGGCCATAACTTCTCAACCGTAGCTCCGATTGACTTGAAATTTTACAGGGAGTTAGTTGGGATAATTTTAAACAAATATGATTCCTTAGAATCCTATTTGCCCAAAAAGTCAGTTTTTGGGGCCAAATTCCATCATCTAGTGCCCCGAAATTAGGTTTTAAAATTGCGTGCCCAATTTTTTACACTTTTTGAGCTGTTCGGATGTCAATATCTCCTAATGTATTTAGAGTTAGGACTTGAAACTTCATTTTTGTCTTATCTATGGTAAGAGGGATGCGCACACCAATTTTGGGCCCCATCTGACTCATTTTCAATTTTTAGGGTTTTTAGAGAGACATCGTCATGGTGCTCACCCGTAGCCAAGCCCAATCACGGGCGGATGCTGTGGGGAATATCCAAGGAGGCACAAGTCACCTCCGTTATAGTCCCAAGGATTTGGTCATACCACCTTGGTGACCTAACACACAAGGCAATCCCCTCCACACCTTAACGGAAAGGGACTATAGGGGCACCTCTTCTAGGGGCACTCCTGTTCAGCATAGCACCCAGCACACACCCTTCCATGAGGGGTACATCCATAGGAGAGCTCCCTTAGATGCTCGCTATGAGTGGTCATCATGTGACAAAGTGCTAGGTCAACATAGGGTTCGACGGGAGGAACCACATGATTACATTATCCCTCCTTCACCCCCGCTAGTTGTCAGGACTACAAAGAAAAATCCAGAGCACAAGGCTCTTCGGGAAGGGCGAGATAGCTCCGTCCATACCTTTTTCACTTATGAAAGAGAGCACGAGGAAGACCTCTACCTTCCTCGAGAGCAATATACAATGCAGGAGCAATACGCCTTCGCACCTGCTATCTATCAGGACCACTCACTGAGGCCAAAGCCCCGAGGGAATGCTGCTACCCCCAACAGAGGGATGTGTCCTATAGAGATATTGGATCACTACGACCGAGATAGATATCTAGGAGAGGCATCTAGGCCTTCTAGACATGAGGTGACAAGACCAACTATCTTAGAATCTATCAAGCACATCGCACGCCGGATGCAATTCACGCAACTTGAGCTAGAGCGACTACAGTTAGAGAAATGGTATATTCTAAATAAAGAGCACCTTCGAACGCAAGAAGGATGAGTTGTTCCAACACACTATGCAGGAGAAGACTCCAACCCCTCACACGCATAAGACAAAACATTTTGAGGGGCACAACCCATGGGGGCAAGACAGTCATCGTGACCTCATCAAACCCTCCCCCCCCCCCCCCTTGAAGCACCACCCCCAATGCCTCCTAGACATGAGCGGGAGGCCACTCCTATAACCAATGATGGGTGCCTTCCTTAGACATCCACTCAGGTCTATGGGCCACCCTTAGAAATTCATCAAGAAGCCTCTAAGGAATCGGAGCGAGAAGAAGAGCGGGATGAACTACCCCACCAAGGCATGGGGGGTGCCATCTGGCCACCCCTCCATAGGCCCCAAGTTCCTCAACAAGAACCAACCAAAGAGGAGGAGCTCAAATCTCCCCATACATGCAAAGCGCTAGAGCACTTAGAGTTGGTAGAGACCAAGATTTTGGAGCTCCCAAGGCCCAACTTACATGAGGCTCCTTTCGAAGAGGATCAACCTTTAACCATAGGGCTACCTGATGATGCAGTCCTCCATGTCTCAGAATCTCTAGATTCTGATGAGTTGTACTCACTGGTCGAAGGTGAGGATAAAACAGAGATAGCCCACAACAATCACATGCGATAGCATCGACATCCCATAAAAATCGATGAAGCATGTCAACAGATAAACATAATACTAGGGCATGAGTGGCACGTTAACCCACCACAGTGGGACCGAGCGTTACATCCACCACATTGGGCATACAAAGATCAAATTCTGCCCAGATATCCCATAGCAACATCAATGCCGAGGGTAGACCCTGTCCTCCTATCCGTGCATAGGGCCGATCCATTCGTGCCCATACCTCCAGAGCCAGATCCGGAGCACAAAGACCATCAAGCTGGGGGTACCTCTATCCCTTGAAGAACCATAATCCAAACCAAAAAGCTCCAAGGATTATCACAATCACTTGGTCACCCCAAAAGCTCCAAGGATTATCGCAATCACTTGGTCACCCCAAAAGCTCCAAGGATTATCGCAATCACTTGGTCACCCCAAAAGCTCCAAGGATTATCGCAATCACTTGGTCACCCCAAAAGCTCCAAGGATTATCACAATCACTTGGTCACCCCAAAAGCTCCAAGGATTATCGCAATCACTTGGTCACCCCAAAAGCTCCAAGGATTATCGCAATCACTTGGTCACCCCAAAAGGCTCCAAGGATTATCGCAATCACTTGGTCACCCCAAAAGCTCCAAGGATTATCGCAATCACTTGGTCACCCCAAAAGCTCCAAGGATTATCGCAATCACTTGGTCACCCCAAAAGCTCCAAGGATTATCGCAATCACTTGGTCACCCCAAAAGCTCCAAGGATTATCACAATCACTTGGTCACCCCAAAAAGCTCCAAGGATTATCGCAATCACTTGGTCACCCCAAAAGCTCCAAGGATTATCGCAATCACTTGGTCACCCCAAAAGCTCCAAGGATTATCGCAATCACTTGGTCACCCCAAAAGCTCCAAGGATTATCACAATCACTTGGTCACCCCAAAAGCTCCAAGGATTATCGCAATCACTTGGTCACCCCAAAAGCTCCAAGGATTATCGCAATCACTTGGTCACCCCAAAAGGCTCCAAGGATTATCGCAATCACTTGGTCACCCCAAAAGCTCCAAGGATTATCACAATCACTTGGTCACCCCAAAAGCTCCAAGGATTATCACAATCACTTGGTCACCCCAAAAGCTCCAAGGATTATCGCAATCACTTGGTCATCCCAAAAGCTCCAAGGATTATCGCAATCACTTGGTCACCCCAAAAGCTCCAAGGATTATCGCAATCACTTGGTCACCCCAAAATCTCCAAGGATTATCGCAATCACTTGGTCACCCCAAAAGCTCCAAGGATTATCGCAATCACTTGGTCACCCCAAAAGCTCCAAGGATTATCGCAATCACTTGGTCACCCCAAAAAGCTCCAAGGATTATCGCAATCACTTGGTCACCCCAAAATCTCCAAGGATTATCACAATCACTTGGTCATCCCAAAAGCTCCAAGGATTATCGCAATCACTTGGTCACCCAAAAATCTCCAAGGATTATCACAATCACTTGGTCACCCAAAAAGCTCCAAGGATTATCGCAATCACTTGGTCACCCCAAAAGCTCCAAGGATTATCGCAATCACTTGGTCACCCCAAAAGCTCCAAGGATTATCGCAATCACTTGGTCACCCCAAAAGCTCCAAGGATTATCGCAATCACTTGGTCACCCCAAAAGCTCCAAGGATTATCGCAATCACTTGGTCACCCCAAAAAGCTCCAAGGATTATCGCAATCACTTGGTCACCCCAAAAGCTCCAAGGATTATCGCAATCACTTGGTCACCCCAAAAAGCTCCAAGGATTATCGCAATCACTTGGTCACCCCAAAAGCTCCAAGGATTATCGCAATCACTTGGTCACCCCAAAAATCTCCAAGGATTATCGCAATCACTTGGTCACCCCAAAAGCTCCAAGGATTATCGCAATCACTTGGTCACCCCAAAATGCTCCAAGGATTATCGCAATCACTTGGTCACCCCAAAAGCTCCAAGGATTATCGCAATCACTTGGTCATCCCAAAAGTCCCAAGGATTATCACAATCACTTGGTCACCCAAAAATCTCCAAGGATTATCGCAATCACTTGGTCACCCCAAAAGCTCCAAGGATTATCGCAATCACTTGGTCACCCAAAAAGC
Organism: Wollemia nobilis; assembly: GCA_028583015.1. Classification (NCBI taxonomy): domain Eukaryota; kingdom Viridiplantae; phylum Streptophyta; class Pinopsida; order Araucariales; family Araucariaceae; genus Wollemia; species Wollemia nobilis. The sequence goes on along the minus strand of JAQPPZ010003494.1, from coordinate 1,279,121 downwards.
TCCAAGGATTATCGCAATCACTTGGTCACTCCCAAAATGCTCCAAGGATTATCGCAATCACTTGGTCACTCCCAAAAGCTCCAAGGATTATCGCAATCACTTGGTCACCCCAAAAATGCCCCAAAGGATTCTCGAAATCCCTTGGTCACCATCAAGAAAATTCAAAAACAACAAAAATCATCAAAAACAACAAAAATTTTTGCATCTCATTTCTAGGCATGCTCAAATTCATCAATAGAGAGCTCTTCTCGCATCTCATCTTCATATTCACAAAAATCAATCCATCAAAAATACAAAAATATATAGCTGCATTAAAGCATTGCATCCATACATTGCATATTTGTGGTCGTATAGGTCAAAGGCACCATAGGCTGTAATTGCTCTGCTAGTCCATCTTGTTCCACACTGTTCCATTTTACAAAAACAACAAAAACACCATGCATTGCTTTTACCACACTAGAGTCAGTGGTCTTTTAATGTATCAAGAGTTTTCGTGATTCAGTCATCATTTTGCTCTTTAGCCATGTAATGTATCAAGTCAAACAGATTTTACGAAGGTAGAGTTACACTTGAAATACACCTTGTTACGTAACATCCCAACACAAATTAAAACACATAAAAATTCCCAAGTTGTGTGAATGAAAGATGAAACCTGTAGGGTAATCCAGGTCACCATAAGCGAAATGGTTATCTTGCTCATCCCCCCGTGCGAATGGTTCCAGAATGCTGAGAATTGACAAAAGGACAAGCTCTTTCCTATCCATTCACCTCCATATACAATGGTTTTCACCACTACCAAATCCCAATCATAGTTGGTTCCCAAAGTTGTAAGGATTTGTACTACACGTCCCCGCCAAGGATGGGTAGTCATCCCCAAGACCTAAAAGGATCAACGCCATTCACAAACAAAATTCCAACAAATCATCATCCTAACACTTTCCATTCACCTTTGGTCTCCAAGTTGTAAGGATTCGTACTATCCGCCCCTAACCAGGATGGGTAGTCATCCCCAAGGCCTAAAAGATCAATGCCCTCACTCCATAATCTCCATCACCCCCTTGGTCCCCAACGTCGTAAGGATTCGTACTACACATCCCTACAAAGGATGCGTAGTCATCCCCAAGGCCACAAGGATCAAGACCACTCACAAGCTCAATTCACAATACTCAAAACACAAAATCAAATAACAGTGGTTATCACCACTATTCAAAGTCCTTGCTCAAAAAGAATTAATAAACAGTGATTTGTATCACTATATAAACGAGCAAGTCTCCCAAATCATTCAGCCAACAAACAGTCCCGAACTTGAATCCTTGGAATTCTCAGCATTCGAAAACCATCTAGGTGATCCTCATTACAGGTTTGGTTGATAGCCTATTTGGCAATGGTGGTATCCTACCCGCATGACGATATGTCTGTCACATTCACTTTGCATAAGGATGAGCTAGCTTATGGTATCCTGGATAACACCGCAGATTAATCTAACTAAATACAACAAAGGAGTTAGTGGAGCTAATTAGGTGATCCTCAGTACAAGTTCGGTTGAAAGCCCATCTGGCACTAGCGGTATCCTGACAAATACCACATAAATGAACTCAATTGCACACACAGGGATGTGAAATAGCTTGGTCAAAAACGAGTTCGATTCATACCTTGTTCAAAAGTCTTGTAAGATAAAGTACAGTCATGGCTAGTGAGTTAAAACCGTCTGAGTCTCAGAAAACCTTAGCTACATTTCTAAACCAACTGCGCTACTTTTCATCTTTGCAATACCATCAAAAAATACAAAAAAGAGAAAAACCACATGTATACATACAAAGTCATGCATCACAGCAATCGCCTAAAAACAAAATAACAGAGTTCTAAACAAGTCTATGGTGCCATAGCCAAACATCACAAATCCCATTCATCCATTTCATCTCTGCATATCACATATAAATCAAAAACATTTGCATTCATCATAGCATATGCATCCATCAAAATAAATCAACATGCATACATCCATATTCATCAACCATCATGCATAAGATCAAAGAAAATCAAAACAACAAAACAACAAAAAAATGCAACACAAACAAAAAGCAATAAACATTGCCAGACACAAGTGCTCTTGCACTTAACCTCTTGGCATAGAAAAATTGATGTCGGGGTTTTACATTGTCACTATCCTACTCTCTAAGAAGGCTACCATAGCTGGACCGCTCCATGGGAAGACGGATTGTCGACAATTTCACCCCCAAATGGCATCACAAATGGGTCAAAGCCCACTAAAAAAACAACAAGAAAATCAAAACAACAAAAACAACAAATAAATGCAACACAAAAACAAAAAGCAATAAACATTGCCAGACACAAGTGCTCTTGCACTTAACCTCTTGGCATAGAAAAATTGATGTCGGGGTTTACATTGTCACTATCCTACTCTCTAAGAAGGCTACCATAGCCGGACCGCTCCACGGGAAGACGGATTGTCGACAATTTCACCCCCAAATGGCATCACAAATGGGTCAAAGCCCACTAAAAAACAACAAGAAAATCAAAACAACAAAAACAACAAAAAAAACAAATAAATGCAACACAAAAACAAACAGCAATAAGCATTGCCGGACACAAGTGCTCTTGCACTTAACCTCTTGGCATAGAAAATCGATGTCGGGGCTCAAATTGTCACTCTCCTACTCCCTAAGAAGGCTATCTTAGCCGGACCGCTCCATGGGAAGACGGACTTTCGACACTTTCACCCCATTATGGCATCACAAAAAGGGTTAACACCCACCAAAAATAGGTCCAAATGTTGGAAAAATTGCACATGCTTAACGATAAACCATCTAAAGGCACCCTTGCACAAGTCATCTTGGGTCAAGCGACTCGTCGCTTTTCTCACGAAGGTCATTCCCTCATCGATTCGTCGCTTGAGGGGGTAGTCACACTTAGTCACCAATCAACAATCACACACCCAATTAAGGAAAACGACATGCATTCAAAGAATCATTGACAAAGACAATCACGCTCCTGCTTGGGGCGGTAAACAAGCAACAATCAAATCGATCAAACACGATCAAACGCTTGGCATTCATGAATCATGAACACAAGGTTCCCCCTGTGGATAAAAGGTTGCGCCCTTTGCCTAATCATGACTGATCAATGTCCAAGCTCAAGTCACACCTCACCAAAATAGGTTAATACTTGAAATCAAATTCCTTAGCTCGTCAGAAGCAAGGATTCAAGAATGCATGCCCTTTCCATGCTTGGGGCATCAAAAGTTGGTTAGGTTACCAAGAAACCCTAATCATTAGTGCTTTGGTTATCTATTTTTGCTCTGCGCTGCGCCATGCACAACGCATCCCAAAAAGGGGCATCTGTAGACACCAAAACAGCACCAATCCGATTATGTGGCTACAAACACTGATCGCTTTGACAAACATAGCCCCCAGGGCAGCCCTCAGAGGTTAAACAGTGGTCCTAACCACTTTTACAGCAATTTTGGAAGGTCAAAAGGCAATTTGGCACCTTCGGACAACCTACTCCAAATTCGTCCCACCCTGGGACGAATTCAAATTGGAATCCGTCTCACCAAGGGACGAATTCTGAATTCGTCCCTGGGTAGGACGAATTCTAGGTTTAACGGGCAAAAAGAAGAATGGCGCCAAGTGGCAGCCAAGGACGATCAGTTGATGACTCCTGCCTCGCACGCGTGTGTGGGTGGGCAGATGGGCCGTTAGAGGACTGTCACAAGGGCAGTTATGAAAGCCCAAGTCATGGAGGACTCCCCTCCCTCATGGGAAGACATGACCGCCACATGGCACCTATGACCAACACATGGCGCTTATGCTTCCCTCTCAAAAGAGACCCCATGGGTCTATAAAATGTGGGACTTTTCTCACCCAAAAGAGAGATAGATTGGAGGCGATTTCAAGCAATGAAGTGATGTCCAATTGATTACCCATTTGCATCTTTTTGATTCACCTTCTCACATCCACTAATCTCTTTCGCAAGGGAGGTTATTGGGTGGCTTTTGGAAGCGTGGATCCAACCCAAATCCAACATTTGACCACCTTACACCACCAATTTGTAGACACCCCAATCCTAAGAGGTTTTGGGCCCATCCCTAGTGGATTGGCGCCGAAATCAAGTGCCAACGGTGGGAGGCCCACTTGGGCACCCCCGCATTTTCTAAGTTTTATTCTAAAGCATTCTAGATTATTTGTTCATGTTGCATATTATGTTATTCTATTTAGTGAACTCATAGCTTCAATTCCATAACATTTTGATCAGATTTTATCATGCCTTTTGTCGCTTTGTTGTCCTACTAACTTGCAGGTGGCGATATCGAATTCTCGAGGATAGAGGCCAAATTGGGAGAATCCGACCATCTGGGTCATCCCAAAATGGCCCCAATTACATAACCCCTCTGTTTGTAGGTGTTTTGGAGGTCTCGAGAGTCGACATTGGAGCAGGATCACTTCGGCTTTTCCAACACAGTAGAATTCGTCCCACCCAGGGACGAATAGCAGTCAGAATTCGTCCTGCCCAGGGATGAATTCCAGGTGAAGGCAGATTGGCCGACTGTTTCAATGGTAGTGGCCCTCTGGTAATGTCTTCTGACCTCTATCGAATTTGCAGGTGACTTAGATCCATTTTATTCACTATATTTGATAATCTTTTGCATGCATCTTTTGGCGATTTCAAAGAACAAACTTTCCTTTTTGTCATAGGTGCTACTAACATCTTTGTTGTTTCTTTGTTCGCAGGAGGAGCAGCAGAGGTTAAGGACTCATCAACATCAATGGCGGCATCGTCTTGGCCCACCCATCTCAAGTGTGGGCACGCGGAAAAAGGAACATTAAGTCTTGATTGTAATCAAATTCTTTTAACGCTCCTAGCCCCTGAAAAGGGAGGAGGCGTCTTTGTAACAGAGATCAAGAGAGTTTAATGAAAGGGCTGTGTTTTCTCCATTTGCTTGTATCTCATTTCAATGCGTCTCTTTCATTTCATGCATTCTACATTTTTAGGACTTAAGCGTATTTGATTTTGAATGCATCGCAATTAGTGTTTCCTTCGCCCGAAATCTCGTGCTTTCAATAATCATGTGGTCAAAGAATAGAATATGATGCATTAGCTAAATTTGTGTTGGATAAAGGTGATCTTACTTACTATGATCATCCTCCTAGATGGTAGGCTTCACAAATCAGGTATGCTCTTCTATCCATTCTTTCTCTAGATGGCTCCAGTACTAGAGGTACCTAATTCCTTTTTATTTTGTATTAGCTTCTCTTTGGTTCAGTAAGGGTACTTTAGTTCCCTAGCTTAGAAATATCCTCTAATGAATCTTGGCTAAAAGGTCTTTTTGCCTAGGAAGGCCAAATATGTAATCTATTTTTTCCATCAATTTAATTTTTTGATGTGTTTTATAAAAAATAAAAAATTAAGTGCTATCATGATATTTGATTAAATGATTAAATTGGAGTCTATATAATTTTGGTTGGTGGAATATATATTTTATTTTAATTTGAGATACATATTTTTATTGAATAATTAAAAAAATATTGAAATTGAGTGGTTTCATGATCCTTGATTGAATTAAAATCCATATATATTTTTCTATGGTGGAATATATAGTTTTTCAGAACTTAAAATACACATTTTTCATCTGTATAGTGGTATATATGCTTATTTAAAAATGTCTTTCTAAATAAATACAACCAAGACATTATTTTTCAAAATTTTAAAGATTTTATGTGGTTGCTAATGCCCTAAAGATGCTATTTTCTTGGACAACAACGAGGTAGAGAAAGAACAATTGTAGAGAAACATCAGTGTGAGCCAAAATGTCATAGCTTAATCGGAGCCTACCATAAAGTGAGTCTGTTACATCACGATCCTTTAGAGACTCTGAATTCTGCAACCTATTGAGCGTAAATTCCCATTCCTTTGTGTCGAGGATCCCTGACATGGACCGTGCAATTACCTTGATTGCTAGAGGAAGGCCCCCGCACTCGTTGCAAACACCTCTGGCTATTTCTTCGTTGATGGTTGTGGGTAAATTCCCATCACTATGTGGAAAAGCATAAGAAACAAACAGTTGCCAACTATCATCTTTACCCAGGTCTTCCATACTCACTGTGGAAGAATCTGAAATTCCTACCCGTAAAAGAGTTCTCCGATCTCTTGAACTCACAATGATTATGCTACAGTTGTGTGGTGAAGGCACAGCCAAGCCCTCTAATAAGGCGGTTGCATCTGCTTCCAAAACATCATCGAGAAACAAGGTAAAAAATGTTTCCCTCAATTTTCTACTTAGCCACATTTGCACATCATCTCCCTCCAGCCTCCCTATTCTTTCATTTAATTTGAAAGTTATTTGCTTGACAAGCTGTTCTCTGAGGATATCAAAGGAGGGAGTTTGGGAAACAGTAAGCCAAAGTAATAAGTCATTGGAAAACAAATTTTGTACCTGAGGGCCGTTGAAGAGTCTTTTGAGAAGCAAAGTCTTCCCTGATCCTCCCTTACCCACAACGCCAATGCGGGAGGTATTCTGCACTAACTCCTGAACTCTTGTGAAGACCATGTCTTGCCCAACAATAAGCGGCTCCCCTATATACTTTGTCCTTTCTATCACAGGCGGCGCCGAGCTGGAGCTGGTTGATGTGGTTGCTAATGCCCTAAAGATGCTATTTTTAAATTTATTTTCTCGTTGTTCTTGATTTAAGGGTATTCTTTTCCTTTTTCCATTCCCACTAACATTTTCATATATTTTTTTCGATTGGTTGAAAGGGTGTTGAAAGGTCCCTGAACCTTGTACAAGATAGCCGTGGGCCTCTAAAGAGGGATGCAAAGGGGAAGAAAGGCTATAGCAGAATGAGACAGCCTGAAAATAGCAGGGGTCACCTAAGGAAATGTGCCCAGAGGAACCAACTAGAAGAACTAACTAAAGGGAAACATGATCAAAGGTTAATCAAAAAAGGGGAAGCCAAACTTAAATAGATAAATTCATCATTTGTAAGTGTTGTTGCTGCTCCACAACATACCCCAAAATTGGGGACCCACATTTTACATGTTTTCCAAGAAGTCCGAAGGGGCCCATATGCTAAAGATCAAAGAAAAAGAAAAACACCACAAGGAGGAAAGTGTTGCGATATCATGACATGTTGCATTTTTGTGGTCCAAAGCAAAGGGATAAAGCAAGGAGGAAGAAGTGTCATGAAATCATGCCATGATGCATCGTCGCTGTCAAAGGAAGAAAAGGTGTCACGATATCGTGACATGTTGCATCGTCACGGCCAAAGGAGAAAAAGTGTCACGATATCGCGACAAGTTGCATCGTCATGGCCAAAGGATAAAAAGTGTCGTGATATCGTGGCATGTTGCATTGTCGTGGCCAAAGGAGAAAAAGTGTCATGATATCGCGACAAGTTGAATCGTCGAGGCTAAAAGATAAAAAGTGTCGCGATATCATGACATTTTGCATTTTCGCTGCCAAAGGAAAAAAAGTGTCATGATATCGCGACAAGTTGAATCGTCTAGGCCAAAATATAAAAAGTGTCTCGATATCACAAAATGTTGCATCGTCGTTGCCAAAGGAGAAAAAGTCTCACGATATCACGACATGTTGCATTGTCACGGCAAAAAGAGAAAAAGTGTCACGATATCGCGACATGTTGCATCGTCGCGGGAAAAAGAGAAAAAGTGTCGTGATATCATGACATGTTGCATCATCGCGACAAAAGGAGGAAAAAGTGTTGTGATATCATGACATGTTGCATCGTCGCGACCAAAGGAGGAAAAAGTGTCGCGATATCACGACATGTTGCATCGTCATGGCCAAAAGGAAAAAAGTGTCGCCATATCACGACGTGTTGCATCATTGCGGCCAAAAGAAAAAAGTGTCGTGATATCGCGACATGTTGCATCATCGCGGAAAAAAGAGAACAAGTTTCGCGATATCATGACATGTTGCATCGTTGTAGCCAAAAGAGAAAAAGTGTCGCGATATCGTGACATGTTGCATCGTCGTAGCCAAAAGAGAAAAAGTGTCGCGATATCGCGACATGTTGCATCGTCACGGCCAAAAGAGAAAAAGTGTCATGATATCGTGACATGTTGCATCGTCGTAGCCAAAGGAGGAAAAAGTGTCTCGATATCATGACATGTTGCATCGTCGCGGCCAAAGGAGGAAAAAGTGTCGTGATATCGCGACATGTTGCAACGTCGCAACCAAAGGAGGAAAAAGTGTTACAATATCATGACATGTTGCATTTTCGTGGCCAAAGGAGAAAGGTGTCGCGATATCGTGACATGTTGCATTTTTGCTTCCAAAGGAGAAAAGTGTCACGATATCGCGACATGTTGCATTTTCGTGGCCAAAGGAGAAAAGTGTCACGATATCGTGACATGTTGCATTTTCACGATTCAAAAGGGGTAGGCAAGCAGAGAAACAAGAAGTGTCATGATTTCATGACATGTCCGATTTTTGGGCATAGGAGTTGATGTTAACTCTGATTTCAAACAAACCCTCCCTGAGAATGTCATGGAAAGACTCCGTGGTCGACAGTCAACGTGCAGACCAACTGATCGATTTCCAACTGTCATCAATTTAGATATTACTGAGATGCTTATGGATACATTTGTGGATGGGATTTTCCAGCATGGCGTAGGTTATTAGAGCATCAACATACCATACCAATCCCCCTAGCAATAGCTCACATTGTGCAAACATTGAAACTTGTAGGATCGTTCCTTAGGCCAATGGGGAAGGAGTCTCTCCACACTTGAATGTCAGATTCGTCGACTCCCCTATTAGCTAGCTAGTCCATAGCTTTATTTCCTTCCCGGTACTGATGCTTAATGACTAATTCTGGGTACTTGCCAACTAGAGCCTTGCATTCTTGGAAAATCAAAGCTAGGGACCAAGGAGGCTTAGCTATGCCTTTGAGGCAGTTGATACAGTGCAAAAACTCTCCTTCGATGATAAGTTTATTGATGGTCAACCCTTCCATGAGGATCAAACTTTGGAATAGAGCTCGAGCCTCTCACATATTGTTGGATTGAATTCCCAGGTTCTGGGCGAAGGCCAAAATTATTTCTCCCTTGTGATTTCTTAGAATTCCTCCTCCGCCAGCCGCTCCTGGGTTGCCTTTAGCTGCACCATCAAAATTGAGCTTGTGCCACCTAGTATGTGGTAAGACCCACTTGATGATAGACCTGTCAACAGAATTACGAAGTATAACAGAGATGTTAGACAGATTGAAAAGTTTGGTTAGATCCGATTCTAAGCCAGGAGGGGGGGGTTTGGAGAAGAACAAGAGAGGCATTCTCCACAGATAGGGCCAACATTTTGACAATGATTATCTTCTTATCAATGGCTTGATTTTTGAAAATTTTTGTGTTTCTCTCGAGCCATATCTGCCCTAGGTAAAGGTGAAGGCAAGCTTGCCACATGAATTTTAGTTGGTTGCTCTTGAAATGCCGGGGCCATTGCTTAATAAGGAGGGGAATGGAAGGTGGGAGGGCTATGGAGATGCCAAAGGTGTTAAGGACCTAGTTGAGAACTGCTAAAGATAAGGGACATTCCAAAAACACATGCAAAATTGACTCATAGGCATTTTTGCATAGGATACACCAATTGGGAATGAGTAACCCTCTAATTATCAAGTTGTCTATGGTGAGGATTCTATTTTGGGTGGCCAACCAACAAAATAATTTGACCTTAGGAATGATCTTTGGAACGCATACCTGATTTGATAAATCCCATCCATATGTGGGAGTTTCTTGACTGTAGTAAGCTGATTTGATAGAGAAATTTCTAGATTCTTCAAGGTTCCAGACCATGGAATCATCTTTGTGTGAGCTTAGGATGATGCAAGTCCTCAAAAAGTTTTGTAACCACCTGAGAACCTCGGTGATATGCCTGGGCATGTTAAGAGCCAGGTGTTTCCATTTACGTCTTTTAGGACCTTGGGTGATGAAGTGACACACCTTATCACCAAAGGTGGCTTCTGTAGTCACCTTGACCACTGTAAGATGCAGATCTTGGCTGAGAGGTTTATCACAGATCCATAGGTCATCCCAAAAATGGATGGTCCTTCCAGTTGCTAGACTCCACCTTAAGCCTTCCATGATGATTTTCCTTATTTTGATTACGCCATTCTAGAAATGGGATCCGATAAGTAGGTTGTGCTCTCCAAGAAATGAAAACTATTGAAGGTACTTAGCTTTAATGATATCAATCCATGTGACTATTTCATTGATGGTAAGTCTCCAGGCCTGCTTGGCAATGAGGGCCATGTTCATCCATTTGATGTCTCTGAATCTGAGTACTCCATTATTTTTCTTGGAACAGACCCTGTCCCAGGAGACTAGCAAAAATTTATTCTTGTTTTCGTTTCCAACCCAAAGGAATCTGCGTTGAATTTGTTCAATTTTTTGGTAGATGGTAGTTGGAGCTTTGAAAATAGATAAGAAAAATATGGGGATACTTTGAAGGCAGGCTTGGACCGGAGTGGCTTTGGTCGCTTGGATGAGCATTGAGCTTTTCCACCTCGCTAGTTTCTTGTTGAGGCGATCTAAAATAGGGTTCCACATAGCCGAGATAGATCTGCCATGGAAAAGCGGTAATCCAAGATAAGTAGTTGGAAGACTCCCAATGTTGCACCCAAGGATCTCAACAATCCTATTTTTTTTGTGATTAAGGGTATTAAGAAAGTACAGCTTGCTTTTACGATAGTTGAATTTCTGAACAGCCGCCTCTTCATAAGAATCAAGAATGTTCTTAATGATTTTTGCTTTAGGAACGAAAGCATAAGAGGTTAGAATAATATCATCAAAAAACTATTGATGGGATATGGCTTTGGATGTTGAGGCTGGTTTGATTCCAAAAATAAGACCCCTGTTATAGGTAACTGAAAGAGTTCTTCCAAGAGTTTCAGCCAAAATGATGAAGAGAAAGGGAGACAGAGGGTCCCCTTGACGGATGCCTCTAAAACTTTGGAAGAAACCTGCGGGTGAGCCATTGATTAGAATAGAGAACCAGGAAGTCGAGATACATTCACAAACCATCTTGATCCATTCTTTGTGAAACCCAAACTTTTCCAGGACTTCGAATAGGAATTTCCAAGAAACACGGTCAAAAGCCTTGTTCATGTCAAGCTTGAGGAACATGCTGGGTTTTTTATTTTTAGATGCCGAGTGGGCTAGTTCATGGACAAAAATCACTCCATCCGAGATAAGTCTACCTTTGACCGAGCTCCCTTGGAACTGGTCGATGATGGAGGGAAGGATGGTTTTCAACCTATTTTCCATAACTTTGGTGATAAGTTTGTAAATGACACTGTAGAGGCTGATCGACCTGAAATCAAAAAGGGAAGTGCAATCGTTGGACTTGGGGATTAAAACAATGAAAGTGGAATTGGCCTCTCTCGGCATATTTTTGGCTCTTTGGAAGAATTTAACTGTAGCAATGACATCTTGGCCCATGATTTCCTAGAAGTGTTGAAAAAATTGGGGTGGGAAGCCATCGGGTTTCGAGGCCTTATCAGGTTCCATTACGAACAGAGTTTCTTTGATATCATCTTCAGTGAATCTTTCGAGTAATTTTCCATTATCATTGTTAGACACCATCTTTGGGATGTTCTGAAGCAGATGCCTTGAGGTGAGGGGATGGCAACCAGTGCTTGGTCCTAAGATTTCCTAGAAATGGCAAACAGCTTCCTGTCTGATTACTTGGATGTCAGAGACAATGGATCCATCAACCGTTGTCAGCTCAGTGATTTTATTAGAGCCTCTACGATGCATGGTGGATGCATGGAAAAACTTCGTGTTGGTGTCTCCTTCTTTGAGCCAGAGGTTTCTGGATTTTTTCCTCCAATATGTCTCTTCCTTAGCCAAGGCATTGTGAAAAATTGAGAGGAGGCTCTTTTCTTAAAGGAAAGTTTCAGCCCTCAGATCTCCTCCCTGGATTATATTTTCCACCCTTTTCAGCTCATCCATCAGATGTTTTTTCTCGCTAAAGAGGTTGTTGAAGACATCCCTATTCGAGCATTTCAGCTTGAGTTTGACCGCTTTCAGTTTGAGGAACAGATTTATACATTTTCATGTTTTTCAATCTCTTTTATTTTCCAAAATATTTCCACTAACACTTTCATATTTTTCAATCTCTTTTATTTTCCATAATGATCATAGTGAGAGTTATCTTCAAAATATTTATGTTGCCCTATAGAATCTAAAATGCAAGTAAAATCCTCATAAACACTTTCTTCTTTATGGTATCCTAGAAAACTTAGAAGTGTAAAGATTATCTTCCATAGATAGTACTCTCTTATGCTTCATTAAAAACCTTCGAGGTTGCCTTTGAAACTCTACAGTACAAGAATGATCCTCTATAGTAACTAATTTATTATGATTCCATGAAAAAATTAAATTTTTATGGATATCTTCCATTTGCATCTTCTTAATATTCTACTCTTAAAACCATAAAGTACATTGATAATATATACTATTTTGATTTTTATTGCAAGGAGAGGATTTTATACTAGTTGAGAAAAATTAAGATGATTTTTCTAGATTAACCACAACCTTTACTACCATCCTTACTTTAAATTTTCATCCCCATTTCCTTCACACCTCTAACTTCCTCTGAATTTGAACTTACACATTGAACTTGATAATCCTTTGTGTTATTTTTTCTTCTAATATTTGACTAAATTTACCTATAATGACCTTAGTTATTTGATGATGTAGATGAGTTTTCTATGCCACTTTATTAAGAGTAGAAATCCATTGATTTGATCTAGCTTCTACAATGATATTATTTCCTTATCCCATGCCCTAAAAAATTCATCTCTTTCTTCATAATTTCCACATTGTAATCTCTTTTCATATATCTAGTTTCATAATATTTGTGACATTAGAATGTAATATTTTCATAATCTACTTCTTGAATCCATTCTCTTCATTTAGATCCAATCCTACTAAAATTTAGAAAAAATATTCAAATATCCATGGAAACATATATTTCAATGTATATAACATGTCTTCGCTCCTTAGTATTTGGTCTACTTTCATGAAATCTTCTAGAGTATTCTTAATATTTCTTCAAAACTTCCTTATTATTAAGTGAAAGTCCAAAATTCCTAATCGAAATAGAATATATTTAATAGACTTTGTACGCATAGAAAAAATCTCACTTTAAGGTCTTCAGTATCATGCATATTTACCTATAAACAATGGGTCGTCATCCATTGTTTTTTTACTTATTTCTAAGTTGAAGAAGATGAAAATTTCTTTTGGAAGAAAATTTATGGGGTAATTTGATTTCAATCCCCACTTCCACTTGATCCAATTTTTAATCTCTAGAAAATATAACTAATATCTATAGAACTCACATATCAATCCTACTTTTGAGAACCATTATGTCATTCTTGATCAATTCACCCTTTGTAATCACTTCTGATGTAATATCTCATCCTTGATAATTAATTTTAGTTTCCCATAGACTCACTCTTCCTCTTGTCCCCAACTAGAGAATATTTACTTCTAGTTAATAATTTCAAAAATAAATTTGCTTTTATGTTACCTAAGAATCTTATAGCTTTTAAATTTCCCCAATGATCTAAAAAATGTGAGGCTATATACTTCATACTTGCTTTCTACTCACACTTGCTTACTTTATAAAACAATAAAAGGTAGGGCTTACTCGCTTCACTCACTCATGATAGAGATGGCTTGGAAAAATTTCATTATTATGTGTACAATTTTTAATATTATATACTTTTAAATGTTATAAATAAATATAATTTATTATAAAAACAAAAAATCTTGTTACCCTTGTATTTGCCTAAATTCTATAATATGTCTAATACTAAAATAAATAAAATTTTACATTTTTTAAAAGAAAAATTATTAGATGTGGCTAGACTTTTAAAGGATAAAATAAATATAAGTATGATGGAGGGTACTTTACTCATTGTAAAATATGGATAATAAACAAAATTATGGAATTGAAAATCCTTTAGTGTCATTTTTGGGTTACTAGTTATCCTAGTGTTGATATACTGGTATGAGGTATCAGTTAGTAGTACATCTTATGTCAAATAGAGATAAATAAAAATAATTCAAAGTAATTGATTACAAATAATTTTAATCTTAAAGCGTCAAATCCTGTATGAGATTTTATATTTTGAAATAAAGATGTCTACAATAGAAGCAAAAACTATGAAAAGACTATTAGGACACTTACAAAAAGTAGAAAGAGTCAAGGATAGTTGGTGGCAAAAATAGGCAGTAAAAGAAACACTAAATAAAATAAATGACACATATATAACATAAAATAATAAATGGATAGAAAGTTGAAGCATTAAATTTTAGAAGTTTCCAAACTCGAACAAAGAAGTTAGGTAGTATGTGAGGGTGAAATTCAGATATATCATGTAAATTTGAGAATTAGACTAAAAAAAAACATTAAATTTAAGGAGTTCAACACCAACCATAAATGGAATAAGGAGAAATATATATGTAAAGATCAAATCAAAAGATTTTTTTTTTTTTTTTATAGGGTAACTAAGATTCACTTCACACCAACTTAAATGCAAAATTAGGAGATGTATAACACCTAGAAAGGTATGGTAAGAATGAATGTATCTTTTAAATGGTATGGATAGCAAAGATAAAACATTATTTAATATGAATCCTATAAGAATATTATAAATGTATATAGAAACACTTAAAAAATAAAATTGTTGATAAAAAATTTAGAAGAATTAAGAATTACAAATAATTAAATTTCTCTTCAAAATTAATAAGTATAAAAAAATATAAAAATAAAATAAAAATACTAAAACTTTTATATATTCATTTTTTTTAAAATTAAAATATATAAATAATTATATTATAATTTTTTGAATTTTTATTTCTAAACTTTTAAGAGGTTAAATATAATTAAAATCAAATCAATTCTTTTCAAATAATTATAAAACAATATTCACTAGACAATTGAATAAAACAAAAAAATGCTTATTTGTTTGTTTTACTCAATTGACTAGTGAATAAATAACCATTATAAAAATTTCACTAGGAAATTACTTCGTTAGAGCTCCTAACTAATTCCAAAATATAAATAAAATAATAATGAAAAAACAATAATAATGTAACACCCAAGGAAAAAAACAAAAGAAAGAAAATTTAAACTCGACCGTCTAGAGAGAATGCTGATAAAGTAATATACCACTAAAGATAGAAATTGATTAGGACAAAACGTGTTAAAACTATTTCAGCTTAGAAAGAATAGTTGGATTGATAAAGGCTTTCTGTGTTTATATGTTGTTTGGGTTAATTTTTTTAAGTGTTTAAAGTTTTGTTGTTTTTATTTTTATTTAATAGATTAAAAATTATAAAAAAAAATTATATAACAAAAATTTAAATATTAAAAATGTTGACTTTATTTTTAAAATAAAATTATAAAAGTTACATGTTTTCCATTTTAGCAAGATAACTCTTAGCAGATTCCAAGTTGACAGAGATTGAATGGTAGACTGAGAATAACAAATTACAAGTTGACAGAGATTGAAAGGTAGACTGAGAATAACATATTAAAAGTTGACAGAGATTGAAAGGTTGGCTGAATAATAACAAAGCTTTAAGAGGATCTAATCAATCAGATTGGACAACCAAGCGTCTCCAAGCGATTCCACGTTGACAGAGATTGAAAGGTCGAATGAGTAATAACAAAGCTTAGAGGATCTAATCAATCAGATTGGACAACCAGACGTCTCCAACTGAAAGAAAGAATTCCATTGGCTGATATAACAACGCTTTGAGAGGATAGAATCAATCAGATTGGACAACCAAGGGACTCCAACGGAAAGAATTAAAGCGCATACCATCAGTTGATAGAAGACGTTTACAGTGCTTTCTTCAAACTGTCCTGGCTAAATAGCTTATTTATAAATAATAAAATAGAAAACTGTGTTGAATATTATACGAAGACCCCTTCTCTTGGTCTCATGTACAATAATATACACGAAGATCGCGTGTCTTAGTCTCATATACAGTAGATTCTGTGGTATGCATGCATGGCGACATCCTCCGCCTCAGGGTGATTGTGGTTGAATTGATATTCACGATAGTGATTATGGTGTGTGTTTTGGTGTGTGTTTAACTGTTCGAAGTGAATATCCTTTAGTTAAGGAGAAGCCAAAAGATTCAGAGAAGCCATAAATTGGCTTTTTTATTTTTTATATAACACACAATTTTATTTATTGATTTATTGCATAAGGTACAATATTCTTCTCTATAGGCATTTATTATATATTTTTTTTATTAATAACGGGTTTTGAAAGGGATCCAAAATCTTATAACATGTTGCAAAGAGGATCTTGTGAAGGTTCAATTCCCTGCAAAACAAGCTAAAATTGGACCATTCGTAGAATCCATAAACTAAAACAGTCTAAACTATTATAAACATACTGCCCATAGGCACAAACAGAAAATAGGAACAATATAGATATCGCAGGGACCTTCCCAAACAACTGCATACAAAGAGACAAAGAGACCACAAAGACCATCCCAGGAAACAAAAGGGGATAGTCCCGTTCAGGACCAACTGTTTTACTCTGGGGTGTAGTCCTCGTCATCTTTGGGATCATCCATAAATACATTAATCATGGCATTAATGATTAATGGTAGAGACAAGTTCACTATAGGAATCAACAATACATTGGGGAAGATTCCCCGTCGAAAAAGATTGAACAGTTAAGCCAAAGTTTGCCATTGTATTTGCCGCCCGATTGCCTTCTCGATACACATGTTGAATACACCTATTGTTGATCGCCCTTAGCTGGACAATGGACTCTTCAAAGGTTTGCCCCACATTCCAAGGAGGATTTGAGAACCCTTTCAAATAGTTTATGGTTTTTAAGGAGTCTCCTTCGACTATCAGGTATTGGATATTGAGATCGATGGCCATTTGGATGCCTCAAAAAGTTGCCCAAGCCTCAACAAAATTATTATATTGGACTCCAAGTTTTTCTACATACGCCAAAATGAGTCAACCTCTGTCATCCTGGATCACTCCTCCACAGCTCACAGTGCCAAGATTGCCTTTTGAAGCACCATCAAAATTTAGCTTGAACCAATGAGGAGGGGGGGAATCCATGAAACCAGGGATCTGTCCACAGCAACTTGGGGATGACCAAAAACCTCAAAAGATAGGTTAGCAGAATGTTCCATTTGAATCTCAAACGAGGATGAAGGACAATTATCCGAAGGAATGATATTAGCATTTTCTGAGGTAAACATGACAGCTCTCAAAGAAATCGACTTCGGGTCAAGTCATGAATATAAAAAAACATGACTATTCCTTTCCAACCAAATTTACCACATAAAGTGAGGGAGAATGATCACCCACAAAAACTTTAGATGAGTGAACTTAAAGGGGTTTGGCCATTGAATAATAAGATCACTGATAAAATGAGGAGCAACCCAAGAAATAGATACACTTGACATGATCGAGGACAAGATAATGCAAGAAAATGGGCACTCTAGAAACAGGTGATTGACTGACTCCCATGCAGATTTGTAGAGGTAACATCTGTTGGGCAAGATCATACCACGGGTTATTAAATTATTGGTGGTCAATAACCTATTTTTTGCTGCCACCCAATAAAAGTGAGAAATCTTATGAATAAAATTTTTTATCCATATACTCTTGGAGGGGAACCAAACATATTCAGATTTAGTCATAGCCATATATGCGGTTTTGAATGAGAAATTCCTAGATTGGATGAGTTTCCAGAAGAGAACATCAGGTGGCCTGGTGCTTGGAATCACACGAGTTCAAAGAATCTCAGATAGGTGAAGGAAGGCAAAGCAAAGCTCGAGAGAATCCAGATCAGTAGGTATGTCAGGCCAACGGGGAACCACTGCTTCATAATTAATAAAATTCTCAAATTTGAGGTCAAAATACAGATCAGTGAAAGGTTTAAGAATACTCATAGACTAATCATGGATGAGGGGCTAAGCCATAATCCATGGGTCCTCCCATAATCTAATTTGTGATCCATATTCAAGCTTCCAACATCCACCCTTTTGAATGATAGATCAGGTTCGACACATCAAGTTCCAGAATGTAGACCCAACATGCATAAGGGAATTGTTCAGCAAAGACCGTTGACTGAGGTAATTGGTCTTAACAATATCAACCCACTGAGCTGGGTAGTTAGACACAATCATCCATCCCTACTTTGACATCATGGCCATATTAATCTAGTGAAATCTCCTTAGACCTAATCCTCCCCTATGTTTTGGAAGGCAGACCTTATCCCATTCAACAAGGGAAAATCTGCTTTTATTCTCCATTTTTTACCATAGGAAATTCCGCTGAAGTTGTTCCAATTTATTACAAACAACTATCGAAGTTCTAAAAAGGGACAAAGTATATTGGTATACTCTGAAGACAATATTGGACTAGAATGAACTTCCTTGCACTGCTGATCAAGGCTCCCTTCCAACCAGCAAGCTTCTTCATAAACTTTTGAATGACACTGTCCCACATCCTCACGGTTGGGTGCCCTTGGAACAGTGGTAGGCCAAGGTAAGTTGCAGGAAACTCAGCAATGGCACATCCCAGGATATAAGCTATTCTCACATGTCTGTCAACCAGAGTATTGATGAAGTAGATGTTGTTTTTCAAATAATTTACTCTTTGCATGGTAGCCTTCTCATAAGCTTCCAATATAAATTTAATAACTCTGACTTCGAAAATACTAGAGACATTTATTATATTATTATAAAATATTTTTTAATTTATGTGATATGTTTTTAAATGTACATATTAAATATTACTTTATTCAAATGTAGACATAAATCTTAAAGGGGAAGCCATAAATTGTTGCGGTAAAACATAGAATTTTATATTTCTTTATTCAAATGTAGACATATAAGAGGTTAATATTCCTGCAAACTTTATCTAACTCACCCCATTGTATCATCTTTCTTGCCTTTTTTTTTTTACTTCAAGAAATTCGTTTGTTTGAGGATACAATCTAATCGACGTGATATTTCTCATCCCGACCGCTTCCGCTTCCGGGGGACTGTAGAAAACCGTAGAAAACCGGGCGAAGCATGGGGACTACAGGGACCTTGCAGAAAGGAGTGGAATTGACAAATAATGGTACCCTACTCATCACTTGGAATAGATTACAAGTATTGTTTCCTTCCACTTCATCTGTTGAATATTTGATTTTCTTCTGTGCCATTCGTCGTTACCATATGCAGGTGATGCAATGGGCATGGAAGTGGACAAGGACGAAACCAAGAAAGCAAATGGAGAGAATGAAGATGCGAGTGATCAGTCGCCCATAGAACAAGTGGCACTAACGGTGGCCACAACCGACGATCCCACAGAACCCGTTATGACGTTCCCGACATGGTTGCTAGGATTGCTCTCTTGCGTTCTCTTGGCATTCGCCAACCAATTCTTTGGCTACAGGGAGAACCCGCTCTCGTTAACCTCCGTATCCGCTCAGATCGCGGTTCTACCCATCGGTCGGTTTATGGCTGCCGTTCTGCCCACCAGGAAGTACTGCTTTCCAGGAACAAACTGCGGCTTTTCGCTGAATCCTGGACCCTTTAGTATGAAAGAGCACGTGCTTATAACTATATTCGCCTCGGCGGGGAGTTCAGGAGCGTATGCGGTTGGTATCTTCACCATAGTTAAGGCCTTCTACAAAAGGCATATTGATCTTTTCGCAACGTTTCTGCTCGTAATCACTACGCAGGTAAGTCGATAGGTCGATAGGAATGAAAATTACAAAAGAAATCCAATTGGGAAGATGTAATTGTTGCAGCCAACATCAAGCAGCTTTAAATTTTATGTTTTATAGATATATATCATGTCATAAAATGTTGACGAAGCTGTAGTTGAAATTTGCAAGATGCTTGGCTTTGGATGGGCTGGGATTTATCGAAAGCTTTTGGTAGAATCTGCTTACATGTGGTGGCCAGCAAACCTTGTTCAAGTCTCACTTTTTAGGTAATAACTAGTTCTGTAATAAGAAAACGGTTTATCTTGTGTTATTTTGTATTTGTCTTCAATTGCTGATTCTTACTGTTTTCCGTGGCATGGCAGGGCTTTGCACGAGAAAGAAAAGAGGGCAAGGGGTGGACTGTCAAGACTGCAATTTTTCTTTATAGTTATGATATGCAGCTTTGCATACTATGTAGTTCCCGGCTACTTCTTTTCGACCATCTCCTATATCTCAATCCTATGTTATATATGGCCCAAGTCAGTCAAGGCTCACCAAATTGGATCGGGCGTAAACGGGCTTGGTATCGCCTCCTTCGCCCTCGACTGGAATACAGTTGCAGGCTTTCTGGGGACTCCACTGGCAACTCCATGGTTCGCAATAGCCAACGTGATGACGGGGTTTTTTATCATCGTCTACATCCTGACTCCAATTGTGTATTGGAACAATATTTACGATGCCAAGAAATTTCCTATTATAGATTCTTACTTATATGCTTCTGATGGTTCTCGGTATAACGTGTCCATGGTGTTAGATCCACGCACCTTCTCCTTCAGCAATAATGACTATCAGAAGGTCGGCCCAATACACTTGACGGCATTCTTCGCTTTTACCTATGGTGTGGGCTTCGCAGCGCTCTCGGCAACTGTGAGCCACGTTTTAATTTTTCACGGAAGGTAATCAAGCATACCGGACCCATCCCTTATAAATTTTTAAGCCGTTGTCATTTCTGTGGTTAGTTCAAAGAATGCTAAGGAGGTAGTTTGCACTGACATGCAGAGATATATGGCGTCAAACGAAGGCTACCTTGAAAGACAAAAGTATGGACGTTCACACCCGATTGATGAAAAGGAATTACAAGTCTGTGCCGCAATACTGGTTCATCATTTTGCTGATCGTGATGATGGCTCTTTCAATAGTGGCATGTGAAGGGTTCGACAAACAGCTTCAACTACCGTGGTGGGGAATTCTTCTGGCTTGTGGACTTGCCTCTACCTTCACTCTTCCTGTTGGTGTTATCCAAGCAACTACAAACCAGGTCGGTGCATCCATATATATTTACCCATTAAGTAATACTAAATATAATAACGGAGTACATCATCGGATACATATACCCCGGTAGACCGCTTGCCAACGTATCATTCAAGACATATGGATATATATCCATGGTCCAAGCCCTTGCATTTCTTGGAGACTTCAAGCTTGGACATTACATGAAAATCCCTCCTCGCTCCATGTTCCTCGTCCAGGTTTTTTTCTCGTTGTTCATAATCTCCTAGTTCTTGCTATGTTTCTTTATTTGTCTTTGTTTAATTACGTATTGTGCTTGGTCTCAAATAAACAGCTTGTAGGGACAGCTGTGGCTTCAACTGTATATTATTTGACAGCATGGTGGCTCTTAGAGACGGTGGAGAATATCTGCAGTCCACAGAATGAAATCTTCACATGCCCTGGTGATACAGTGTTTTACAACGCCTCGATCATATGGGGAGTGATTGGTCCCCGGAGGGTATTTGGGAATCTCGGACTATATGGTGCACAAAATTGCTTCTTTTTAGTGGGTGGGATTTTGCCAGTGATGGTGTGGTTGCTTCACAAAGGTTTTCCTAAAGTTGAATGGCTTAAACACGTGCACATACCTATTCTTATAGGAGCCACCATTCGTATGCCACCGACGAGATCCACTAACTACATTACATGGGGCTTGATCGGTTTCATTTTTAACTACATAATATACAGAAAACATAAACGATGGTGGAGTCGATATAATTATATTCTTTCTGGGGGACTAGACGCTGGAGTGGCATTTTTGGGCATTTTGGCTTATTTCGTAACGGATCTTCAAAATATTTCCTTGGATTGGTGGGGAAATCCACAAGAAGGATATGTAGATCATTGCGATTTGGCAAAATGTCCAACTGCTCCTGGTGTTGTCAACCCCAACCTTCCAAAGTGCCCTTCATTTTTTTGATATCCGGACCTCACCTTTTTCTATTTCTTTCTGTCAGTGTCAATATCTGGGTTTGTACTTTAATAGATTTTTACATGCACACGCTTTGTAAGATTTAATGCAAGCTTCCCTGCTCTCTCCTTCGTCCCATATGTCATTGCCGTGCAAATCTTTCTACCTTGGAAAAGTTTGCAGTTGCCATTCGATAGTTTTCTAAAATTTATGTTGGATGTTCTATTTTTTGGCAGATTAGGTTTTATTTGTCTCAGATAAAAGTGTTCTTATTTAAAAATGAATGTGTTTTCTTATTAATTTGTTTGAGTGTGCATTTTATAACATAATATATTTATTTTTCCTAGTTATAATTTTTATTTATTTTTCCCTATGATAGGGGCTAGATGGTTGGAACTGAAAATTCATAGCATCAATTAAGGTTTCATTCATTCTTCTAAGGTAAGTTTTTAGTGGTTAGATTCCTTGATATTTAAGAAAGAAATTAGGTATTACTAAATATTATTTATGCATAATTTTCAAAAAAAAAAAATTCAAAAAAATTATAATTTGTTTAATTATTTAAATTTATTTTACTTTTAAATAGAAATAAAATTATAATATATAATTAAGTGTATTTTGTGTTTATTTAAGTGGTTGGAAGTAAAAAAGAAAATTGATACATCAACCAAGGCTCCATTTTTCAAGGTAATTTTTAAGTGGTTAAATTTTTTGAACTTCAAGAAAGAAATCAACAAAGGCTCTTTTTTTCAACGTAATTTTTAAGTGGTTAAATTATTTGAACTTCAAGAAAGAAATGATGTGGAAAGGTCATCTAAATGAAAATTGTGCAAAGCTAAATATTGTCTATACCAAGAGTTTATTGGTTTAATCTTGTGCATGTTTGTCCTCTAACAAAAATGCATGCCAAAATATGGAGGTTAACTAGAAGAGTGTTATGGTGCATGCAAGTCATCTAAATATGACATAAGATAAGTATTATCAAGATTATTTATATAATGGGTTATCTAACCTAAGACAAGGTGCATCTTATAGTGTTCAAGACACATCTATCTAGTATATCTATAACAAAGAGGTAAAAATATTTTTATTCATTTTTTTAACATTGAAAGGAGTGGTAATTTGGATTATGAGACTATGCATGAGATATCTAGAGAAATAGATAGTTGTCATAGATGTCATGTTACATTCCATTATGTTCAACACAATGAACACAAAATACTATTGAGACATTGGTATTCGAGTTTGAAGAGGGATCCAAATATGATTATTATATGTTGTAAGATTTTATTCTTGTATTGGGTTAAGTTGAAGTGTGTTGGAGATATTTGAATATGTGAGGTACTTTTAAATTTTTTATATTGAAGGGCACTTGAAATAGACAAGGAAGTGGGTCTTAAATTAGGTATTGTTGGATCTTAAATCAATGGTTTTGATTGGAAAAATCTTAAACATAATATGCATAATGTGTAATTTGATTGGACTAAGCAAAAGTGGACATTTTAAAAGGTGTGTTATCATCGTTTGAAAATAGCACATCATTCATTTGAAGATATTTTAAAAGGTGTGTTATCATCATTTGAAAATAGCACATCATTCATTTGGAGAGAAAGTGATTCATTTATCTCACATGTGTTATGGGTAGGGACTTTGGTCCTTTATTTAATTTTTACTTCTTTCACATTAAATAACATGAAACAATTGGCTTCTCTTTATATCTTTGTACTTTGTATATTTTCTGGTATATAATTTTTAAGGTGAAGAATGTAGAAAGGGCACAATTCTTTAAAAGTGGTGCATTATGTATCCCACATGCATAGTATGACTATTCAAAGCTTATTTTATATTCATAAATTAAAAATATATCAAAATTAAGCTCTTTTAGGATCTTTAATTGAATTGGAGTCCATTTATAATTTTAGTTGGTGGAGTATTCTTTTTTCAAATTTTGAGATACATATTTTTAATGACTAGTTAAATAGATTGAAATTGAATGTTTTCATGATCATTGATTGAATTAAAATCCATATATAAATTTTTGTGGTGGAATATATAGTTTTTTACAACTTGACATACATATTTTTCATCTATATAGTGGTATATATACTTATTAAAAAAAAAGACACTAGATCAATCCAACCAAGATATTATTTTTAATTTGTTGAAGATTTGGTATGACTGCTAATACCCTAAAGAAGGTATTTTCAAATTCATAGTTTCTAAAAAGTGATAGATCTTTTATTGAATTGAAGTCTATATATAATTTTATAGAATATATTCTTCTTCACAATTGAGATGCATATTTATTTATGAATTAAAAATACATTTAAATCTAGTGATTTCATGATCAATGATTGAATTGAAGTCCATATATAATTTTATTTACTAGAATGTATTTGTTTATTTGTGTTCACTTGTGTAGCCATATATATACTTGACAAAAAAATATTTTCTAGATATATTTAACAAAGACATTATTTTTAAATTTCTAAATACTTACATTATTATTAATGAATTAAATATGCTACCTAATTCATAGTTATTGAAAGGTGATAATTACTTTTATGGAAAATATACTTGTAAATTTACCTTGAGTTCAAGTATCTATGAGGAGTGGTCTTAAGTACCACATAAATAGATACCATTAGTCCTAGCAAACAAATATATTTTTATAAATTATACCATGATATTTTGATAAATATTTTGATATTTGAGACTTGGTCATATATTTGTGATGGAATAACCACCACATATACATGTGAAAAATATAGCATGATGTTTGAATTTTATATTCAATATCAAGTTTTACATCTATATATTCAATTAATCTATTTGAAGTGGTGAAATAGTAGATGATTTTCATGGTGATTTGCAAAGTGATGAAAGAAAATAATCAATGGTATAAACAAAAAAAATAAAAAAGAAAATAAAACCTTTTATATTCCAATGTTACATGTTATGTTTATGAAAAACTAGAACATGCACTTAAGGAGTGTAAGTACAATACTTTCACTTAAGGTTCTTCTAGTAAGAACTAGAAGTATGGTCAAGTAGTAAGCATAGGAGTCCTCAATAACAAAAGAAAAATGCACCTCAATGCAACATGGCAATGTAGTAGAGGATATCAATTTGAGAGGAGAGGAAAACTACTTTATCTATTAAATTCAATTTCCTAATGTAGTCTCAACTAGGTTACTTATAGAGATCAATGATCTAAAGTTATTTCTCATATTAATATAATTTTTAACATTTGGAACTTTACAAGCTAGACATGATTGAGCCAATGGTTATCATTTTGAAGAAAAGTGTAAGAGGATAAGGTTTCAATCAATCATTAAATCAAAAAATTTCTAAATACCCCTAATTTACTAAACATGTAATATGTGTATTAATCACTTGCAAAATATTTGATTTGAAGTTCCATGTTGGAAATCCTTTATGTATGACTCATTTCTTAAATAATTTCACTTCATGAAGAGAATCTATATATTTTTGAAGTAACATTTTTGCTCAAATATTTCCTTTACTTTTAAATAATCTCCAAACAAGTTTTACCCCTATGTCCAAACTCATGATTCTACAACTTTGTAAGTATGACCCTCCAATATTTTTTTGCTTTTCAAGGGGTATTCCACTTAAAAAGAAATAATAAAAGGATAAAATAAAAAATAGACACAAATATTGGGAGCACCTATGACAACACAAATAATCATTGTATTATCCAAAAAGAAGAATTAGAACACTATAATGATAAATGTTAGGAATGGTGGGTGGTATTTATAACAATACCAAAAATAAAAAATACATAAATGAAATTAAATTTATTCCAACATAACATGAGGTTAATTACAAGTTTATAATGTTTATTTAACCATAAAAGGTTAACTTATATTGTAATTCATAATATTTTCTAAAAATGAATAGAATTTAAATGTCCACTCCAATATTATACAAAAAGTATATATGATAAAAGAAAGAGATAGATATGATGGGTTACCATAGGTACCATGTGTAATCACTATTTATAGATTATATTGCACAACATATTGATTAAAAATGAGTGTGAGGGAGTATTTATATCAATATAAAATCCTCTAATTACATCATTACATTTAACCTAAACCAACATAACAATGGGTTTTAGATTAATTACAAATATTAAAATAGAAATAACCATAACAAGATTGAAAATATACTATTGGGCCTACATAATAAAATATTTTAAAATTTTAAATACATTGCAAAGTGAAATGCCCTTAGGCCTATACAATAAATCACACAATATCAACTATTGGCCATTAATCATATTACAATTTTAACACCCCCCAAAATCCAAACTAAGGAGCCAAGGAGAGAATAAATTAGTGATAATAATGTATTCCATGTATAATGTATGCTATAATGGGACTTGATAGTTGAGTAATATATATTTTAAACTCCATCATCATCTAAAATATGTTCATATTGCTCCATGAACTTAGATTTAATATTTTGCAGCTTCAAAAAGAATTTCTTCATAATATGTTGCATATTCCTTTGAAACCTTGCTTGAAAAGAAAATAAAATAATTGTATTCTTATTTTCATTTAAGGAAAAGAACCATTCTAGGATAGACCTTGTGTTTTGTATACTTTCTTTAATGTATTTAGTTAAATTAAAATCTTTATGATTTTTGGGGTGGAGGGAGAGCCCTGCATGTAGCATCTGAATCATCGAAACCTTGTTCATACTACATTCCATATGCTCTATTGGGTGTTGCATGTTATACCATGTCATTTAAGGTTGGGAAATATTACTTGGGTCTTGTCATAAATTTATATTAATGCTTCCTAGGGAGGTGTTCTATCCTGTTTAAATTGGTGACCACCCTAATGGCTAGCTTAGTTGCTACTAAGTCTCCTAGGGAGAGCAATGGAACCAAGGAAGCACCTGAGAAATTTTATCCAAAAAGTGTTTCACAAGGTAAGCATACTATCCCTACTATTTCCATTCCCTTGCATGAGTTTCATAATTCTTGCAATTTTTTTGAGTCACATACCTTTGTCTGGTATTTCCTAGATGTAACAAGTTTAGGATCTACATGGTGTGACAGTTGAGAATGTTTCTGAATATCACCAAGGGTTATTTCTTTTTTACTTCTCTAATTCTGATAAAGCTCAAAAAGTGTTAGCCAAAGGTCCTTAGACTATGAGAAATCCCCTATTAATTTTAGAATTTTACACTCGTGAATTCACAACCACTAACCAAGTTGAGATGGAAGTTCCTATGTGGATTGAGTTCCCGGATTTAGTTGTTCCCTTTTGGAATTTTTTGCTAGCACTTTCCTCTTCCCTCGGTAAGTTTATATATCTTGAGCTTGAACAGTTTTTATTAGCTTGCCCTACCATGTAGGCTTGTGTCAAAGTCGACCTCACCAAAGACTTACCACAATTCATAGTATCCAAATTGGTGATACCTCTATTAGGAAACATGTAGCCTATATCAATTTACTAAATATTTTTTATCGTTACCAATTTTTTTCTCATAATATTTAAGATTACCCACTAATGAAGTGGAAGTTCAAATAAACCCAACCCCCTTCGACTATCCTGGTAGCTTAGTCTAATGGAGCCCAGGAATGGCAAGGTGATTGGAAAATGGTTACTACCAGGAAAAATCATGCTTCTAAGCACTCTGAGTAGGCCAATCTCTCCGTGCAGCCTACTAAGACTAGGCCCATTAATACCTAGGTTATTCAAGCCCCCACTAACTCTATGCAGTCTTCTAAAGTCACCACATCAGAGGTTCCAAAATCCTTGGTGGTCTGATTGGTGTTGGCCTAAGAAGGTCCCTCTATTTTAATACAAAACCCATCTTGGGTATAACTGGATTAATCCTCAAGTCCCCATGTCACATAGGGTGAATGTTAAATGGGATTTGTTCTCCTCACCCTCAAGGTGGATTTTACATTTTTCTCAAGTATGGGCTTCAAATATTGAGCCTAAACAATTTTTTTTTGTTTGGAGTCTTATTCACCAAAGACTTCCTCTAGAAAATAGACTGAAGAAGATAGGTTTTCAAAACCATGTATGTCCTTTTTGGTTAACCTAAGAATGTGTTGCATATTTTTTGATAATTTTAGCAGGTTTATCTTGCTTGGAAATGGCTCCTAGAATTATTTCAACTTTTCATGCAGAGTTCCTTATTATGCTATCACACTCTTTTGGGAATGCCAATACTTTTTTTAATAATATTGAACTAGTGTGAAATGTTTTACATATTAGTACTCTCTTCCATTTGTGTAAAACCAGGAGTAATATGAGTTTTACATAGCTTGACTCCACTCTGATATTTTCTTTCACTAATAGGGATACTATTTTTTATGACTTTTGGATACAAATTTTTGTACAGATGGACAAGGTGAACGTTGAGCTATAACACCTTTAAGCTATGATGGATCATTGGGGTAATTCACAATGCATGGTTAGTTGTTTACCTCAAAATTCCCTAAGAAGCTCCTCCAGGTCCCATTCTTGACTCCGTTGAGGTTCCCAATACTTCATCCATTCTTTGGCAGATAGATAATGAACCCAACCCTCTCAGTGTTGTAGATGCCTAGATGATGGAGTTGGTCCTTCCTCCTTCCAGAACTTCGGATGGATGTTCGATCCATAACTTTTGAGCCAATTGTTGGTTGGGTTGACACTGCTACTACTTCAACTATTTTTCACCATACCATTGCATATGTCGCTCCTCAATAGACTCTGGTTGGTGGTAATACAAAAGAAGGATGGAATTCCCCAGTCTCTTCAAATGGAGACTAGCAGTATTTCAGCAAGGTAGATAACTTTCATCCTGATATTTGATCTTTGTTTAATGATTATGTTTTGGGATGTCTATGTAATGATTGCTAGAGGCGGTGTATAGTAATGTTTTTTGGACTCTAATTTTTATGGAGAGGTGTGATTTCCTCCACCTAGCAACTTTTATGGTTTGTGGGGTGTGCTAATTCTACCTGCCCTTTTTTGTATGATTAATATTAATTAATATAATTTTTTTCATTCAAATTAAAATCTTTATCATAATGAGGAAAATATTTTAGAAGCCTTAAACTTAGGTATTTATCAATAAGTAAATAAATATTTATTTTGGTTTTCTTTGTGAACATCTCATATATCTCATATAACCTCATTGATATGAGAAAAATGGAATCAACCCTAGATATCTAATCCCATGTCCTCACACCTTTATAAGATTTGAGTGGATGGATTTCCTCTATTCATTTCTAGAAAATATTGTGAATTTCAAAATGTTCTTCTATAAGGAAAGGATGCATGCATCTATATGTCCACAATAGGTACTAACCTATTTAGATGAGCGTTGCTAATGTATTTTCTTAGAGTGGTCATGTGTTCAATTTGGGTCATTCATTTTTGACATTTCTTATGAACTGACAACTTTAGATCAAGATTATCCTTAATTTATTCAACCTATTGGGAGGTATGTAAAAATAGAAAAATGACTAGCTTTGAGAGTGTATAAATAGGAAAGTAGTATTTTTAAATCATATGCACCTCCATTATGCTCCTTATTTGCTCATTTTACTTGGTCAAATGATGTACTTAATGGAGATATTGATGACTTCCTCTCAATTATAGCTATATTTAATGGTCAACATGAGAGTTTTAAGGCCTCGAGATCTAGAGTTCAAATCATTGAAATAGTTATTATTACATGTGGGTTATAGGGAAGATAATATATTTTGAAGAAGGTATTTTCCAATAAGTCTCAATGGAAGCTTTGGTGGGTTGGCTTGCATGAGGTCTTCAACTCATATTTATCTCATAGTGATCTC
Source organism: Wollemia nobilis (assembly GCA_028583015.1). Taxonomy (NCBI): domain Eukaryota; kingdom Viridiplantae; phylum Streptophyta; class Pinopsida; order Araucariales; family Araucariaceae; genus Wollemia; species Wollemia nobilis. Next base: position 1,249,309 of record JAQPPZ010003494.1, on the reverse strand, counting down.
TTTGGCTCATTTGAATGGAATATTATTAGATGATATGGTAGCCTATGTGGCACCTCTATGTGCCATGCAAAGATTTTAATCTATTTATATTTTTCTAACCAATTAGAAAGTGATTCTTATTTAATTCATAGTGTGTCGGTAGTTACCAAGTGGCATAGGATGAGAAGCTATAATTGCCAAATAAGTTGAAAATATGTGGTAGGACGATATTGGATATAATTTTCCTAAGGATTGTAGGGTGGACTTTTTTTGAGGATTAGGGTAATTTTTTGAAGGCCATAACTTTTACATATGAAAACATTTATGAATTTTTTCAAATCACGTATTTTTTAATATCTATGAATTAGTGACATCAATTTTTGGACTAATTTTATTTTTAAGAGTCAATATATAGAATAGGCCTCACATCCTATTGCCCTATTTTGAAAGGTTCAATTTATGATAATATATGCAATCAATATTTTTGGACTAATTTTTTGGGAGATGTAGTTAGATTTGTGACAATTACAATACATTAAGAGTCTTTTGGTGGCATATATAAAAATAATTTAGGATGGAATTTAATCAATCCCTCTTATTCCTTTGGGATATTCATTCACATTATTCATAAGGATATTATAATTCATGATTTCTTTATTCTTCTATTTCTTGTCTAAGTACTCTTGAATTTTTGTAATAGCTCTTATTTTAAATAGATTCATGAAAAAACTTTTTGGTGATAGAAATTTTGTGATTGAATGGTATGTTGAGCTCTTCAAATAGGGTTATGATGTTATAAAAATAAAAGGTTATGTATTCACATTACATCATATGTGATAATGGAAGAGTGAAGTAGCTTTTATTTAGAGGATGTGGTGATATTCAATTAACTTCCTTATCTAGAGCCTTAGCTAAAGTATTTATTGGATGTGTGCAACAATGTCTAGTATTTGTAGTGATGACTATGGTCTAGCCCTAGAAGACTCTCATACAAGAGGTATATTTAGATAATTAGAGGGATTCAAATGAGTCTACCCCAAGAGTAGAGGTATCCTAAAGCATTCATTGTAAGGGGGAATGATATTATCACTAATATCTTCTCTTATTGGCCCCTTAATTCAAATTTTGGAGTGTTAAAAGTGTAATCTAATGTATAGAAAATATTGATATAATATAATGTATCATGTATAGCCTTAAAGTAAATCACTATAAATTGTAGTTAATTTATTATAATATTTAATTATTTAATCTCTATGGACTATGATTAACCTTGTTATGGTTAAACTGACCGTATAACTTCTATTTAAACTAAAGTCCTTTTTTATGTCTTTAAGTTATGGGCTACCAAAAACATGGAGAACTAAAGGTGAGATCCAAATATCCACTTACCCTAATGGCTACTTTCTTATTATTTTTTCTACTGAAGAATATAGGAAGAATATTTTTCAATGGGAACCATGGTTCTTAAGTAGGAAAAGTCTTTTCATGAAGCCTTGGTACACCAAGTTCAAATCTAAGGAAGAAATACCATCAATTGGACCTATTTGGGTCCATTTATTCGGCCTCCCAGTAGAATATTGGAACCCAAATGTAATAACAACAACTGAGAATTCCTTAGGAGTTTTCATGATGATTTTTTATAGTACTGAACATTTCAATCATATGATATCTGTGAGGATTTGTGTTCTAATTGACTTTTATAAACCAATTCCAAATAATATGACCTTACAATACAAGGAATAAATAGGGGAGAAAGAAGTATATTTTGGCCATATAGCCAAGGATTATCTAAATAAGATCCCTAACAAAGCAAAATATGATGGTAACTTGGTAGGGATTCAAATCCCCAAAAAAAATAATACCAAAAAAAACCAACAACAAAAGAGAAGACAATAATTTCACCTAGCACATTTGAAATTCTCTCCACATATGAGGAGGTAGATAATGAGCATGAAAAAATGGAAACACCGATTATGGAAATATATTTTTATGAAGAGAGATAAAAGGAAGAAATGCAATATGAAAATTGAAAAAAAGAAACTATCCTAATTCTAACAAAAAAATCTAGGGAGATCCATCTTAGCCAACAATAGACTTTCAAAATAAGAATAAAGTAGAAAATCAAAACAAGTACAAAACCAAAGGATAAATCCAAACAACAAATAATTTAGACCCTCAAAAAGAATATATAAAATCCAACAATAGTGCCAAGTTCTAAGTAATCATCCTATAGTCCTAGTCATAATTAAGCAAGATATAAATAAAAAGAAGTGGATGGATACAAACCAAAAAGTAGGATGCAAATACAACCATCACCATATATTAGATGAAGGTCAAAAGTTAATTAAGGAAGGTAAGATAACAATACTTACCTAGTTGTTAAAATCTTATTAATAGTGATTATTATTACTTGGAATATCCAAGGAATTAATGGAAGTCCTTCTAGACAATAAAAAATTAGAAGAATTATCCAGAAAAATTAGCCTCAACTTGTCTTTCTCCTAGAGATAAAAGTTTCAACTGGAGAAATTGAAATAATAGCAAATAAGAAGTGGTTGACCAATAAAGTAGTTTCGCTAAACACCCAAAGGAGCTCAAGAGGAGTAGCATAGCTTTGACACCCAAAGGAAATTACAATTCAGTACATAATAGAAACATAGGGATTACTAGTAGTGATTGCCCAAAACAAATATTCATATTAGGTTATACTTTATATAAATGTCTATGTTCCATGTAATTTAGAGGAGAAAATAGCAATATGGAGGAATATAGCTTTTATCACCTCCCAATTCCCTAAATATTAGGATTTGATAGGAGGAGATTGTAAATCCATCCTCTCCTTAGAAGCAAATATGGGAGGAAATAAGAATTGGATGGGAGTTTCGACCTCATGAGCAAATACATCACAAACCTTCACCTAGTATATATCAAGCTAGCCAATGGTTTTATGACTTGGTATAACAAGAGATAAGGCTCGACATGCATGCTTGAAATTTTAGAGAGGTTTTTCCTCTTTGATAAAATTTTGATAAAAAAACACACCCTAAAAGTAAAAATCTTAAACAATGCAGTCTCGGACCATTGGCCAATTTTGATTGAAGTTTGGAGAACCAATGCAATAATGCATTATTTTATTTTTAGCTAATGTGGCTTAGATATGAATCCTTCAGGTCAAGGATGCAACAATGGTGGAAATAAGGTAAGCCAAGACATGGTAAAAATATGTTTTATTTTATTAAAAGGTTTCAATATATTAAATATAAAATAAATATATGGAATTGGGAGGAATTTGGATATGTTAGGGCATAGAAAATGAAATATCTAACCTAAATTGAGGAGTTGAATGAGCAAATTCATCTTGAGGGACTCTCAAGTGAAGGAATTATACAAAGGAGAAGAACTAATGTGAAAGAAAAAATCAAGGATTAAATAACTTCAAGAAGGAAACCAGAACATAGGTTTATTCCATAAGTCTCTCCTAGTCTAAAGAACACATGACTTTATCCCTTCACTAAATAATTATTTAGGAGATATAGTCAACACTTGGGAAAGCATATCTTCATTAGTTGTGAACTATTTTCAAATCTATTTACGACCAAATTACTTGATTCAAAAGCCCAACAAAAAATTCTACAAGAGATACTTGTTCTTATTTTTTCTAAGGAGAATGAGGCCCTGACTACACCAATAACTATGAGGGAACTATAAAATATAGTCTTCAAAATGTAAAATGGGAAGACCCCAAGTTCATATGGATACCCTATTGAATTTTATCAAGACTTTTGGAATGTTTTGTAGGATAAAATTCTAGAGGTGGTAGAAGAAGCAAGAAAGGAAAAATTGATTCTCAAATAAACCAACAAGACATACATAGTAGTAACTCCAAAAATTGAAGAAGTAGATAACATTACTAAATAACAACCAATCACTTTATATAATTTTATACTAAAAATCATCTCAGATATTATGTTAGAAAGGCTCAAACCATTGCTACATAACATAATTTCTCTAAAACAAGGGGTATTTGTAGAAATTTGGCAAATAGTGTATGAGATAATGTTAGCTTAGGAAGCAATTTACTCTATGGAAACTCATAAATCCTCATCTGTGTTCATATAATTGTATTTTTCTAAAACATATGACAGGGTGGATTGGAACTTTCTCATCCAACTATTGGGAAAAAAATTATTATCTCAAGAATGGAAAATATGGATCAAAGGTTGCATATCTTAATTTTTTTATTTATTTATTATCAATGGTTGCCCCACTCATATATTCTTAGAATCTAGAGAAATTATGCAAGGTGAACCTTTCTCTCCATACTTATTTATAATCCTAGCAAAATATTTAGGGAGGACATTTACCAAGAATCAATATTGTCAGAGGTTCGGAGTCACAATAGCTAAAGGAGTCAAACTTCTTTCATATATAATTTTTTGATGATTTCACCCTTTTGGGTAAGGTAACAATAAAGGAAGCAACATCAATAAAGAAAATTCTTAATTTCTTAACTACAACCTTGTAATAACTAGTTAATGAAGATAAATCAAAAGTCCTCCTTTTTATTGTTCACCTAGACAAGAGACTCTAATATTGATTATATTAGAATTCAAAAAAACTTCTCTTCTAATTAAATACTTGTGTGTTCTAATTTCTATTGGAATCTAAAAGCAAGAGCATTGAAGCTGGTTACTAGAGAAAGTAAAGATCAAAACATGTATTTGGACTAATAGATGGATTTCCTACAAAGGATGAATAACTCTTATCAAATCAGTTATTCAATCTATCCCAATATATTTTTAGCAGTGTTAAACATCCCCAAGTTGATGCTTAAATAACTAGATAAAATAATTCATAGATTCCTTTGGAGATGATAAAAAATGGAGAACAAAAGGGCCCTAGTAAGGTGGGAGACCATATATATTCTTACTCATGAAGGGGGTTTAGGTCTTCAATTTACAACCAATAATAACAAGGCTTTGGTAACGAAGTTATATTGGATATTGATTACCTACCCCAATGCTTTGTGGGCCCAAAATTTGAGAGCCAAGTATTCAGAAAACAAAGACCCCTATGAATTAATTTGGCATAAATTTACTTCTAAAGGGTCCCAAATTTTAATGGTCCTAATAATTGGAGAGGGTGTGACAAAGAATAAGCTCTTTTGGATAGTACACAATGGAAAAAAGGTAAATTTTTTGATAGAATCCTAGGATGGACACCTTCCATTATCAATCCAACATCTAGAATTGATGCTCATAATGGAGTAAATGGATAGTATGAATTGGATAAAAGTATTTAAATATTATATATATCATATAGAAAATGCAAAGGTGAAAATATATTAGATCCCAACTCTCTAAATTAAAAAAAAAGAATGTTCATAGACTCCTTCAAATGTGATTGCATTCATGGTCACAATTTGAGGACTACATTGGTTGGAATAGCTCAATGTAGGGTGTGTATACTATAGCTTAGGGTTACTTAACCTTAAGCCATATTAACCCCCATCAGGCTCAAGATCTATTCAATAAATTGAGGGATAAAAAATTATGGATAAATGTTAGGTTCTTCAACTAGTTGCTACTTTATAAAAGGGTGCTCATATGGGAGTAGGTTATGAAGAAAGGATTTTATGTACCCTTTCAATGTGTAATTATTATCATAAAAATGAAACTCTAAACCATTATTCATAGAGTTCCTTATAGCTTCCAAGTTGTAGAAGATGATGGCTTCCCTTCTGAATTTAAGATGGCGCAAGTTCCAATGAAAAATCCATTGAATATAGATGGAGATATTGAATCAAAAAGAAGTAAAATATTGGTTTGTGAACTAAATAGTTTGGATAGGAATGACTTTGTTCCATAGAATATTTGGAATGAGTGAAACAAGTGAATTTTTTATTAAGAGATTAGGGACATTCACTATGTTTGACTACATACCATATACAATGTGATAAATATTGTCCAATATTTATTAACTCATCCTCACAATTCAAACCAACTATGGTAATAAATGATGGCTTGATTAAATATTAGCCATGGATTAGCCCAACATAGAAGGAAGAAGGTGATTGGCCAAAGGGCGGATAGAACAAAGTAATGGTAGCCTCCCCCAAATAACTTTGGAAAAATATACATGGATAGAGCATCCAAGGGAAATCTTAGAAGAGCTAGTATAGGAGGGATAGGTATATTGGAGGATGGTACTTTGACTTTCACTTTTGTAATAAATTTAGGAATTCTCTCCAATAACTTAGCAAAAGAGTAGGGCATTTTAAGAGGTTTTCAAGAGGCACTTAAGGTAGGTTGGATAAGGGTGATAGTAAATTTAGAATCTTAAATTATGATTAATTACCTAAAATCAACCCAAATATCTAAGAAGATGGACTCAAGAATTTAGAGGATCATAGATAAGATTAGGATAATAACAACTAGTTTTTAGGAGCTTGTATTCAATCATCTTCCTAGAGAACAAAACATAGTGGTAGATGCTATGGCTAGGCTCTTGACAAAGGAGATATTATATGCTATGGTTACCCTCCCAGGTGGTGGTTAGACCAAAATAGAACCGATATTCTCATTTTTTAATCTCTTGATGGCAATGTAGGATTTAGTTGTCTATAACTAAGGTGATTAGAATCATAATGGATTGCACCTATGTTGGGATGATGTTAGGTTCCCATATTTTTTTTCACCATTAATCTCTTTGGTTTTAAGATATTGGATTGGTAGAGTGCTTGACATATTATTTGACAGTTAATGGAGGTCCCAATGTAGAGTAATCTACTTTTTTTTGTTGTAGTTCTTCAATACTAACCATGATAGAGTGTGTTAGAGGGCCGCGTTTCAACAATATTCCTCAAATGCACCAGGATTTGTCTATGGAGTATAAGGATTTTTGCAAGGGAGGTCCCTCCCTATTTTGTCTCTCAATTATTGCAGCATATTTTTAGGTTTTGCATGTCAGTAAGGATGGATCTCATTGCTTAGTAATACCTTGTTCAACCACCCCTCCTATTGGCCTTGGTCCACAAGGTGCCCTATAATATTATAAATGTGCATAATAGATAAAGGTTGATTATACTTTGAATGTAAAAGCTCTATTTGTGTGATGGATGTTTTTCTAAGTAGGTAGAAGAATTCAAAGTTGTGGTTAGAGTTGTATTACAATTTGGCTAGTAGCCTAAGGGTAAGATCCTATTAGTTGTGTAACAACATGTTAGTTGTGTAATATATTTCTAAGTTTCTCTTAATATATTCTATTTTTTAACCAAAAAAAAAGCTAAGTTACTAACTTTGGGAGAAAAAGAGTAAGAAAAGTTTCTTGTCCAACTTACATTAATATTCCTTCCAAAAACATTAAAAAATTCAATAGCTTATCTTCAAGTGCTAAATAAGACTATATACTTTTATGAATTAGTCAATGTCCTTCAATAATATGAAGTGGAACATCATGTCAGAGATGAAATGAATAATATTTCTTTGATATCAAAGAAAAATGTATCAAATAGTATTGTAGCATGATCACTATGTCAACCTAAATGGAGAAGAAAATATTATCACATGTTCAATATAGAAGGTCATACGACAAGTTATTGCAGATATAATTATTTGAATCCAAGAAATAAAATGAATAGGCCTTTTCAAAGGTTCTAGGCAATTCAATATTAACCTCAATATAAACATATGTAACAACAATGACCAAAATAAGATAATCAAAAAGGAAATTTAGTTTAAGAAGTTCAAGAGATAGAAACTAAAGGTTAAAATAAAATAACATCCTTTATGGGATATATTATAGATAATGAATATGAATAACAAATTGAGGATGATTATAACAATAATGATAATAAAAAATATTTAAAAATCTATAAAGGCACTGATGTTTTATATAATAATATAAAAGTAGTTGAAAAATATAGAATAGGAACAAATGAAAGACATGGATAAAATAAATATCATTTTAAAATTACAAAGCCTTTGAGAAGAACCAACCAAAAATAAATCACAAAAAAATGAAATACATTATGGATGGATCAGTAATTCAAAATGGAACAAGATTATAGATATGTTACAATGTTTTTATGGACATAAAAAAAGTTTGACAACAATTTTAGGGAACATGTTACTATATTAGTACCAAAACATCAAGCAATACAAGAGTTAGAGCTGAAGGAAAACTATGAGATTCATAGTTTTAAGATTAAAATTCTTCACACCAAATAATGTAATATGGAGAGGTGTTGGAGATATTATATTATTTTATACATTGAGTACTATTATAAACATTTAGTTTAGAAATAATGTATTTCTAAAGTATGTTTCAAAGTGTGAAATGTGTCAAGAGTGCAAGTGTGAGGAGTGGAAGTGTAAGGTGTGCAAGTGTGAGTATGCAGATGTAAATTGTGCAACTAAAGAGTAATTGTTAAGTATGGAAGTGAAGAGCCATATTAGATGTTTCAATATGTGATGTAGGAGGTTATGTAATCATGAAGTTTTTTCATAATACTAGGCATTGGAAAGGTTGCATCTCCTAGTATTTTGAGGAGAGCAATAGTTAGGAAAATCGAAGAGCTTTTATGTAAAGTTATATATTGGAGACAAAGCTCCATGCTATGTAATAGAGAGTAATATTTTTAAAGATTTTGAATATGATTTGAATGTATGTGATAAAGTGTGATTTATGAATGTAATGGAGAATTATTTTTAGTGTGAAATATTATGAGCATTATTGTGTGTGATTATTTGATCCTAGAGAATTTTACTTGTGAGATAATCAAGCATATTTTCCAAAAATCATAATGCTACCAAGATAACACCATTTGAAGTGGTTTATGAATGTCCTCCTCAATAACGTTCCTCACATATCCTAGGTATCTCTAAGGTCCAAGCAATAGATTGCACTATTTTTTAGCATGCACTACTCAAGGAAAATTTTGTGATGGATCATTAATTGTATGTGTCAATAGGCTGATCAACACTGCATGGAGTATAGTTTTAATTTAACTGACATGGTATTTCTCCATATATTATCATCAATTTAGTTTTGTGGTCATAAACAAATTGCTATAAATATCTATGTAATTTATATGATATTACAAAAAATTGACTCAATTGCCTATAAGGTCAATTTGTTACCCTCTTCCAAGATAGATCTAGTATTTTATATCTCCTCGAAAAATATTCTTCGTAAATGAGTACAAGTTCAATCTTCAAAATCATGGAGGATCAATAATATTAGAAACTTAAGTGCATTCTAGATTAATGGATGCATTCACTCTTCAATTGAAACATCACTAAAGTTGTAGTACAATGCCATGTATTACAAATAAAATATGCCACATAGGAATTGCTACATTAGCTCCAACAATAGTTTATTCATATCAAGATTTAAGGAGAAGTATTTTTAAATATGAAGGGTATATTAAGACCTATTCTAACATAAATATGTAAATATGAATGAGACACCTTAGGTGTCAAGTGTATATGGGACGATGTGATGTAAGTGTTACATATTTTGAGTTAATAAAAAATTTAATTGTTTCTTTAATAGGAGTACTAGCTTGGACATCCCACTTGCATGTGGAATTACCCTTGAGATTTATGGTTAAGGTTGATCATAATCTATAAAAAGGAAAGAGCCAAATTGAAATGTATCAAGTCATTTTATAATATTACAATGAAGCTCTACTTGCAAGGAGGTTTCTCCATTGAAGAGGCTTACAATTCTATATTGTGATTTTTATTTTTGAGTAATAAATTTTATGTGTCTAATATTATTATTTTAATTCATGTTTTTTATTAATTATTACAATATATTTATGGGTGTGGTTATTTTAATTGAAATATTCCTATCAGGGTGTTTGATCCAATGATACTTATAATAAAATGTCCAAAGACATTGTATGCTCTATTTGTAACCATTGGTTAGATAACAAAATATATCTAATATTTTTCCTATATGATTTTATCCTTTGCATCTATTATCCCATGTATATTAAATTCATGAATAAATACCATCCTAGAGTCCATTTAAATTGAAGTAATATTATGCATTGATTTAAACCATCCAAAAGTACCACACATTTTCTATAAGAGATAAAACTATGTTGAAGTTACCCCTACCACCACAAGAGTTCATAAATCATAATTAGGGGTCATTATTGTAGCTAACCAAAATATGTTGAGGTCCTAATAAGAACAAGTACAAGCCAGAGCCTTAACAAAAAATGAAATAGCTAGGGACATGAAAAACATCAACATCTCTAAGTTTTTATGGATAAGGTGATGGGGATGCAGCTAAAGTATGGCTGAGAGAAGCAGAGGTTCACTTTATGGTAAAAGGCTACTCATCAGGAACCTGAACACTTTGGGCTAAAATAAACCTAGAAAGGGTTGCTCTTGAATGGTGGGAGACCCACTACAAGGAAACTAATATTGAACCCATTGACATCCCATGGGAAAAATTAATAAATATCTTTAAGAAGATATTTCTAACAGAGCATATCTATACCTTTAATTTTGAAGAATTTTCTAGTTTGAGACAAGGAACCAACATAGTAGAGGTGTAATACAAGAAGTTGGTAATATTATTTAAATATGTACATGTGTATAATGAGAAAGTGTGGGTTCATAAGTTTACTCTGGGATTGGATACTAGGTTAAAGCATTATGTAGATATGACTTATGACTTATCAAAGAAAGTAGAGTCACACTTATGTTATAAATATGACACTCTATCCGAGTAAGCTCAAAAGGAGCTACAGAAGAGGAATAGTGTTGGGTTTGTAAAATGGAAGTATGATCAAGAGCGAAAATCTAAGAACCTCCAAAATCCTACGAAGAAATTGTATGGAAATCAGAATAAGTTCAAGAATAAATTTCATAAGAAGGATAAAAAACCCAATAACACAAAACCTAAACCACATAAGTCACAAGCTCCAACTCCAGCAGTTAAAAATGAGAATGAGAAACCTGAAAAATAGCAAGGACCCAAGGAATGGTGCAACAATTTTTTGGGATCTCATTACTACAATCAGTATCTATATTGAGTAGGGATGAGAACAACTAATATAAAATGGAAGGAACTAGAACATCGGATTTATGCCACAATCGAGAAGCAGAAGCTAGTGGGACAAGCCACCCCATTACTTGTGAAAGGTATGGTTTTAAATATGAAATTAAACATTTTGATAGATAGTGGAGCCACTAACAATTTTATTTTATCTAGTCTAGCAAGGACTATGTCGAAAAGGCCTAGATATTTGGCTCAAGGGTGGAAGGTTGAGTACAGGTTTGGTCAGACCTACTTGGTGAACCAGTGTTATCCTATGGAAAAAATCACTCTATCTAATGGGACTATGGAAGGTTACTTATATGTATCTCCCTTACATGTCTTTGATGTGATCCTAGGGATGGATTGGCTATAGGCTCATAAATCCTTGGTCAATTTTCAAAACATATGGATTGAGTACTTAGAAGAAGGCGAAAGGAAACTAAGATTTCATAGCATGCAAGGGGCATTTGAATCAGAGATATTGTCCACTATGCAATTGAAAAGGGCCCTAAAGAGAGGACAAATAGTGTATGTAGTAAAACTTAATGAAGTGGAAGACTTTGAGAAAGGAGAAATACTAAGACAACATCTTATATTATAGTATTTTTAGGATGTATTTTTAGAGGACTTACCTGGGATACCTCTTGTATAGGAATTTGACTTCATAATTAAACTCATGATGGAAGTTGAGCCTATTGATAGATCCCTATATAAGATGAATCCTATTGAAATGCAAGAACTGAAGGTTCAATTGTAAGGATTATTGGAAAAGGGTTTGATAAAACCAAGTGTGTCACCATGGGATGCACCAATATTATTCATGAAAAATAAGGATGGTTCACTACAATTGTGTATTAATTACAAGATGTTAAATAAATATATTATCAAGAATCGGTATCCTTTACCTAGGATTTAAGATTTATTTGATCAATTAAAATATTCCAAGGTATTTACTAAGACTGATTTAAGGTTAAGGTATCACCAGTTAAGGATTCATGAGGAATACACTCACAAGATGATATTTAAGACTATTTATGGGCATTATGAGTTTATGGTTCTACCCTTTGGATTGACTAATGCCCTGGCTACTCTCATGAACTTAATGAACAATGTATTCAAAAGACACTTGGACCAATTTTTCTTGGTATTCCTAGATGATATCCTTATATAATCTTGAGATAGAGAATATCACAATAAACATCTTAGGATCGTGTTAGAATTGTTATGGAAGAACCAAATTTATAGAAATCTAGCTAAGAGTGAATTCTATGTTCTAGAGGTACGACGTCTTGGGCACGTCATATCAGCAAAGGGGATTGTTGTGGATCCATAGAAGATAGAGTCTATTCTAAATTGGCCTCCCCCTACTAATGTGACTAAAGTGCAAAGTTTCATGGGATTAGCGGGATACTATAGATGTTATATAAAGGACTACTCCAAGATTTTTGGACCCATAACTAACATTCAAAAAAAGATAAAATAAGTCAAGTGGTCAGAAAAGTGAGGCTACCTTTGCACTACTAAATCATAAGCTTACTACGATACCAATACTAAAGGTTCCCAATCCCTAGGGGGACTTTTTAGTGTGCACTAATGCATCAATAGAGGGGTTGGGTGGGGTACTCTCACAAGAAGATTCAGTAGTGGCGTATACTTCAAGGAAGCTCAAAAAGCATGAAGTTAATTATGCTACACATGATTTAGAGATAGTTGCAGTGGTGCATGCTTTAAATGTTTGGCACCACTACTTTGTGGGGAGACCCTTTGAATTAAAAACTGACCATAAAAGTCTATGATACATATTCACCCAACCAATACTCAATGCAAGATAGAGATGATGGGTGGAATTTCTCACTAAGTATGATTTTGAGATTGATTAGATAAAAGAAAAAGAGAATAAAGTGGATGATGCTTTAAGTAGAATAAGATATATATCAACTATAACTAGAATCGACACGGACCTGATGGATCGAGTAAGATAGGAGTAATCTCAGGATGAGTATTACCAAGGAATTTGAGTTAAGATGAACTGATATCCTAAATTAAATAAAGAATTTAGTGTGAAGGATGACTTTATGTGTTATAAAGGAAGGGTCATCATACCAAATATGGGTGATTTAAGGAATTTTATAATGTAATAAACCCATAGATCTCCTTATTATGTTCATCAAGGAGGACCCAAAATGCGAGAAAACATGAAGAGAACCTTCTTTTGGGTAGGAATGAAGAAGGACATCAGAGAGTTTGTTGCTAGATGCCTCAAATTTTAGAAAGTTAAGGCAAAACACTAGCATCCTATAGGAAAACTATATTTACATGATATGCCTATGCAAAAATGGTATGCTATATCCATGGATTTTATAGTGGGTTTACCCAAGACTTGGTACCAACATGATGCCATCTTTGTAGTGGTTAAAAAATTGACCAAGGTTACCCATAAATACCCATAAATACCAAATATGGTGCTCAAGTGATGGCTAGAAGATTCATCAAATAGGTATTTTGATTGCATGGATTTCCTGAGGTAATCATCTTAGATAGAGACTCCAAATTCACTTTTGAATTCTAGAAATCCCTTCATAGTACGATTGGTACAAAATTGAATATGAGTTCAGCATACCAGCCTGAAACAGATGGCCAAATGGAGTGGGTAAACCAATTTTTGGAATACATGCTCTGCATGTACTACATGGATCACAAATCTCATCAAGAATATTGTCTACCTTTGGTAGAGTTTGCCTACAATAATTGACATCACTCCTCACTAGGAATGGCACCTTTCGATGCCTTATATGGACGAAAGTGTAGAACACCATTGTCTTGGAATAAAATAGAGGACCGAGCTGTGATTGATCCATAAATGGTTAGGGTGATGGAAGAGCAACTAAAGGAAATTTGGTAAAGGCTTAAAGAAGTTGCGGATAGGCATAAGAGTTATGCAGATCTAAAAAGGACTTAAAGAGAGTATTATGTTGGATATAAGGTGTTCTTAAGTGTTAATCCAAAGAAGAGTGCTATCATATCCATACATTTGGATCCACATTTTATGGGACCCTTTGAGATCATGGAAAATATTAGTCTAGTTGCATACTGACTTGCATTACCACCTAATCTATCCAAAATCCATGATATCTTCCACATATCCTTAGGAAATATGTTGCTGACCTTTAACATGTGTGGGATGTTTCTAATTTGTAGATGGTAAATTCGTAGGCTATTTAAGTACTACCGATGAGGATTCTTGAGTTTTGTTCCAAGTATTTATGGAATCAGACTCTCAAACAGTGTAAGGCCCAGTGGGACCGGTTCTTTGAGAAAAATGCCACTTGGGAGAAAGTGGAGGTTATGTGAAAACATTTTTCCATTTTTTTTGAAACTTTGTGATGTAATAACTTTTATTTTTTTGTTAAAAACAAAGTAAAACTGGAAACACCAAGGATGATGTTTAATTATAGTGGGGGAGGGTTTCATGACCCTCCCTAGCTAACTTTATGATACAAAGAAATAATATATTAATCTATGGTATGGTGATACTTAGTTTGAACAATTGAACCAGCTATATGATGTTTAGTTTATTTAGAAGGGTATGTTATCACTAACATATTTCCAAGTGTGCAATATCAGGTACACTTGTAGGTGGAGAAGGCAAAAACATCCACAAAAAAAGAGGGTACCTAAGATTAGTGGAAATGATGATTAAGGTACTCATAGGTAACATGTATAGATACCTTCATATCACCTTGAGCCTTATTTGATAGCCTAGTAGCTATTGTAAAATCTCTAGCTAAGATAGGTGATTGGGTCGATGGAAAGATTCTCTCTTTGCTACTTTATAAATTTTTTTGCTCTCTGCTACATCATGGTTGTAATAGGATAATGTTGGAACTTCTATAGGAAAACAATTGCAAAATGTATGTGGATGCATAAAGCTAACTATCTTGTTAAAGTATAGATAGAGCATCATTTTTAGGAAGAAAAGCATATTAAATTTGTATGTTAAATGAAGATTCTTTTAAAATAATTAATGAAGTTTTTATTAAATAATGATTGATTTAATTAAAATAATTTGTAAACTTCATTTTATTTAATAAATGAGATTTCTCTTGAATTAATTAAATGTGTTCATTTTAAAGATAATGGAGTAGTCATTAAAAGACTTTAATTAATTGAAATTTAAAAAAAAAAATCCATTTAAGAAATAAATGTCTTTTATTTTAAATAAAGAGCAATTATGAAATTGTTTAAATAAAAGAAGTATATTTTAATGGTGATAAATATCACATAAATAATATATGTTTAAAAATATACCATTCTTATTTTAAAAAATGGAATAATATAAAATATATAAATATCTCATTCCCCAATAGTGTGTAAACTACAAAAATAATCTAGGGTGGCTACTAAGTTTCCAAATATGGAAACTATCAGAAGAAGGATTCCTTGCCACCAAAGGAAGGGATGAAGAACTAAAGGAATAGAGGGCTAGAAGAAGAGCTCAAGGCTTGAGAAGGGCATATGAGCCACCTGGAGGAATAAAGCACGTATGGTGCTAGAGAAGGGGGAAGAAAAAAAAAAGAGAAAGGATAAATGACAGAGGGGAGGACGTGAGGATGAAGGAGGAGGAAAACACAAACCAAGGATGGGGAAAAAGAAGGGGAATGCACTACAATAAAGGGAGACACAACCGAGATGCCACAAAATCCCATTTCATAGCAGTATTGAGGTTGGAGTATTTTAGACCTTTACCTATTTTTTTTACATGCATTGTTATGGTGAAAATCATGGTTCGAAGCTTGGTTATACTCCCTATAGTGTGTTTTGAGAATCCCTTTGGTGTTTTTAGAAACCACCTTCGTATGTTTTGAAGGCGCTATGTTTTGAGAAGCATGTTGATGTTTTTAGAAACCTCCTATGTATGTTTTGAAGGCATTGTGTTTTGTGAAGCATGTTGATGTTTTTAGAAATATCCTGTGTATGTTTTGAATGCACCATATTTTGAGAAGCCTTTGGTGTTTTTAGAAACCACTTGTGTATGTTTTGAAGGTGATGTGTTTTGAGAAGCATGTTGGTGTTTTTAGAAACCATCTACGTATGCTTTTAAAGCATTGTGTTTTGATAAACCTTTTGTGTTTTTAGAAACCACCGGTGTATGTTTTGAAGGTACTATATTTTAAGACTTTATTAGTGTTTTAGAAAGCACTGAGTGCCTGAAGGATGATATACCTTCCAGAGCCCAGTTAATGCTTTGAGAGTGTTGTTAGTTCAAGAGTTTCGGGTGTGTATAGAGAGCGCTGATATAATTCAAGAGTGTTGTGTTCCTTAGACCTTCGTGTCCAAAGAAAGAGTGGGATGTTGCACTTGGAAGCACTACCAATAGAGAAAACCACCCATGGGTTTGAGAAAAGGTTGCATGTAGAAAGCACCTTATTTTACCCTGTTATACCTTGTTGAAATCCTATCTTGGTTGTTCCATAATCGCACTGCAAAATTTGTTCAGTATTTTCAATGAAGAGCATTAGCCTTTGGTTAAATCTATATTGGAAAGGTTCCTAGTGAAATTTTAATTAAATAGAAACCTTTGATTATGTGGAATACATTGAAGGATTTAATTAAATAGAGACCTTTGATTTATGTAGAATACTCTTTAATTAAATAGAGACCTTTGATTATGTGGAATACATGGAACGACTTTAATTAAATATAGACCTTTGATTATGTGGAATACATTAAAGGATATTAATTAAATAGAGACCTTTGATTATGTAGAATACATTGAAGTACTTTAATTAAATATATACCTTTGATTATGTTGAATACATTGAAGGATATTAATTAATTAGAGACCTTTGATTTATGTGGAATACATTGAAGGATTTTAATTAAATAGAGAACCTATGATTTATGATTAATTATATTCGGGTTTTTAATTAAAAAATAGAACCCTTGTTTTATAATTAATTATATTAGTGTTTTTAATTTAAATGAGAACCTTTCACTAATGTTAATTATCTTAGGGCTTTTAATTGAAAAGGAAACCTTTGATTTATGATGATTATCTTAGAGGTTTTTGAATTAAAAAGGATGTGGATTTATTATTTGAATTAAAGTTATGGGGCTTTGATTTAGGTAATGAATGAATGAATTTTTAAAGGTTAAAATGATGTGACTTTAAATTATTTAAACAATAATTGATTTGATTGGAATTTGTGAATTAAAAAGGATGTGGATTTATTCTTTGAATTGAATTTATGGGGATTTGATTTAGGGAATGAAAATAAATGATTGTTTTAGAGGTTAAAGGTATGGGATTTTAATTATTTAAGATATGAATGGATTTGATTAAAGTTAGATTGTGATCTAAGTAGTACATGTTGGATGATTCTCTAAGGGAACTTGAGAGGTGAAGATAAAATTAAAGGATATTTTATAATATCCATTATGCATTAGACGGTTGGAAAATTAATTGAATTTTGTATAGTTGCAATTTGGCAAAGTAAATTAATAGATGCATTTAAATGCATGTCTATCCTGAACCATGAGTACCCTAATCCCCTACTACCCTCAAATAATCAATGGGAACCAAGGAGAAGCAAGGAGTTAAATGGAAGCATAGTATAGGTAATTGTATTTTATGTTGCTTTACTTATGTTCAAATAGATTAGAATTATGGGGAGATATCCCCAATGCAGTTATTGTAATATTCCTTAAAGTAATAAGGATTTACTATGCATATTTTGATGCAATAACTGTTTATTGGTTTAAATAAGGTACTTTTACTTTATTTATGTATTTTGTTATATTATGTAGTTGATTCTCTTTTAGTGTTAATATTTATTTATTTTATGGATGCTTAGTAATTACTCCTTGATGTGGTAGTATCTAGTTGTATCATTGTTTTGTTGCTTGATGATAGAAATCTAGGTGTAGAGTTGTAGGGCGAACTTAGAGGTGACCTAAGGGAATTGAGAACCCCTTAGGGTGAACATAGGTGACCTAAGGTAATTGAGAACGCCTTAGGATGAACATAGGAGACCTAAGGGAATTGAGACCCTTTAGGGAGATAAAGGACTAAGTTGTGGAGAGACTACATCTGAGTTAAGATAGCTCATCGTGGAGACAAGATAGATAGCTTAACTCGTAATACTTGTAGCATACCTACACATAATAATTTGTGTATGGTATGGATATGTGTGTATACCTTCCATTTATAGAGGGTGATAAGTCTAGCTCATCAATAATTATGGGATATATGGACTTATTTGCAGTAACACATGATATGCCTACACAGATGAACTTGTGTTAGGGTACCTTGTGAGATGTAGCTTTAAGGAAAACTTAGGAGATTGAAACTTTAGGTAAATAGTAGTTTGGTTAGGGTTCCATGAAAGGTTCATTTACCTCTCTCCATAGTAAAAAAAAACTTTTTATATTTTTATATTTTCTATTTGTGTATTTTTGGGTCGTTACAGCCGAGCTGCAACCAATGAAGTAGAGGTAGCATAGGTGGTATGCATACCATGTGGTAGCAAGAATAAATTAAGGCATAGAATTCACTGTTGGTGCCCACCATAGTATGCAGGAATATCATTTCCAGTGTTAGTGATGAATCAAACTTTGTAGATGCTAGGACCCACATGAACGGTTGATTGTTGATAGAGACAGAGACAAAGATAACGAGATAGCATCACAAATATTGGTGATGAAAGATTAAAATATCAATGTGTATTTTCTAAACATGGTATAATTTGAGCTGGGCTCTATGTAAATCTCCACTCTGCATAGTTTTAACGTTGAAGCTAGTGGTGATGTAAGATGAGATTAAATCGATGACTTGGACTCAATATGTTGGCCAAAATAGTAATGAAGTTCTTTAAAATTTAAATATTTTTGGTGGCAATGAAATAGGTACTAATGTGTTATACATGGAATAGCATACACCCTACATGTAGTTCATTGATTTAAGCATTGTTGGGCAGTTGATAGGAGATGTAGAAAGCAGTGGATGTGGCAAAATCTCTTGATATGAAAAACTTTAGCAATAGAATACGTGGACAAAGGTTTGTGATGTGGTCATGTAGATGCCATGGATCGGTGAACATGTTGCATGGATAACACATATTTGAGAATGATGAGCTGTATAGGTATGATTTGGTGGGTAGTAGTGAACATGTAAGACATATGGATACAATGGACTATTGAAGACTACCAATGAAGGATAAATGATAATGAAAATAAAATAAGGTCTTATGGATGACATTGACAAGATCGAAAACCACTAGGATGACACGGAACCACATGTATGGTGTAGTAGCATGAACAACAAACACAAAATGGATTGTTGGGTATATCTACATGTTAACGAGGATGGAGTCGAGGTAGCCTTGGTCAAACTGAAGGGTATATTATCGCTAACATATTTCCAAGTGTGCAAGATCAAGTATGCTTGTAGGTGGAGAATGCAGAAACATCCACCAAAAAATAGGGTACCTAAGATCAGTGGAAATGATGATTAAGGTACTTATAGGTAACATGGATAGATACCTCCATAAATACATGCATTGTCAGAAGGGATAATTGACTTGAGGCTTAGTTGATAGCCTAGTAGCTATCGTAAAATCTTTGGCTAAGATAGGTGACCGGGTCGATGGAAATATTCTCTCTTTGTTTCTTTATAATTTGTTTGCTCTCTGCTACATCATGGTTGTAATAGCATAATGTTGGAACTTTTATAGGAAAACAATTGCAAAATGTATATGGATGCATAAAGCTAACTGTCTTGTTAAAGTAAAGATAGAGCATCATTTTTAGGAAGAAAAGCATATTAAATTTGTATGTTAAATGAAGATTCATTTAAAATAATTAATGAATTTTTTGTTAAATAATGATTGATTTAATTAAAATCATTCGTAAACTTCATTTTATCTAATAAATGAGAGTTCTCTTGAATTAATTAAAGGTGTTCATTTTAAAGATAATGGAGTAGTCATTAAAATACTTTAATTAATTGAAATTAAAAAAAAATCCATTTAAGAAATAGATGTCTTTTATTTTAAATAAAGAGCAATTGTGAATTTTTTTAAATAAAAGAAGTATATTTTAATGGTGATAAATATCACATAAATAATATATGTTTAAAAATATACCATTCTTATTTTAAAAAATAGGATAATATAAAATATATGAATATCCCATTCCCCAATATCGTGTAAGCTACGAAAAATAATCTTGGGTGGCTACTAAGTTTCCAAATATGGACACTATCAGAAGAAGGATTCCTTACCACTAGAAGAAGGGATGAAGAACTAATGGAATAGGGGGCTCAAGGAAGAGCTCAAGGCTTGAGAAGGGTAGATGAGCCACCTGGAGGAAGAAAACACATATGGTGCTAGAGAAGGAGGGAAGGAAAAAAAAGAGAAAGAAGAAATGACAGAGGGGAGGACGTGAGGATGAAGAGGGAGGAAAACACAGGCTAGGGATGGGAAAAAGGAGAGGAATGCACTACAAGAAAGGGAGACACAACCGATATGCCACCAAATCCCATTTCGTAGCAATATTGAGGTTGGAGCATTTTAGACTTTAACCTGTTTTGTTTACATGCATTGTTATGGTGAAATTCATGGTTTGAAGCTTGGTTATACTCCCTGTAGTGTGTTTTGAGAATCCTATTGGTGTTTTTAGAAACCCTCTGCGTATGTTTTGAAGGCGCTATGTTTTGAGAAACCTGTTGATGTTTTTAGAAACCTCTTGTGTATGTTTTGAAGGCATTGTGGTTTTAGAATCCTGTTGATGTTTTTAGAAACCTCTTGTGTATGTTTTGAATACATTGTGTTTTGAGAAGCCTTTTGTGTTTTTATAAAACACTTGTGTATTTTTTTATGTGATGTGTTTTGAGAAGAATTCTGGTGATTTTAGAAACCATCTATGTATGCTTTTAAGGCACTATGTTCTGAGAAGCCTTTGGTGTTTTTAGAAACCACCTGCGTATGTTTTGAAGGTGCTGTATTTTAAGACTCTGTTAGTGTTTTAGAAAGCACTATGAGTGCTTGAAGGATGATATGCCTTCCAGATCCCAGTTAATGCTTTGAGAGTGTTGTGAGTTCAAGAGTGTCGGGTGTGTCTAAAGAGCACTGAGATAAGACCTTCGTGTCCAAAGAAAGAGTGGTATGTTGCACTTGGGAGTACTACAAATAGAGAAAACCACCCATGGGTTTGAGAAAAGGTTGCATGTAGAAAGCACCTTATTTTACCCTGTTATACCTTGTTGAAATCCTATCTTGGTTGTTCCATAATCTCACTGCAAAATTTGTTCAGTATTTTCAATGAAGAGCATTAGCCTTTGGTTAAATCTATATTGGAAAGGTTCCTAGTGAAATTTTAATTAAATAGAAACCTTTGATTATGTGGAATACATTGAAGGATTTAATTAAATAGAGACCTTTGATTTATGGAGAATACTCTTTAATTAAATAGAGACCTTTGATTATGTGGAATACATTGAAGGACTTTAATTAAATATAGACCTTTGATTATGTGGAATACATTAAAGGATATTAATTAAATAGAGACCTTTGATTATGTAGAATACATTGAAGTACTTTAATTAAATATATACCTTTGATTATGTCGAATACATTGAAGGATATTAATTAATTAGAGACCTTTGATTTATGTGGAATACATTGAAGGATTTTAATTAAATAGAGAACCTATGATTTATGATTAATTATATTAGGGTTTTTAATTAAAAAATAGAACCCTTGTTTTATAATTTAATTATATTAGTGTTTTTAATTTAAATGAGAACCTTTCACTAATGTTAATTATCATAGGGTTTTTAATTAAAAAGGAAACCTTTGATTTATGATGATTATCTTAGAGGTTTTTGAATTAAAAAGGATGTGGATTTATTATTTGACTTAAATTTATGTGGCTTTAATTTAGGTAATGAATGAATGATTGTTTAAAGGTTAAAATGATGTGACTTTAAATTCTTTAAACAATAATTGATTTGATTGGAATTTGTGAATTAAAAAGGATGTGGATTTATTCTTTGAATTGAAGTTATGGGGCTTTGATTTAGGGAATGAAAATAAATGATTGTTTTAGAGGTTAAAGGTATGGGACTTTAATTATTTAAGATATGAATGGATTTGATTAAAGTTAGATTGTGATCTAAGTAGTACATGTTGGATGATTCTCTAAGGGAACTTGAGAGGTGAAGATAAAATTAAAGGATATTTTATAATATCCATTATGCATTAGACGGTTGGAAAATTAATTGAATTTTGTATAGTTGCAATTTGGCAAAGTAAATTAATAGATGCATTTAAAGGCATGTCTATCCTGAACCATGAGTACCCTAATCCCCTACTACCCTCAAATAATAAATGGGAAGCAAGGAGAAGCAAGGAGTTAAATGGAAGCACAGTATAGGTAATTGTATTTTATGTTGCTTTACTTATGCTCAAATAGACTAGAATCATTGGGAGATATCCCCAATGGAGTTACTGTAATATTCCTTAAAGTAAAAAGGATTTACTATGCAAATTTTGATGCAATAACTATTTATTGGTTTAAATAAGGTACTTTTACTTTATTTATGTATTTCATTATATTATACAGTTGATTCTCTTTTAGTGTTAATATTTCTTTATTTTATGGATGCTAAGTGGTAGTATCTAGTAGTATCATTATTTGGTTTCTTGATGATAGAAATCTAAGTGTAGAGTTTTAGGGTGAACTCGGAGGTGACCTAATGGAATTGAGAATCCCTTAGGGTGAACATAGGTGACCTAAGGTAATTGAGAACCCCTTAGGATGAACATAGGAGACCTAAGATAATTGAGACCCCTTAGGGAGATAAAGGAGTATGTTGTGGAGATACTACATCTGATTTAAGATAGCTCGTCATGGATACAAGATAGATAGCTTAACTCATAATACTCATAGCATACCTACATATAATAATTTGTGTATGGTATGTATATGTGTGTATAACTTCAATTTATGGAGGGTGATAAGTCTAGCTCATCAAGAATTATGGGATAGATGGACTTATTTGTAGTAACACATGATATTCCTACATAGATGAATTTGTGTTAGGGTACCTTAGGAGATGTAGCTTTAAGGAAAACTTAGGAGATTAAAACTTTAGGTAAATAGTAGTTTGGTTAGGGGTCCATGAAAGGTTCATGTACCTCTCTCCATAGTAAAAAAAAAAAAAATTATATTTTTTTATTTTTCTATTTGTGTATTTTTGGGTCGTTACAGCTGAGATGCAATCAATGAAGTAGAGGTAGCATAGATGGTATGAATACCGTGTGGTAGCAAGAATAAATTAAGATATATAATTCACTATTGATGCCCACCATAGTATGCAAGGATATTATTTCCCAGGGTGAGTGATGACTCAAACTCTAGAGATGCTAGGACCCACAGGAATAGTTGATCGTTGATAGAGATAGAGACAATGATAACCAGATAGCATCACAAATATTAGTGATGAAAGATTAAAATATCAATGTGTATTTTCTAAACATGGTATAATTTGAGCTGGGCTCCATGTAAATCTCCACTCTGCATAGTATTAGCATTGAAGCTATTGGCGATGTAAGAGGAGATTAAATCAATGACCTAGACTCAATACATTGGAAAAAATAGTAATGAAGTTCTTTAAAATTTAAGGAGTTTTGTTGGCAATGAAATAGGCACTAATGTGTTATACATGGAATAACATACACCCTACATGTAGTTCATTTATTTAATCATTGTTGGGAAGTTGATAGGAGATGTAGAAAGTAGTGGATGTGGCAAAAGCCCTTGATATGAACAAATTTAGCAATAGAATATGTGGACAAAGGTTCGTGATGTGGGTGTGTAGATGCCATGGATCGATGAACATGTTGCATGGATAGAACATAGTTAAGAATGATGAGCTGGATAGGTATGATTTTGTGGGCAGAGTGACCATGTAATACATATGGATACAATGGAATATCGAAGACCACCAACGAAGGATAAATGATAATGACAATAAAATAAGGTCTGATGGATGACATGGACAAGATCGAAAGCCACTAGGATGGCATAGAACCACATGGATGGTGTAGTAGCATGAACAACAAACACAAAATGGATTGTTTGGTATTTTTACATGTTAACAAGGATGGAGTCGAGGTAGCCTTGGTCAAACTAAAGGATATGTTATCGCTAACATATTTCCAAGTGTGCAAGATCATGTATGCTTGTAGGTGGAGAAGGTAGAAACATCCACCAAAAAAGAGGGTACCTAAGATCAGTGGCAATGATGATTAAGGTACTCGGAGGTAACATGGATAGATACCTTCATATAGGTATGCATTTTTGGAAGGGATAATCATCGATGACTTATCACCTTGAGCCTTAGTTGATAGCCTAGTAGCTATCATAAAATCTTTGGCTAAGATAGGTGACTCGATCGATGGAAAGATTCTCTCTTTGTTGCTTTATATATTTGTTTGCTCTCTGCTACATCATGGTTGTAATAGCATAATGTTGGAACTTCTATAGGAAAACAATTGCAAAATGTATGTGGATGCATAAAGCTAACTATCTTGTTAAAGTATAGATAGAGCATCATTTTTAGGAAGAAAAGCATATTAAATTTGTATGTTAAATGAAGATTCATTTAAAATAATTAATGAAGTTTTTATTAAATAATGATTGATTTAATTAAAATCATTTGTAAAATTCATTTTATTTAATAAATGAGATTTATCTTGAATTAATTAAATGTGTTCATTTTAAAGATAATGGAGTAGTCATTAAAAGACTTTAATTAATTGAAATTTAAAAAAAAAAAATCCATTTAAGAAATAGATGTCTTTTATTTTAAATAAAGAACAATTATGAAATTGTTTAAATAAAAGAAGTATATTTTAATGGTGATAAATATCACATAAATAATATATGTTTAAAAATATACCATTATTATTTTAAAAAATGGGATAATATAAAATATATAAATATCCCATTCCCCAATATCGTGTAAGCTATGAAAATAATCTAGGGTGGCTACTAAGTTTCCAAATATGGAAACTATCAGAATAAGGATTCCTTACCACCAAAGGAAGGGATGAAGAACTAAAGGAATATGGGGCTTGAGGAAGAGCTCGAGGCTTGAGAAGGGTAGATGAGCCACCTGGAGGAAGAAAGCACGTCTGGTGCTATAGAATGAGGGAAGAAAAAAAAAGAGAAAGGATAAATGACAGAGGGGAGGAAATGAGGATGAAGGAGGAAAACACAGGCCAGGGATGGGGAAAAAGGAGAGGAACACACTACAAGAAATGGAAACACAACCGAGATGCCACCAAATCCCATTTCTTAGCAGTATTGAGGTTGTAGTATTTTAGACTTTAACCTGTTTTGTATACATACATTGTTATGGTGAGAATCATGGTTCGAAGCTTGATTATACTCCTTGTAGTGTGTTTTGAGAATCCTGTTGGTGTTTTTAGAAACCACCTACGTATGTTTTGAAGGCACTATGTTTTGAGAATCATGTTGATGTTTTTAGAAACCTCCTGTGTATGTTTGTGATTTGAGAGAATTTAGGAGCGAAAATTAGATAATCAATATTATATTCAACCTTTAGAAACCTCAGTTACATTGGAATATATACTCGTAGTATTAACCAAACTTAGGGAATATAGGGAAGTTAAGGAAATATAAGAAATAGGGAGGAAAATAAAAAAGGAAATTGAGTTGGTTCACCTTGATGCCCTTGCCATCCAATCTTGCCCAGTCAGTTGTCGTCCAAGTCAAACTTACCTGTCCAGTCAACTATCGTCCAATGAGGTAAAAGGGGTAAGATCCAAAGCTTATAGTTAAAATAAGTTTTTACCCCTTTTTGATCTTTTTACTAGCTTTATTTCCAACATTCTTCCCCTTAAATTTGAGAGGACTGACTATACAATCTCTTAGCTTTATATATTGAGCTTTAGCTATACCTTTGGTGAAGATGTTTGCAATATTATCCAAAGTGTTACAATGTTTAAGCTCAACTATTTTTTGTTCCACCATATCTCGAATGAAGTGATACTTCATATAGAAATGCTTTGATCTGCTATGGTGGACTGGATTGTATGCCAATTGAATGGCACTTATGTTATCACAATACAGTCAAGTTGGACCACTTTACTTTCTCCAATCTCTTCAAGAAATTTTCTCAACTATAGATCTTGATTACTAGCATGTGTGATGGCTATATACACAACCTTAGTTGATGACAATGCTACAACAGTTTGTTTCTTGGAACTCCATGTAATTAGTCCTGATCCTAGACCAAAAAAATTCCCTAATGTATATTTCCTATCATCTATACTGCTGCCCCAATCACTATCACTAAAACCAACTGATTTTATAGAATTACATTTTTAGTAATGGATTCCAAAATCCAATGTACCTTTTATATATCTCAAAATTCTTTTAGTTGCTTGTATATGCAGCTTAGAAGGACTAGCCATAAACCTTGAGACTAGATAAACAACATATTAAATATTGTGCCTTGTGTTGGTGATAAACATCAGACTCCCAACCATGCTTTTGTAAGTGGTCATGTCAACCTTTGATGCTCTGTCGTCATTGCTCAATTGGATCCCATGTCCAGTTGGAGTTGTAACTGATTTGCACTGATCCATGGAAATTTTTTTGATCATGTCTTGATCATACTTGTGTTGACATATTAAGATCCTTTTGTTTGATTGATGCACTTCCATGCCTAGGAAGTATCGTGATGCGTAGTCGTTATACCATCATTAATTCTCAATGAACTTGTCAATCTAGGGTGATGTCCAAGGCTATTTACGATAGAAATTTCAAGCAGGGTTGTAGTTCAGTTCATTTGGAAGCAGCAAGTCTTATTGGTGGAATTGATTATGTGGGGGTTTTGTGTCACTTCTAACCCTAAATTGCATAAATTTAACTTTAATCTATTTTCAAGAATGAAAACTAATTGCTAATTGTAGAAATGAAACCCTAGTTATAGTTGCAAGAATGAAATCTAATTAAATTGCAGAATTGAAACTCTAGTTATAGTTGTAGAATTGAAAGTATATTTAATCTTGCAATAATTAAAATGAAGCATAAAAACTAGATCCTATCAATGCTCTATAACAGAAGGTCATCAATCTTCTATGCAGGGTTTTGACAAAGAAAAACAAGAATGTAGGGAAATTACAGAAAACTTGTAAATTGCTAAAAATGGAAATTTGCAGTGAATTGAAAAGTTGCTGGAAATGAAAATAATAACCATATATACCACTAATCATATCACAAAAACATTATGAACAATAATTAAACAACTAGGAATGTTAGTTGTGCAAAAGAATGAAAATGACAAGTTCACAACTTATTCTGCTGCAGCAAAATCAAAATAAAACCTGTCTGTTAGTCCTCCTCCTAGGTCAGGAAGTGGCTAGCCTCCTTTCTCAGAAGAAGGTTTGAATTATTCTTTAAGTATTACTCACACTCAGACATGACAAAATAAATGGAATGAAACTGCACTTTTATTACTTCAGAAACATAATTACAATTCTACTAAAATCTGTTACGGGTCTGAAATTACTATTCTATCATCTCTCTATTTATTTTATATCTCCTCTATCTAATATAATATATTCCTGATAATAATATCTTCTTCCTAATAGCTCAACCTGTACAAAATCTATCTTTTATAGATGCCTAAAATCTAATTACAAACATAAAATATGTTGTCCTGATATCCCTAGAATTTCCTGGCTTTATCCTAGAAGAAGATCAAATTTGATCTTTTTCATAAATGGTGGCTTTGGATGGCAAGGATGGCAAATTTATATGGGAGATATTTTCCCTTAAATTTCTCAACCTTATTATCCCATTTTCCACTATCAAAAGTCAGTCAACAAGTCAAAAAGTACATTTTGTTTTCATTTCGAAGATAAGTGGCTCATTTCGAAGATACTGTAATTCTCATTCCGAAGATCCGATCATTCCGAAGATACTGCAATTCTCATTATAAAGATCCACTCATTCCAAAGATACTATAATTTTCATTTCGAAGATCTGCTCATTCCGAAGACACTGTGTTTTCTCATTCCGAAGATATCTATTCATTCCAAAGACACTGTGTTCATTTCGAAGATCTTTATAATGACCAACTGTGTTGACTCCAAATGGTTTTGCTTGCATTTCTCAGGTGTATTAGACCTTAGGATTAGATTGCAATAGTCTTAATTCTTCCTTGGATGTGAATTCAATGCCTTGCCATTCATTGGTAGCTTGCTGGAATTTATATGGAAAAACTAGTTTTCTACTGCACTGTAATAATTCTTTGTACTATTTGCTGAATTTAGAGAAACTAATGCTTAATGATCATCAAAATAAAACTATTGAAGTGCTGCTGTTAACCTAAGCATGACAAGATAACATAAAACTATACAAGAACTGTTAAAAATCAGAATATAATGTCCTTAACACTTCAATCATGCAAATAGTTAATACATAGCATATTAAATCAACTTAACTAGCATATAAGATAATTCACAAGAGTTTTAGGCAATTTTAACTATTTAAAACATGCTATAAATGAGTCTTATTAAGGACTCATCATTTCCCCCCAATTTATATTAATGCATGCCCTCATGCATTGTAGTGGGCTATGGAGTCACACATGTCCATACTCATATTCAATGTTTCGTAGAACAATTTAGTGCCTGTGTAATTTCTCATTAAGGTTTTTGAGTCATTCTTCAAACTGATCATCTGGTTGGGAATCCTTTTCAAAATATGAGGGAACCAGAGTAATGATGGTTGGAGGCCTAAATCTGAGACCTACCCAATAATGTTGCATAAAGGTATTTCTTTGGATTGAGAAGGCAATGCCTCAAAATGGAAGGGCACTGCTTCAAAGTGGAGGGGCACTGCTTCATAATGAGCACCTATGTTTTCATATTCCCTAGATAATCCAAGAAGTAAATGAACCACATCCTCATCTTTATCTGATGTAATCAACTTGTGATAGCCTGCTTTTTAGTTTCTCCACTTTCTGCTATAATTCTCTAATTTTATTTTCATGTTTTTCAATAACATATTTTCTTTCCTCAATCCATATCATTTGTATTTTTATAACACTCCTGGCTGCTCTCAGTTGTTTTGTGATGTCCAACTCCTCTTCTTTATTTGACTCAGAACCTAATACTGACAAATCAACTACAGTTTGCTGCTCAACAATGATTTCATCCTCTGTTTCAGACCCCTACTCCTGTACAGAAGGTTCCATGAAATTATATATGATTACATCCAAATTCTCAGTGGCTTGTTGCACTTATATGACATCAGGGCTATCATGTCTGGTCTTATCTTCAATCATTTGTTCTTTTATCTCTTTTTTTTGGAGTCTTGCAGACCTCCTTGTCCTTAATGTATATTTTCTCTTCTTGCCCTGTTTTCTTGTGGTAACAGGTGCTGTAGGGATAGCTTCAGGATCTTCACTCTTCTATTCTGACAGATAAATAACATTTTTAAAAAAATGAACCCTCTTCTATTTTATTTTTCTGCTATCAGTTTTAGCCCTGAAAAAATTACATACTACCCTTCACAGGTTGAAAAATTTGGTAACCCATGTGGTTACGTTATTCCATGGTTCTTGTAGGCTGGTCCTTTTTCATTTTTCACTTCATTTCTCTATTCTGATGCTAAGAAGACTGCTCTCTTCTACTGCTAGGTCATTGATTTTTGGTTTCTACA
The DNA here is from genome assembly GCA_028583015.1 of Wollemia nobilis. Classification (NCBI taxonomy): domain Eukaryota; kingdom Viridiplantae; phylum Streptophyta; class Pinopsida; order Araucariales; family Araucariaceae; genus Wollemia; species Wollemia nobilis. The sequence continues at coordinate 1,219,510 of JAQPPZ010003494.1, read as the reverse complement.
GAATTATAGGGTTTTCTCTTGTTCTTATTCAGAAATAACTTTTAATAATAATTTTTTTACTTTTCCTTGTAATCATTAGCAAATATGTCTTCAAAAAGAAAATATGACACACTTCCTTATTCTATGCTCTGAACACTTGGCCATCAATAGTTGGACATCCTTGCCATCAAATTTTCTTTACTATTTTTAGCTCATCCATTTTGCATGCAAATTTTTCCACATGAGTGGTTATTAGCAATGAATGGTGGTGGCATGTTTGTTGGTTATTTTCCTTGTGATTCTCGTACTTCCTCAATGGGTGCAAAATATGAGATGAATATAACCACAAGCCAGCTGACATGTGTCAATGATCACATGGATTAAAACAATTCTATTGACTATGTCTTTTTCTCCCTCCTTGGATGCCACGTGGAAACAGACTGTTAAATCTTCATTCCAAAGATTTTTTTTCATTCCGAAGACTAATCTAGGCATTTAATTTGAATATAACCTCATTCCAAAGATAAACCTTCATTTCGAAGATAAACCTTTATTTTGAAGACACACCTTCATTCCGAAGACAAACCTTCATTTTGAAGACACACCTTCATTTCGAAGACAAACCTTCATTCTAAAGACAAAGGCTTCATTCCAAAGATACCATAGTTATTGAAGATACATTAGTCATTCTAAAGATAGCAGAAACCAAAATTTTTCTCTTTCTCCAAGCATGTTTTGTTTATGCCAACTCTTATGAACACTTTTATACTAATTTTTAATTGTCATATACTATATATCAAATATTTACAATGAGAAAAGTGCAAGAAACATATATACCTGGTTAAAACAAGTTAATGCAAGTTTTGAAAGATGATTGCTTCTGTTGATATTTTGTTGAGGCTTCCTACAACACTTCAAAAACAAGTGCAGTTGGTGAATTTGTACAATGGTGACTTAGAAATTTCAAGGTTATGCATGCCAGAAAACTGGTTTTCAAGCATACCAACTCAGTAGCGCCTTAGAAAAGGTTTTCACTGCTGAGCTATTCATTTTTCTCTTTAACCTCTCCTTTTCTCTCTTTTTTTGTCTTTGTCTTTTTGATTCTGATTGTGCCCGTGAAGGAATTCATGACTTCTCTGAAATCATACCCATGAAGGAATTCACAGCCAAAATTTATTCATCTTTTTGTTTTCTATTTTTTTCTAATTTTTTTTCTTTTTATTTTTAAGATTCAAAGATATGATTATTTGGAATCTTCATCAGAATAAGAAGCCTCTTCTGTCAAATGTAACTGTGTGAGATACCGAGAAAATTCCATTTTTGTTAGTGGTTTATGGTACAACTGTAAAAGATGTCCATTCACCACTAATATCCTCCTTAAATCATCAACTAAAGAAAGTTGAACAACTTCATTCTCAAACTCCCCTGGTTCATCCTTTCTGCTCTTAATGTGATCATCATGCCACATTTTCCATTTTTGTTGAGTGAAATCTAATTGGTGAAGTGCTTCCAACCAAAGTTCATCAAATGCATTCAACTGCAAAATTTGTTTTTTCTGTACCTGCAACAACTTAATGCCAACTGCTAAAGATGCATAAAATGTTAGTAAAGCATTAGGATGTTGCACCAATATATCAAACAAATTTTCTCCCTAGTTTTTAGTCAACCAACTATTGTTTTTCAAAGGTTGTTTTGGTTGTATTTCAGTTTGTTTTGTACCAGGCTGATTTGAATTGGTTCTTGGAGAATTTTGAACATTTTCAGCAAAAACAAACTTTTTGGAGGAATCCAACTCTTCTACATTTTGATTTACAACAATGGAGGCCAAAACTAAAGTATTCTTTTCATTTTCCTTATGTGTTCTAAGAAACTGTGGGCTTTCTATACAATCATACTTAGGTGTAATAAGTTTACCTGAAAGTAAGTTAACTAATTTTCCACCTTTTTGTATGGTTTTAGGATATACTTTCTTCTTTTTTCTTGGTTTTCTAAAACACATTTCTTGAACAATCCTATTAATGATTGGTACAACTTGAGGTAAAGGGATTGTAACAGTTAAATGTTCTAATTCCTTTATCAAATCTGATTGAGAAGATGTTATTTTTGATATCTCAGACTGTTCCAAATATGATACTTTATTTGATGAGGTATCTTGTTCTTGATGTTGTTTTAGTGTGGATTTGTTTTCATGTTCATTCTTTTTAACTTCACTTTCTACACTGATAAGTGGAATAGGTTCAAGCAGTGGTTCACCTTAACACAACTGAGTTTTAACACAGTCACTAACATTTATTAGGGCTGTATTTTTTTATTCAACCACAAAGATAGGGGTTACCTGTTTAACATGATTTGGACTGACCACAAGTTGAGTTGAAAATAGAGGTTGTTTTAATTTTTGTTGTCGTTGTCCATGATAGAAATTATGGATATGATTAGGCAACAAATTTAATTTTTGTTTTTGACAATGTTGCTACCCTTTGTACAGATTTTGATGTTGTACCCATTGATATCCCTATAATTTTGGCTGCAACCATGGTGGATGTTGTTGATTCCATTGTTTTTGCATCCATCCATGTTGATACCATGCTTGGGAGTATGCCCATGGTGGTTGACTCCAACATTGTTGAAGTGGACCTAAAGTAGACCATGGCATATACCAAGTATTATTTCCCTAATGTGCAGGAAATTGAGAAGCATTTTGATACGAAAATTTATGAAAATTATTCCCTTGTCCTTGTCCTACAAAATTGGTTTTTTTCATAGGTTGAGACTTTTTTTCAAAGACACTTTTAAGTTCTGGCAATAAACTACACTGATCTATGGGATGTCCTAATTGAAAAATGCTACATGTAGTAGGTATGAATATTTTTTTCAAAGGACAATCATGAAGAGAGTGTTGCTTTTTACATTCTGAACAATAGATGGCTGAAGATTCAGTAGATTCATTTTTTTCATCTAATATTCTATCATGTACTAAAACATCAGCCTCTTTTATGCATTCTTTCAAATCATGTTTTTCATTACCAATTTTGTGTTTTCTATGTCTTGAATGAGAGTAATTTTTACAGAGTTTAATAATTTCCTCAAATTTAAGTGCATTTGTATCTCCTCTTCCCAAGATATCCAATGCATTCCTAGATTCATCTTGTAGTCCCCTTAAGAATATGACTTTGCAAATTTTAGGTTCAACACTTCCACATCTCTTATGAACAAAAGAAAATCTATCTATATAATCTTCTAAGATTTCATTTTCCTCTTGTTTCATTGTAAGAATTTCATCATTTTGATTCTTGACTTGACAATATTCTTGGTATCTCTCCAAGAATATGTTTTCCATCTCATCCGAAGTTCTAATTGAGTCAGGTGCTAATGTGATAAACCATCATAGAGCTAACTCTTTAAGAGTGGAAGGAAATAGTTTAAGCTTTTGATTGTCATTAGTGTAATCATGAGCTTGACATACAATTTTAAACTCAAACAAAAACATATCAGGATCTTCAAATGTAATTCCTTTGAAAGTTGGTAATACTGCAGGTGAAATGACCTTCATGGGAGCATTTTGATTAAGATCTAGTTGGATGGGATTTTGAAAAGTTTTGCCAGGTGCACTAGTTGCACTAGGGTGGAGCACATTATTGGCCCTACCTTGATTCTCTTGTGAGCCTTCCATTGTAGGTTCCCAAAAATAATTGTAAATCTTGTCGAATTTGTATGGATTTGTCAAGAGAAAATGGTGTTGAACTACTTAATTTTCCTTCTTGTAATGATTTCTCAAAGGATCTTGCAGTGTTGGAAGTGGATGATTGGGATTCTTTGAAAATTCCAACATTTTTAGAAATAAAAAATTTAGACATTTTTGACATAATTTCAACCTCTTGTGAAATTTTTCTTCTTGTGGTTTCTTGCTTATTTCCTAAATGGACTAAAATACAATTTACCAATAAAAATTACTTATACCAATCATTACATTCAGATTTTACTCTAAAATTCACAACATAGCATATTTAATAATTATTGGACTACTTTTCACCTTCTAACAACACCGTGATATCCGACAACGACACCAAAATGATGCGTAGTCGTTATACCATCATTAATTCTCAATGAATTTGTCAATCCAGGGTGGTGTCCAAGGCTATTTATGATAGAAAGTTCAAGCAGGGTTGTAGTTCAGTTCATTTGGAAGCAGCAAGTCTTATTGATGGAATTGATTGTGTGGGGGTTTTGTGTCACTCCTACCCCTAAATTGCATAAATTGAACTTTAATATATTTGCAAGAATGAAAACTAATTGCTAATTGCAGAAATGAAACCCTAGTTACAGTTGCAAGAATGAAATCTAATTAAATTGCATAATTGAAACTCTAGTTATAGTTGCAGAATTGAAAGTCTATTTAATCTTGCAATAATTAAAATGAAGCATAAAAACTAGATCCTGTCAATGCTCTATAATAGAAGGTCATCAATCTTCTGTGTAGGGTTTTGACATCAAAAACAAGAATGCAAGGAAATTACAAAAAACTTGTAAATTGCTGGAAATGGAAATTTTCAGTGAATTGGAAAGTTGCTGGAAATGAAAATAATAACCAGATATACCACTAATCATATCACAAAAACATTATGAACAAGAATTAAACAACTAGGAATGTTAGCTATGCAAAAGAACGAAAATGACAAGTTCACAACTTATTCTACTGCAGCAAAATCAAAATAAAACCTGTCTGTCAGTCCTCCTAGGTCGGGAAGTGGCCAGCCTCCTTTCTCAGAAGAAGGTTCGAATTCTTCTTTAAGTCTTACTCACACTCAGACATAACAAAATAAATGGAATGAAACTACACTTTTATTGCTTCAGAAACATAATTACAATTCTCTGAAATCTGTTACAGGTCTAAAATTACTATTCTATCATCTCTCTATTTATTTTCTATCTCCTCTATCTAATCTAATATATTCCTGATAATAATATCTTCTTCCTAATAGCTCAACCTATACGGGAGCTATCTTTTATAGATGCCTAAAATCTAATTACAAACATAAAATATGTTGTCCTGATATCCTGCAGAATTTCCTAGCTTTATCCTAGAAGAAGATCAAATTTGATCTTTTCCATAAATGGTGGCTTTGGATGGCAAGGATGGCAAATTTATATGGGATATATTTTCCTTTAAATTTCTCAACCTTATTATTCCCTTTTCCACCGCCAAAAGTCAGTCAACAAGTCAAAAAGTACATTTTGTTTTCATTTCGAAGATAAGTGGCTCATTTCGAAGATACTGTAATTCTCATTTCGAAGATTTGCTCATTCCAAAGATACTGTAATTCTCATTATGAAGATCTGCTCATTTCGAAGATACTACAATTTTCATTCTGAAGATCTGCTCATTCTGAAGACACTGTGTTTTCTCATTCCGAAGATATATGTTCATTCCGAAGACACTGTGTTCATTCCGAAGACACTGTGTTCATTTCGTGTTCATTCCGAAGATATTTAGAATGACAAACTGTGTTGACTCCAAATGGTTTTGGCTGCATTTCTCAGGTGTATTAGACCTTAGTATTATATTTCAATAGTCTTCATTCTTCCTTGGATGTGAATTCCATGCCTTGCCATTCATTGGCATCTTGCTAGAATTTATATGGAAAAACTAGTTTTCTGCTGCACAGTAATAATTCTTTGTACTATTTTCTGAATTTAGATAAAATAATGCTTAATGATCATCAAAATAAAACTACTAAAGTGTTTTTGTTAACCTAAGCATGACAAGATAACATAAAACTATACAAGAACTGTTAAAAATCAGAATATAATGTCCTTAACACTTCAATCATGCAAACAGTTAATACATAGCATATTAAATCAACTTAACTAGCATATAAGATAATTCACAAGAGTTTTAGGCAATTTTAACTATTTAAAACATGCTATAAATGAGGCTTATTCAGGCCTCATCATATCGCATTAGACCAAGATATTTCATCTCAAACTGCTTCATCATGGATTTTTTGAACTTCATATTCATTTTATTGTTACTACCCATAAATATTAGATCATCCACATACAAACAAACTATGAGAATGTCTACTCCATGATTTAGGTAGTACAAATTTGGTTCACTTTTGCTCCTTGTGAATACATACTCATTGAAATAGCCATCAATGTGTGAGTACCAAGCTCTTGGTGCTTTCTTGAGGTCGTAAAGTGCTTTCTTCAATTTGTAAACAAGGTTCTCTTTTCACTATTCTTGGAAACCTTGAGTTTGTTAAATATACACATCTTCTATCAAGTATCCATTCAGAAAAGCACTCTTTACATCCATGTGTTGAACATTCCATCCTTTATGGGCTGCTAAGGAAAGAACTGATTTGATTGTCTCGTGTCTTACAATAGGAGCAAATGTTTCATCATAGTCAATTCCATATTTCTGAGTAAAAAATTTTGCTACTAGTCTCACCTTATGCCTCTCAATGCTTCCATCAACATTGTACTTGGTCTTGTAGACCCATTTACATCCAAAACATTTTTTACATTTGGGTAGCTTTACTAGCTCCCATGTATCATTATTTTTTATAGAGGTTATTTCCTCTTTCATGGCTTCTTGCAATATATTTTGAGTACATGCCTTCTCATATCTAGCTAGCTCTAGTTGTGCATTAGTCAATAAATCATAATTGACTCCATCTCCTCTAGGTTATTGGGAGTCATCATCCCCATACAATTGTAAATTTTCAAGTTGCTGCAAAACTGTATTCATTTCACTAGCTTGGCTTCTAGTGAATCTTCTCTTGAAATTTTGATAAAGGATGGATGATGTTGTAAATTTATTCTGCCTCTTGATGGAGAGTCAATGTCCATTTGTGAAGAACTTATTGATCTCTATGGAGAAGTACTTGGAGTGGCGGTTGAATTACTTGAACTGCTTGATCTTGGAGGGGGTGGTGTGCCTTTCCTATTCTTTGGAGACACATGTTGTACCTTTGAAGAGTTTACATCTTGGGACTCATCATCAACAAAAATTCTTTTATGACCCCATTCTACCCCTTCATAAAAAATTACATCCCTAGAGAGTACACTTTTATGATTCTTGGGATTGTATAGCCTATATGCTTTTGTAGACTCACAATACCTGACAAATATACAAGCTTGAATTTTTGGATCAAGATTCATCTTTTTCTCATCAGGAATATGGGCATATGCTAAAGAACCAAAAATTTTGAAGTGCTTTACATTTGTTTTCTTTGCATACTACGCCTCATAATGAGTGATGCCATCTAAACTAGAATTTGGACTTCTATTTAGAATATATACACTTTTTTTTACAGCATCAACCTAGTACATATTAGTGAGATGCTTTATCTAAAGCATCGATCTCGCCATCTCAACTAGGGTGCGGTTCTTTATTTCAGCCAGACCATTATGTTGTGGGGTATAGGTTGTGGTGAATTGCATTTTGATCCCACTTGATTTACAATAGTTTCAAAATTATTTTGAGGAGTATTCACCTCCTCGATCTGTCTGAAGACATTTTACATAATTCCTACTTTGATTCTCTATATTGTTTCTGAAATCTATGAAGCAATCAAATGCTTCACATTTGTGCTTTAAGAAATAAATCCAGCACATCCTAGAGAAGTCATCTATGAAAGTGAGAAAATAATAATTATTTTTGAGACTCTATGTTTGCATTGGACCATAGATATCCGAATGTACTAACTAAAGTGGATAGCTGGCTCTCCATGCTTGTCCTCTTGAAAACTTTGATCTGGAGTTCTTTCCCAAAGCACATCCTTCACAGACCTCTTGTTGATCGTTTATTTTTGGAAGTCCTATCACCATAGCTTGAGAAGTGAGCAATTTCAAGCTAGCGGAATTAAGGTGACCATATTGCAAGTGCCAAAACACACTTGTATTTGTTGTTGCTACATTTGAAAGTTGATCTCCCCCTAGCTCACCAAATTTGAGAGGGAATAACCTATTCTTGGTCATGGGGACTTGGGTGATGACACGATTACAATTATTTTTATCAAAAATAATACATTTTACTTCATCAAAGACAAGCTTGTAATTGTTCTCCATTATTTGTCCAATGCTAAGCAAATTATGTTGGAGATTTGGAGTGTAATAGATGTCACTCACTTTCTTTAGTCCTTCTTTGGTTGTAACCGCCATGGCTCCAATACCATCTACTTGTAATGCTTTGTTATCCCTTAATTTTATTTTGTATTTATAAGTGGAATCTAGAGTAGCAAATAGTTTTTCTTTGCCACTCATATGGTATGAGCAACCAGTATCTAGAATCCATGTGTCATTTAAATTCTGATCTGATTGTCCATATGATAGAAAAATATTAGAAGCATCATCTTCTTCTCCATAATTTACTTGGATTTCCATAGTTGAAACAAGTTGATTTGGACTTGTCACTTTCTCACCCTTGATTGCATCTTTGTCCTTGATTTGCACCTCGATTCTGATTTCCACCTCTTTGTTGGTTGCCTCCTTTGTATGAGTTTCCTCCTCTATTGGAATTGCCTCCTCTGTTCTGGTTGCCTCCTCTGTTGGAATTGCCTCCTCTGTAGGTGCCTTTGCCCCTACCTCTTTTCTTGCCTCGACTTTGACCTCTTCCCTATCCTCTTCCATTATTTTCATTGGAAGTGAAGGCCTTATCATCGTCGATGTAGCTGGTTGAAGGAGATTTAAGAAACCTCTCTTCATGTGACATTAACAATCCAATCAATGCATCAAATGTTAAAAGGGAAATATCTTTGGATTCTTCTATTATTATGGAAATATGGTTCTATTTTTGTGTAAGTGTTCTCAACACTTTTGTTACAATTATCTCAGGATTGATTTCTTCGCCTAGTGTAACCAGTTAATAACAATTTCTTTAACTCTAACATAATAATAACCGACTTTTTTATTATCTTTCATTCGGATATTTTCAAAATCTTGCTTAAATGTTTGAAGCCTTTCCTACTTCACTTTATTACTACCCTGGAATCCATCACTCAATGCTTTCCATGTAGCTTGTGCAGTCGTACATGCAGCAATTCTGGAAAATATGTTTTTCTCCAATGCCGCTTGGAGATGAGAAAGAGCAGAATAGTTGATATTTTGTTCTTCTTTTCATGTTTTCTTATCTGTGGCACTTAGTGTTGTCTAGTCTTAAGGTTCTGTGTAGCCCTCTTCTATGATTTCCCACAAACCTTTACCTATGAGCAAGGTCTTCATATTTATAGACCAATACTCATAGTCATAACCATTAAATTCTGGTATAGGTAAGCTATTGTGTTAGGCCATAGTTACCAAAAAACTCTCTTTATTTCATGGTTACCATAAAGTATTTTTGTTAAAAAAATGAAGGAAGAAGAAGGAAGAAGGAAGAGATTACAAATTTAAGTCAAATTTGACTTTTTCTAATCTATCATGGACTACTTGGTCCTCCTGAAGTGGGGATGCGATCTCTAGAGTTACAAATATGTATGATTTCTGGTGATTCTGGTTCTAGGATTTCTATTGAATTACTATAGTGTGTATAATATAATTCTTGTGCTTCAACTTGTACTGATTTTTATTGTTCAAATTCACTCCTGAATTAGTTATCTTCAAAGTTTGCCTCATACCCTGAGTCAAGATGCCTTTGATGTGCTATCATTGCATTTTGAAGTTGACTAAACACAATGTTGAGTCCATAACCTTTGAATTTGTTATCAAAAATATATGCACCTTCTCGTGTTAAAATTGCACATAAGGCATGATAACAACCATTTGGTCTTATCATCAATGCCTTGTTACAATTTTACAATTTGATCCTTTGTCACTTTTACAAAAAAAAAACTAAGCCTCTTAGGCTTATTACACACTCTTTATGATTCCCTGAATCCAAAAACTTTGCTTTTACAATGAATTGCCTCCTAGGCAATGTCCCCCTTTTTTTTTTAATAAAAAAAATTATATTTCTTATTTAATAAAAATAAAATAATTTCTTTAAAAAAAAAAAATTTAAAAAGTAATTAAGTTTTAATTTATTAAATATAATATAAATATTTTTAATATAATAATTAAAAAAAAAATTCAACTATAGAAATAAGGGCAAAGGGTTTCGAACCCTTGACATATGATGGCCTTGGGCCTTACAACGTGTGTGTTTGCCATGATAGTAGCTCACCTGCCATGAGCTAAGGAAGTCCAACTTCCTTATAAAGCCTAATTCGAACCCTTTTTAGGTTATTTATTTATTTTTTTTTTAAATAATAAAATTTGTCCTTGCAGGATTCAAAATCGAGACATGCGATTCACAAACAATCTATCCTCACCGATCGAGATACATCCATGGCTGGGTATGGAGGAGGAAGGTCATATATTTATTATGGATTTTTGTGGCAATTTCAAACAAAAAATAATTTCACTATTGCTAGGTTTCGAACCTGCAGCCTGCAAGGGGTCGGGCAACTTATGGCTGCCTCCTCGAGCCAATCGAGCTACGTGGCCTAACGAGAATCCAAAGGAGGCTTACTTCATTTATCTCATTGGTTGCACAAAAAAATTTAAAAATAATAATAATCCCACATCCACTATGAGGAGGGGATTTTGTGCTTTAAAAGCACAAAGAAGTAGTATGCTTCTCGATTGCCTTTGGGTAATTGTTCAATCACCCCTTTTGCCTTCTGTCCACCTATCTTTGTTCGTCATGTTGCTCATACCTTCGCATGCCACATGGTTGTCCATGTCATCTCCTTGTGCCTCGTTGTTTGTCCGTGTTAGCTCCTGACTTGTCCTCCTCTCACCATGTGTCGCTTTGTGATCGGTCCTTATGCATCGCTCTTGTCTTCATTGGCTGTTGTGCTAGCCTGCTCTGGTGTTCACCTTGATCCACATGCCGTCAAGATTATCTAGCCTCAAGATTCAAGCTACGGGCTCCACCTTGGTCTAGCTACAAGCTATGCTCTATGGGTTTCTTTCGCTTCGATCCTCGAGCTTCCTTCACCTCGATTCTCGTGTTTTCCTTGGCTTCAAATTTTAGTCCTCGGGCCTCCCTCACCTTTGGATTTGATACCAGATGTTATTTGAGAGAATTTAGGAGCAAAAATTAGATAATCAATATTATATTCAACCTTTGGAAACCTCAGTTACATTGGAATATATACTCATAGTATTAATCTAACTTAGGAAATATAGGGAAGTTAGGGAAATAGAAGAAATAGGGAGGAAAGGAAAAAAGGAAATTGAGTTGGTTCGCCTTGATGCCCTTGTCATCCAATCCTAGCCAGTCAGCTGCCATCCAAGTCAAGCTTACCTGTCCAGTCAACTTTTTTCCAAGGAGGTAAAATGGGTAAGATCCAAAGCTTATAGTTGAAACAAATTTTTACACCTTTTTTACTCCTTTTTGGTCTTTTTACTAGCTTTATTTCCAACAATGTTTTGAAGACGTTGTGTTTTGAGAAGCCTATTGATGTTTTTAGAAACCTCCTGTGTATGTTTTGAATGCACTATATTTTGATAAGACTTTGGTGTTTTTAGAAACCACTTGTGTATGTTTTGAAGGTGATGTATTTTGAGAAGCATGTTGGTGTTTTTAGAAACCATCTACGTATGCTTTGAAGGCACTGTGTTTTGAGAAGCCTTTGGTGTTTTTAGAAACCACCTACGTATGTTTTGAATGTGATGTATTTTAAGACTTTTTTAGTGTTTTATAAAGCACTGTGAGTGCCTAAAGGATGATATGTCTTCCAGAGCCCAGTTAATGCTTTGATAGTGTTGTTAGTTCAAGAGTGTCGGGTGTGTCTAGAGAGCACTGATAAAATTCAAGAGCGTTGTGTTTCTTGGACCTTCGTGTCCAAAGAAAGAGTGGGATGTTGCGCTTGGGAGAACTACCAATAGATAAAACCACCTGTGGGTTTGATAAAAGGTTGCATGTAGAAAGCACCTAATTTTACCCTGCTATACCTTGTTGAACTCCTAGCTTGGTTGTTCCATAATCGCGCTGCAAAGGTTGTTTAGTATTTTCCATGAAGAGCATTATTGTTTAGTTAAATCTATATTGGAAAGGTTCCCTGTGAAATTTTAATTAAATAGAATACTTTTATTAGGTGGAATACATTGAAGGATTTAATTAAATAGAGACCTTTTATTTATGTAGAATACTCTTTAATTAAATAGAGACCTTTTATTATGTGGAATACATTGAAGGACTTTAATTAAATATAGACCTTTGATTATGTGGAATACATTCAAGGATATTAATTAAATAGAAACCTTTTATTATGTGGAATACATTTAAGGACTTTAATTAAATAGATACCTTTGATTATGTGGAATACATTGAAGGATATTAATTAAATAGATACCTTTGATTTATGTGGAATACATTGAAGGATTTTAATTAAATAGGGAACCTATGATTTATGATTAATTATATTAGGTTTTTTAATTAAAAAAGAGAACCCTTGTTTCATAATTAATTATATTAGTGTTTTTAATTTAAAGGAGAACCTTTCACTAATGTTAATTATCTTAGGGGTTTTAATTAAAAAGGAAACCTTTGATTTATAATGATTATCTTAGGGGTTTTTGAATTAAAAAGGATGTGTATTTATTATTTGAATTAAAGTTATGGGGATTTGATTTAGGTAATGAATGAATGATTGTTTAAAGGTTAAAAGGATGCGACTTTAATTCTTTAAACAATAATTTATTTGATTGGAATATGTGAATTAAAAAGGATGTGGATTTATTTTTTGAATTGAAGTTATGGGGCTTTGATTTGGGGAATGAAAATAAATGATTGTTTTAGAGGTTAAAGGTATGGGACTTTAATGCTTTAATACATGAATGGATTTGATTAAAGTTAGAATGTGATGTAAGTAATACATTTTGGATGATTATCTAAGGGAACTTGAGAGGTGAAGTTAAAAGTAATGGATATTTTATAATATCCATTATGCATTAGACGGTTGGAAACTTAATTAAATTTTGTATAGTTGCAATTTGTCAAAGTAAATTAATAGATGCATTTAAAGGCATGTCTATCCTGAACCATGAGTACCCTAATCTCCTACTACCCTCAAAGAATCAATGGGAATCAAGGAGAAGCAAGGAGTTAAATGGAAGCACAGTATAGGTAATTGTATTTTATGTTGCTTTCCATATGCTCAAATAGACTAGAATTATGGGGAGATATCCCCAATGCAGTTACTGTAATATTCCTTAAAGTAAGAAGGATTTACTATGCAAATTTTGATGCAATAATTTTTTATTGGTTTAAATAAGGTACTTTTACTTTATTTATGTATTTCATTATATTATGCAGTTGATTCTCTTTTAGTGTTAATATTTCTTTATTTTATGGATGCTTAGTAATTACTCCATGATGTGGTAGTATCTAGTTGTATCATTGTTTGGTTGCTTGATGATAGAAATCTAAGTGTAGAGTTCTAAAGTGAACTCAGAGGTGATCTAAAGGAATTGAGAACCCCTTAGGGTGATCTAATGGAATTGAGAACCCCTTAGGGTGATCATAGGTGACCTATGGTAATTGAGAACCCCTTAGGATGAACATAGGAGACCTAAGGTAATTGATACCTCTTAGGGAGATAAAGGACTAAGTTGTCGAGATACTACATCTGAGTTAAGATAGCTCATTGTGGAGACAAGATAGTTTAACTTGTAATACTCATAGCATACCTACACATAATAATTTGTGTATGGTATGGATATGTGTGTATACCTTCGATTGATGGAGGGTGATAAGTCTAGCTCATCAATAATTATGGGATAGATGGACTTATTTGCAGTAACACATGATATGCCTACATAGATGAACTTGTGTTAGGGTACCTTGTGAGATGTAGCTTTAAGGAAAACTTAGGAGATTGAAACTTTAGGTAAATAGTAGTTTGGTTAGGGGTCCATTAAAGGTTCATGTACCTCTCTCCATAGTAAAATAAAATAAAATTATATTTTTATATTTTTCTATTTGTGTTTTTGGGTTGTTACATCCGAGGTACGACCAATGAAGTAGAGGTAGCATAGGTGGTATGCATACCGTGTGGTAGGAAGAATAAATTAAGGCATAGAATTCACTATTGGTGCCCACCATAGTATGCAGGGATATCATTTCTAGGGTGAGTGACGACTTAAACTCTGGAGATGCTACGACCCACAAAAATAGTTGATCGTTGATAGAGATAGAGACAATGATAACGAGATAACATCACAAATATTGGTGATTAAAGATTAAAATATCAATGTGTATTCGCTAAACATGGTATAATTTGATCTGGGCTCCATGTAAATATCCACTTTGCATATTTTTAACGTTGAATCTAGTGGCGATGTAAGAGGATATTAAATCGATGACCTGGACTCAATATGTTGGCCAAAATAGCAACAAAGTTCTTTAAAATTTAAATATTTTTGGTGGTAATGAAATAGGCACTAATGTGTTATACATGTAATAGCATACACCCTACATGTAGTTCATTGATTTAAGCATTGTTGGGCATTTGACAGGAGATGTAGAAAGCAGTGGATGTGGCAAAAGCTCTTGATATGAACAACTTTAGCAATATAATATGTGGACAAAGGTTCATGATGTGGGCATGTAGATGCCATGGATCGGTGAACATGTTGCATGGATAACACATATTTGAGAATGATGAGCTATATAGGTATGATTTTGTGGGTAGTAGTGAACATGTAAGACATATGGATACAATGGACTATCGAAGACCACCAATGAAGGATAAATGATAATAAAAATAAAATAAGGTCTGATGGATGACATGGACAAGATCGAAAGCCACTAGAATGACACATAACCACATGGATGGTGTAGTAGCATGAAAAACAAACACAAAATGTATTGTTGGATATTTATATGTGTTAATGAGTATGGAGTCGAGGTAGCCTTGGTCAAACTTAAGGATTGTTTATATAATTCATAGCGCTATAATTTGAATCAATAATCCTCAAATACACATGTTGGGAGATATATATAAAAGACCATATGGGCCCCATTAATAGTTTTGATAAAGCTAGAATGTAACCATATGAATTGTGGAGAATGGATGATCATCGTACCTATAAGGTAACTGTCTAATATGAGTAGTGCAAAATACTTCCTGGAAACATCAAAAACACATCTAAGCATGTGAAATGGGGGTGTTCCAAATTATTAATGGCCACACCTAAATTTTGTGGTCATTTATGGAGGTAATATTCATAGACGTAGCTCCAGAACGGGTAGTAAGCAGACTATATAGGCATGCATAGACCAAGAGCTTATGCAGTAGTGCGGGTCACCACTAAAGAGTGTACCTATTTGATATGAATATTTTCACATAAATGCTATTCAAATAATACATTCATGTTTAATTGATATTTAATGGTATCATTCTATCTTATGCCCAGTATAACATTTTTGGGATGTCCATGTACACCGCATATCAACAAAATCACTGTGTAATATTGGAAGGATAAAAATTTAGTTTTGATAACATATCATAGGGATGTACGGTGTTCAGATGCACTTCATAGCAATAAATGGACCTCTATTGGGTTTGATGTATTAATAAAATGGGGCATTCATAAAATAGGGGACGTTATTGAGAGAGATAGCAGTTACATAAGGTGAGATTTCACCATTATAACTTGGCCCAAAATCGGTCAAGTTTCATTTGTTTTAATCAAAAATTAATGATAAGGCAAACAATGAATAAAACAAATGGAAATCAAAGTCACATATTTACCATGAAGTCAGCCATGTGGATAGTTTATTAGGTAAAGTATTTTTAATATTGTCCATAGTAAAAAGGGGGACCACCGTATGTGCCATGGTGGTGAGTTTGAATATATCATCAAATAACATAATGTCAAGTGGATGATGATGGCCATAGCAGTAAGAATATTGGAAGGGGCTTTATAGAAGTAGAAAAATAAAATTTGTAATGCTCGACTTGCAAATAATAACAAAAGGAGCAATTAAATTTGAAAATAAACATTGTAAAGAAGAACATGAAAAGATGAAGGTATGTTCTGAAGAAGTTTTACGAAGTGAAGAGCAGAATGTTGAGAAGCCAAACCAAATAGGAGGAAATAAAAAAAAGGGTTCATAGGAAATTTTAAATATTCCATTGATGCATAGAAATAGGGTTGGACATTTTTGCAAGCCAAGGCTAGAAGTTTGATGTAATAGGGTCTTTTATCTTTCTATTTTTAATGCAAAATGCTGCAAAAAATTCCACCTTGTTAACAATATTAGAGGAGATTTATTTTTGAATGCTCAAATTAATGTCAATTCTTACCCTCTATGTTTTCAGGCTTATAGACAATGTTTTATGCAGTTAAATGATAGCATTTTTGAATGTTTGAATGCATGGATTTATTTTATTTTTCCTTAGAAGCTTGCACCTAATTCACTTCGAACTATGCAAATGCAACTTTGGGTGAATGAGGTTACATTTAGAATTTCTAACGTGTCTGGTTTTACAGGAATATGGTAGCATCACACTGTTAGTACTTTGTTTCAGTTTTTTCAAAATTTTGGTCCATTTTCCAGATTTTATTTTATTTTTTCTAACCTTCCCTTTTTGTAGTTTTTTTTAACTTTGGCAATTAAAATAAAAATCGAAAAAAAATTAAAATTCCAAAAATAGATGCATGAATCTCTAGAATAAGATTTAATTTTTTATCTTATGTAGTTTCAATTTCAGTTTGAAGCTATTTCAAAAATATAAAAATTATTTAAAGTTGTTTTTTATCAAGCATTTTGTAATTTCGAAATTTTACATAATTGCACATTTTGAAAATATATATAATTTCAAGCTTTGTATTTCATTTTTAAGCAATAAATTATCTACCCTTTATGAAAATTACAATTTCATTAAAGAGGAATGATTTATATGGTATTTTAAAATGCCATTATTTTTAAAGCAATAAATTAACTTCTCTTTATGAAAATTCCAATTTCATTAAAGAAGGATAATTTATCTATTATATCAAAGGCTTTTATATTTTAAATCTAGTAATTTCATTACTTTCTTTCATTCTTTAAGTTTAACAGAGCAATTTAAAATGAATCCAATCATCATTTAAGGTTCACTTTTAGAGATAGATTTTAATTTTTATTTCATACTCAAAGTAGGGTTTAAGGAATATACAACTTGTCTAAAATATTCTTAACCAAAAGAATATAAAATCTATCTAAAATACTTCAAGATAAAATGAACTAATGTTTTACATCATGGTCATTTAAGGGCCAATCACATTTTTATTTTATTTTAAGTTTCATTAACAATCACTAGTATAGCAATAAAATAGTACCAACATGGGTCCCTTGTTAACAATTACTTACAAATCACTAAGGTATTCCTAGCACTTACTTGATACATCTTCACAAGATCACAAGCACACATTAAGTAAAAGTAACCTTAGAGAGATTTCTATTTCTTTGCAAGAGAGGGTTTTCTAATCAATTTCTTGATTGTGATGGTGAATTTGCAATATGGCAAAATTTTCACTCAACAAGACTTAGGATAATTTTCCTCATTGTCTTCTTCTAATAAAGGTAAAGGCTCATTTTTGGTAGGGATATATCTAATCCCACACCATCCTAGACATGGTTCACCTTCTAAAGGTTATTTAATACCCTTTTGCAAATAACCTAATCCTTTACCTTGGTATCCTATGTTGGCTACCATTTATTTTAATTAAAGTATATTACATTATTTAATATATCAGAAGATCAAGATTTTATTAGACTGGTGTTTAGATAAGAATATCAAAGATCATATTGTAAAGCTATATTATAGACATACATCTCCATATTTTTCTTGTATAAGTTTATTGTATAATAAAATTTTGTAGCTTGTGTTCTCTCTTAATATTGCAAGTTTCATTCTTATCTCATGGCTCATATTATTATAATTATATTATTTGTTATCTTAATAAATTGTAGCTATCATATATTTGATCCTATGGAAATTATCTTATGAGTTATATTAATTTTGAGGCTTCAAAATATATTTTAGGTATTAAATCTATTGCAAGTAGTTACTTGCATAGGTTAAATATATCTTGTAGAATCGATTTATCTAGATTGATAGAGATTGATTTGAGTAGAGATTGATTCAAGTCTTGAAGACATGCCTTGATATTGATATAGTGAATAGAGGTCTTGAATAAAAATGTCTTGATAAAAGTTCTAGTGATATTAAATATTCAAGTAGGTCCAAGGTGTAGATCAATTGGTTTGATAAAACCCTATAAGGGGGATGAAAATCCAAGGTTTAAATCTCGGGCCTCACCAGACTTAATGCTTATCCGTATTCTTGGTGCTTTTAATGAGGTAAAAGATTTAAAATGATGCAATATGGTTGTTATAGGGGTGGATAGTGTGGATAATTGTGGCAACTATTGATTCCACCATGTTAAAGAAAAATATATTTATAATTTAGGCCATATTGACCTTGACATTGGTTTGAGAAGCCAATATAAGATTGTCATCCTTCAAGGAAAAGAGGTCAAAGATATAGAGGAAAATATAAAATAAATATACCATTAGATAAAGGTCCATGATATATAGAAATAAAGAAAGATATTATTTCTTTTAGTTAACTACAACATAAAAAAATTCTATTCGGCTAAATGGAGAAAATTTATGTGACCAACATCAAAGAGGAAAGAGAGAGGCCAAGTTTTTTATCTACGTAAATAAGAAAAACCTGTAAAATAAAGGAAGTATTATAAACTTCCTAGTTACATATATTAGCAGAAAGGAAGTTCTTGTAAAATTAGAAAAGAAGGAGAGTGTCTAAGCATTAAAGATAGAGTGCTAAAGAGCAATAAGAAAGAGCATCGAAGGATAGTATTACAAAAATATTGTTGAAGGATAAATTATAGTGTTGTATTTACTACAATAAGAGTAGATTTAGAATTGCATTAAGAAATATAATAAAGGTAGCATAATTAAAAGGAAAACAAAAGTTTTTTTTTGAATCAACATAGCACTCAAAAATGATTTGAACCAAGTCATCATATCATTGAGAAGGGAGTCTAACCAACATAGAACATAGAGAATATTCTAAAACAAAGCTATAAAACCAATGAACTCATTGATTAGTGGTTAAACTAGTGGTAGAACATCTCATTCAACCAATGGATGCAATGCCAACAATCAATGAATAGGAAGCTCAACTTGGAACACAAATGGACAACCCAACTTTCAAATTGGAAGGCGAATAACTCATCAAATCGAATAAGTAGCTCAACTCATCAACTCAAAAGGCAAATAGAGTTAAATGTAGAATTTAAAATGTAACAATTAATATTTATGAAGAAACAACAAAATAAAAATTGAAAGGATAATGCAATGCTCAACTCATTCCTTCCTTACAAGCATGCAGTGCAAGTGCTAGACACATTGAACTCAATGTGGACCATTTCCTTGATGAATGTTACACACCTGCCATATAAAAAATGAATGGATAGGGAATATAGAATACATACCAAGAATGAAGCATATAAATTTTAAAGCAGT